>ML681996.1:7428602-7504969 GCA_007922195.1 Podocnemis expansa
CCCACTGCCACTTGTTGCTGCCAGCACTGGGGGAGGGTCAGGGAGCAGTATTGGGCACACTCAGTACAAGCATTTCTTGATTCTTGGCTTGGTTCAACAAGGTTCTTAGTCGTATGCATGACTTTAGTGGAACAACTCATGTCCTTGAAAAAAATTGGATTCTTCACATGCTAAAAGTTGTGTTTGTCTGACTGCCAAACTGAATTGAGGCATCTGTCTAACCTTTCTGTACTGAAACTCTTCAGATGAATTTCTAAAGCAGTAATAGTAATGATAGTTAATTTAATGAATTTCCAAAGAAGATAGTGACTTGTGAATAAATAAATATATAGTGAAGAAAATGAACTATACATATAGCTTATATATTCCAATAGCTGTAGAAGAAACTGTATATAGAAATAGGAAAGGAACAAGATATTATTATGGAGGAAACAAGTTATTAAAGGGTGCAGGTACTATGGACACATGAATCCTGATAGTCACTTTGCAGTTTTTCTCAAGAAACTCATTCACCTGGTTATTCTTGAAGGCCCCTGAAAGAGATTTTTCTGTCTTTTTGTAAGATTAACTGACCTGAGGAATTTGCTTTCTCTTCCACTAAAACAAAAAATGAAATATTGGTCTTCTTGCAAGTTTCTGCTCTGATAATATAATATTTAACAAACCTTCTAGAATAGAATAGATATATTTTCTCATGCTGTGATTTCAGAAGTAAAAACAGCATTGAGACAGTTCTATTTAAACAAAACGATGAGTTGACCTTCTTAGAGCAATGGTTCAGGAGTGGCATATGCTAAAACTATATCTAAGAATAACTGGAGTTAAAACATCTGGGGTTTTGTTGATCCTCAGATTTTTTTATATACCAACAGAGTGAACATATTTCAATATTTTAATCTTAGATTTCTGTTGAAATATGTAGTTTGAATTTTGCTTTTAAAGATCTTATTGATATTAGAAATCTTTGATAAAAGTACATTTGGATGAAAATTTAGGAATCATAGCTTTTACGTATAACTAGTCCTCTCATCATGTTCTCTGGAAAACATATAGTTTGTAATGCTAATCGATTCTTTCCTGCCCAAGAACGAAATGTCCTATGTGAATAACGATCATCAGTGATTATGTGATGAAGTAAACTGATTTTCATTTTGTTTACAATGAAATTTTCTACTTCTATATGCACCGCCACAGCTTCAGAAATGTTTCACTGCCTTAATCAAGAAACACACTGAGTGACTGAAAATAAACTGTTTTATTGTCATGGAGTCCTGGATAAGTTACTTTGTCTCTGCTTATTTTTCACACAAAATAGTGACAGGAAGTGGTACCACGACATGTACGCAGATACTGAAAGAGTCAAGTATCCACTTTTCCAAAATTTAGGCATTCTAAGTTGTAAGTAGTTTCTTTTTGAGAAGAATGAAGTTGAAATTAACTAAATAAATACATGTCATGGCTGTTACATAACCACCAGGTAAACTGGAATTTATAGAAGTAAGATAGGTGCCTAACGTGACTTAATTCTCTGTACATGTATGTTGTACCTGATGCAAGGACATTGGGTGACTTGTAATTTATAAGCTATTCTGAACACTTCAGATCTAGTTTACTTTGTAACTATCTTCTCTTTATCTTGTCATACTTTTGGCATGGAGAGTGTTTGTATGTGGTGCATTTTTTGTTTGGTTACTATAAAAACCTACTTTGCGAAGTTGATATATAGGGAGAAATCTATGCTGTTTGTTGAGAATATTCTGCTCGTTATACTTTCTGGTTTCCCCCAGAATTCTTCTTCTTCCTTTTTTTTTTTTTTTTTTTTTTTTAAGTATTCAGTATTCCAGGAATTTGAGTCATATTTGTAAATGTTACTATATCCAAAAAATCCATCAGGAATTTATATCTTCTATTGTGGCAAATTAACTGTGGATCTGGGCCCTGTGCTTTTGAGGGGCACAGTTCACAGATAAATCTGGACCTTGTCATCTAGAAATGCAGTGTTTCCACTGACATCTCCATGTTCCTATAGATTAACATTGATCGCTGTAAGGCAATATTTACTACCCAGTGACATTAGGGGTAGCACAATATCCTTCTGTATTTAAAGTAAGAAATTATTGTATCTACCCTTAGGCTGTTGTGCATAAAAATTGTTCTTAGAATCAGAGATGTCCTCTTTTAGTGGCAACCACTTTGTGTCTTCTGATGCACAGTGCAATTTGGGGCAATGCAGATCTTGGATCATTCAGATTATGCAGTGGTCCCACGATCATTAGCCACTCATGTACTCAATTCAATGGAGTTGTCAGTTTCAGGGTTAAGCATAAATATAACAACGAGAGTCCTGTGACACCTTATAGACTTAACAGATTTCTTCAGACAGAAGATTTCATGGGCTCCAACCCACTTTGTCAGATGCATGAAGTAGAAACCACAGTTGAGAGAGAGAGATACACATGCTAGGATGGAGGAGGGCAGGTGTTAGCAATGTCAGTTCAGAGGGCAGATGGGGCCCATTCATACCAGTTGATCAAAGTGAGAGAATGTGTGAGCAGAACAATCAGTTTTTCTAATGCTAACCATTCAAAGTCCCTCCTCAGGCACAGTCTGATTGTGTCAAGCTTGCAAATTAGCTCCAACTCCAAAGTTTCATGCTATAGTCTGTTTTTGAAGTTTCTTTGTTGAAGTATCGCAACTTTCAAGTCTGCTACTGAGTGTCCATGGAGGTTGAAGTGTTCCCCTACTGGTTTACACATGTTGTCATTTTTTATGTCTGATTTGTGTCCATTAATTCTTTTGCTCAAGGGCAGTCTGGTTTGGCCAGTGTACATGGCAGAGGGGCATTGCTGGCACATGATAGCATATACCATATCAGTGGATATGCAGGTGAATGAGCCCCTCATGGTGTGGCTGATGTGAGTGGGACCTGTGACGGTATCACTGGAGTCGACGTGTGAGCAGAGCTGGCAACAGGGTTTCTTGCAAGGATAGGTTACTGGATTAGTATTCTTGTTGTATGGTTTTTGGTTTCTGGTATTTGCTTCAGGTTGGGGGGCTGTCTGTAAGCATGGATACGCCTGCATCCCAAGGCTTGAGACAGTGCAGGATTATCTTCTAGGATAAGTTGTAGATCTTTGATGATATGTTGGAGAGATTTTAGCTGGGGGCTGTAGGTGATGACCGGTGGTGTTCTGTTGTTTTCTTTGTCAGGTCTGTCCTGTAGAAGGCAGTCCCTGGGTATCCTTCTGGCTCTGTCAATTTGTTTTTTCACTTCCTCATGTGGGTACTGTAGTTTTAGAAATGCCTGATAGAGATCTTGTAGGTGTTTGTTTCTGTCTGAGGGATCAGAGCAGATCCCATTTTACCTTAAGGTTTGGTTGCAGATGATGGATCGTGTAATGTGCCCCAGGTGGAAGCTGGAGGCATGTAGATATGTATTGTGTTCAGTTGATTTTCGGTATAGGGTGGTGTTAATGCATCTATCCCTTATACATATAGTCGTATACAAGAAATGGATTTCTTGTGTGGACTGGTCTGTACTGAGATTGATGGTGAGGTGGAAATTGTTGAAGTCCCAGTGAAATTATTTCAGGGACTCTTTCCCGTAGGTCCGGATGATGAAAATGTCATCAGTGTTAGTGTGGGTAAAGGAGAGGCAGTTGTGGATGAGATTCGAGGAAGCGATGTTCTAGGTTGGCCATATTAGAGGTTGGTGTACCATAGAGCCATGCAGCTACACATAGCTGTGCCACTTACTTGAAGGTATAGATCATCCCCAAATCTGAAGTAATTGCAGGTCAGGGCAAAGTCACAAAGTTCAGTTACCAGGTATGCTGTGTCATCATCTGGGAAACTGTTCCTGATGGCTTGTAGTCCATGTTTGTGAGGAATGTTGGTGTAGTGGTCTTCTACATCCGTTACAGCTAGGATGGTATTTTCTGGGAGACAGCTCATGAAAACGCATAGATATAGTTGCTCCTTTTTAAAGGTGAGAGAAATTTTTTGCAGTGGAGGATAGGGGAGGCAAGGAGACTGATGAGCAAAGTGTGGAGTGGAGGCTTAGGTCACACTGATCCTCAGAAGCCATCAAATCAAATACCATCAAAATGCTGCAACATAATCCCTCTTCCTCTATCAAATCTTCCATATCCTTCACTGAACATGTCAACTCCCAAACCCTTTCTAGAGGGGTAGCCATGTTTAGTCTGTCTATAGCAAAAACAACTAGTGTCCTGTGGCTCCTTAAAGACTAACAGATTTCTTCGTCATAAGCTTTTGTGGGCTGCAGCCCACTTCAGCAAATTCATGTAATGAAGTGAGTTGCAGCCGATGAAAGCTTATGCCCAAAGAAATTTCTTAGTCTTCAAGGTGCCACAGGATTCCTGTTGTTCAAACCTTTTCTGAGTCTCTCTCTTTCCCCACTTGTCTGAAGACTAAGGTGTATTATACCTTGCAACTCAGTTTGTAATTTGTTTGGCCCTCTTCCATCTGCCTGAAACTTCATGTTTTTGTTTGGAAAAAAGCTCTTTATATTTTAATCCATGTCTGTTCATCTGTGTCTTTTGTGGATGTTATCGGAGCTACTTTTTATCTAGTCATTATTGTCAAAGATATTTACCTGAAGATGTTGAAGGTATGACTTGGCTAAAGATTGCTTGTGTGTGCACAGTTTGTTTTTACGCATCCTAGGTATGAATATATGTATGAAGGCATGGTGGAGAATTTGTGTGACTGGGTTTTACATATAACAAATACATGTGGACTTCTGAAGAACTGGATGTTATGTATTAATATAGAAAATATCCATTTGTCATTTCTTGGTCTTCCGTAGTATCTGTTTGTTTTTAATACTAATTAGAGAAACTATAGTTCTGTGTACAATGTTTGTTTAACTATAAATTTATCCACTGTTTTTCATCAGAGCCATACCTGTGTCAGATTGAACTTAACTTTGCTGTCTTTTGCAGCAATAAGTCTTCCACTAAGTTCATAACTTTTGGATTCCAGTCATGATACGGATTACAAAAAAAGAGTGTCAGAATGCAAATGACTCTGTCAGCTACTATTACTAGAATAAACTGCATACTCTGCATGGACTTCAGGAAAGCTCCAGATCAAACCAACTGCAGTGAGCACATATCAAATGACCTTTTTCTGCTGACTGTATCTTTCACTCGAGTTATAGTGTCTTTGCATTTAACAGGGAAAGATTTAGGCACTAGACATGATCTCAAGAGGACTTTTTAGAAGAGCAGTGACCATCTTAACACAGTGTATGAATCAAATTGTTATGGTATATTACAGATAGTCTTGTCTTTTCTTCGATCTGTGTCGCCCCCCCCCCCCCATAGAGGCAAGCTTTGAGCATTCTTCATCTTTCCTTAAAGAGAGTGATGATGCTAACAAAATAGAATTTATGCAGCTAGGCAAGGTGAAGATAAAGTAGTGTTTCTCAACCTTTAGTGGACTGGGGATCACCTAAAGGCATTAATTACTTTATGCAGAAAACACTGAGATCAAGCAGTCAAGGAGAAAAAAGGAATAAATTAGATAAAATGTTGAAGTATATTAGATATACAGCTAGTCCTCACTTAGTGACCTACTCGTTTAGTGACCCCTCAGAGTTATGACCAGCTCTCTGATGAGTTGGCATTATGGCGATGTACGAGAACTTGCATCAACTCTCTCAGATTACCTATATTTACAGTACACTATGCAAACTAAGTTCAGTACATTAGAGCTTAAAACATTTAAAATATATATGAAAAATGTTATAAATGATGCAAAGGTGACATTAAAACTATCTACCGATGGTTGAAAAACCCACTACCAGTAAAGTACATTATGCCTGAAATACCGGTAAGGGCTGCTCCTCGTTTAGTGACCAATTCGTTTATCAACCAGGTTTCAGGAACGGAACCCGGTCACTAAGTGAGGACTACCTGTACTAGTAATTTAAACTTCAGTGGCTGGTGCCTAGTGTGTATATTTTATCTGTTTAGTTACTTGGAGAATGAAGAACACAGCTGAATTGATAAAATTTTGCTGGTGTTTAATTACCTGGGTTAATAAAAATTATTTAGTGGTGAGTAATTCTAGAAGGATTTTATGAAGCAGGGTGAGCAAGCAATAGACTGAAATCTAAAATTTATGTGGCTAAATTGAAAATTAATATTTATTAGAAGATGTAATCTTTTTGCTATAATTGGGTTCAGAATTAGTTGGAGTCTTGCTGGAAAAAGATCTCGGAGTCATTGTGGGCAGATCAATAAATTTATCTGCTTAATAGTAATGTTTCCCTAATTAACAGGCATATTGTGAGGATAAATAGGTTCTGGGATTTATTAAGGAAAAGCAGTATGAGAGTAATTTATTTACTTGTTATAGGTCAGTTATGGTAAGAAAAAGTTAGTGATGTGCCTAGATTTATTAATGAGGGGAAAGCAAGAAACATGGAAAGTGTTCAGTCAGTGTTTTACCCTTTGTAGCCATTTTTAATCAGATTTTGGCTTTGTTCTTTTTCAAAAGGCACAGCTGACACAGAAAAGGGCCAAAGATCTACACATACAATAGCTAGAGAGATGGTCTTACACATAAGGATTGTTTATAATACTAAAACTATTTATCATTTTCACATGGACAGTCAGGAAACCGATGAGTCTAAGGTGGCAAGACAAGGTTCCAGTTACTGAGGTTCCAGATGTTGAGCTAGGCAATCCAAGCGTTCATACTCTATTGATAAATCAGAGATGAGATGGGCAGGCCATTCACCAAAATGTCAGATGAGCAACTGCCAAACAGATCTACAGAGTGCTAAAGGAGGGACCCTGTTTTCAGGGAGGCAAGAATACTTATTTCAAGGACTCCCTCAAGTTATTCTTGGGGTGTTTCAAAATTGACCAAGAGTTTTGAGAAGATCATGTTCGTGACTATTCTACCTGGTAAACCTCATCCTTACTGGAGCGACAGTCTGTGGGCAGAGAATTACTGAGACAGAACAGACAAGCCAGCAGCATAAATCTTGCATCAGCAGCATATCCGCTGTCAGTCGTATAACCCATAACGGTATCAGTTGTTCAGTGTGCTACAGACATTTTAAAACTCAAATTGGCCTGATCAACTACCCACATGTTCACAGAAATCAAACCAATCAGAAATCTCATGGTCAACTTCAAACTTGGGCAAAGGACAACAGTCTTGATAATAAACGAATAAAAGGAAATATGACAGTTATATAAAATAGTAAGCAGTTCTTTACCCTGTTGTTAACACAAGAAAGTTCATTTTTTCGTAATATATTCATGTCCTGTGAAATTCACTGCTATAGACAAGCATTGAAGTAAAGAGTTCAATGTGATTCTTAAAAGTTATAGATATTTATGTGAACTTGGAAAATATTTACAGTTAAACTAGTTTGCTCAAGTAATTAGATTCAATCAGTTCTCTTGCTTCATGGCATAAATTAAGGATATTTTATGGTATCTCTCACACCTGTTTGATTCTTTTATGTTCTCCTCAACTCTCTACCCAACTTTCTGTCTGGATTCTGGTGTTCACAGGTTAGTAAACCTTGACCTTCTTACTCTAGTGTTTGTCTAGCTACAGAAGATCTTTAATCAACAGTAAATGTTACCACTCTAGAGACTGGAAAGTATATTCCTTTAACTCAGAAGAAAAGACAGAGGATCCTGGAACTGTAAATAAAATTGAAATAATTTTTTAAAAAAATGACGATTAAAATGGAATTACTTCTCCATTCTGATTGTTTGGAAGGGTTAATGTGTGTTATGAAAAAATCATTAGAGTCCATAATGTTGCATAGCAGTTTATATAAATTAAAAAAAGAAGTGGTTCATCCTCTGAAGAACTTAAAATGTAACCTAGAACATGAAGATAACAAATGCATAGGGAGAGCTACAAAGAGAGTTAAATAAAAACAAGTAATTTATATGATGAGTAAAACCATAAATTGCAATTTAAATTGCATCTAGAGTAAGATGAAGAGATGAGTAAATGGCACAGGAGTAGAAATTTAGTGTTGAAAGAAATGGACTTTTAAGATTTGAAGAGGGAGAGTAGGATGCTGAAGGGTTAAGGTAGCAGCATGACAAATGGCAGGTAGTTGGAAGCTAAAATTAAAACTGGGCAATGAGGATGGATGGAGGGCAGGGGACAAAGTGGTGAATGATAAAATGAGTTGGATTGAATACAACCTTAAAAGTGAGTGCAAGCAGTTTTATTTTTTTACTGTCAGATATAGTGAAGAGACTTGTGTGATTAGTAATATCTGTCCAAAATTGTAACAGGAGTTTTAGACAGTGAATGCTAGATAGAAGAGTTGGTGAGAGTAAGGAAGGCTAAAGATCATCATGTTTTCTTACTTGAGTATTTTTGAGTTGTCAGTGTTAGACCTGAAATTTTTTTGTCAAGATTATTGACATACTGTTCTCGTAGTGGCTCACTTAGAAACCTTCCTTCCTTTCAAGATTTTGTTGACTCTGTTTTTAAGAGCTGCTTATGCAAGATCATCATCTTCTCTACAACTGGTTTTACTCCAGTAAGCAGAGTAAGTGCTTGTTTGATCTCTCTCTCTCTCTCTATTTATAGAAGTCTCATTCACTTTTGGTCAAGTATTGACGTCTTGAATATTAGTTAGCCTTTTTTTCTTTTCCTGTGTGATGTAGCTATCTTAATATGTCTTTCCATTTCATGACTGTAAATAGACAGCCTTTTGCAAAGTCATATCCTGAACTAGGCCAGTGTTTCAGTGCAAGAAAAGAATCTTCACTGGGTATTGTGGTCTTCAAAAAGTAAAGTTTATTAAAAGGTGCAAATAGGCATAACTAGCTTCAGACTCTCCCTGCTACTGCGAGTCTTTATACACCTGTATCAGTTTAGGGCAGGGGTCTCAAACTCAAATCACCATGATGGCCACACGAAGACTAGTACAGGGCCGCATGAGGACTAGTACATTAGCCTGAGGGCCACACCACTGAAACCTTTTCATACAACAGTATTGCAAATATTGGTAACAATAGTGTTGCTGCAGGCCACAGGAAGTAGCTTTAGGGGGCCCCATGCGGCCCGCGAGCCATGTGTTTGAGACCCCTGGTTTAGGGGGTCTATATCTGTGTCATGTTGTGGAGTACATTTAGTTTTGTGAATCTCACTGTTTTTCAGTTTCCTTTCTAAATGAAACCTTCAGTGTAGCTTGATACATCCATTTTATTGAAGCAACTTGACACCTAGTGGGGAAAATGTGTTTGGAAATCTGGGAGAGAGCAGAACTTTCAAAAGAATGGAACAATGTTGGGTTTTTGGTGTTTGTTTTTTATTCATTGGTAAGACGACTGACTGTTGACGAGTGATTTTGAGCAGCTCCCTTTGTGGAAACTGGCTGGGGGCTGGAGCTTAGAAATTCCCCTGCAGAAGCACATGGACAAGAAGAGTGCTAGAGGTTTCTTTTGGGGGAGGGGAAATACTTACTAATCAAGGGCAATCATTCCACTCCCAGAGGCAAGAGAGTCAGGTAAAGAAATTCTAAAGAGCTACTTGGTCTACATAAAGGTATTCCATTTTATTTTTGTGAATGTCCAAATTTCTTGGACAAGGTATAGTCAAGGTCCAGACTCCAGAGAACATATTACAAAAATCATAACAATAATAATAGTAGTAAGCAAACAAGTTTTTGCAGTATGTTCAAAAGTGTCAGACAGTCTAGATTTGGCCCCCAGTCTGTCTGTTGGCTACCCCACCTTAATTATTCAGACCAGACTCAGGACCCTCAACCGTGGTGAACTTCTTATGCTTAATACTGTAGTCTGATTCACTTTCTCTTTAGCTTAGATACTCTGGTTACCTGCTCCAGACCTGAGAAGGAGTTCTGTGATACTCAAAAGTTTTGTCCCTTCTACCAACAAAAAGTGGTCTAATAGAAGATATTACTTGACCCACCTTGTTTTGCTCATATCCTGCAAAAGTAATGAAGGATGACTGGGAAATTTTGTTCAGTAAATGGTCATTTTCCTAAGATCTAGCACTTTGTTGTTAAGAAGTAATGCTGTTTGTGGTTTAAGAACTACTTTGGCTAATGTAGTATTATCGTGCTGTCCTGTCCCATTGTCCCTGAAGCGTGTAACCATAAAACTAGAGTTGGGGGTTGGAGTTTAGTATTGGGGAAAGCATGTTTAGGTAATTGGGGACTTGAGTGCTGAGTCAGTGGTTCTGTCATCCAGGTCGCTGCAGTCTACCACTGCTGGAGAATGGGACTGAAATGTCTGCCTCCAGGATTAGTCAAGAGACCTAGACTGAGGAATAATAATTAGTCACTATCTCGACCCAGGGGACTTAGAAGCATGTGGGTTGTGACAGTTTGATTCAGTCACAAAAGACTGATGTTGGTTCATTCAAAGAGTGGGACTAGAACAGGCTGCGGCAATACGTGTGGAAATTTTAAGAACAGAGGAAATGTGCTGCTAATTCTAAATATATTTAGTGGGAAAACATATTTTTGTTGATGATTAACAATTAATTTAATTGTTGATCTATTTAAAACAAACAAATGCAACAGGAAACCCCCCCCCTTCTCTTTTTGGATCTGCCTACAATTTTCATTTTGTTTACATTGGGCCTGTGTCACACTTCCGCTAAAGCCTTTTTGTACTGCTGTTCTGGGAGTATAAAGAGGGATTTAGTGAAAATGAGAATCAAGCTCTTGGTCTTACTTTTGTTTTATCCCTTCAGTTCCAGATGAAGGGCTGACTCATCTGTTTTGGCAAGGCTATGCTTGATGCCCCACTGTGAGCATAAATATCAGATGGATTTAAGTGTTCTGTCCAAACTCCCTTTGCTTGGGGGATCCAGAAGTATGCTGGCATTATATTGGGACTGCAACATCTGCAGTTTTCAGGAGCCTGATTAAGTTTATTTTATAACCCATTGGAGGGGCATAAGGAGGCGAATGGCATATTGGGCCTGATATTATAGATAATTTATTAATGAGATTACATCCCATATTGCTGTTTCACTGTTTTACATTAACTTGTATTTCTTATTTTAACCAGTGGACCCTTCTTTCTTTTCTGTTTGAGTATCCTCTCATCCACCCTCTGATTGATTGATTGATTTTTAGTTTTCTTTTTGGGCAGCAGCAGAGTGCTTGCTAATGTGCCACTTGTTTAGTGGACCTATAGCATAGCACAAATATTGGAAAAGTGCCAGAAGACTACATAAGCTTCCATATTTAGAAACCAGTGTGAATGGGGATAATTTGAACTAATGGTAAATATAGGTCTTTGAAGACAGCTGCCCAAAGAATATAAAACAAGGTAATTTTGCCTGTCCAACTGATTTCTGTTTGAAGTTGCTTGAATTTTTTGGCCTACACATTTTAGGAAAAAATAAAAAAGCTCCTATCAGCAGCACATCAATAAATTACTTATACAGGTTAAAGAGAAATGTTTGCTATGTCTACAACTGGAGCATTAAGAGTATGTACTCTTGTTTTGCTTATCAAATCACTTTCTCTATTCTCTTTTAAAAGTTGTCCCTTGTGAGTGTAATGAAACTGCTTAGGCAGGCGTCAGTGGTGGATTGGGTTTTATAAAACAACTAAAACAGCTTAATAGTTTGGGGTGTTATCGAAATGTACTTGCACCTTTATTTTGTTTTTTCCAGTAACTATTTATAGTAACAAGTACTATACTACATTAGTGAGTAAACCAGACTGATGAGATATGGATGGAGACTTTTAATTGTGCTGAGTTGAATATAATTCATCTTTATAGAAGCCAAGAGTTGTTACCATTTCATGGTTTGGTATTTGGTGTCATTCCAGATATCCTCATCAGAGAACCCCATTTTTACTTCTCACTGCTCGGTATCTTGGGGCCCTCATTCCTGTTTAGGGCCTCTGAGCACTACAAGAGTTAAATAAGTAACATTAGCAGGAATCATGGGGGACCTTGGTCCTTTCTGCTTGCTGTGCTTTACTCATTCTGAGGACAATTAGAACAATTGGTTTTCTAGGTTTGGTAATACAGCCTTGTCACAGGATGCTGTAGGGTATGATCTGTGTGACTTTTCTGTTCACTTTTGCAAAGTAATTGTGAAGTTTGATGCAAATTGTGCCATGCAAGGTTCCCTTTTTAATACTCTGTCTTATTGTTATGGTATCATGTTTCCTGCACCATCATGAATGTGTACAGATGTGAAGAATGTTTTCAGATATTTTACATGACTCAGGCCTGTCTCTCAGCACTGAGGCTGCTGAGGTCTATGACAAGGACAACACAAATTGGGCTCCCTGGCTCAGGTGGAACAAAGAAAATCCTTGGCCTAGGAAGCGGAGGGGCTGAGTGGGGATTGAAAACAAACACAGATGCTTTGAATTGTTAGAAATATTTTGCCAGGGATTCTCCATCTTAAAATGCCTACAGGAAGGATTGGGCCCTGCCTAGGGATAGGCACAGAGTGGCTGCTAAACTATCATTTAGCCAGATCTTGTGGGTAATCTTGAACAGTAATGTTAGCGTTAGTCTTGTATCTTTTATTTGCTTGTGGTAACTCCGGACTCGTTTATTAAATGATTGTGCATTGATTTGCTATATACTCACTTAAAATCATGTTCTAATCAATAAACTAGTGTTTGTTTCATCTGAAGCTGTGTGAGCTTTAAAGGATGTAAATGAGTGAGTGTAGGCATACCCATTTCTTTGATAAATATGCAAACATGTGTCTGTGAGTCTACAGTGACTGGGGGAGGGTCCTAATACTTGGAGGACGGAAGTTCTCGGTATGGTATCTGGGGCTGTTCGTTGAGGGACTGTCCCCTGAGTAACTAGAGGGCTCATACCCACTACCTGGAACCACTTACATGCAGGAAGCTGGTGTGATCTGTAGGGGAGGCACGGCTGCATGCCGGACTAGATTCTGGGATGAGAATGTCACAGGCCCCTTTTATTAACATTAAGTTGATTATTTTAAGTGAATTTATCTTTTAATAGAATAATAGTAAGTAAAAATATATTGGCAAATATTCCCACAATACATAGGGATTTTGTGTGTTTGTAATATTTGGCATGCTTCCAAAAAGTTTAAAAAAAAAAAGGGGGGCGCAAAATTGAGGTCAAAACTTTAGGAAACCAAGTATGGCTCTGTTCAGGTGCTTTTAAAAATATCCAGTGATGGAGATTCCCCACTTAGCTATGCACCTACCTCACTTGCCTCATCTATCTTACATCCTGGGACTGAAACGACTGCATCTACACTGCATGAATGGAATTAAACTGGTCAATTTGGTGAAACATTCATCTGAAAATCAGTAATAGGTGGAAGACACTGACTTCTGGTTAGCTTATAACTGTATCCCAATTTAAGATTGGCGGATGAAGAATTAACTCTTGATGAAGGGGGAAAGAAAAGACACTGATGAATCTGATGTTGGTGACAGAGAAGAATCAGTTGAAACTGATATAAAAGACGGAAAAAAACATGATGCTTAAAAAGCTGGTCTGCTGCTTATCTAGCATGAGTTTGTTTATTTTTTCATTTGTCATTTTTTCTTTTGAAATTTCATTTTTTCTTTTGAAACTGTTCAGTCTTTAATAATGTTCACATTTAAATGGTAACTTAACATTACTGAAATTGTAATACAATATTTTCATTTTTAGGAACTTAATTTCATTTCATTTCTCATTTCTTGGTTAAAATAACTCAATTAAATAACTTGCTTTTTCTAATTAGGTTTAAGTATCTTTCTAAGTCTGGTATTTTGGAGACCATGAAATCTTCCTTTTTTTTTTTTTTTTTTTTTTAATTAGTGTTACTATTATAATATTTAGTACTTTAAAATATTTGATCATTTTTGACAGGCAGTTAACCAGTTATTTTTTGGTCAGTAAAACACTTAATCCTCCTGAGTGCAAAACCATATAAAACAAACAAGGAGTCCTGGGGTATTTAAAAGACTAACAAATATATTTATTGCATGAGCTTTCATGGGAGAAAATCCCACTTCTTCAAAGTATCTGACAAAGTGGGATTTTCTCCCACGAAAGCTCGTGGAATAAATAAATTTGTTAGTCTTTAAGTGCCACAGGACTCCTTGTTTGTTTACTGAAGTAGACTAACACGGCTGCCCCTTTAGATCTTGGCAAAATCATATAGTCTTCTGCTTTGTCATTTCTCTCCCCTTCTTATGTTTTTTTCTCCTTCTTTAGTATATTCTTATCTTAACTTAGAATGGATAAACTGTTTGGAGAAGGAATTCATTTGTAAAGAGCCATACCCTGTTGGCGCTATACTTGACTTGCAGGAATGATGATGTTCTCAGAAGTTTGTGCACAAACCACTTCAGTCACCAGAAGGAGATGCCACTCACAGTACATTGAATGGGTGATCAAAATATGATCATGCATACTCTCTTAAGCTCTAGTAAGTTGTGGATAGTCTTGACCGGTGTCAAACTCATTCTATGTAATGGGCCACACTTTATCCTTTCCTAGCACAGTATTGCGCAGGCTCCCCGACCCTTTCCTCAGCCCCCCTGGTTGAGGCCGGCTTCCCTGACCCCACCCTCCCTCTTATCTGGCTCAGTCCCTGTTCTGAACACTCAGGGATCAGTCCTGAGCCCAGCCCTGCCGGCGCCTGCCACACTGACCTCCCCCTTCAGTACTCCCACCCAGCCACGCTTGACCCTTCCCCCTGGCCACGCTTGCCTCTCAAATGTAGCGTCCCCAGCTAAGCTTACACCCTGAATCTGCCACTGCCTGCCACATAGGCCCCCACCATCCTCCCCTCTCCCACACACTCACCTGCCAACAAGGGCCACCTAGTCTTTCTCCCCACGCCCACTGGCCTCGAGTCCGATTCCTAGCTCTCCCACTGGCTTCCCCAGGACACCAGGGGACCCTGTTGACCGTGCTGCATGACCCTCGCCTGACTCCGCGTTCCCCCAGGGGATTTTGTGGCCTGCACATAGCTCTGGGCTCCCTCCCCCCAGCTCTTGGCTTTCCCCCCTCACTACCAGTGGCCCCAAACAGACTACTCTGGGTTCCCGCTGCCACTGGGAGCCCTGCCACCCACACCCAGCTCTGGACTTCCCCCCACCCAGGGCCCGCACCACACTTTTTCCTTCCTCCTTGCCCAGTGGGGCCCCTACTTACTGCAGTGCAGACCACGCTGCGTGGGCTGGAGAGGGAGGGTTTAAAATTTCCTTCTCTGCCCTGGCTACGTGATGGGGCAGGAGCCAGCAGCTCAGTGTCTTCTGCTCCTGGCAGGTGCAGAGCTTGGCAGACAGGCTGCTGTCTGTGCTGCGTTGCTGGGAGCTGACTCGAAGCACTGGAACAGGCAGCAGCTCCATGGGCTGGATAAGAGCTTTTAGCAGGCCGCAAATTTGGCAACCCTGGTTTTGACTCTTTTTCAGTAAGGTTTGGGTAGACCCCCCAACACAGGGTTAGATTTAAAGCATAGGTACAAGGGCATGATTGGGGTCCCAGGTCCCAGGCATAAGATATCAAAATTTCAGCTTGATTTTTTTTTTTTAAACTTTCTAGTCTTTAGGTTAGCTAAGAACAACTTGATAAGGTAACTTAGTTGTAACTTGTGTAGTGATGTCTGCCTGAGTTTGCAGATAGCTTCCAGTACAGCTTTCATAGGCCCTCAGCCAGAACAGTCAAGGCCCTTAATACTCTGAAGTGGGATTGGAGTTGGTGTCCATATCTGCAGGATTTACTTTCTCTTGCTGGACCTTAAATGCCCACCGTGAGCTCCATTAACCCCTTTGACTGAAGGAGTGCTTAGTGCTCATGAAGCATCACTCATGGAACCAGAATGAGAATCTTTGCCATAATTATACAAATATCTGTAATAGATTTATTAATTACTATTTATTATTTTGTCTTATCATAGCACATCCCTCTCCTTTCTGGTTATTTTGCTCACCAGTGAAATAATTAACCATGTTTAGATTTTTATAATGTCTTTGGGGATCTGTGGTAACACCTTGTTGAGATGAACGGCAGCAGTATATGTTTTTTCAGAACAGTTGTTTCAGGCATTTAACATCTTAGTTCTGGTTACATTTAATTTGTATTTTGAAAGTTTTAATTGCAACCAGAAGTTCTAGAGGCTTACACTTTTTTCTTTTTATATGAGAAATGAGATTCTGGAGAAAAAAAGACAAACGAACAAAAACCTTAGGGTGATGTGGGAGCGAAAAGCAGCCAGGTTACCTTACCATTCTTTCTAGTCCTGTACAGATTAGAGTAGACTGAGTTATTTGAACTACTGTGAAAAGCAATAAGAATGTTAACACCACGGTATTAAACAGTTATTTTACATGTGGTATCTTCCCCTGTAAAATACTTCAAATCATAATTTCAGTATTTTGAACAAGTGTCTCCTTCTTTTCTCCCCATTTTCCCAGTGTTGCAAGTAGTATCTTACACAGATGAGTATGTCTGACATTAAAGCACTACAGTTCCTCACCCCAATTCCCTCAAATAAACAATAAACTTTTGAAGACATTTAGTCAGGCAAGACTTGTAATGTTTGCCTACCTGCACCTCTCTATCTTTGGCATTTTCATAGCACCACTCATCGTATCTAAATATTAAGGTAAATATGAGATGTAGAAACAAACTTTGTATATAATTTTTGTAAAAGAAATGGATTTTGTTAATTGTTTGAAAGTTTCAGTATTCGCTAATATATTCAGCTGAGGAAGCAACTGAGACATCAAGATAGGTACTTCTAATATGTTACAGTTAGATGTTGCAGACTGAATTGCTGAATTTTTTGTACAAGTGAAATAACTACAGCTATGTTTTCTGGTTTTCTTGACTGATTATGATAACTCACTGTGTTAAGTCTTGGCACAAAACCCACTGTGAGAGGAGGAGCTGGATAGCAGATCTGAAATCAATCTGGCAACTCAAAAAACTCACAATGTTAGTTAAAAAGGTACTCAATAGCATGGTATAGCTATATCTATTTAAATCTCACTTGCTGTAAACATAGTTATAGGCAGAACTTGATATTTACAATAGTAGTTCAACTTCCCCAGATGCATTTACTGTTGTGAGGAGTGACGTTGGAAATTGCATTAATAGCATTGAGACTGAACATTCTCTATTTATGCTCGGCTATGATCTTACAGTTCTTGTAGAACATGCTATCTGACTCCTTTTATGAATAGACTGTGGGGGAGAAAAAAATTTATCATTAGTTCTTTTGAGGAGGTTACTTTATTTCTGCATGCTTGTGTGTAATAATGCATGAGCATAGTTTGCTGAAGGAGAAGTAGAAGATGCCAAATTATCCATGTAATCTGAAGCATTCTGGACAATAATTCTGATACCTATCCACGTGAAGAGGAAATATTTTCTTCAAAAATGTTGTTTATATAAGGTGCTTGTGTAATTTGTGTTGATTATTCTTTCAGGAAATTAATTATTTCAAACAGGATTTTTTAATGGTTTGGCCAGGATTTTCTGGTGTTGCACCTTAATCAGGAGTTGCTGATCAGGACTGAAGGCTGATTAGCTCAGGAAGGACCACATCAGCTTCATTTTTTTTTAAAATTCTGCTTCTCTGATCCATCATTCCACTGTTCAGATTTATGTGCATGCCTTGTTCTCTTGTTTTTTCTCTCATGCAGTCCATTTGAAATATTTGTGCATTTCTCCAGCGTCAGCTAATACAGTTCATGTGTATGAATTAAGTTTTCAGTACCTTCAGACAAAGACCCTAGTAACATATGAAGTGTAATTCTTTTATGTGAGAGCTTGCTAACTGAAATTGCTCTATTTCCAGTCCCTGCTAGGTAGAAGCAAGTGTTCGTGCTATCTAATTGAGAACCAAAGGAGCTTATTTGATCCTAAATTGTAGTGATGCATTCTTTCCCTCTGCCTTTTGTCCTTTTTGTTTCATTTCAACTTCTAGGTTCTAAAGTTAGTAGCCCACCTATAGCTAGTGCGTTTTGCCCTCTGAACTGCCTGCCTATATTATATAGCAGTGGTTCCCAACCAGTGTGCTGGGGCAGAGGGGATGGGAGTGGGTGTGTAGCAGGGGTTGTGGGGTGGCTATTTAGTTGGGGGGGTGTGTGTAGCTGAGGGATGGGGTGGCTGTGTGTGTGTGGGGGGGGTGTAGCTGGGGCCTGGAGACCTAGTTTTGCCCCTGCAGGGATGGGAGGGTCCATCACAGGCAGCAAGGAGCTGAGGGAGTGGAGGATGGGACCCACTGGGGTGGGAGGAAGCAACAGTTCGGTGAGGATTTGCCTTGGGTGGCCGGGAGCCACTTTGGAGAAGAGGGAAGTGGGTGCTGCACCATGCTCCCCTGCCCTACCTTCCCACTCCCCTGGTTACCCCCTGGCCCACCACAAAACCACTCTTGTTCCCCCTTCCTTTCTCCTCTCTTGCCACCCTTGTGCTGTTCCCAGCATGGCTCCCCTTGTTCTCTTTTGCCACCCCTGCCCTGCTGTGCTCCCAATGCTCATTCCTGCCACTGCACATGACTCCTTAACCTCCCATTTTGCCGCCTCTGGTCTGCTACCCCTACTAACCCACATAGGAACATTTCTGAAACACTGTGCCATGGTTCATGAATATTCATAAGTAATTTAAGTTAATATGAATATTCGTGAGTTTTTTAATAGTGGTGTGCCTCAAAAAATTTGAAGGTATCAAGGTGTGCCACGGCAGAGAAAAGGTTAAGAACCACTGTTCTATAGATTGGAAGCATGGTATTTGGGAGGTTAGGTGAGCATTCAGCAACAGTTCCGATACTTCAGTTCAGTAGCTCATGAAAGTCCTTTCTAGCTTTTTGCATATTCATTAGTGCACAAAGTCTGAGCCTTTGAAAACCCACTAACAACCTGATTTACTTTCCATTTTTTGGGTGGCTGACCCAGCCTAGTATATCTCAATCATCACTACAATGCCAAGCCTTACTTTTTTCAGCCATTATAGTTCTGTAGGGCTGGTACTTGTCAAGTTGTTTCTGGAGGCTTGGAGAATGGATAACACATCTGGCTCAGGTTCCTGTAAATTAGATAAATTGGCAGTCTTTCTTCTAGTTGAAGCACAATTCACAGCTAGGTAGCTTTACATCTTTGAGATTTATGGGGCTTAAATGCCAATCATTTTGCTTGCTGTTTTCTAGTGGATCACTGTTTTTTTTCCTGAATCCAAAAGAAGTCTTGTCAAATGATGACCATGGCATTGATGCTTCTCAACTCAGTCACGCCCTTACTTCTGTTTCTTCACACCTATTTAAGCGGTGGTCAGAGAGACCATAGCTGAGTTAATGAATTCTGAGGCTTCTTACTCCTTTATATAAGAAGGTGGGCCAAGAACTACAGTAACTTTGCTTATTAAATACAGGGAGAGCTGAGTTGACTTAGTGAAGTTCCTAGTGTACTTCCTCTTTTTTGGGGTGTTTGCTTGTGAAGACAGGGTATTAAAATCATTTTCCTATTACATATTTGGGATCTGAATTAGGCTAAAGTAATCTTATCCTCTAGCACAGAAATAGAACGCTGTGTCAGGCTTAGAACGTCTGGTGAAAATGGCAGATGAGTAGTTTGTTTTTACACTTCTATTTTGAAGTTATAAAACTGTTGTGGGATGGGGTTGTCAAAGGTGGAAGTTAGAACATTTGATGGCTGGCTCCTCTCCATCACTGAAGCAGATGGGAAAGCATTACTAGGATAGGAGAGTCAGAAGTCCTTTCCCAGAGACCCTGTCCCTGTAAATTGGAGACCAAATTGGAGGGGGACAGAGAAGATGGCAAAATTCTGTCAAGAAAAGATCCCCCCCCCCAAGAGATGGTGAGAAAAGCTTGCCCCTTAGCAAAGAGGCAGAAGACTGTAGATATCCATGTTAATTTAGACTAAGGCATGCACTTGGATGGGGGAAAAGAGGAACATGTCTACTCTGAAACTAGAAAAATGAGGAAAAAAGCAATTTGAAGTCTCAAGGAGCAGATTTTTCAGTGAGAGGACAAATAAATTAAAATTAACTCTATATCCCTTCATTCCTTAAATGTTCTTCGATCTATTTTAAAGCAGCTGCAACGTGTTAAAAAAACAAAACAAAACAAATTAAGCTGCAGGGGAAAAAGCTACTCTGTATTTTGGAGGCAAAATTTATGTTGGTATGCTCTGAGGAAGAACGTCCAATGCAAGGATGATTGGCTTGTTGCTTTGACTTCCTCATTGATTCCTTGTTGTCAGCTTAAACTCAACATGGCAAAAATCCAACTCTTAATTTCCTTTTCTTGCTCTCTTTTTAATCACTGCAGACAATACCATCATCTTGCCTGCCATTTGGACTTCTTTTCATAACATCTCTATGACTGACTCATTCTTATCCATCCACATGGCTAAAGTTCTTGTCCAGGCTTTCCATCATTTTGTGCCTTGATTATTTCATCATCGAGTTTTCTGGCCTTGATAAAAACGGTCTTGCCTTGTACCTAGTGTGATCAAAAGTCCTGATTTTATAGAGACAGTTCCTGTATTTGGGGGTTTTACAATATATAGACAGCTACTTTCTCCTGCCCCGTGTCCCAACCTTTTACACGTGCTATCTGGTCACCTTACCTGCTCATATCCATTCAAAATGCTGTTGGAAAGGTCATTTCTTTAGCCTGTCTCTTTGACTATGTCAGTCATCTTTTTTATTTCTTCCCCTGGCTCCCTTTTTTCTGTAGCCAGTGCTGGAACTAGGTAAGTTGGTGCCCAGGGCATACCTGGAGCAAGTAGCATGGAACATGCCCTCAGATTGGGCGGTGAAACAGAGCAACTCAATACGTATCCTGCACTAGTTACAGCCCTGTCTTTAGCATCAAAATAAATTATTTTTTTACTTCCAAGACCATTCAGAGCCTATGCAATGATGTCTTACTCAGTATTGAGAGTTTGACTTCCACCTTCTGTTGGTTTATTGTGCTAGGATCCCCTGGCACTTGTTTCATAAGGCACTTTTTGTGCTTTTGCCTGTGATGCCTCTCGCATGCAGGAAGAACTTTGGTAAAGTCACTTAATTATTCTTCTTCAGATCCCTGCTTTAGGCTGTTGTGTACCATGAGGCCTGCAAAAAACTTCAAAATGGCTAGGCTGCTGTTGAACTGAGTCCACTGCCTATCATGCCAACCAATATTGTTTAATTCTTTCTTTATGTTCCCCTGCCAATTTGTGTTATCAGTCCATTGTCTCATGTCTTGCACTTAATTGTAAGACCAGAGACTCTCTGTTGTCCTTTGTTTATACAGCACTTGGCATAATGGAGTCCATGAGTAGCACTCAGAGATATAAGATTATATAAAAGATAATTTGCAGCAGGTCATTTGGCTTGTTTCAAAGCTGTTATCTGGTCTAGCTCTTTATGGATTAGACATTTGAAATACAAAGATGATTGTGGAAATTCTGAGATGTCTTTTTGTGGGTCTTGACAAAGTCTGTGATTTAAATAGACGTTTTATGATACAGCAGTTTTGATCAGTATAGTCAAATATAAATATATCTTACAACTGTTTAAGGTAAACACAACAAAATTATGTGATTATTTAAATTATTAAATAATAAACACTAATGTTTTACATTTGTTAGCACTGTTGTGGCCAAGATAGAGTCTGCCTTGCAGCTCTAGCCAAGGAAGGATGCGTGCAGTAACACAGCAAGGACGGTCCCCTCACCCCAAGCGCACCTGTTCCAAGCCCACCAGCACAACCAGATGCACACTGGGATAGCACAGTGATTATGGGAACCAGAAAGGTTTATTTACAGAGGGATGAAGGAGAAAACAACAGGGAGATGGGGTAGCGGTAAAACAGGGTAACAGCTAACACAGGGCCCTGCAGGCCCAGTGGTGTGGTAGGCTGAGAGGGCAGACAGTGAGCTGTGTGTCTGCATCCTGAGTTTAGGAGTCCCAGCATAGTTTCAGTCTGGGGTGGGGCTCCTGGTCGTTTTCAGCACCAGCCACTTTCCCAGCAAACCCACCGGTGACTCTTGCTGCCCTGTGCAACCGCGGTGCAATGTAACCCCCCCCCCCAATTGCCAGGCCCTGCATTCCTAGCCCCACAGCTCTGGGCAGCTGTGTCACTGGGTCCAGCTTTGTCCTCGAGTGACTCTTCCCTGGCACAGTGTCCTCCTGTGGTTTCTGTCCTGGCCGTCCCTGGTCACTACTCCTCAGGCAGGGCCTCTGCTGCTTCTCTTTGGCTGGACCTCTGGCTACAGCTTTTCTTCTTCCTGGGGCTTCACAGCCACACCCTGAGAGTCACTCCTCTCACCAAACAGCACTCTCTCCTTCCCGAACAGTCAGCGCCTCCTGCACAGGGCAAAGATTTAAAGGGACCACTGCTCTCTAAAGGGGCTACACGTTAACAATCCTTTTACTGTCAGAACAGAAAGAAAGCAGAGAACACGGTACTCTTCCTGTCTTAAAGTAAAACAGGAGGTCTGAATACCCACTTTTCAGAGAAAGAGAACGGTAGAAAATGGGGGGAGAAAAGAAATGAAGGAAAGGTTGGAAGAGAAAATATGGTGCATTTGAAATGGCAGCCCTCCCCCAGCAATAGATTTTACATCTTTTCTCCAATATGTATCTCTGAACAGTAGAATAATCTGTCTTTTGAGGCAAGGGGCTAATAAGTGCTTCTGGATGACCTGTTGTGCTGGCATAATAATGGCCTCCAAAATGCATTCAGGATGCTTTTGATTTACTATTGTCAAGATTTGACTCTCTGGGAAATATATTGTAGCCATTCACATGCATTCATCTGAAATAAGTGTCTCTGCAGTACATTGAGCATGCTGATTTGTTTTTGTGTATATTTCTGTGATTTATCTTGACTTTGGCTAGAATATACATGCATATGAAACTCCTTCAGAATGTAGGAATGGCTGTACTGGGGTACGACAGTGGTTCATTCAGCCCAGCATCTTGTCTTCCAGCAACGACCAGTGCTAATGCTTTTGAGAAAGTGAAGAGATCATAGCAATTATCAAGTGATCCATCCCCTGTTATCCAGTTACAATTTCATGCACTCAGAGATTGAGGAACATTCAAAGCATGGGGTTGTGTCTCTGACCATGTTGGTTAATAGCCACTAATAGGTCTGTTTCCATGAACTTATCTAATTGTTTTTCATAACCCAAATAAGCCATTTTGTGTTGGATGGCCAGAATAAGGCATTTATTTTCATTTTATTATATATGCTTAAATGAATGTCAAAGATACAAAAGAAAAGGATGGTCTGAGGTTCAGCTTTCACTGCTCTTTAGTGCTGCATGTTCTAACTACCATGCATTTAAGTGCTTTTTCAAAACAGGGCAGAATCAAGTGCCCACTGTGAAGTTACAAAGTTTTGTTTTATTTATTTGTGATACTTTTCAATTTGATGGTATTTCTCTTGGTGACAGCTCAACATACTGACCTGTGAGGTATGACTCGAGTTGCTGCTTGCTATTACTGTTAACCAAAAAGCCCCAAGAAATCTATTTTATTGGGGTATTTGTTTTTCAAAAGTTGGCACGGTACAATCGAATAGTTATTCAGTGCTAATCTCTACTTTATTTCATTATTTGTAGAGGCACCATAGGTGTAGTTTGACTTCGATGGGGGGGGGGGGGGCCAGCTCTAGTCAGGGCAATGGGACTGTGTGTTGGGGGGGACAGTAAATTCCCTGCCTAACCAATGCTTGCAGTTTGGGTGCCAAGGATGAAGTGGGGGAATGCAACACCCATGTTCCTTTTCCCCCAGTTATGCCCACAAGTGGCAATGAGACTAGTATTGTGATTATATATATTAACAGAGGGTTTCAGTTCCACTTGTTCAAAATAGCGTCAAGGTAAAACATGTTATCTTAGTTAATTTTGAATAACATAAATTATTTTAGAATCTGAAGTGGTTTTAACACTTATTTTTAAAAAGAACAGTAGAAGTTTCAGAGTTTTCTGCCTTCCTTTTGTCAGAATCTTGCAAAACAATATTTTTTAAACAATTGAAAATATTCAGGCACATGCTGTTCTTTAAGGGGGGGGATCTGACTAGTGGCTTCAAAATGGATCACAGGGCAAAACCTTTTATATGTCAGTAATAGTGAGGCTGAGTGCTAGATACTTTTTCAAAATATATGGTGTTATACAATATTCCAATATATTTTTGCTAAGCATGTTTACTAAGATGTCCAGAATTCATTGTCTCCAATATTTCATATTATTCAAGAATAAGCATGTCATGCAGGATGTAAAGCTGATGTACAGGTTTATTTAGTCAGAACATCAAATATAATTGGTAGAACTCCCCAAATTTGAATTGTTTATGATTTCATTTTATTCTCTTTTCACACCAAGAAAGCAGGGTTCCTGTGCATGCTATTGAAAACTACTCCCCCCCCCCCACACACACACGGGGGTGGGGAGGGGAGAGTAGATGG
Organism: Podocnemis expansa; assembly: GCA_007922195.1. NCBI lineage: Eukaryota > Metazoa > Chordata > Testudines > Podocnemididae > Podocnemis > Podocnemis expansa. The sequence goes on from ML681996.1 coordinate 7,453,041, forward strand.
TGTGTTGTCAGAATTGCTGTTTGGCTTAGGCAGGAGCAGGTGGAGTGCGGAACCAGGGGTTAAAGTAGGCTGTAACGTGGTGGAACGCCATTCTGGGGCCCATGGTTTTTAGGCACTCAGCATTTCAGAGCCCCTGAAAATAGAAACTGGAGCTGGAATGCTGCATTCTAGGACCCACCATTTAAAAATAGCAGGCCCTGGAATGCAGTGTTCCAGTTCCATGTTCTATTTTTAGGGGCCCAAACACTGGGCCCCTAAAAATAACACGCCCCAGGGCAGCGTTCCGGGGCGTTCCAGTGGGCAGGAGCAGGGGCTAGGGGCATTGCTAGGGGGCTTAAGGCCCACCCCAAACCCCTCCCCTTCCACACCCCACCCCAACCTGGGGCCTTCAGCCACACTGCCGCCCCACCCCGGGCCCTACTGCCCTGACCACCCCAGCCACACCTAAATAATCTCATGATTTTCTGGACCTTGACTCATGATTTTTTGATCTTTTGAGATGGGAAATTCTGGATATTATGTATAGCAATAGCAAAGAGGACTGCTCACATTAATGGATTATTTGTATTTCTGCCTGCCTGATCATTAGAACTGAAGCCCTGATTCCGCAAAGCAAACAAGGAGTCGTGGCATTTTTAAAGACTTACAAATTTATTTATTGCATGGGCTTTTGTGGGAGAAAAATCCCACTTTGTTAGGACTCTTTGTTTTGCTGAACTAGACTAAAACAACTACCCCATTTGGAACTGATTCAGCAAGCTTCTCAAGATCATGCCTATATAGTAGTTTTACTGAAACTAGTGTGACTAATCATATACCTGAATATTTTACTGAATTGGTGCCACATATGAGACTGCAACATAGATCTGCATGCTTGCAATTTTTCATATTAAAGATATTGCCTCATTTTGGTCTTACAAGACTCAATTAAAATATTAGCTGGTATCAAGCCCTAAAATGTTTAATGGTATTTCTTAAGCATTATATACAATGATTTAGTTTGTTTTAAACTTACAAATAGCTTGCCTTGCCTTTTGACTTCAAGGGTATCTTGTCTGTTTCATTACCCTTTATATTGTTTTACTGTCCCCTGAAAATTCTCTAAACAATTTGGAGTGTCCCAAGCAATCAAAACAATGCTGTTTTACAGCTACTTTTTGCAACACAACAGGGACACTTGCTCACAGATTTCCCACAGAGCAGCTCACAATGTTAGATCATGAAAACAGAATAAACAAACAGAGCATTGTTTAAAATGAATAATGTCCAGTGTGTTCAAAGAACTGTGAATGTAGTATTTTGTGTTTTGAACTATTGTGAGTGATATCATTTTAGTTCCAGATTTCATTCTTGTAGTCATGTAATAATTCAAAAAAATATTTGGTACCTGACATAACCTTTCTTTGTATTTTCAGAGTATTGTAGGAATTGTCTAGTTATCGTGGTAGGACCAATCGATATAGTAGCAGTTGTTGCCAAGACAAGAGATGTTCTTTTGCTAGTTGGGCAAAGCATGACTATTTTGGAAGAGAAACAGAAATGTAGCCAATGCTTTGCTTATCCTCATGTAGTCTGTTGCATACTTGATAAGCCTTTCATATATATTTTAGTGCATCTTAGATAATGAATTGCCCAGAATGGCATACAGTTTTAGAAATTTGGTGGCAGCAGAGCTATAGAGAGAGGAATTTATTGTTCCTCTTGTAATGAATGGCTTTTGAATATGCTGTTTAAAATTCATATTTTTGCAGCTGTTTTAAATTGCAAACTCATGTCTTTAATAGTAAATGAATCCCATTTAATAAAATTATCTGAAATAATCATGATATATAACAAGTAATAAATCTGGTAATAGATTGTAAGTTTAGTCTTACAAGCTCTTTGTATTTATTCTTAGTGAGCGGACACATGGACTCCTGCCTGTTGTCTTCCTCTGAAATTTTAAAAACTTGAAAGAATCATAGAATATTAGGGTTGGAAGGTTCCTTAAGAGGTTGTGTAGTCCAGCACCCTGCTCGAAGCATGTGATGCTGTCCATTTCAGTAGTCTGGGAGCTGTGGAGAGTGAGGATGGAGGGGAAACACTGAGTTCTTCAGTTTTGTTTCGTATGAACTGTCACTAGGTTGCCAGCCCTTTTCATTAAGGTGCCCACACTTCTTCTGACCACCTTGCTGCTAACATATCTCTATACACTTGTTATTCATAGTACATTAACATTACTGTATCTGAAATGAGAACCAGGAGTACGTGGGCAAAAGTGGTATGTTGCGGTGCAAATGAATAATTTGCAAAGCTGGGCAAGGCGTGAAAGAAAAAACACTTAATTCTGTAAGTGCAGTGTGAAACTATGCAAGTAAATAGTCCTGGCCCCACTATCCAATATTTTCGTGGCTGGAGTATAATTCAGGTTATATTTTGGGTGAGTGATTCCTTTTGAGTGTGTTTTTGTTTAAATGATAATTTGATGTGGATGAGTGAATAATGGAGAATTTGGTTTTGATGCAGTCTTGAGTGGTAGCTTGACACATGATACTTAGAGGATATTGTACTTCTTGGCAAGCTTTGTCTTTTTTAGAACCATGGCATTTGCTGACAGGATTCCTTAGAGGAGTTTGCTGAAATAACTTCGCTAGTGCTATTGGCATTCTCACTGATTTTTGTTCTTTATTGGGGTCAAACAGGTACCTTTCACAAGCACTGAATTAAGAAAAGAAATTCATACGACTTGGTTCCTTGACTTACAGTATGTATTAAAGACTAAAGATGAAATGTGTTATCATCTTAGTAGTGGCCCTTAGAATGAAGGTTAAATTAAATTTCCGATTAGCGGTTTTTGTTTGTTTGTTTTGGTTGGTTGGTTGACAAACATTGAACCTCTCTAAAAAGTACAGCTGCTGTAACTTTTGTAGTTTTTATTTTAAAGGTCATACAGTATTATTTTTTGTACTTTAAGCTATAATGTTTAAAGAGGGAAAAACATAATAATCATATAAGCTTAAAAGGGCATTATTTACACAGTTATTTAAAGGTTATCTTTTTCCTTTGCTCATTGTTAGCAACACTTAAATACATGAAAATATCTTTTTTTTTTCTCCCCAGCTGTTTCATTCTTTCCCCTCCCATTTGGCAAACAATAACTTATTTTTTCCTGTTTCTAAAGAGCTGAAATTCATCATGGTTGCTTGTTTACTTCCTTATTTGTGCACTGGCATTCATTATATAATTCCAGCTTTAAGAATAGTCATTTGAGAGACAGAGCATGGTTTTTCCACTTTTATGATTTACTAAATAATTACAGCTTTTAGGAGAGCTTTTAAAAATGTTTCTAATGAAAGAGATGTAGTATAGATGAAGAGGTATGCATGTGTGCAAAATATTGAATTTATCAGGAAGTTTGCTAATGAATGTAAATTTTGTTGATGTATTGTAAAGCGAATACTAATCTAATAGGAAATCGATTGAGATAACCAAAACATTTTGCACAGCCTGGTAAAGAGTTATAACAGCATCATAATAAAACAGTTCATTTTTACAGTAAGCACCTATAGTAAACCCTAAAGACTAATCAAAGTTTAAGCCTGCGAAACTACCAGTAGTTGTCGTCTTTGATACTGTAAAGATGAGGATAAATTCAATATGTAAAGGAAATACATTGAACATTAATTGTAGTAAGGCATTTGATATAAAACCAAATGATATTTTTATAGGAAAACTGAAGAAGTATGGATTACATGGAAATGCAGTTGTCTGAAGTTGGACAGAGTAGTTACTGATGGTTGAGTCAAACAGAAGAAAGTTATAATGTGGGTTTCCAAAAGGTCTAGTCCCAGTAATAATCAGTATATTCAAAAATGAAGATGTAAAGGAGTATGCTTTTATAAAAATGTGGACGAGAAAAACCATAGAATTAGTTAACTTGAAAGCAAGAGTTAAAATCAAAATTAAAGCTTTGAGAAATAAACTCATCTGTAAAATTTAAAATTAGGTTGCATAAAGAATAACAGAGATCTTCACATTTACCACTAACTGCTTTAAAGCGGGGAAACAAAGGTTGAAGTGAAGTAAATAGCAATGTCCTTTAGGAATCCATAATGGGATCAGTGGTGTTCAAAACATTCATAAATGATCTGGAAAAGGAGGAGACAGTGAGATGGCAAAATTTGCGGATGATACAAAAATGTTCAAGATAGTTAAGCCCACGGCAAATACTGGAGAGTTACAAAGGGATCTCATAAAACTGGTTGACTAGACGACAAAATGTTAATGAAATTCAGTGTTGATAAATGCAAAGTCATACATGCTGGAAAAGAAAAATGCTGATGGGGTCTGTATTAGCTGTTACCACTCAAGAAAGAGATCTTGGATTCACTGTAAATAGTTCTCTCAGAACAACTGCTAATAGGCAGTGGCAGTCAAAAAAGTAATTCATTAAGAAAAGGATGGATAATAAGACGTAAAATATCAAGTTACTTAAGTCCATGGGATGCACACACCTTGAATTCTGCATGCAGTTCTGGTTGTCCCATCTCAGAAAAGATATTGGGAAGTGGAAAAAGTATGGAAAAGGACAATAAAAATGATCATGGGTATGGAACAGCTTCCAAGTGAAAAAAGTTTAAAAAGACTGGGACTTTTCAGTTTGGAAAAGACATGAGTAAAGGGTGATATAAGAGAGGTCTGTATTATCATGAGTCATGGGAAAAGTATTTGTTTGTTCTTTCACATAAAACAATAAGAAGGGGTCACCCATTGAAATTACTAGGCAGCAGTTTTAAAACAACCAAAGGAAGTACTACTTCACACAGTCAGTCTGGAATTCATTGCCACGTGATGTTGTGAAGGCCAAAAGTACAATGAGCTTCAAAAAAGAATTAGGCAAGTTCACGGTGGATAGGTCTATCAATGGTCATTAGCCAAGATGGTCAGGGATACAAATGCATGCTCTGGGTGCCCCTGCTTGGGGATGGATGACAGGGATAAATCATTAGATGGTTGCATGTTCTGATCATTCCTGGCTGCTGTTGGAAGAAAAGATACATGGTTAGATGGACCATTGATCTGACCTTGTATAGCCATTCTTAATGTTATTAATCCAGTGCACAAGTACAAAATGAGGATAGATAGCTTATGGAGGAGTAGCGGACAAATGTTTCTGGTTATCACTGAAGCTCTGTTGAAAGGGAAAAAAAACTGCTGTCTTTGCTTATACTAACAGAAGTATTGGGACAATTTTTCCCCTGGTAAAATTCTGACTTCAAGGGAAGCTTCCTAAATGAATATGTCCATTTTGTGTTAAACAACTGATGTGGGAATTTGTTGTATCTGTAAATGTTAAACAGCAACAAACATCTGCGTTGGTATTACCCTATTTGTTATGCTGCATTTAATTTCAAGATACCTGGTATAAACAAAAACAGATTTACATTTAGGAGAGCTCGGGGAGGAAATGAAAAGTTTGGCAATTGAGGCTTATGGTAAATGAACATGGCATATTCATTCTGGAGACTGGAAATCTAGTTCTTTACAGATATATAAAACAATGTATGATTGATAGAAATAAATTTAGAATAAACAATGTAAACAGAGAAAAAAGTAATGGGTTTGGGGAAAATGCAGATTTTTATTAGGAAAAGCAGTTTGGCAATAGAATAAACTATGGAAGTGTTTTCACTGGAGGTGCTCAGTTTTATTTGGTATCAAAGTGGCAGGGATGACTTAGGAAAATTAAAGGAAGGAAGCCTCCCACAATGTAGGGAGCTGGATTTGGTGGCTCTCTCATGGTGTCTTCTGACCCAAATGGTTCAATAACTTTTAGTAACTTTGAAATAAATTAAGTTTGAATTGATGGTTCTACATGTTAAAGGTCTAAATTCCATTACTGGTCTTTGGAGCCGTCCAGTCTAGTAACCCTTAACCATTCTGAGTGTCTTTTAAAAAGATTTTGCATTTCAGTGACATAAATGAGAAGTTACATTTTTCTTACTCCTTTATTTGAATTTAGTTAATATTATACAAATTTAAAATCTTAGTAGAGGTTAGAGCTGATACTTTTCTATTTGTAATTTCCTGAAGTGTACTATGTGTGGTATGGTGTGCTTAAAACCTAGATGATCTATTGCTTTATTATAAATTTTTGGTTTTGTTTCTTTTCTCTATAGCCTCAGCACCCACCAGAAGTGTAAATAAACGTAGAGTTTCTCCCAACACCAGTTCCTCCTTGGAAAAAAGAAGCATCATCATGTCTAACATTACTATTGACCCAGATGTCAAACCTGGCGAATATGTCATCAAAAGCCTCTTTGCTGAGTTTGCCATTCAAGCTGAAAAGAAAATTGAAGTTGTAATGGCTGAACCCTTGGTGAGTCATTTATCATAGTAGCCATTAAATTGCTCATAGTTGTCTGAAATTTAATAACTTATTAAAGAAAAAAATCAAAGGTAGAACTTACACTGATACTGCAGTTTGAAGATTTTTCATTGTGGTTGTCGCTTGGGGTGTAGGTATAAAAAGACCTTTACCAACAGTGTTGGTAATTGGAATTTTTAACTGTATTTAAAGAAGTCTGTTAAGGATCTGTAATATTTTGATACAAAACTTCTTAATATTTATTCATATCCTGTGAAAATGCAGAAAACAACAAAAAACAATCTTGCATTAATTCTGCCTGACATTTTTCTTCCTGAAATTCCTTTTGAAGCATTGAAGATGTATCTTAAAACTATTATTTTTTTCTGAGTAACAGCTGGATGAGAGAGTGGGTGATCAATGTATATTGCAAGTGAGTTAAAACATCAAAGCCTCTTAGAGGTTTAGGTATGAGGATCCTGAAATAAATAGAGTACTTTACTCTGGGATATCTGAAATTCTCAGTTCCTTCATATTTGGAAAGCGGTCAACTGATGGTCTGATGAAGACTGTGTAGCTGACTGAGTGACTTGTTTTTTTTTGAAACACTATAGGAAACACAAACACACCAAACTGTGGTGCTAGTCTTTATACACATGTTGGATGAATTGGTAGTGCATTTATTTTTTTTGTTAAATGGGCTTAACTGGAGGTTCTGATTAATTAAAAAATAATACTGCAGTAGAACTTCAGAATTATGAACAACAGAGTTATGAACTGACTGGTAACCCACTCACTTTATTTGGAATTGCAATTATGCATTAAGTCATGGACAGAGACTAAAATTAAAAAAAAAATCATGGTGCAGCATTGTTTTAAAAGTAAATTACTAAAAAAAGAAATGGAAAGTTTTGAAAAAGTTGTCGAGGTAAGGAATCTGTTTTATGCTTGTCTAATTTAAATTAAGATGGTAAAAAACATTTTCTTCTGTACAGTAAAGTTTCAAAGCTCTGTTAAGTCAATGCTCAGTTGTAAATTTAGGAGGTACGACCATAATGTTTTGTTCAGTGTTAAGAACAAATTCCATTCTGAAAGTGTTCATAATTCTGATGGTCTACTATACTGTTAAAAATGTGTAACCACCAGCATGCATATGCTAGCCTGCCATAGGATGGTATAATCTTTTAATGTTCCTGCCTTCGTTCAAATGCTTGTCTGTCACCCATGTGTTGTAACCTTTTATTTATTGTCCTAATATTTACAGAGATGGCCTCGTATCATGGTCAGGGAACCTGGCTATGTTCTAGAATTTCAGTTCTTTAGTGGGTCATTCAGTTGACCTAAGACTCTCATCTTGCAATCCCCTACCTCATTAACTACACACTTTCCAGTTTGTGTGACAAGTAAGGCAGGGGTCCTATCAACATTTACCACAGAATTCCTGTAGTCTCATTTACAACTCTCATCCTCTGCACTGAAAGAGGCAGGATTCTGTGAAGAAACTGGTATGAAAGTTTGTAATTGACGATTGCATAGTAATAAATATGCTGCAAGAGGCTGAAATTAAGGTTGGGCAGATGAGGAACTGAGAATGATTTCCCACACTGAATGTCATAAGGCTCCTAGTATGAGCCTTTTACCTTCATTCTAAGATGGAATTACTTTTTATGAGCAATAAAGAAAGACCTCTCATTAGGATTTATGATTTTGTGAAGATGCCATAGTAATGGGGGTGGTATCCTACCTCCTGTTGTTTTTCCTAATGTATAACTTCTTACAAGAGCCTTTTGCAGATAGAGTTGGCTTTGTTACTTCATCTAAAGCTATAGAAGAGGTTCTGTAGGATTACAGGGGGAGAGGTTTCTGCAGAGCCGTAACTACAGTGTGGCCATTGAGCCACTCCCTTAAAGGGCACATTCCCTGCTGATCACTCCAGGTGCCAGATATTGCAAGGAGTGCGTTCCGATGAAAGCATGTCCTGGGCACCAGCTTCTTTAGTTATGGCTCTGGGTTTCTTTTCCTCATGTTTCATCATTCTGAAGGAAAACAGAGATCTTCATCCTATGCTGAACCTGAGCAGACTCAACAAATACATACTCTGCTTCAGATACAGGATGATAATGCTTGCCTCCTCTATTCCATCTCTCCAGCCTCAGGATTTATTTGTGAGTCTTGTTTTATTTCTGTATCAGTATCTTCCTGGTCCATGTAAAGTATTTGAGATTAACAAAGAGATGGAACCACTACTGGTTCAAGGTAGTGCTCTTTGGACTCTGTGCAGCTTTGAGTCTTTTAAAATGCCTAATCCTGGTGCTGGTGTATGTAAAGAAGGGCATCCATTTGTCTCTTATCTGGATGGATGGATGGACAAAGGCTTATCACATCTGGAAGCACTGACAAGCCTCAGCTGTGCCCTCTTTCTGTTCACCCAGTTAGGCCTCATAATGAGCTACAAGAAGTTGTTTCTTATCACATCCCCAATGGTTGAATTCTCAGGAGTCAAAATAGATTCCATCATAGTGAGGGGTTACTTTCCTTGCTCTCTTACCACTGGTGAATGTGGTGATTTCACATATAGTGGTAATGATATAGACCTGTGTTACGTTATTAGGCCATACGTCAGTGTGTGTACTGGTTTCCAGTCTTCACCTGAGGCTCCTGCAGTTCTGGCTCAGATTTGGTGTCCTGTCCTGCAATGCATCAGATTAACATGTCAGTTGATTGCACTACACCCACAGGTTGTTGTTTCCTAAAAACATTCAAAAAGGGGTGCCATTGACCCTGTCACTGTCCAGAGCATTACCCATAGACCCATCTGGTACAGACTTGGGAGCCTACATGGAACATCTGCAAATGCTAGTGACTTGATTCTTAGAGAAGATGAAACAATGCATAAAGATTTTAGAAATCAAAACCATCCAACTGGAATGCATGGCATTCATCTTGGCCATGCAACATTCAGTTATGCAGATACTGACAAGCAGTTTCCACAGTACATTATTTAAACAAGAAAGATGACTGCTCTCTGCCTCGCCTTGCAGGGATGAGATAGTGCTATAAAACTAATGCTCCCTGTGATGTGTAACCCCAACAATACTTTACTTTCTGGGAGACAACAGTAACCTGGCAAACCTCCTAATCAGGCAATCTGTCACCAGTTTTGAATGTTCACTGCTTAATCCATCACTAACTCAATATTCCACCAATAGGAGAATCTGGTGTTTGCCACCAAGGACAGTGCTGAATAGTCAAACTTCTGTTCCAGAGGATGCATGATCCTGGGATCTCAACTGGATGCTTTCCTTCTTCAGTGGAATTAGGGCCTTCTTTACATCTTTCCACTGATCACTCTAATTCCAAGGATGATCACCTAAATCAGACAAGATTAGGTGAGGCTATGCCTCCCAGCTGCCTATGGCTGACACCATTCTGGTGGACAGATTTAGTGGAGATGGCTACACAACCACAGATCAGGTACCTGATCTGGCAAGACCTGTTGTTCCAGGATCTGGATTCAGTATTCCATCTAAATCCAAAATTCCTGCAGCTGATGGCCTAGACGTTGTCTGGTTCAATGCCAAGGAAAAGGACTGCCCCCCCCATTTCGGATATCCTCATACAAAGCAGGGCACTATACATGAGGAAAACTCATGCCTACAAGTGGGACAGGTTCTCATTATGGGCAACCCAACATGGTCTAGATATGGTGCAAAATACTGATCGTAATACCAAAGATTCTGGACTATTTGCTGCCATTAAACACGTGTACTCTCATTCGGTTCAGTTAAGATATATCTGTTGGCAATATCTCTATGTCATTCGTTCACTGATAGTCACTTTCAGTCTTCATATCCTGGGTATATCCAAATTTCTTAGCAGCCTTATGAGTGCTTACCTGCTAGTTAGAGGTCCTGTTCTAGCATGGGACCTCAGCATCCTCTTTCACAGACATGTAGCCTCCTTTACAGATTCTCCTAGAGTGCTCCATCCACCAACTTCCTCATAAAATGATATTTCTGGTAGATATCTCTTCAGGCAGAAGAGATAGTGAGCTGTGGGTGCATGTGGCGAAGCTTCCATGTAACACATTTCATAGCGATTTAAAGTGGTACTGAAACTGTATGCAAAATTCCTCCCTAAGGTGATTTTTATGTTGATCAATCAACTTACTTGTGTTTTTCCCAGAGCCCTATTCTATGCAAAGGGGAAAAAAAGCTCCATGCTTTGGACTTATCTGGAGCTTTTTGGTATTACATCAACAGGATCAAATTGTTGTCAGTCCTCAGTTTTATTTGTAGCAAGAACTGGCTGTTCCAAAGGGTCAAGCCATTCCATCCCAAAGACTTTCAAAGCAGATAACACTTATCTCACTGTGCTACCAGTTGGCTTATGTCCCTCTGACAGTTAGGCTCATTCCATCAGAGCTCAAGTAGCTTTCTGAGCAAGTCTTTGCAACATGCTAATGGTCCAAATCTGTGTGGCAGCTACGTGGAAAAATCTGCTTACTTTTGTCTAGCATTATGTAGTGAACTTGGCTTCTAAAATGGGTGCAAACTTTAAAAAAAGTTGTAGTCCAGTCTGAGTGATACAGCTGATACCAGCCACCCAGAAGAAGACACTGTTTGATGAAGAAGAATGGGTGTTGATCGTGCACAACTGTGGATTTTTCAAGATGAATTAAAGCTTAAAAAATGTTTTAAAGTGGTGCATTTTCAGTTGTTTCTGAGGCTTCCTCTTTGAACAGTGACCAAGATGGCTTTTTGGATAAATGCGTGTCTCTCTTTGAATAACCTTTCTCATAGAGATTGTGTTCAGTTTTTAAATATACATTCTGTCATCCCCAGGAAGACAGTATGGTAATGACAGAGATTGACCTCAATTTTTTGTTAGCTCATGAAACCTCATGAATTTCAGTATGAATTATAAAAGGAGACAAACGTACAGTTGCTTTCATTTTGAACAGAATTGGATGATATGCTATGGTTTTTGTACATTTCAGCTAGAGAAACATGAACATCTTGTTTCTGTCTCATTCCTCGCCTCAATTTCCCACCTTGGGTGGTTGTGCCCAGATACAAGCCCAGATTTACAAAGATGTTTAAGCACCTAAAGATGTACATAGTATGCAGTGAGATTTGCAAAATAAGTAAGTTAGGCGCCTAAGTTGAAAGTCTGTTCTCATTCAAGGTGCAGAGGGGGAAAAAAAAGGAAAGATAAGGGCAGAACCTTTGGGCTTTTCTTTTCCTTCCTTCTTCTGTTTGCTGTTTAACTGCTGAAGGACATGATAGGAGAAAAGCCAGAGGAGAACAAAGGATTTATTAATAAGTTGAAGAGAAGGTTTGTAATTGTTAATTGAGGATCAGACAGTCTGTTAACAGTGAATAGAATGCAGGGAAGTGCAAAGGAATTTAAATTCCAGCACTTTTAGAGGAGTATGGTCTCTCTCTCCAACAGGGCTCCAGGAAGGGTGCTATCTACCTCTGCAAGGAGCTAGAGGAGCTCTGTGCTCCTGCCCTCTTCTCTCCAGCTAGGCTTCTGTGGCCTGGAGGAGTGCATACCCTCCCCTGGCAGAATACCTCATTATTGGGTCAGTGCATAATTTGTAGCAGGTTTTGGGGGGAAACTGTCTGTTTTACATAAGCTTTTGGTTCAAATATGTTTGTGTTTTATTGTGTTTGGCTGAAATCCTGTCATATTTACCCTTGCATACTTTAGCAGCATTCTAACAGTATCTTACTCTTGAGACACACAGAGTATAGGTTGTCAGTGACAGAGTGGTATTTGCAGAATATAGGCTTACAGTTGAATTTTTTAAAAAAACCTATAAGCCCCATGTAAAACAGAATTTCAGGTCCTCTATGGAAATAATCTCCAACCTTTTACCAGCAGCTGGTGCAACACTGATAGGTTTTAATGGCAAATGCTCTTTAGAAGTAGATCATGATCTACTGGTTGGGGACCAGTACTATATGGTATTAATGAAAGTGCAGCAGAAGAATCGGTATAAAGTGCTATAGAAATACCATATACAGTAGATAAATTAACAGCAACATATAGGTGTCTTTTTAATGTGTTGTTTCTCAGTGGCCCATCCTGTTAGGGACATGTGGACAGTTCATGATAAGGGAGTGTTTCTAGGGGAAATGTTGTAGGGTTGCTCTTACAAAGTGTTGCTGCAGGCAAGCATTTATGGTAATAGGGAGCTATAACTTGAAAGGCTAAGAAGGATTAAAAATGAGCTAAAGTACTGTAGAAAAAAGGCAAGTGGGAAACAATAAGGGCTAACAACTTATTTTTGTAACTTCTTTTGATCCATGCACCCTAATAAAGAAAAATTGTGAAAAAAAGCTACAAAAATTCATGTTAAGAGTTCTAGTACAAATAGCTTCCAGGAAATATCTTTGTGGTATTCTAGGTTATTTTTGGACCATATTAAATATCATGAACTACAGAGTAGTTTGGCAGAAATTAATTTTCAGTGCTTTTTTTGGCATTTGTTACTTGTTGCCACAATCCTGGTTGTTTACCCCATACCATAATGAGAATGAAATTGATGGAGAACAGGAAAAAAACATTATATTCATGTTCTCTGTGTCTCTTTGTGAACACAAATTCAGAATGGATGAATCAGTTTTTCAGCTATAGTGATAATTATTTTGATGTTCTATAAACCCCATCATTTGTAACATCCTGTTATCAGTTGTTCTGCCTTTCACAAAGACTGTAAGAGGAAGCAGCTCCTGAGGACAAAATCTATTCTCTTTTACTTCATTCTTGAAATGGCTGAAAAGCAAGCAAGTTAATGGGGTCTGTGCCTGCAACTGTTGCTTGAACAAAAAGTAATCCCACTGAAACCAAAAGACATGTAGGGCCTCATTGTGCTGCATCCTGTTCAAACACAAAGTAAAAGGCAGCCTAAAAAGGCAAAAATAAATGGAGGAGAATCAGGATACAATATGTAAGTAATATGATCAGACTGGTGCCTTGCCTGAACAACTTAAGGAACATATGAAAGATGAGGTCAAGGAAAATAATAAAAAAGTAATACAATAAGCTAATTTAAAGTATTATAATAAGCTATATTATAAGAAATACATTTATCATATGTATCTGTCGGCCCCTCAACTTATATACATAATTGGATGTTTTCTTGTAAATATTATGAAAAAAGTAAATCTCAGGGAAAGATTGAGGGAAAAGAAGCATAGCAATGTATGTGGAAGAAGTGGGAGATCTGGTTGATCTCTGGTCAGAGGAGGTGTGTGTGCTTAGGGGTGTTGAAGCTATAAAAGACTAGGGCAAAGTAGTGTGGAAGAATAGTTGATGCCTTGAAATTGAGAACAAGAAGCTTCAATGCTATGCAGTGTTAAAACAGGAAGCAGTGAAGGGATCTAGAGCAAGGAGAGAGCATGATCAGAATGACAGGCAACAAAGAGATTTAAAGGTTTTGTTTTGAATGGACTGGGTGTGTGGTGTGACCAGGTTGAGAGAGCGGGGTGATATAGCAGTCAGAAGGACATTGCAGTTATCAAGACAGAAAGTCACAAGGCTGTGGGCAGTAAAGGTCAAACTGAGTAATGTCAAGAATGGGGGTTTGTGAGTGATTCACATAGATGATAGCTGAAGTCATGTGAACAAGTGAATTCACCTAAAGAAATGGTGAGATGCGAATGCCGAGTGACAAGCTACTGGTGCTACCAAGAGGGACCGTCAGGGGCCGAGGGGGTCATAAGTTGTTCACTAAAACAAACAAGAAATCTGGTGACTCTTATAAAGACTAACAAGTTCATTTATTGAATGCGCTTTCATGGGAGAGACTCCTGCTTCCCTGTCTGGAAAGCTCATGCAATAAATAAAATTTACACTAGAAGCTTATATTACACATTCTATGAAAAGTATATCAAAATATAAATAGTCATTCATTTGCCATGTGAAGAAGCTATCATGTAATTTTAAATTGCATTCAGCAGTGTTTAGCATACATTTGAACTATTAAAAGTTTACTCATGATTTTTCTACTTATTATGTATCAGTGCCTAAACCAGGGGTGGCCAAACTTATGGAACTCAAGAACCACACAAGTTAATTATTAAACCTTCAAGAGCCACACTGAGGCATATAGCCGTACACTTTTACCTACTAAATTGATTTGCTGGTGCTCTTCCATGAGGCACACTTTTTCATTCAAGAGCCACATGCAGCTCCTGAGCCACAGTTTGGCCACACCTGACCTAAACTATTAATGCTAGGGACTTAAACAGTGCTATTGACAGAGAAGAGTGATGGTTTTCTAATTTGGTTTCTTAATAGTTGGTTGGGGATATTAAAAATATTGCCAGGTTTTTGATGTCACAGGGGAGGGGATGAGAATAGCAAGTGAAGGGGAAATAATTTGCAATATGTTTTTAGGAAACCTAAGTACAGTATTGTAAATGTGTGTGCTACAGGTGATTACACTAAATTTTTAAATAGACTCTTTATGCAAGACTATTAATTGAGTATAGTCTAGTGATTTTTTTCTAGAACATGTAATCAGCATATCTTTGCTTCTTTCCATTGAATCACTGGATGAAGAGGTGTTTTAGATGCAGGATATACTTCAAATACAGTATCAGTTGTTTGGTGTTCTTACATTAGAATCAGAATTTTATGTACTTTTTGAGATTCATATATGTTTGGATTTTTGTTCAGTTTTGATTGGATTGTAAGACTTATACAAACACTGATGATCTTATTTAATAACACTGTGATGTGAAATTCCATCTACCCAAAATAATACATTTTAAGGTTCACATTCAATGTATATTCTTTCTGTAATGTGGCAGTAAAGCAGATGGAGATTTTCTTCATATTAAGTCCCCCCATCCCACCTTTTAGGAAGCTTCTTGTAACTTTAAGGCAAAGCCAAGAAAGAAAACTATATGTTCTTCTAAAGGTAGGGGAACAGTTTCTGGATATCCCCTTGTTTGTTGAATGGATCTTAACTGGAGTTTAATCCTCTCTTTACTTGCCTAGCTTCTGTACACAGGATTTACTCCACCTCTATTACTCCTGTGAATCAGTGCTGTCAGACTAAATATCATCCACACATTCAAGATAATCAGTCAGGCAAAAACCATTGACTTGCACTGGTGCAGCCGCTGTAGCACTTTAGTGAAGGTGCCACTGTTGCTTCCCTTGTCCCCCACCTACCTTCTTGCTAATTACTGTATTCCATTTGAATCCTAGCTGCTTTGATTTGCTGTTACAGCCTGAACAGCCTCTATGACTTACACTTCCCTTCATTTGTTTTGCTCCCATTCTGTAAGTTCCCCGTCTTCAAGTGTCTAACCAAATGGGATTATCTCCCTTGAAAGCTCATGTGATAAATAAGTTTGTTAGTCTTTAAAAGTGCCACAGGACTCCTTGTTTATTTTGCTGAATGAGGCTAACATGGTTTCCACTTTAGCCCACTGATGCAGTTACTTCCACAAAGAGGCAGTAGCTGTGGCAAGGGGAGGAGACTTTGAGGTGCAAACTGCTGTGTACACTGGAGTATATGCCATGGGTTGTTTCTTACTCCTGATGTCATTTTACCGATTGTCAGTTTGTAGTCTAGACTTGGCCCAAGTTGTCTTTTCCAACTCTAGCAAATTTACTGTATGATAAGGGTGTTGGGCAGCAGCGACCATACCAGCTGCCTGATCAATTAAGATGCCCCAGAATAAACTCAGAGGACAAAGTTTGGACTATTTGAAAGTTTTGGATGGGCTGAGGTGAGCCCCAAAGGTCAAGTGGACCATTAACCCAGAAAGTAGAAAAAGTTTGGAGGGGAGACTGGATGGCTTGTGAGAGTCAGGGCAGATCTCTTAGGGGAAAGAAACCTTCCATCTCCCACTCCTTGGGTGAACTAGCTAAGGACTCTATCCCTGTAAATACAGGGCTGCACAAGTTTATAAAGGTGGTAGCAAGAAAACTCGTTATAAATTGTGCAGCGTTTTTCAACAGAAGGTTTCCAAGCAGTTTGTGGCAAGAAAAGAGACAGGAGTGAGATGACCCTGTCATACCTTGCTACCAACTTTACTCAATGGGGGCAGTGAATAATATCAGTGACTGATTAGGAAAGGTGTCCTGACTTCAAAAACCAATTTCAACATAAAATAGGGCATGTCCACACACAGGTTTTAAATCAAAATAATGCTGGTTATTTTGATTTTAAAAAAGTGTAGGTCCATGTGACATTTTCTTGTTTCAAAATAACAAGCTTCATCATATCGAAACAACGAAAGTTAGATCGATTCAATAAAATCTAGTTTCAAATCAAAACAACACTTGGATTGCAACTGTTACATTGAAATAACACAGTGTGGACATGTTATTTCGATTTAATGGTTGTTTCGATTTAATGCTTTTGCCCTTCTCCTTCCCAGGGTGCCTTTCTCTGTTCACATATTGGGTGGAGGCATGGCCTTTCTAGGGGGCCATCTTGTCACACCTCTCATGGCGCCCCTCTCCTAAATTGAACTAGCAAGTCCTGTCCCTGGAAATGCTAGTTCGATTTGACTGTCTGGTGTGGATCTGTTAAATCAATTTAACTTAAATAGATTTAATGATTTTTACAGCGACTTTATTAAATCATTTTAAGTTTAGTTGATTTAACTGTTTGTGTGTGGACATAGTCATAGTGTTTATGCACATTGAAATTGTGTTTTTTATGTGAATGTGGATCTTGAAACTGAACTGCATTTAGGATCGAGGGGGTGAGATTTTAAACAGCACCCATTGATTTCAATGGCAAGAGAGTTAAAGCTGGTACTGTATGCATGTAATCCCATCCAGCATGGTTTAAAAGCTGCTATAAATCTATGAAAATACTAAATTGTTGCTTTAGGATGATGCTTTTAACTAACTCCAGGCTTAAAAAACTGATCAATCTTGCATCAGCCTCTAGCTAGCCAGAAAAAAGCCATGGGGGTAAGGGGAGAGCACTGCTCTTTCTCCAGTTTCTCTTTTTAGTGAATAACTTCCCTATGTGGCTTTGCTTCTATAGCCATAGTTCAACCAGTCAACAGCAAAGTGAAGTGACATGTCAACTGCATTGCTACGTAAAAGGTTCTGAACAGCCGTAGGGAAACTTACTACTGTCAGACATATGGTGGTGATAGCTTTGTGATGAATTCTTTTTATTGTGTATCTGTGATTCTTCAGCTAGCAGTGTTCCTGACTGCTCCACTTTAGGTCTTCAAGCACTGCCGTACGCGGGATTGGAGATCTTTTTCCAGCAGCGGCTCTGGTAGCGGGGAGAGAAAGGCGGTGATGACAGCTGCTGTTGCTTCCCACCTTGCTGACGTCAGCGCCCTGCTCACCCCGCGCTACCACGCTCTCCAGTTCCCTCTTACTGCCTCCAACTACGGACGGCGTTCGTGGTGGCTCTCAAACTTCTCTCAGGCAACGCTCTTCATATCTAGAAACCAACAAATGAAACATTATTATGACAGAACAAACTTTAATTCAAGCGGCTAAGATGCCAAACTCATCAGGATTTAAACGCTGCACTTCCTGTAAGGAAGCTATGCCAGCGTCGAATGGTCACCAGTCCTGTATTAAGTGCCTTGGGGAGGCACATCTCTCTCAGAAGTGTCAACATTGCCGCAATTTGACTTCCAGAACTAGAAAAGACAGGGAACGGAAGCTAAAACTTCTACTCTTAGAAGGTGCTCTCCATCCTGCTTCAGACCCGGGTGCCTCTCCTCAACTCTCTGAGGGAGCGCACAAGCGTTGGTCAGCGCTTTCATCACCAGTGCCAGTAAAGAAATCTAAAAGCACTGATAACAACATGAAAGACTTGCAGCGGGAACGTCCTTTGGGTATGGTAAAACCTGCAAAACCAACGCTGCTCATCAGAGCACTGCCAACACTCGGCACCAACCCGATGCATTACACAGCACCGACCCCAGCACCTCATCTGGCGCCGCAATTTTTGTCCCCGGCACTGACTGCCTTTTCAGGCACGGCACAGCTGCCCCCCCCCTCCCCCCATCAGCCGGACATAGTGCTGACGGTCACTCCACTACCACAGCAGCAGCACAACCTGGAGGCTTCTTCTCTCCAGTCACACCATACCAAGCACAAGAATAAGACAAAACGCATTGATTCGAGAGAGGACCTTGTTATCCACTCCTCTCCCATATCTCCTTTGTTCCAGACAGACTCCTCTCATTCAAGTCTGTCCTCAGCATCATGTTCTTCTCAGCACTTACCTTCTTCTGCATCTTCCAATCCCATTTTACTGGAACCAGTAGATCAACAAGTGCAACAGTCAGCACCAACAAATCCTTCCACTGCCTATCCATGGCCATACCCTCCGTGGTTTTTCTGTCCTCCCCTACGAGGGGTGACTTACCCTAACTGGCCAAATTTCAACAGTATGCAGCCTGCACCGAACACTTTTCTGCCTGGGCAAGTTTTACCAAACCCTCCGCAACAATACCATTTGCAGCCAGCCATGGACACCACGCGAGCATCATCCCCACCTGAACAGCTGATGAATCACCAAACGCACATGTACACGAAACCAAACCAGATGACCTGAAACAATTTCGAGAGCTCTTCAAAAGAGCAGCTGACAGTATGGACATTTCATTAGATGAGAATCCTACTACCTAACATAAGCTCTGTAGGATACTGCAAACAGCAGGATCCAATAAAGTGGCTCTCCCAATGGACATTGGGATTATGGAGCCTGCAACCGTATTATGGCAGACTCCGGCATCTGCCCCTCCTTCTAACAAGAAAGCCAACAAAAAGTACTTCATTACTCCCACGGGCAATGAGTTTTTGTTCACCCATCCTCAACCAAACTCCCTTGTCGTTGAGGCAGCCAATCAACGATCTAAGCAACTTTATTCCAGATCCAACCCAGCATACAAAGATGATAAAAAACTCGATACACTCGGCAAGAAAGTTTACACGTCTGCAGCGCTCCAACTCAGAATAGCTAACTACATAGCATTACTATCAAACTATGATCATCAATTATATACAAAACTCATGGACTTCTCCAACTTTATTTTACAGGACAAACAAGAACAGTTCAATTCTTTAATTACAGAGGGTCACCTGATTCCAAGAACAGCTCTTCAGGCATCTTTAGATGCAGCAGATGTTGCTGCCGGAACACTAGGGACAGCAGTCGTCATGAGACACGCTTCCTGGCTTCACTCTGCTGACTTGCCCAGACAGATGCAGCACACGATAGAGGACCTCCCATTTGATAGAGATGACCTATTTGCACAGAAAACAAACGATGTAATGCACAATCTCAAAGATTCACATGCCACTTTGTGAACTTTGGGTATTTACACCCCATCATCATCAAAGAAGAGATTTCACAAAACCAAACTTATAGTTTCAGGTTCCCACAAACTCAGCCCAATCGACGTGCTGATAATTACAGAATGAAATCTCGTCAATCCTGCAGAAAGCAAACAAATCAGACTCTGCACACTTCTCACCCAGGCAATCCCAGGCAACAGTTTTGATGCCCAGGCCAAGAGAGTCGCCAGCCAGCCAATAATGTACCAACCGCAGTCACCTTTACAACCTCTGATCTTCAAAAACAGATTACAGCCTTTCCTCCATCAATGGCAAAAAATAACATCCGACAGATGGGTCTTGGAGATCATTCGAAGGGGCTATTCCATACCTTTCATATCACGCCCCAACACCCGTACCTGTCCCTTTTCAGGGACCCCAACCACGTACAACACCTACAGGAGGAAATTCAACATCTCCTCTATATTGGTGCAGTCAAAGAGGTCCCAAGACACCACTGGGGGAAAGGGTGTTACTCTCCATACTTCCTCACTGAGAAAAAGATGGGAGGCTGGAGACCCATTTTAGATCTCAGGCAACTCAATCAAAAAGTTCAAGTCAAAAAGTTCAAGATGGTGATGTTAAACACGATCCTTCCGTCTCTTTGACAGGGAGACTGGTTGGCCTCTTTTGATCTGAGGGATGCTTACTTTAATTTCCCTATACTCCCAGCCCACAGGAGATTCCCATGCTTCACATTCCTCTCCAGTCATTATCAGTATGCCGTACTCCCCTTCAGACTTTGCATGGTTCCCAGAGTATTTTCGAAACTTATGGCCCCAGTAGCTGCATTCCTACGAAAGCAGCACATCACCATATTCCCTTACCTTGATGATTTCCTCCTAAGGTCCCCCACACGTATGCAGGTACACCAGGCAGTGCGATCAGCACAGAGCCTATTCCTATCATTAGGCCTAAATATAAACTACGAGAAGTCATCTCTACACCTTACGCAGGACAAACAGTTTATCGGAGCCTGCATATACTCACCTCTTGGAAGGGCATTCCTTCCCCTCGACAGATATCATAAAATAACACAGTTAGCCATGTCAGTTCAGAAATCCACCATAGTCTCTACACTTACCTGCATGCAAATGCTTGGGCACACGTCAGCCACTACCTACCTGGTCAGATATGCCCGACTCCGTATGCACCTGTTTCAACTTTGGTTCCTCACACGATGCAAACGATCCAGCCGGTTCACCAACAGACTCTTACCCATCCCAGGCACCATCAGACACACTCTGTCCTGGTGGATGGATCAGAACAATCTGTTACAGGGGGTTCCCTTCCTTTTACCACAACCAGACCTCACCATCACCACCAACGCCTCTCTGATCGGCTGGGGGGCACTCCTCCATCAACAAACAGCTAAAGGCAGGTGGTCTCCCGCAGAGACACTCTTACACGTAAATCTGCTCAAACTCAGGGCGGTTCAAAGGGCATGCCAGCACTTCCTCACCTCAATCTCTGGCAAACATGTCAGAATCCGCACGGACAACAAAACGTGTATGTTTTACATCAATCGCCAAGGAGGAACCAGGTCACGACCTCTCTGCCTGGAGGCTATGACTCTTTGGGACTGGTGCCTAGGCCACGCCATTTTACCTCTCCGTGGAATACAAAGACAACCTCCTAGCCGACTCCCTGAGCCATTCCTTCCCAGCTCCGCATGAATGTGAAATCCGCAATGATATCCTGTATGCCATTTTCATTCTCTGGGGTTTTCCCACCATCGACCTATTTGCTACCAGACAGAACAAGAAGTGCGAGCAGTACTGCTCTCATGCAGGAAGTGGTCAGGGAGCCAGCAGAGACGCATTTCTCCTACATTGGGGAAGGGACCTTTTTCTACGCTTTTCCCCCAATTCCAATGATCCCAGAACCCTCCAAAAAATTCAGGAGGACAAAGCAACAGTGCTCCTAATAGCACTGGCATGGCCTCGGCAGACATGGTATACACTGCTCAAGACCATGTCGAGGGCACCACCAATTACGTACCAGATCTCCTCTCACAGAAACACGGGACACAACTACATACTTACCTGAACAGACTTCATTTGGCAGCTTGGAACCTAGATGGTTCACTGACTTAGAACTACAGTGCTCACACACAGTTCAACACATTTTACTAAATAGGAGGAAACCTGCAACCAGGACCACTTACCTTCATAAATGGCACTGTTTCTCCTCTTGGTGCTCCCAGCGATCCTTTAATCTGTTTACAGCCCCAGTTCCAAGTATGCTGGAATACCATACGTACCTAAAAAAACACCAGCATTTCAGTAAATTTGATTAAAGTGCATGTGGCAGCCATCTCCACCTTTCATAATCCAGTGGACAATGTCTTGGTATTTGCTCATCCCACACTTAAAAGATTCATGGTGGGCCTACAAAACCTCTATCCACAAGTGCGTCCACCTACAACTTCATGGGACATCACAAGAGTACTCAAAGCTCTGACAATGCCTCCCTTTGAACCACTTGCCACTGCCTCCCTCTTACATTTATTGATGAAAATAGCCTTCCTGGTGGCAATCACTTCCGCCCAACGAGTGGGAGAGATTGCTGCTCTCATGGCCTACCCCCCATACGCCATCTTCTACAAAGATAAGGTCTCCCTATGCCTGCATCTTAAATTTGTTCCCAAGGTCTCATCTTCCTTTCACCTCAATCAGACCATTCATCTTCCCGTCTTTTGCCCAGTACCACACTCGATAGCACAAGATAAGATACTTCACACCCTTGACGTACGGGCAGGCCTTGACATACTACCTGGAACGAACCAAACCATTCAGGAAGACAACCAGACTCTTCGTCTTGATGGCAGAACGCTCTCAACACCAACCCATCTCTAAGCAGCGAATCTCCCGTTGGATTTCATTGTGTATTCTAACAGCATATACCATCTCACAGTCGGTCCCACCACACAATATACGCTCCCATTCTACTAGATCTGTGGCGTCTTCAATTGCCTTTCTCACGGGAATGCCTTTGCACAACATGTGTCAGGCTGCTACATGGGCTTCATCTGAGACATTTGCTAAACATGCCTTGGACCGCATTTCCTCTATGGACACTGCATTGGGGCATGGAGTTCTGAACTCAGTACGTGATATGCAATTCGAAGTGCCCACCTCCATGCATCAGTAACTGCTACATACTCACCTAAAGTGAAACAGTCAGGAACACTGCTCGCTGAAGAAATGGAGGTTACTCACCTTTGTGCAGTAACCAAAATTCTTCGAGATGCGTGTTGCTGACATGCTTCACTACCCGCCCTCCGCCCCTCTACTTTGGAATATTTTGTATCATACATACGGTCTCCGCGGTATGAGGGAACTGGAGAGCACAGTAGTGCAGGGTGAGCAGGGTGCTGACGTCAGCAAGGCAGGGAAGCAGCAGCAGCTGTCGTCACCGCCTTTCTCTCCCCGCTACCAGAGCCACTGCTGGAAAAAGATCTCCGATCCTGCGTGCGGCAGTGCACGAAGACCTAAAGTGGAGCATGTCAGGATCACGCATCTCAAAGAACTTCGGCTACTGCACGAAGGTGAGTAACCTCCATTTACTTCATTTGCATTCTATACATTAGTCTACCTGAGTGCACATTGAGAGAGTTCAGAACTGTGTGGGATCAGGCCAGTGATCTCTATTGTTTATAGCTTTGGATTGTTTAAGAGTGTAAAATTACAGGAGCCACAAATAAGAGGTTCTTTACTCAACAGCTATATGAAAAAATTTACTGACTTTGAGATGGGTGGAGCACACAGAGACTTTATGAGGTTTAGCTACTACAGATCAATCTAATTGAAATCAGAAAAATAAGACTGGGGTATGAAAAGCATAGTAAAATGACTACCTGTGTCATGCATACTTACAGCCCGAGCCTGGTAGCAAGATAAAGCAATCCCCCAGTGCTGACATACATACAGCTTTGTGGGGGGTATTAAAAAAAAAATAGTGGAGCATGAGAGATGATGATGTTTTTTGGCTGCTGCCTGCTGTGTCATTCAGTCGCCCCTCTTGTTGAACGTTCAAGCACCAGATTTTATATCCCCTTTTCATATATTTATATATCTGCGACATGTTTACAGTATTTAGGTCTCGGCCACTTATCCATATGTGACTTTACAAGGTTCTGTAGTTGGAGTTCCAGATGTTGACATAAATTATTTGTATTTATGCACTGTTAATACATTTACCAAAGTTTCTGATACATTATTGCAGTTGTTCTCATGGTTATACATACTAAAAATTCCCTAAAAAATCCAATATTTCTGGCATTAACTGGTTTTTGCAATTAATTTGGGTTATTTTACAAAGCACTTTTTACTAAAATATTGCTATATCTTATAACCCTCCATTAAGTGGTCATGCTAACTCCTTTACTAATTAGGTTCCAAAGAGGTAGGCTTCAGCTTACTGCTAGGCCTACATTAGTTGTTATACAGATGCTTAGTTTACCCTACTTCCTATTACAGTACTTTCATTACAGCGCTAATAGCTTTATTGTCTTAAAGCAATAACCACACAATGTGTAATTTAATCTTGTACACTAAGAGCAGGTCAGAGGCTTACAGGTTAACATCTTCATCAAAAACAATGGTGGTGTGCCCAGTTCCCCTCTGACTTGCTTGTGATTGTATACAATGTATGTAAGATGCTATTTGTCTAATTTGTTAGTGTTTCCATTCACTTGGTACAAAAGCAAATATTGGCATAAAGGGCAAGGGCACAGTACTACTGGTCTGTGCCCTAATCTTTAGAATGCTGGGAAAATGAACAAATTCTTTTCAATTTGAGTGAAACCGTAGATTGGGGTGGCCAGATTGTGGCTTGTGAGCCACACATGGCTCTTTTACAGTTAAAGTAAGGCTTGTGGAGCTCCTTATTCCGTTCCTGCCTCCCTCCCCCCTTTCTCCACATATCAAATACTGGGATGAGGAGATCAGACCTGCACTGTGGCAAAGGTCGGGATTCTGTCTAGTGGGGAGTGTGGATTTGGAGGGTAGGAGGTTGGTCAGTAAGTTTGGCCACCCTGTCCTAGATTATTCCTTTTAAAGAAAATTCCTCTAGAACTTTAATTTGCCCTTTTGTGGTGTTCATTAGTAAGGAAGAACAATATTTTGGTACCCCATGTGAGACAGAATAGGGAAAGTTGATAAAGAAGCCTTAGGGAAACATTTCAAATAAATAAATTTGAGATAAAAAAAAATACCATTGTGAAAGCCATTAGTAATTCCTCTGCCTAGAATAATGCGTAAAGTTTTGTTACCTTCACTTATTTAGTATTTTAGTGGAAATTAGTGTGGTTACAATGGGAATCAATATAGATTAGCAATTTCTTTTGTTGCTTAAAGCCACTGAAAACTGTGAGCCACCAAGAGCTTCGTGTCATTTCTGTTGATTACTAACTATCCTGAAGTCAATCATCTCCATTTGCTGTCAGAGAAGAATTATACAAAAATATCTGGACTGGTGTAGAATATTATTAAACTAATATAAAAAAACAATTAATCTTCTTCTGAAGTTTTTCTCATGCACAACTCACATTGAAATCAATGTCAATTTCATGCATGAAAGCTCCAGAATCAAATCTTCTCTCTTTTCTTACTAATAAAATCAGATTGTGTGGACTTTGCATTTTGAAGGACACTGAATTTGGCAGGATTTTCAACAATGATGATAAGGTTTCTGTTGCCTGGCTGCTTCTGGTTTATGGCTACATAAACCAGTGACTACAATAAAATCCATATTTGTTCACCTGCTTACCACTGCTGTTTAGCAGTACGTTAGTAAAAATGTAGGCTGGAAGCATACACATGTAAGTATATTTATATAACCTCCCTTTCAGCCTTTGACTCACGGGAAAGTCACCTGAGTCCCTTCTGGGAATTGGTTTTCCAACTGACTTTTCTTACATTTGTTCAGTCATTTATGGTGTTTACTGAAGGTGGTGTACCACATCATGTTTCTCCTTTTACAGATAAGCTTATAGTTCTTTGTTTGTTGTACGTTAGATCCATAAACCCTATCACTCTGATAATAAAATGAATTCACATGCTGTAGAGTGGCTGCATCAAAATACAGGTATCATTCAAACAGGCAAAGGGTAGTTTAAAATGGAAAATACACTTCTGGAGAGGTAGATAACTTTTGTAACGATAGTGGGATGTTCTAAGTCTAGTAAATTCAAGATTCATAGTAATTAAATTCTAAAAAAAGTGTCTGTGAATTTTGCAAGAGTTGTAACTACCAGTTGCTGATTTTTTTCCCTTTATTTCACACAAACAGACATTTTTCTGTGATGGCTTAGGTACGTTCCTACTTGTGAGATTTTTTGACTCTTGGTATTGAGCTTGTGGAACCATCAAAAGTGCATCTTTTGAGGCTATATACAGTCAGATTTACACACCCTTAGGCACAGAATCTCCAGTGACCCTCTTGGCTTAGAAGATGATAGTGTTTTCTGCATGGGACGAGGACTGGTGGTGACTGGTGAGAAGGGCTAGCCAGGCTGGTTATGTTCAAGGTTATAGAGAGAAGAGTTAGGGAGGCTGCTTAGTCAAAGGAATGTGTTCACCGCTGAGCTCTAGCATCTGACCTGGCCAGGAGGTGGAGCCTCGGTGGAAAGAGAGGGAACAGAATGGTGGGGCCTTGGGAGAGAGGAGGAAGAGGAGCAGAGGCCAGGACCAGAGTACTGGAGCTGAGGCAGGGCCCCCAGATTGGTTGTGGGGATGGGCCCTGTTGACCCATGTGGTTATCTGCGACTGTTTAGGCATGTACTGTGCCTGACTGGCGGTCCAGCCCTGGTTGTGTGAGTCCATGCCCCTGACACCAGTATTCAGCTTCTGAGCCTAAGAGAGTGCAGGCCTTGATTTGCATAAGTATCTTCACCAGAACTACAAAGATCATTAGGGAGCTGTGGCATGTCTGCCTCTCAAAATCTAGGCATACCCCATTATTCTAGACAGTATTAGCTCATTTTAATCTTTTCGTTGTTTTATCTAATGTTGGTGAGGTTTTTTTTGTTTTTTAAATTACTGTTATCCTGGCCATCACTTAGAAGCTTTCTGTTGGTTCTGCACTGATAGTCAGAACCAGTGAATGCAGACAGTCTTCCACTTTTCCAGCAGTTTCTTTGTAGTGAGATACTCATCTTTGCTATGTGGTGTGCCTTGGGAAGTGCACTCCTTGACTCAGTGGTCCATATCCTGATTATCTAGTCTTGAACTCTCTAGGACAGTGCTTCCCAACCTTTTCTCTGCTGCGGCACACCTTGATACCTTCAAATTTTTTGAGGCACACCACCATTAAAAATTCATGAATATTCAAATTAGCTCAAAATAACATGAGTATTTATGAACCATGGCACAGTGGTTTGGAAATACTGCTATGTGGGGTAGTAGGGGTGGCGGAGCAGGGATGGCAAGACAGGGGAGATCAGGAGTTATTTGCAGTGGCAGGAGTGAGTGGGGGGGAACAGAGCAGGGCAGGGGCAGGGCCGGTGCAACCCAGTAAGCCTAATAAGCATTGCAGGGGGGTGCTGGCACCTGTTCTGCTTGCAGGGGGGCACCAGAAATGGTAGCACCGTTCCTGGGCAGGGGTGGCCAAAGAGGACAAGGGCAGCCATTTGGGGAACAGCAAGAGAGGAGAGGCGAAGGGAGAACAGGAGTGGCTTTGGGGGGGGGCAGGGGGGGAACCTGGGGAGTGGGAGGGTAGGGCAGGGGAGCATGGTGCAGCACCCACTTCCCACTTCTCCACAGTGGCTCCCTGCCACCCCGGGGAAATCCTCACCCCACTGCTCCTCCCTCCCACCCCAGTGGGTCCCGGTGCCCCCTCCCCCAGCCCCCTGCTGCCTGTGATGAATCTTCCCATCACTGCAGGCTCCAGAACTAATCCTCCAGCCGCCCCACAACCTCAGCTACGCACCCTCTGCTACACATCCACTCCCACCTACCTCTGCTACACACATACCCCCTGCCCCCCACAACCCCCAGCAGCCCCCCTCAAAGCCCTTACTTTGCCTGTTTGCAGGCTGGCTGAGAGGCTAGGAGCTGCTTCCCTGCCACAAACTACTTTGTGGGGCCCCCTAAAGGGCTCACTGTCAGCCCCCACTGCTACTTTCCCTGTGGCCCCAGTCCCCCCCTGAAGCCCTAACCACCCCACACAACACCCCAGGACTCCTTTTTTGTTTTGCTGAACTGAACTAACATGACTATCCCTCTGGAACTCATAAATTATTCTTGGGTATGATATTTTTAAAGATCTTCCCATCATAAAGCTTGTAAGTTGACCATCTTTCACTTAACATAAATGAGCTAATCCTGAACTACAAAGTTAAAATGAACATTTTAAAAATTTTTAAAAAGTATGAGCATTAATTAATAAATAAAAGTGGTAAAATTAATGATGGCTCAAAAATAACAAATACCACATTTAAAATTTTGGCAGTCAAATCTTACAAATGTTTCATATAGGCTTGGGTTTATGTGCACTAGACATTTAATACAAATAATTATAATAAATAAAAATAAGTTGAAAGAGGTTCCTAGTGTGTAGCTATAAATGAAAACCACCAAATTTCAGTGAAATTCTTTGAAGCACTCAAGTTTATAAGACTCTTGCCCCCTCAAAAATATTAAATAGTAATTACAGAAGAAGCTAAAAAATTACTTAAAAAAAAAAAGATACAGCACAGACAGCACTCACAGCTGTAATGATCATCTAAGAGGGCAGCACTGTATTTATATGTAGCAGCCTATATGGCCTTACCTGGTAAACTGACCTAAGCAAAGCCAAACTAAAAATTGTCACAAAGTCAAAGGAAAAGGCAAAAGAACAGGTAAAAAAGAAAAGGAAAAGGCAGTATTTCACAAAATTAAAAATGGCAGAATAAATGGCCACACTGAGGAATTAAAAGCTGAACCTAAGGGAAAAGTTCCTACTATTGTGGTGTCTGTTGCTTGCTCCTGCTTTTTTAGCATGTCAGTGTGAACGTGATGGGCAGATAATGGTGAAATCTGCAATTCAGACGAAGCACAGATCCTAATGATAGTTTGCCTTGATGAGCCAAGAGTGAAAAGTGCTTAGGCTTCCAGCCCTACTCACTCTGCTAGATGGGAACAATTTCTATATTTTTCTATATTTCCGTTTCTGTCCACCAAATTGAGGACGGGACCCCTTATTGCTTGGGACCCTAGGTGGCTGCCTGCTTCGCCTTCCCCAAAAGCCACCTCTGCTTTTTGCCAGCCCTGCACAGCCCACATGGCTGGGCTGGGCTGAGCAGGGAGGGAGCTCTAACTGTAGCTCTCACAGATTCTCATGGTACACTTTGGGTGTTGCTGCTGCACACCGGTTGGGAACCACTGCTCTAGGAATGCCAAGTGAGGCTTTTAGGCTTGCCTTTGCTTTGAGATTGCTCTCTGGATGGATATCCTTAAAGGATTTCTTTTATGTATTGCTGTTAATGAGATGTTGCCTGATACTGTGCAACCTGCTCTGAAAAGGCAGGAAACGAGAGAATATTTTTCTGGTTCTGAGAAAGTTTAAAAAAAAAAAAAGACATTGATTTCTAAGAACCTGATGCTTGAAGAGTTGAAACACATTGCACAACCTTTGTAGGTACTACAGCTGTTTGTGACTTCATCAATATGCATTCTGTATATACAGTCAAATTCACTGAGACCAGTTCTGAACTTCCATGGGGATTCTTGCTTCTCTATTTAAACTTTTTAAGGTCAGAAGGGATGATTATGATCAAACTGGGACTTTTCAGCTGGGAAAAGAGACAGATGAAGGGGGACATGATAGAGGTCTATAAGAGCATGATGGGTGTGGAAAAAGTGAATAGGGAAATATTATTTATCATAACACAAAAACTGTCTAGGGTCATCAAATGAAATTAACAGGCAGGAGGTTTAAAATTAACAAAAGGGAATATTTCTTTATACAACCCACAGACGACCTATGGAACTCATTGCCAGAGGGTGTTGTGAATGTCAGGACTCTTACAGGGTTCAAAAAAGAGCTAAATAAGTTCATGGAGGATAGTAGCTGTTAGCCAGGATAGGCAGGGAATGCTGTTTGCCAGAAGCTGGGAGTGAGCAATGGGATAGATTACTGCATGACTATGTGCTCTATTCATTCTCTCAGAGGCACCTAGCTTTGGTCACTATCAGAAGATAGGATTTTCAGCTAGGTGGATCATTAATCTGACCCAGCATGACCATTCTTTCTTTTTATCTTCTTCAGCCACCAATGGGAAATGAGACATTGATGACTTCTAGAGTTTGACAATATGTTGTGCTGCTACTAAGCCACTAAACTGATCTTTTCTGTGTTCATGTTGTATCTTCAAAGACTTTCCAGCTGGAAAATGTACCTAGTGTTCAGAATGATCTGTGCCTCTTTGCATTTTCATAAAGTGAATGTAAAAAGTAGGAATCAATCATGTTATATCATTTTTGTTTATAGCTATTGCATGCTTTGTATTTTCTAATGATTTTTTTTTTTTAATTTTGTTTCTAGGAAAAGCTCTTGTCCAGATCTCTTCAAAGAGGTGAAGATCTTCAATTTGACCAGGTAGGGAATGGTTTTATTTACGGTATTGCATTGTCTGTTTTTTTTTCAGGCTTTATGGATTTAAGATGTCCTCCACTTGCGCAGAACAACAATTCTACAGTTCAGATGATTAAATTGGAACGTTAGTGTACTGGTTTATGTGACATAATTACCAGAGATTAGTTCAAGATTTTGTTGCCTACTCAAAAAAGTAGTACCATCTACTCATAGATAAACTAATAATTTGAAGATGACAAATCCAAAAGAGGATGTAGAAATGAGGCCAGGAGCTGAAAGATATGGATTGTATATTTCTAGCTTTGTGCTGGATTTCATGTTACCTTGGGCAAGTCAGGCTCAGTTATCTGTAAGGTACTTTTAGATCCCTTAGTGGAAGGCATAATATTCCTTTGAAGTAGTATCTGTTCTGTTTAATTTTAAGATTTTCTATAGTGCTCCTCATTGTATTCTCAAATGCTGTTTTGTTTCTTTTATTTCAAGGCACAGTATGTAAATTTAAGTGCACGTGTAAGTCTCTACAAGACCAGAATCTTTGTGCTTATCTGTATAAGATTCCAAGATTGTCATTCTGTTTGTGCATCTAGAATGTCTAAGTCAGCGTGAAATGCTGAAAAGAGCCACAAGTATGTTTGATTGTACTTACTATTTAGAATGCCACTACGTTCATTTATCACTGGGATGCCATTTAATTTTTAAGTTCTCAGTCATTTTATTCATAATTGATGTAATTCATTTTATTTGTGTAATTCATAGAATTACAACCACGTGGTATATAGCTACAATAAGGCATATATCTGTGCCCTGCCAAGGATCCTAAATCAGTGTGTAACTTGAGGTAACTCTACCAGTCAATGCCCTTACTCTGCAGTTTAATTTACATACTACAGTTTCATTGATTGGATGCAGAAGACTACATGGATGGAAGATTATTTGGGCCCATCGCTATACCTGTTCTACAGCATGGGCTTTTATCTGCTAGTTATTACTTCTAGTTCTGTCTTCACATGGATTTCAGTTCAGTAAGGAGTTCTGCACGTGGACTCAAGGGACCCCTGCTGGTTTATTGCCCAACCCTAACTTAGCTCCTAATTTTATTATTGAATAATACCTCGTTGTGTGTTGAGATTATCCCTTTTCATGTTACCTCTGATTTGTGTGTTCAGTATTGTGACAGAGGAGGTGAGGATTTGTTCAAACTATATAGTTTGTCTGGAGGAGCAAGAATCCAATCCAAAACAATTCTGACCTGCTTGAGGATTATATGAAGTGGCCTGACAGAAACTGGCAAGCCAATGTGGCCTGTGGAAAGCAGTGTTTGAGCTAGGTTGATAAGCCTTTGAAAAGTGACCATTAATCATTAAAGGATTTTATTTTCTGAAGGACCATGGCCAGAAGGTGGAGAATAATACTGTTTTTTTAACAGTTCTTATATCTATTTGCCTTCAGAAAACTAAGATTTAATAAAAAACCTGAGCGGGGATGAAGAAAAGTAGTTGTTAGCAAGTCTGCACTTACAAAATTAAGTAGTAAGAGTTATTTCAAAATAACTACTTTGATTTTAATGTGAAGTGATTATTTTGAATTAGCACTACTTTGAATTTTATTATTTTGAATTAGGAGTCCAGGGAAGACTCTCTAATGTGAAATAAGATAGGAGTTGTTATTTTGAAGTAGAGAGTCTTCACCAGACTCTCTGATTTGAAATAGGGGATGGCAGGTAAAAGAATAGGGCCATTATTTTGAAATAAGCCTATTCAGTGGCTTAGAATGGCTTATTTTGAAATAATAATTTTGATTTAAGTTCTAGTTTAAAATAAAAGCAGGTTTTATTATTTCAAAATCAGGAAGCACTTAATTCGAAGTAACAAATGCATTCATGGACAGGAAAAAAGTGATTTTGAAATAACTTCTAAGTGTAGACATACCCTATATGGCATATTGTGTGTGTAAAACAAAACAAAAAAAAAAACCAAGGAGTCGTGTGGCACTCCTTGGTTTTTTTTTTTTTTTTTGCTGGACTAGACTAACATGGTTATCCCTTTGGATATTGTGTGTGTGTCTGTCTGTCTGTCTGTCTGTCCTGCTTTACTTATTTGATTGAAAGTCCAGAGATGGATGGAACATGCTGTTCAGAAAATTCTTCATCTTCAGGCATCTGACTTGGTGGGATTTTCTTCCTCAAAGGCTCATGTGGTCATTAGTCTTTTTAAAATCGCCACAAGGCTCCTTGTTTGTTCAGATAGAAGTGTCTCTGATAGTCAACAACATGCAGAGGGAGCTGTGGTGTAATGTAGGTGTATTTTAATATAGCAGCAATTCTTGTCCTGGTACAAAGATCTTCTACAGAGCTCTAGCCTTGTTGCAGCAGGAGATTAGAATGTGAGGAGAGACTCTTAAGGGGAGGCTGAATAGACCAGCGAAGTGGAGTGGGAAGGGAGACTCTGAGTTGGAGTAAGGAGGAAGGAGAGCCATGGAGGCTGCTTTTCTAAACCGTTTCAGGTCAGAACAGCATTATAGGAGTGAAAAGCTGAATACAGCATGAAGAAAGAGAATACTGAAGGAGGTATTGTGATATAGTAGATGGAAGAAAGGGAATGATATATTAAGTTGGATACTGAGTGTGGCAAAGAACACTAAAAGGTAGACTGGAGAGTGGGAAAGAAAAAGAAAGAGAGCAGCCAGAACACTGAAGGAGTCTCTGAGGTCCCTTTACAAGAGGTCCACCTTCTAGCTTACCCCTTATGTCCTCCTCCTGTTGATAAAGCCTGACTATCTCTGTTATAAGATAACTTTTTTCCTTGATTCAGAAAGATAATTATAAAAAGCAAATAGTTTGCTTTTCTTAAGTACTAGATTGAAGATCATGGTATTATAAAACCATAAATACTGAAGTAAGTTTTATAGAATAGAGCATTAATCACATATTATTTGAAAAATATTGAACAAATATAGTATTTTACCTTGGTTTTTAAAAATTTGTCTTGCCACCTTGATTGCTTATTGAATTGTTTTCTTTTTAAATTCCAAATTATGAATATCCTAGCATACCTTAAGGCAGGGATCTCAAACTTAAATCACCATGAGGCTGCATGAGGACTAGTAACAGCCTAAGGACCACACCACTCATGAGAACTAGTATAGTAGCCCAAGGGCCACACCACTGAAACCTTTTCATACAACAATATTGCAAATAAGTCTCCTCACTTACAGACAGCCCCCCCAACCTTATACAGCAACTATAGACCTAACAACAGAACCATTAAAGCAGGCACACATCCTTGCAACAAACCACGCTGCCAACTTTGCCCACATAAATACCAGCTACTCCATCAAAGGCTCATTCACAGGCTCATCCACCAATGTGATTTTTGCCATCATGCACAAGAAATACCCCTTAGTTTTATATAGTGGACAAACAGGACAGTCTCTGCACAAGAGAATAAATGGGCACAAATCTCACATCAGAAATCACAACACTCTAAAACCAGTGGGTCAGCATTTCAATCTTTCTGATCACTCCATTAATGATTTGCTAATTGCTGTGCTCAGACAGATGAATACTAAATCAAGGCTTCAAAGAGAAGCTGCTGAAATGTAATTTATTTGAAAATTCAGTTGCATTGCTTCAGAACTTAATAGGGTTATTGGATTTTTCTCTCATTACAACAGGTGATTTGACCTCATCTCCCTCTGTATGCTGTTCCCTGGTGTTTGAATTTTTACAACTGTTTCGATTTGTTGTTACAGTGTGACCTGTTCCCATGACTTACACTTCCCTGCATTTATTTCCTCCTATTCTGTAAGTTCCCCATCTTCAAAACGTCTGGCAAAGTGGGATTTTCTCCCACGAAAGCTCATGCAGTATATATGTTTGTTATTCTTTAAGTGTCACAGGACTCCTTATTTGTTTTACTGAACAAGACTAACATGGCTGCCACTTTGGATCACTGCAAATATTGATAGTGATAGTGTTGTTGCGAGCTGCAAGAAATAACT
This sequence comes from Podocnemis expansa, assembly GCA_007922195.1. Taxonomy (NCBI): domain Eukaryota; kingdom Metazoa; phylum Chordata; order Testudines; family Podocnemididae; genus Podocnemis; species Podocnemis expansa. The sequence goes on from ML681996.1 coordinate 7,487,320, forward strand.
TTCGGGGCTGCTTGTGGCTCTTGGACCATGAGTTTGAGACCCCTGCCTCAAGGGCATTATCCTCAAATGCGAAATTCCTCAGTTCAATGACTACAGAAAAGGAAGAAAGGGTATTGATACAGGACATATGCTGCCACCAGTATTCCTGTCGTGCCCCAGTTAGTTTTGCGTAAGAAAATCATACGATTAAAAGAAGTTATCCTCAGCAAGCTATGAGCATACAGCTTAGATGATCCAAATCATGTTAAAACATTTCATGTTCTTTCATGTAAAAAGTTGTTGAAAAAAAATGTTTTCAGCAGCATTGCCTAGTGAATAGGACACTGATTGTGGCATAAGGAACCTAAGATCTGTTCTTAGGTCTGCCACTGACTGTCCTACTGCATGATCTTCACTTGTCCTCTCTGTGCCTCTGTTGTCTTTCTCTCCCTTGGACTACTTTGTTTTTAACTGTTAAGTTTTTTAGAGCAACAGCACTCTCTCTTTGTAGACTTGTACAGATTTGCACTGAGCACCCACAGTGGGAACCCAGTCTTGGTTGCTTCTAGTTTCTTCTGTAATATACATACTGATAATACTGAAGAGTTCAGCCACATCTGAATTGCACCAGTAGAAAATCTGCAGGCCCTAAATTTGTCTATAAGTATATTACTGTAGTGTAATGACTTTTGTTCATGTCAACAATTCTGTTGTCTGATTGTAACATTTTCAGTATTGTTTTGTTTGTAGTGCCCTTTCTGTACAGTTAAAATCTTCAAGATGCAACAGTGATTGGGAAGGAAATAAAAGAAGCAATTCATTCTAACATAAAAATGACATTTTACCTAGAGAATGAAGTGTTTTAAAACGTGGTGGTGGGTAGATTTTTGCTGTATTGTTATGTAGTGCTAACACTTCTTAATCTGGAATATATGAAAATAGCATGTGGCTTCAATAGAAGGGTGTTCATTCTGCTTCTTAATGGACAATTCTAGAATTCTAATTCAGGTGGTAATGATAAAACTATTGCTAGGGAAGCACTGGCAACTCTATAGCCAGAGTAGCTAAGGTTGAGAAGGTAGTACTTTTTGAAAACAGGTTTCCCTTCCCTCAAGAGAAGCATCAGAACAAATCCGGAAAGAAAGAAATCATGCAAGGACAGGCGGATAAAATTAGGAAAGAACACTAATGTGAGTATTGGAGGACTGTGTAGGTTAATTTCTCATTTGGCCATTTTAATTGAAACTACCTGATTGGGTAGGCAACGATATTGCATATTGACCACATACTTGGTACCATACAGTTTGTTTATTTAGTAGCTTTTATGCATTTCTTATCTCTTCCAAACAGCAATGAATTCAGCTGCAAAACAATTTATTTCTATTTTAAAAACAAGGATGAGGCACAGAGAAGTTAAATGACTTGTTGAAGATCACACAGCCTTGACAGAACTGAGAATATAGTCTGGATTTCCACACTCCCTGTGCTGTTGGAAGCTGCCATTTTACATGCTCATTCTCATTAGGAATAAAGAAACTGGCAGCTTATTTGGAAGAGAATGCCTTTGCTAAAGACAGCTGTGACATCAGTCCTTCTGAGAGCCGTGAGAAATGGCAATCATTTAGAAAGATGGGAGATAGAAAAACATTATTCATCAGTTCCTGTTGAAGGAGAGAGCTAGTTTTACTTATGAGGAATAGTGGCAAAAATTTTACTTTAATTTAAAAGAAATTCCTCAAATATAACCTATATACAAGATTTCAATGACTTTTAATGGTCTGGGAGATGTGAAGAATTAGTGGTGTTTTGTTACTGAGCTCCTTTGGGACAGAAGATAGAGTTCAGGGTACTCATCTCCTTAAAGGACTGGATTTTAAGCAACTTTAAGTCATGAGCTAATTAATACTTTTATTTGTAAAATTCTGAGAATTTTATTTTTTTGGTTAAAGCATAAATGACTGCTATTTCTGTGAAGATAATTCTGTATTCTTAGAACAACCACTGTGTGGATGATCCACTGCTGGCTGTGAACTGGCCAGATTAAAGTTGGCCATGAAGCCCCTTCTCTTACTAAGGTGAGCAGTGCTGTCCTGAAAAAGGACTGCTCATTCACCCAAAGCGTTACTGAACATGTTTGCTGAGCTCGTATTTGCTGAGCTACCAGAGTCACAGGTCATTTTATGTGTAGCTTTTTGATTGTGACTTCCAGTGGGTTGTCTACCTTTGTCACATCACCACTCACCCTTTACTTCAGGACTTCATGGACTTTGTGTTGTTCAGGACTAGTAATTTATGTAACAAAGTGCCTGAAATGCTGCTTTCAGTACAAAACTCAACTCAGTCTTACCTTTGGAACCACATGAGCCACTTCCATAGTAAGAAGAAAATTGAGATAATTTTTGTTAGGAAAATGAAAATATATATGGATGGTTTCTACACCACAGTTGGGATGTTTTTATTTTTAGAATTAACTATTTAGAAGGCCCCATGATGGTATAAGAAGCTTAACAGAATAAGCCAGATTTATGTATTTCAACAAAATCAAGGAAAAAATCTCCAGCACCAGTGCGTGTGGCACACAACATCTAACATGGAATGGACATGAGCCCCCTTGTTCCTTCTCAGTGCTCATGGTTATGAACTGAAATCTCAATGACTGTCTCATTGTTTTCTGTGTAGTTACCTTTTTATCTAAATTTTGTGTATGTAATGGTTACGTACTAGCTAGTTAGTGAGGATAGTGTTGGAATTTTGTAGTGTTTCCTTTGGCTATCTTTTTAAAGAAACTGCTCTTGTTAGTTTATTAGAGAAATATTCTCATTACTCGTTCAATCAAGACTGAACTCAAATCTCCAGGTTTCAGAAACTGCCAGTTGTGTGAGATAGTAATGCAGTTAAATGACAGCAGGATAGGTGCTTAAGTTGTGTAGATGAGGGGCGCATCACTGACAAGAGAGTTATATGCAAGTCATTTTTCCAAACAAACCCAGAGACTTACCATAGGCAACCTCAACTTAAAATGTTCCTGATTGAAAGATCACTGTGCCAAGTATCCAATCTTAGACTTCAAGGATCTGGCTCATTTGACTTACCTGGGTGCGCTCCAGTAGTCACTGCATCTAGAGCCACAACGCTACTCTGAAGAACTCTAACAAATGCTTCATAAAACTTCTGACGAGAAGTGTGTGAATTATCAGTATCACTTTCAACGATTTATATTGTGAAATTGTGTGCTTTAAATGTGAATTTTCTTCATGATAGCATTTATGTAGATTATGTAGTTAATTTTTGTAAGGTTGCCTATAAAAGTAGATTTCAAAGCTCCACATTAACTTTACAATATTTGCTGTTTCCTTATATATTTTTTCATTTTTTTATTTAGAATGTTATAAAAATAGATGAACATGCTGCATAAAGATTATTCTGTACAAATATTACTCTAATGCAACATAGAACTTTTCAGACTATTAATACATTTAGAAATGAGAATGATTGGAGGTAACTAAACTATAAATCTTACTGTGAATCAATGTAACTTTGTCTTTTCAGTTGATAAGCTCTATGAGCTCAGTAGCAGAGCACTGTCTCCCCTCCTTACTGCGCACCTTGTTTGACTGGTACAGGCGTCAAAATGGAACAGAAGATGAATCTTATGAATACAGACCTCGATCTAGCACAAAGTCTAAGGGGTAAGTGCCACTGCATTCCCTGCCCAACAAATTCATATTTGGTTCATACATTTATTACTGTAAAAGTGTAGTTACAGTTTTTGGATGACAAAACTTCTGCGAGTGGCATCCCTGTGGGTGCTCCACTTGAGATATTGGTGCATCTTTGCATCCTCAATTGAAGATTTCTTTCAGCAAGGCTTGTCTGAGTGGTGCATGTGTCATCCCTGTCTCACAGCATCACTGGCACCTCAGTCAGTGCACACAACTAGACCCCCTTAGTTCCTTCCCAAATGTCTGTGATCCAAGACAGAACACTCAGCATTTCCTACCTGTAACTCTGCCTAATAATTAGCTAGTCTTTAGATATCATTAAATTAGTTATTAGTTATTTAACTTTCCCTTTTTTTCCCATTTAAAAAAAAAGTTCCTTTTTCCTTGTAGCTTAGAATAGATTTTTCCTTCAGGGAATCTGTTGTTATGTTTGGTTTTCTTGTCCTTTAGAGAGATGCTCCTAGGATTAGATAGACACTGTCCCATTATGTAAGTTTCTCATCTTCAAGCATCTGACAAAGTGTGATTTTTCTCCCACAGTAGCTCATTCAATAAATAAATGTATTAGCCTTTGAAAGTGCCACCAGACTCCTTGTTTGTTTTGGTGAACTAGACTAACACAACTACCCCTTTGGAACACTCTCAGTGTGTCAGCAGTCTGGATGAAGAGCACTTACTCCAAAAGTGTTCCCATTGTAAGAACCTAGTAAAAAGGGACAAGGATCTCTGATTCAAACTCATTTTAATGGAAAGGTTGCTGAGCCTGCTTCTGACCATGACCAGGAAACTTCATTGTCAGAGTCCAGAAGAGCTCAAACCACAGAAAAATCTTCATGGAGAAGAACCTCCATTCTGCCTTAGAAAGAACTGGCAAAAGAGAGAAGTTAAACAGCAAAATCTCTCGGCGGTACCAGTGGTGCTACAGTCAAGTAATATGAGATACCAGGTTCCACAGAAAAACAGACAAGGAGTCCTGTGGCATGTAGACTAACAAATCTATTTATTGTGTTAGCTTGCATGGGAGAAAATTCCACTTCATCAGCCGCTTTGAAGATGGGGGAATTTACAGAAATCCTGTTCAGCAGCACCAAAGAGTTCTGTGTTCCAGTGCAGAGTTGAGTGTGGAAATAAATAGACCTCTTCCATTATGGCTTTAAAGAAACACATGGCAGAGAGCCAGTTTCATAGGTCAAACTGCTGCCAACAGTCTTAACTTTAACTTTGGCATCAACTGTGATGCCAATGCCAGCTGCAGTGCCTGATGCTGGTGACAGAGCCAATCCTCACCTCAGAACTGATTTGAACTACACCACCAGTCATGACTGCAGCACCAATCTTATTGATGGCACTAATGAAAATAGCAGTGCTGATGTCCTCCTATGCAAAGAGTTACAGCAGATAGCCTCGCCCTTATAGGGACACAATCAGTTCTCCGTCACAATCTGTCCCATCCATTTCTGAATCACCTTTGGAGACTACTGAAGAAAGGGAAGAAACTGTTGAGCAAGAAACATCACCTCCAATGCAAAACTCATCTTTCTCACCTGATGAGGGAATATGACTGCAGATGATTTCAGGTAGTTTCAGGAACTTTTAAAAAGGGTGAAGGTTCTACTAGAGGGGATCAGTGAAATGCAGCACAACCTGTTACAAATTCTACAGTTTCTTCATCAAAAATTGCCTTACTGGTTGACAAAGCATATTGTAGCTGACCAACAATATCTGGAAAATTCTAGCAGCTGTTCAACCAACTTGCAAGAGGGTGGATTAAAAAAAAAATGCATCCCCTCTAATGGTATGGAATTCTTTTTACTCATCACCCCTCCTAACTTCCTTGTTATAGAGGCAGCAAATCAGTGGGGGCAAACAGCCCCAAAATAAGTCTACACCACAGGTAAAGGCTGCAATGGCTAGACGTATTTGGGGGCAAACCCACTTCTGAGTTAGAGCTATATGTAGCAAACTACTCTTTATTGTTCTTGAATTATGGCTACAGTGGTTACTCTAAAATCATGGAATTTATTAATGATGTTCTCAAAGGGAGAAGAAAGTGATTCAGGTCACTCATAAACAAGATCATCTCGTGACTGGCACCATTTTACAGGCATCCCTTGATGTAACTGGTACAGTTGCGGGAACAAAAGTTATGGTGGTGATCATGCATAGGGCATCATGGCTCCACTCTGAAGGGTTGCCAATAGATCGACCATTCACAATAGAAGACATCCCTTTCAATAAGGAGAAACTCTTTGCTGAAAAAACTGACAAGGTCCTCCATACCCTGAAGTATGGACGAGCCACACTACCACACTCTGGTATTTACACACCTAAAACAAGGAGAAAGAAATAGGTATCAACCATGTCTGCCCTGGTGCCAACTGTATACACACCAGCAAAATCATTATAATCTACAGTGTAACAAACAGATAGGACAGCAAGCCCATCAACAGACCTTAACATCATAGCTGTCATTCATAAAAACAAAAATTTTGAAATCTTGGTTGAGGGTCTGAGTGACCACTCTCATCACTCATGGCTAATGACACCAACCATTCAATTTGGATGTTGACTACACCAGTAGTTTTCAAACTTTTTTCTTAGGATCCACTTGAAAAAAATCATTTATGCCCTCAACCCAACAATTACATCTTTGAGCAATGCACTCCAGTCTTTTGGCAGCAGCAAAAGGGGGGACTGTGAACCAGTACCTGATGGTCTGCAACCCTGTATTGGGTCCCTACCCGTAGTTTGAAAACCACTGGATTACACCTTTTCCATCACGTATGGGCCTCTATAACATTGGAAAAATGGGCTTTAGAGATCACATGCTCAGAATATTCCATCCTGTTTAACTGTGTCCTTTCTACCTAACCCTCCTCCCCTTCCCTCTTCAGAGACCCATCTCATGATCACCTGTTTCAATAAGAAGTGAACAGCCTTCTACTTCTAGGTGCCCTCGAACATGAACCCCTGTAACACAGATGAAAGGGTTTTTTCTTATGCCATTTGTTGACCCAAAAGAAAATTGGGGGATGGAGACCCATTTTGGATCTCAGAAGGCTCAACAAGTTTGTAAAAATACAATGATTCGGGGTGGCCACACTAGCTACTGTAATACCAGCACTGGAATGGGAGGATTTTTTTTTCAGCCCTTGACTGTCAAGATGCTTATTTCCCCCCAAAGATGCTTACTGTCATGGTAGCGCATCTATGCAGGCAAGGGTTTATAACGTTCCTGTGTCTAGAGGACTGCCTGATAAAAGCACACAATCAAGCACAAGCAATTCAAATCTCAAAAAAACAATAAACACAACAAGAGTCTTCCAGTACCTTATAGACCAACAGTTTTGTTCGGGCATAAGCTTTCGTGGGCTCCAGTCCACTTCATCAAAAAACAGTGTTGCTCTTTCAAGGTTTAGAACTAAAAATGAGCAAGCAAAAGTCCACTTGTAACCAGTACAAAAACTGGAATTCATAAGAGCACATCTGGACTCAGTAACTGCCAGGGTAACACTACTAGAGAACAGGTGTCTTAACAAAATCAGAATCACTGGTGAAGAACAGCCTAAACATAATTGCACATGTCTCTGATTCTTAGGATACATTGCAGCCACTACACATGTAGTGTACACTTACACATACGTCGTGTACGGGGGTAGCTCATAGCTGTCTACAAGCCACACAACCATGACCTAAACAAAAAACTCATAATGTCGAACAGTGTCAGAGACACTCTATGATGGTGGACACAGTGCACCAAGATGTGGGCAGGGATGCTGTTCTCACAGGAGCAACCCTTGGTCATGATTACCATGGATGCATCCTTAATAGGATGAGGAGGTGCAACTATGGAGTCATATGATCCAGGGCCAATAGTCCCAGGCCAAAACATGCCTTCACATAAATCTATTATCACTCCATCCATACAGTACACAACTCTTACACTCATTTCCTCCCACTCATGGCATTGCAAGACGGGAATGACAAATACTTAACCCAGACAGGCACTGTAGATAGCAATCTTCATTGTGGTTATGAGATCATGCCAGTACCTGAAGTGGCGCTCCCACAAGGATACACATCTCAGTGCACCCAAGGGTGAGTAATCGTCTCATTTCATATTTTGGTCTCTTATTTCCTGGATCAGTAGGGGCTAAAGTTTATCATATTTTGCCCTTAAATTGAAAAGAAGTAATACCTTGAATAAGGTAATGACTTCCTGGTGCTAATATGTTGTTTAATGGAAGTGTTGATGAACTCTGAAGTGATTCCTAATTAGTTCATATCCTGTGGCAGTGGGTTTTTTTCTGGGCAGAGCAGGAGGCTGCTACTTGTAGGAGAGGGAATGAGGCATGGGAAAAGTAAGAAAAAAATAAGGATGATTGTTTGATATCCTGAAACTACAAAAAAAATCTTGCTGCTCCCCACCCTCAAATTCTTTTCTAAACTTGCGCTGTATTGTGTATGTATCTGGCTATTTTTACTTTGAAACGAAACACACAAGCAACCACTGTTATGTAACTCTTCGAAGCATCTGAGGAAGTGGGATCTTCTCCCATGAAAGCTCATGCAAAAAATAAATCTGTTAGTCTTAAAGTGCCACACAACTGCTTGTTGTTTTTTTACCTTAATTCAGTCTTACATATGACGTTTGTTCTTCATTTCTTGTTTCAGGGATGAGCAACAGCGTGAACGAGATTATCTACTTGAAAGGAGGGACTTAGCTGTAGATTTCATTTTTTGTTTAGTTTTAGTAGAAGTTCTAAAACAGGTAGGCTCTCCAGCTTCTACAAACTATGTGCTTATTGTTAGTCTTTTGTTTTTAATTGTTAACATCCAAATGTTTCAGTTGTTAACTTTTATATTATAAAACACAGCATGAGTATGTGTGATGTTACAGTGATTCTTTCAGCTGGGCAAAGCCTTCAACCTCTCCTCTCTCCTCACCTTTCCACCCCTTTATTACACCTTCTCTACTGAAATATGTTAAGGCTTGTCTGCAGTGCCCCACAGTTTGAACTGTTGGGATTTGGCTAGCAGCATGCTCTGAAGTTTTGTACTGAAAATATCCTCTATGGGTGTTGTGGGCTCGAATTAAAATATCTCTGATTCATATTCAGTCCTGGTATAGTCCTGTTGGAAGAGGATGAGGTTAATGTGAAGAAAAGACTGAATAAGGAAACACAGTTCTTTGTGTTTTCTTCATGTATTCCCACTGATCAGTTGTGGTGGTTGGTACAGCCCAGGTAGTGAAACGTTCTGATAGCTGCACCCATTAGAGTACTTGCAGGTCCAGCCTATCCTTTCCTTCAGTGTTCCCAAATGTTCTGAGGATAAAGGGGTAGTGGCACCCTCTACTATCTTTGTTCCTTCCAGCCTCAGCAACACACAGACATGAATGTTTCCAGAGCCCTTGGATCCAGAACCTTCTCTCAAGAATTTTTAATGACTTTCATAGCTTTTTACTTTTAGTATAGTTAGTATAATTAGGATAAAAATAATTAGTTATTTAGATCACTTATTTTTAGTTTAGCTAAATAATTATTAAATTCAGTTATATCCGCTAGCTACATGGCAGATTGGAAGGCAAAGAGATCCAGTTTTAAAAAATGTGCAACTTCCCAGGTGGTCTTCCTGTAATTGACTCCTATGGCTATGTCTACATTGGCAAATTAGTTCGGATTAAGGAAGCTTAGTCTGGACTAATTTAGCCTATGGCTACACTAGGCTTTGCCTAGTTCAAACTAAGAAATTTCTTAGTTCAAACTAGGCAAAGCTTAGTCTGAACTAGTTAGTACCAATGTTAGTTCAGACTTCTGCATTTAGTTCAAACTTTAGTTTGAACTAAGTGCGGGCAAGACCCAAAGTAAGGGTTAGTTCGAACTTCCTAAATTCAAACTAAGCCATTAGTTCAGACTAACCATGTGTTCTAGTTCAAACTAAGCATTAGTTCAAACTAGAACGCCCAGGTAGTTTGAACTTTAAAGTCTGCGGTTAGTGAACTAGTCTGAGGTTAGTTCAGGTTAACCTCAAACTTGTTTAGTTTGGACTAGCAAGTCTGAACTAAAATTGGAGATGTAGATGTAGCCTTTGTCAGATGCTTACCATGGCTTGGTGAGGATCACTGTTACTTGCCTTGTTCTGTCTACAGTGTATTCACTCAGAGCATGTAAGGGGCATCTGAACATAGAGCAAGCTTTCAGTATCAAACCTGCTTGGAGCTCATAACTCTAAGCAGGGCTGGGCAATAATATTGACAGGTGGGCTCACAGGGATTGGGAAAGGGGTAGCGGTGAAGAGCCGTCCGAGGAGGGCTTGGGGCCAGACAGAGATGTCAGGTGGGTCAGATCCAGCCCATGGGCCATATTTTGCCAACTCCTCCTTGAAGGGATTCAAGTAGAAGTTAGAAAAATGGGTGACAGTACCACAGACAGCTAGCTCAAAGAAAAGGATACTCTGATGGAAAGTCTGGTCTTGGCTCAGGGAATCAAGTTGTAGGCCTGCCACACAGTTTGTTTTCAAGATGTCAGAGCCAACAAATGAAAGACCCAGAGGCTCCCTTTGCACTGGCCTCGGAGCAGTGGTTTAGCAAGGGTGTCTGGCACCATCCAGTGCCCAGCGGCCAAGCCCACATTTGTGCTCCCCTGGGGACCTGTGCCACCCAACACCTTGCAACCCCCGCAACCAGTCGCTGTTCCACTGCCTCAGAGGCAAGAAGCAAGTGACAAGAAAACCCATCAGATTATGTTTCAATTTAAAAGATAGCAAAAGACAAAAAGGTATCTGTTAGTGGTGCTACACTATGTTAAGGAGATTCAGTGACTCCAGTTCTGTCAGCACTGGGTCCTGATCTGAAAGCTAAGATTGCTTATCAGGGTATATTCCTTCATAAATTTCATTTAACAGATCCAAAGACTGCATCAGATCCAAGGACTTCCATGCAATCAGCGAGTTTCTTCATCACAGATTAACAAATTTTTGTCTGTTAGTGTGGTAGCTTATTTCTTTAGCTTTATGGGTATGTCTACATAGGGATAAAAAATCAGCAGCTTGTCTCAGGTCAGATGACTCAGGTTTGTGAGGCTCAGGCCCCAGGATTTAAAAATTACTGTGTAGACCTTTGGCCTTGGCTTGGAAACTGAGTCAGCAGACCCAGACCAGTCATATTCATATTATGCATCTTTTATTCCTGTGTAGATATCCTGTCAGACCAAGATGCCACAAATATCTCTGTTTTAATGGTGCCAATGCTCTTCCAGTACAAGAACCTTTCTCCTGGCCTATTTGCTGCCCCTAGAGTTTTACAGAATGGCTTTCAGAAGAGAAGATAATTTTGTTTACTCTTATCTAGATGTTTAGCTCTCTGAACTCACATTTCAGGAGAGCCTTCTTGAGGACTTTTGTTACATGTATGCCTTCTGTGAGAGGTTAGGACTCTTGGTCAATATGAAAAAGTCCCACTTCTGTCGTATATAGTGAATTCTTTTCATAGAAGCAGTTCTTGACACACAGGAAGGCAGGCCTTTTCTGCTGCACAAGAGACTTCTCAGGCTTCAATCTTCTGTAGCTATTCTTAATCAATAAAGTACCCAGAATCAATGTTCTTCTTAAAGTTAAGATTTTTATGACTCAGAGGAATAGGGGAAAGATGATATAGAGCAGGGGTCTCAAACTCAAATCACCTTGAGGGCCACATGAGGAGTAGGATATTGGCCCACGGGCTGCACCACTGAAACCTTTTCATACAATGATGTGGAAGTACAGTAAAAAATGAAGAGTAATATAGTATGCTAATAAAAGTCAATTAATTAACTTTTTTGAAACTGTAACATGAAGTCTGTGCTAATTTTGGCAGTCTTTCCAAAGCCAAAATACACGTTTCCTTTTAGAATTGCTTCCATTCAAGATGGTACAATCATCAAAAAGACAAAGAATAAACAAACAGACTTAAAATTTTACGTTATAAATCAGTGGTTCCCAATCTTTTTTGTTTGATGTTAATTGAAATAAATTAATTACAGTTTGATTTATTAAAATTGAATTAAATTTAATTGAAATTAAATTTTTATAAAGGTTTTAGTTTTTTAAATAAAAATTAAATTGTTTTAGAAGATTTTTTGTTTTTTTGTTTTAAAAAGAGGGGGCTGCATGTATCCCTGAGCCAGGAGGGAAGGAGAGCAGCCATATCCTAGGATGGGCTGCAGACAGGTTGGTCATAGCCCTCCGCAGGACCATAAATAAGCAGCCCCCTGTCTGGCCCTGGGGCAGCGCTGGGACTGGTGGTGGGGGAAACGCCCTCTCCACCACCTGCCCAAATTTGGCCACGCTGCGGTTGGCAGAGGGGGAACAACCCCCGCCAGCCTGCCCACTCGAATTTGGCTGCGGTGGGGCTGGCATAGGGGAAAACACTCCCTACCCCCCCACCCCCAATTTAGCCACTCTGGAGTTGGCAGAAGGGGAAACAACCCCCACCCACCTGCCCTCTTGAATTTGGCTGAGTGGGGCCGGCAGAGGAGAAAACATCCCCTGCCTGCCAGAATTTAGCAGCACTGGGGCGGGTGGAAGAAAAAACACTACCCCACCCTCCTGGGGGGGAACACCTCCTGCCTGTGCCGGGACCAGCTGTGGGGAAAGCCTTGGGGGCCATGTTGTGGCTAGTGCTGGGGTTTTCTGGTGCTCCCCCAGAATGGAGCCCCCGTGAACCCTCCCCACAGGCTCAGGCCACCCTCCTTTAAAGGCCCCCTCCCCCCCACCTGAGCCTTCTCTGGACTGCTCAGCCTGCTTCAGCTGCTCGATCAGCTGGTGCATGTGAATAGGGCAATTCCTGATCAACTGTTGCAGCAGTTGATCGTGAACTGCCCTATTCACATGCATGTGAATAGGGCAGCTCCCAGGCAGCAGTTCAGCTCCTCCCTGTCAGTGGCTGATAATGCAGGGGGGAGGTGAAGCTGCTTGGTCTCTGTCTCCAGAGAGGCTCAGGATTTGAAAACTCCAAGGTTGGAAAGGTGGGAGCCCCAGGATTCTGGGGGTTATCAGGGGCCACAGGAGGCAGCTCTGTGGCCGCGTGTGTGAGACCCCTAATATAGAGTGTGAATATTGGTAGTGCACTGATTCCTAACAGGACTTTTCTCTAGTGAAGCAATAAAAGGAAATGAGGTGGTACATGGCATCTGACCCCCTTCTGTAACCTCATCCTCAGACTGGTCAGGAATGCTATGGGAAGGGGTAGGCGGGAGAGTAAGCTCTTAAACAGGTATTGCTATGAAAGATTCCACCAGCCAGTGCTACCCAGGAGAAAACATTCATTGTCCATCTTGAACACTTCCAGGTACAGGTAAATAACCTGCATTTTTGTCAATTCTTAGTAGCATCAATATCAGAAATCCTCAACTTGCTGCTGTGCAGAAGAGAGTTGGCTGTATGCTAACACTTGATATTATTTGCATTAGTTTGAACTGCACATTGGTAGTGTAAAATACAATAAAAGAAAATCTTACAGGATGAAAAGTCCCAGGGCAGAGTTGTGCTGCATTCTGTACAGCTGAATCATAAAATTCTTCTTCTGAAAGTGAGGGAGGAGCAGAAATACTTCTGAAATTAAAAAAAAAAAAAAAAAATTTGAAGAATAAAAAGATTTTTGCAAAGCCAGCTTATTTAAACAGAATGATATGACTTGATTAGTTGAATAAGGAGTAAAATAAGGTGTGCACAAACAGACCAGAAATGATTTTTGAAGACTGCTTTTGGCTCTTTTTAAGTGCTGACTCTTAGGAGACAAAATGAAAACATAGCTGAAAAGGAAAGCTCTTTCACTGAACACAAAATACAAAACGTCATCTTTCCATTCACGTCTTATGTGATATAAAACAGAACCATGGTCAGATTGGCCCGCTTAGATGTGTTTGTACCTGATCTCTACATCAAATCAACTTTATTCTTAGGAAGAAATTGTAATGCCTATGGCCACTCTGATGTGTGCAGTACTTAAACTTTAATCTTAAAAAAGCTTCACAAATATGATTTTTTGACGATTACTTAAAGACACATTAGGCAAAGGTGGGTTGTGCATTTGTGGCTGGGGTTCAAACACTTTCTTACCCAGTTATGTCACTTCCTCACATGTTGCTTTGATATGGTGCCAAGCTGGACATAAACTCCTCTTTCTTGTTCTTGTTTTTTCTCCTCCCTCTTTACCAGCTGGATGAGCTTTTGAACTGATGCCTTTGGTCTGCTTTCCTTGACATGAATATCTTCACTATATTTTTGAGGTTAAATCTGCAGTAATCAGCCCATATCAATTAGTGAAGTCTGAAATGAAACACAGTAATCTAGACTCTCAGTTATTCATGATATGCGCATAATAATATGATTACTTAATTTTTTATCATCATTTTTTTGATTACTTAAACCTAGTAGTCCAAATTATTTTCCAAAACACCACACACAAAGCTAGTCCCCAACCACTGATGATATTGATGTTGGGTTTTAGTACTTGAATTTCATCTAGGCACAGAACTTCACCTAGACTCAATTGTCGTAGTTCCATTGAAGTGACTATTCCTAAGGGGCACAGCACAGTGGTATTTATGAACAGATATAATAAAGTGAAATGATATTTGTATTTCAGATACCTGTTCATCCAGTGCCAGATCCTTTAGTACATGAAGTACTGAACTTGGCTTTTAAGCACTTTAAACACAAGGAAGGGTAAGTCAGGTTTCACTTGCACACTTAACTTTTTTGAGTTAATTCACTGTGTTTTATCATCAAGCTGTTTTCAGACCAACTGCCAAGATTTTCTGTTCTGATTGCTTCTCACCCAATCACTTTGGGGGATACTACACCAAAAATGTAATTAATACTGATTTTTTTTTAAAGTTAAAAGCCATAAGTATTTAAAGAAGGTGACTGTGTACAACAGAAGGCTTGTTTATCTTAAAATAAATGGCTTATTTGTATAATAAGGATAACAAAAGTAAAAGCTAGTGGTCAGATATAAACATACTCTTCCCATGTTGAGTACTGTATATGGTTCCTCATAAAAAATCTGCATCTAGTAAACCTACCAAAATTAGCCTGCACCAGTTCAAATGTTATCCATTTTTCATACTTAAAAACACAGTTTAGGTCTAAAAGAATCCCCAATGCATTTTATGACTCTTCTTTGTTCTGTCTATTCAGTTTGGTAATTCCTCATTGCATGGAGGACCTTTTTGTTTTGTATACACCTGAACAAACTGTTGATGCTTTAAAAAAATATTTTCTAAAAGCACTTCCTTGTTCCTTTCTTTTTTTTTTTTCTTCACCTCCCCTCAGGTATTCAGGAACCAACACTGGGAATGTGCATATTATTGCAGATTTATATGCAGAAGTGATAGGGGTTCTCGCTCAATCAAAGTAAGATTAATATTTCATCTCTTCCTTTTCCTTCTCTTTTTTCCCCTCCAAAAGGTAAAAATTTCCTCCCTGTCTATGGCTTACATCACATTTATTAGTAATGATAGCAAACTGATGCACCAGAAGCTTTTCCGTAGTCAGACATAGGAAAGCAATTAATAATCAAAACATCAGGCATAGCAGACACAATGTTGCATATCCTTCCCATTGTCCAACAAAATAAGAAATGCTGTCCTTTCTTTTAAACATAAATTATACATTTTTCTGTTGCAGAGTGCTTCTTTCAGTGTGGCATTTTTCTTTCATTAGTAGCGTCTCTCATTAGCTCCAGTACAATTCTAACTTGTCCAGCTAGTGTTGGAATAAAATTGGAGTTTTTGAAGTTGTTTCTAGTGTTACAGTTCATAACTTCATGCATATTGTGAATTCTTAACATTTAAAAAGATTTTACAAATTAGACATTTAAGAAATATTTTTCAGTCTAATAAGTTTGATTTTGAAAAAGACCTTTTAGTATCTCGCATTATATTACATTTGATGTCCTTGTATATTCAGGCTTTATTATTTGATTTGCCTGTTTGCTCCATGCTTTTACCCTATAAATTATTAAAATGCATAGGTACCCTGCCTCTCTGGGCAGCTTTTTGTATGGTATATGTTCTCCTCCAAAGAATGGAGTCACTACAGTTCAAAGGAGAAAAAAGCTATGTTTATGCAGTTACAGAGACAGTGCCTCAGTTGTTTTTATGGAAAGGCCCGTGAGTGTAATATGAATTTTCATATAGTTAAGGGCTCATTTGTGCAGCAAAATTATGCATTTTAAAATGATGCTGCCATTTTTTTTTCTTTAGGACAATAGGAGGAATAGATAGAAAGTTGACATCCCTTAAATGTTATTGCCATACCTACCTATGTACTTTAATAAGTTAGTCACAGTAGTACGGGGTGGCCAAACTTACAGACCTCCCAAGGCCCCACTCCCTGGTGGACTGAGTCGGTTAGCCCCACCACCTTGTTGCAGGACAGAAGCTCTGAGCTCCCCACCCCAGTCTGGTAGGTGGAGAATGGGTGTTGGGGATGGGCAGGACAGCATCATAAAGGACTCTGTGAGACATGTTTTAACTGTAAAACACCTACATGAGCTCACTAGCCAAAGTTTAGCTACCCCTGCCATAGTATCTAGACATCAAATTCAAGAAATAAAACAGGGTCCACCTTAAGTGGATCTCTTTAACATTAGCTGCTATATCATTGTCAGATAATGTGATTTGGAAAACATGTTTAAAACAGAAATAATGTTAACAGAACTAAGAATGTCAGTGTTTGCTATGTGTGTCAATTATCCAGGTTTCAGGCTGTTAGGAAGAAGTTTGTTACTGAATTGAAAGAACTGCGACAAAAGGAACAGAGTCCTCATGTAGTACAAAGTATCATCAGTTTAATTATGGGAATGAAGTTTTTCAGAGTAAAAATGTATCCTGTTGAAGACTTTGAAGCATCATTTCAGTTTATGCAGGTAAATGTGCATCACCTTGAACTAAAACACATTTTGAGAAGGGATTTAACTGCTATGTACCTTCACTAGATACAAGGTTCCATTTTCTTTGAATGCTCACATATGTCCACTACTCTGTACCAGGGCCAAAATAAGGGGCCTTAGGCTACCCACTGTTGTGGGTCCTCTGCCTTTCCCCATTGCCACCGTACCTCCCTCCCCCACAGGGTTCCAGCAGCCTGAAGGGAGGCTGGTGGTGGGGGAGGGGAGATCAGGGAGTGTGCTTCATGGCGCACCTTCCCTGGCTCTGGTTCAGCTAGTCTGGCCCCCAGGGACAGGGCTGGCTGGCATACAGGGCGGCCTCTGATGTGATCCTCTAGGGCAGTGGTTCCCAACCTTTTCTCTGCTGTGGCACACCTTGAGACCTTCAAATTTTTCGAGGCACACCACCATTAAAAACTCAGGAATATTCAAATTAACTTAAATTAATTATGAATATTCATGAACCATAGCACAGTGATTCAGAAATGCTGCTGTGTGCAGTAGTAGGGGTAGCAGAGCAGGGGTGGCAAAACCCGTGAGGTCAGGAGTCATGTGCAGTGGCAGGAGGGAGTGTGGGGAGCAGAGCAGGGCAGGGGTGGCAAAAAAGGACAAGGGCAGCCATGTGGGGAACAGCACACAGGTGGCAAGACAGGAGAGAGGAAGGGGAGAACAAGAGTGGCTTTGTGGGGGGCAGGGGGGAACCTGGGAACTGGGAAGGTAGGGCAAGGGAACCCCACTTCCCTCCCTCCACAGTGGCTACCTGCCACCCAGGGCAAATCCTTACCCCACTGCTGCTCCCTCCCACCCCAGTGGGTCCCATTCTCCCCTCCCCCAGCCCCCAACTGCCTGTGACAGACCCTCTCATCACTGCAGGGGCAGAACTAGGCCTCTAGCCCCCAGCAACCCCCCGCCCCACAGCCACCCCACCCCCTAGCTACACAACCTCTGCTACACGTCCACTTCCACCTGCTTCTCTGCTACACACACACACACACACACACACACACACACACAC
>ML681996.1:7505069-7541091 GCA_007922195.1 Podocnemis expansa
CCCCCCCCCCCAGCCCTTACCTGGGCTATTTTCAGGCTGCTGACACAAGCTACTTCGCCCTGCATGGGGAGATTCACACACTCCTGGCCTCCCACAGCTCTGTGCTGGCTGGGCTTAAGATGGAGCAGGGTTTAAGGTGGAGCCACCGAAATGCTGCTGCCTGGCTACTCAGGCTATTTTTAGGGGGACATCTGGAACTCTGCATTCTGGTGCCTTCCTCTATTTTTAGGGGGGCTGGAACACTGCATGCCTAAAAAGAGGGAGTCCTGGAACTGTGCCTTCCCCCTTACCTTAACCTCTGCCTTTTCCCAGCCCTGCACAGCCCATGTGGCTGGACTGAGCAGGGAGGTAACTTTAACTCCAGCTCTCAGGGATGCTTGCGGCACACTTTGGGTCTTGCTGCGGCACACTGGTTGGGAACCACTGCTCTAGGGCCACGAACCCTGAAAGACTGTGCTGGAGGCCACACCATGCACCAACTGGCCCAGTCCCCAGAGTGGAGCAAATGTGTCAGCCCACTGTGGCTGTGAGGGAGGACCACTTGGCCCAGGGGTGGGATGAGAGAGCCCTGGAGCCAGCGTGGGCCCTCTCAGTGACCCCCCCACCCCCACCCCCCAAACCTTGCTGGTGCTGTGTTGGGCTGAGTGGGGTAGCAACTGCTGGATCACACAGGTGCCTTAGGGGCTGGTGCCTGGGGCCCTGCTTTTAGCTGGGGCCTAGGGCTTCAACCCCTCTAGCTCCTGCATTGTTCCAGCCCTGCTCTGCATGTGTAGTGTGTGGGCTCCCTTGTGCATTGGTGCTGGAGACTTTTTCTGTGGCAGAACCTGAAGAGGTGGTCTCTCCCCACAGACCTTATGATGCTGTGAGTAAGGGTATAAATGATGAGAAACCTGGCCTCTCTTCTAGGTCCTTCTTACTGTCCAAACCATTAGTGTTATATGTGTGAACAGCTGTTTGATTTACTCAGTGATACTCAAAGTTCCAACTTTTCTTTTAGTTTTACAAATTTTAAGTATATTTCTTTTGATTTAGTCCTTTTTTTAGTTGGTAAGGTCTTTGGACCCGCCCTCGTAGTGGCGGGGCAGAGTCAGGAGAGAGGAGCATATATCAAGGTCCCCTTGTGCATGCTGCAGAAAGCATATGCCTGTTCAATGACCCTCACTCCTACTGCCTCAAGTGTTTTGTGTGAGAGCCACATTGAAGATAGGTGCTGTATCTGTCGCAGCTTCAAGAGTAGGACAATGCTGCCAGAGGAGTACCTTTAATGTATCCTTATGGAAGATGTCCTTGGATTGGCTTTGGAACCTGCTCAATCATCTAGGGAAGCTTTTAAACGATTCCTTCCAATAGTGCTCACCAGGCTATGTCAACTGAAAGAGGTTGCAGAAAACTGTTTCTGGTATCCACATCTTCAAAGGCCAGATAATTGGAGCCTGGCTTCAGAAGCATAGCTAGCAATCTGCATCTGTCTCCTCTGAGCTTAGGTTGTGGGGTTCTTCAACAGAGGATCCACCAACTACTGAAGGTAGAGTATGTGCTTGGGTTTACCCCTTCTTGCTAACAACTGACTCAGAGGGACATGAACTGTTAACTCTTGTGCCCTTTCAGGGACCGTTGAGACCAGCAGCATCTCCAGTGGGGTCAGATCACTTGATACTGTAGGTTTGCAGGCCATGTCAGTATTGTCTACATCAGAGACTTTTGCCAGAGCGTGAGATCTGTTATACCTGCTGGTCCTGCTGTTGCTTTTCTTTCTGGGCAAAGACCCTAATACCACTGTCAAGTGACTTACTAGATTGTTGGCACTGGGTTATTTGTCCATGGCACCTACCTCTAGCTTAGTATCACCACTTCCATGGGTCAGCTCAGGTCTTCTGTGCTGAGTGCTTCAAGCAGCTAGGAAGCCATTCATACTGCTCCTGGTACTGTTCTCCAGACATAGATTGTAATCATAAAGACCGAGGACCCCTCTTGGCACAGTGCCACCCTGGTTTTCCAGGCACTTGAAGTTATCATGGAATTCTGAAGTTGATTTTAAGGTTTCTTGAGACCAGGAGCTTAATGTCTACTCCCCTCATCGTTTTTGTTGCCAGATCTCAGAGCCAGGTCTGTCCAGGGATTGGGATGCCAGTCTCCATTCTGTGGCACTACTGATTGCCTTGGGAGATAGCTTAAGCATCCAGATCTACATTACCCTCTGCAAGTAATTCACTTGTCAGGGATGCTTCCTCCACTAGCTCAGGGAGGCCATTGGTAGTTGGTATCAAACAGCATCCCTGTACAGAGGCATTTAATTTCCATTGCTGGTTCTAGAGCAGCTGCTGGTGCTGCAGCTTCTGCTACTATTGCAATATCTTCTCAGAAGGCCATTTCCCATTCCTCTGCTTCAAGTTCTCTTCTTCTCTGAATGCATTGTTTGTATAGGGTATCATGAAACAGCAACCTATACTCTATAGCAGTGGTTGTCAAACTTAGGGTTGGGACCCAGTATTGGGTTGCAGACCCTCAAGCACTGGGTCACGCACCCCTTGATGCCACTGCCAAAAGACTTGAGTGCATTGCTCAAAGACATACTTGCTGGGTGATGGACATAAATGATTTTTTTTGAACTGAGTCCCAAGGGGAAAAAAAGGTTGAAAACCACTGCTCCATAGAGACCCCATCTTCAAAAAAGTCTTCCCTGAATTGTGTCATTAGGAAAGGTTTTGAAACACAATTATAAATTAAACGGTTGTAAGCGCCCAGGACCAGATGGTATTTACCTGAAGGTTCTTAAGGAACTCAAACATGAAATCACAGAGCTACTAATTGTGTTACACAATCTATCATTTAACACAGCATACATACCAGATAACTGGGGGATAGCTAATGTGATGCAGATTTTCCAAAAAAGGCTCCAGAAGCAATCCCAGACTGACAAGCCTAACTTCAGTACTCGATAAAGTGGTTGAAACTATAGTAAAGAACAGAATTATGAGACACATAGTTGAATACAATTTGTTGGAGAAGAGTCAATATCATTTTTGTTAAAGGGTATCATGCCTTACCAATCTACTAGAATTCTTTGAGGGGGTCAACAACCATCTAGACAAGGTGATACACTATATTCGCTGTATTTAGATTTTCATCAACCCTTTGACAAGGTCCCTTGTCAAAGGCTTTTAAGCAAAGTAAGTGGTCATGGGATAAGAGAGAAGATCCTCTTTTGGATCAGTAACTGTTTAAAAGATAGGAGACAGTGGCTAATAATAAATGGTCCATTTTCAGAATGGACATAGGGAAATAGTGGTGTCCCCCAGGTCTGTACTGGGACCAGTGCCGTTGAACATATTCATAAATGATCAGGAAAGGGGATAAATAGTGAGGTGGCAAAATCTGCAGATGATACAAAACTACAGTAAATAGTGAAGTCCACAGCAAACTCCAAAGAGATTCAAAGGGATCTCTCAAAATTGAGTGACTGGCAACAAAATGGCAGAATAAATTGAGTGTTGAGTAATGCACATTGGAAAACATCCCAACTATAATGGGGCCTTAATTGCCTGTTACCACGCAAGAAAGAGATCTTACAGTCATTCTGATCATTCTCTGAAAACATCCCCTCAATGTGTAGCAGTCAAAAAAGTTAATGCAAAGCTGGAAATCATTAGGAAAGGAATGGATGATAAGAGAAATTATTGTATTGCCCCTGTATACATCAGTGGTATGCACACATCTTGCCCCCCCTCACCCCTCTTTTTAAGGTGATGATGTATTGGAACTGAAAAAGGACAACAAAAAATGGTTAGGTGTATGGAAGGGCTTCCATATGAAGAGTGATTAACAAGACTAGGACTTTTCAGCTTCGAAAAGAGATGACTAAGTGGGGAACATAATAGGGGTCTATAAAATCCTGATTGGCATGGAGAAAGTGGTGTTTATTACTACTTATAACACAAGACCTAGGGATTACCAAATAAAATTAATAGGAAAGAGGTTTAAAATGAATAAAAGGAAGTATTTCTTCATGGCTGTGGAACTCATGGCCAGAGAATGTTTCAAAGGCTAAGACTCTAACAGCATTCCAAAAAGAGCTAGATAAGTTTATGGAGGATAGGATAGGTAAGTGAGTAGTCATTAACCAGATGAGCAGGGATTGCTGTTTGCCAGAAGCTGGGAATGGACGATGGGATGAATTTCTTGATGATTACCTGTTTTGTTCATTCCCTCTGAAGTAGTTGGCATTGACCACTGTTGGAAAACAGCATTTTGGGCTAGATAAATCATTGGCCTGGCTCTATATGTCCATTCTTAGGTTCTATCTCTTTTAGCCTTCAAAGAACCCCTCATCTTTCCAAGTAGAGCCCTATAAATATGTGGTCATCCACAGATATCTGTATTATATCTGCATCCGCAGATACAACACAGATATCCACGGACCATTTCTTATGGATGCGGATCAGATACAGGTCCACATATTTTTATCTTCAGAGAGCTAGAGCCCTGCAAATATGCGGATATTCGCGGATATCCGCATCCATGGATACAACATGGATATCCGCGAACCATTTCTTGCAGATGCAGATGGGATACAGATCCACGTATTTGTATTCATGCAGGGCTCTGTTTCCAAACTTATCTTCAGAAACAAAGTCCCACCAGACCAGGACACATCAACTCAAAGTGGCACTAGACTCTCCCAGAACAACAGATGCAAACCTGCAGAGAAACCTCTGCTGTTAGTGATCATACTCACCCACTATAACCCAACTTTCAAGATCCATGGGGTCCTATACATACCTATCACAACATGTGGTGTATTCATTCAGAGCACTAAATGCCCGAATAACAACTATGTGGATAAAACCAAACAGTCAGTGTGTTCTCAAATGAAATCTCACAGGGTATTTTTGGCTTTTTTCTTTCTTTTTTTCTTTTCCTATTATCCGTGTCTTTTCACAAAGTCATTGGTCTGTACTGGACATGTCAGTTCTCATCCTCAAAAGAAAACTGCTCCATGCTTTCAAAATAGGAGCCTGGGAGTTTAAATTCATAACTCTGCTAGATGCTAAAATTCATGGACTGAGTAGAGACACTGGATTTATTACTTATTACAATAATCTACAACCCACTAATACCCTCCTGCCCGAACTGCCTTCCCTCTGCCCCATATGACTGGAGTGGTGGTAAAGAGCTACTTCACCTTGAATGATCCCTTGAAATGTGTGTTAAATTATTATGGCAAACAATCCTGCTCAAGTCTTGTATCAGTGACACTTCAGTTTAGTTTTGCAGACCTGAAAAAGAAGTCTGTGTAAACTTATCTTGAAAGTTTTCTCTTTCACCAAATAGAAGTTGATCAAATAAAGGATATTATATCACCCATCTTATCTCTCTAATATCTTGGGATTATCATGGCTGCAAAACCACTGCCTAAAACTTTTCTTCAGTCACCCAAAGTGTTCCCTTCCTTGACCAAACCTCCACTCCACCTCAACACCTCCCTTTTATCCTCCACAGTTCTTTGTGACTCCCATTTGTAAGGGGATAGTAAGATTGGTGGGGGTGGGAGAAACACTGAAACTCGTAATATTTCAAGGGATTAAAAACTAGCTGTTACTAACTTTAGACAGACTACTCTCTGTTTTTTACAATGGTCTCAGCCACAGCAGACACCATTTAAAGGTTGAAGTGGAACATGGGTTGTGGTTAGAATCAAGAATGTAGCACTAGAGCAAGAGGGGACACTGATGGTTAGGACCCATTTTAACTTACCAGCCGTGGGTTTTGGTTCCTGTCATGTTTCAGAGTCCTTGTTATGTTTGTCAAGGGGTTGCTTCTTCAATCAGTTGCTTCATGTATAGCGCAGAAACATGCTTCTGGTTGTCTGGGATATCCTCTGTGGTTTCTGCCATTGTTTGCCTTGCTACTCCTTGACATCCCATTAGACAATGAGCAGGGAGTCACGAGCAACTTTAGGTTGTGTACTGGGAACTTGACAGCACCTAATCCCACTCATTGTAGAAGGGGCATGTGCAATGAGCCCTTCTAACGTGACTGTTGAAGTCTTTTCCAGGAGCCTCAAGTGCTTGGTGCATTCTTGGCACTGAGCTGGACTCAGATCAGCATCTTTCTCCTTCAGCCTCAGTGAAATTTCCAGGAATAGGTGTGTGTTCCTGCTGCTCCAGAAGACAACATGGAGGACTGTGTACTCTGACCAAACATTGAACAGTACTGGGGTGTGGTTGGCAGGCCAGTCATCTCTTTCCAGAGGAGGATCACCTGTATTGATCAAAAAGTGCTGCAGAAAACTGTTCTGATGTGAACAGTGCAGCTCATTACTGCTAGTGAATATGGGACACGTATCTTGGGGACAGTTTGGTTAAGGGTTGAGAAGAAGGGGATTCAGTGCATTGTGTGATGGCATGGAAGACTACTGAAACTTGAAACAAGGTACACACCTCTTACCCATGCCCATTTGCAGTGTGGACAGGGATATGGGGCCATGCCACAGCTTGAGGTATGCACTTAACTACCCTCTCAGGCATGGTAGCTTATGTGCCCTGCTCTTGACTTCAGACATGTGATTCTGGGATTTAGAGATTGGTCATAGGGAGATTAAGGAACAACCATGAACATAGACGTAGTTATGTTTGCTAGTGTAGAATGTAGCTTTAGGCACCCTCCAGATGGATTACCAACTGCATTGCAATGACTTACGTTGCTATGGGAGTAAAGCCTCCTGATAGATTCTTGATGCACTTGATCAGAGCGTATTCAGCATCAGGTGCATTTGTGGTACATGTCCCTATTGTAGACTGCTTTAGCGTACCAACATGATCCTTGGTCTGTACTTCTATTAGACATTACATGTTGTCTGTCCACTTTAATGCCTTGAGTACATTTTCATCTTCCCTTGAAGACTCTCTTCAGATGACAGTCCCAAGTTCTTACCTCAACAGGTGAGCCTTCGAGTCATCTACAGTGCAGTGGACATATGCAAACACTTGAAGAAGAAATGGTTACTTAACCTTCTTGTAATTGTTCTTCAGGATGTATTGCATATGTCCATTCCATGACCTATCCACCTTCCCTGATGCACAAGAGTTTTCCTTTGGGATCTGCTGTGAAGCAGCTGTCTGTGCCCTTTATTCCTTCCCTTGCAGCACAAGGAACTCAGTGGTGGGCAGGACTGCCGCTATGGGTACCATTAGGGGAAAAAAAAATCTCCAGTATGAGTGCACAGAGTGTTGACATACCTAAAGTATGATGTGTAAATATGTGCGACACATCTCAAAGAAAATAATTGCAAGAAGGTTAAGTAACTTTTCATCTAGCAAAGCTGCTAGTGCAAAAACAATTTGGTGTTTTCCATTTTATTTTAAGAAAGATCCTACTAAATATACATTTTAAACATTATATTGGTCAATAACTTAGAGCTTCTTTCCAGCTACGCTGAATATTTTTGGCGATCAGTTACCAGTTTAGGTCCTGATTCTGCAAAGACTTACACTATTTTTTTTCCTTGATTGGGAGTGTAGTGTTCATTATTTTGCAGGATCAAGGCCTTAGTGTAAATATTTTCTCTAAAAGTATCTATCTTGTACAAGTTATGATAGTAAATTAACCTTTGAGATGAAGACTGCTATATATATGTTAAGTATTCTTAATATCTAAAAATTTTCTAGTAATGTCCCCTGTTTTCAGAGATTTGGAAATAGTCTGATCAGGAAGATTTGTCTTAGTTTCTCTCAGTTCTGTTTATGGAAAAAAGAAAATAGAAAGACAACTGTTGCATTTCAGTTTAAATCTTTAAATTTAAATTTAAATCTTTACCTTTGATAATGGTATGAATGATTCTAGGCTGCAGAGGAATAAGTTAGCTTTTGTTTTTAAAAATAATAATTCTAAATAGCTACCAATGCAGGACAGCTGGTAATGTTCTTATAAAACAAAGTAAAACTAAAATCTCTCTCTCTCTCTTTTTAATTTTGTTTTCACTGTCCTTTTACCATTTGATCATAAAGGAATGTGCACAGTACTTCCTGGATGTAAAGGATAAAGATATAAAACATGCACTTGCTGGATTGTTTGTAGAGATTCTCATCCCTGTGGCTGCTGTGAGTATATCCTTTTTTTCTTCTTGTATGAATTGGATTAGTTCTTCCTGAAATTCCTTCAAGATTGAATTTGTGCCGACTCATGCAAATTTAGGCCTCATTGCGTTTTCCCACTAGCACCAAAGTGCTCCTATAAAGGCAAGCATATTAATACTTCCTGCTTGTTATCTGGTTTCCCATCTGTCTTTAAGCCTACAGTCATTGCTCTCTTAATGTAACTATTATCTCTCATATTTATTTTAGTAGGCTGGATTCTGTAGTTCTTATTTACTATTCACTCAAGCAAAGCTCTCATTGACTTGTTCTTCACTAGCTGAAATCTCTGAGCAGCCTATAAGTGTGGCCCCAAGTGTAGCATGTTATTTCTTGTTTAGCCTGTAGGCAGCAAAGGTATTCAGACCTCAAAAATAAATTATCTGTGGAAAAGAAAAGGATGCAGTCTTTTGGCTGAGTCCAATAAAACTGAATTTGTGAACAACTTTTATGTATGATGGAAATAACTCCTCATTTGAGGGAGAGGTCCCAGCTTCTGCCATTTACTTAGAAGGATTTCTCTTGCTAGTAAGTGTCACCTGCTGCTTTCATCCAAGTTCATTCCTCCAACAGACAATGACAAAGGAAAGTTGCATTGCCCAGATTCAAGGAGTAGGAAACAGGGCTGAGTATCATCAGCATATTGAAAACACAACAGCTCATTACACTTCTCTTTCCCTGAGGAGGTTGTAAGTCAAGACGACCAACACTTCTGTCTGTGCCATACCAAAGCCTGAAGCCTGTTTGATAGGTATCCTTAAGACTGAAGAAATTATGCGTGTCTGATGTTAGCCTGCCATCACCTTCTCAATAAACTTCCTGCACAATGAGTTTAGAAACTGTGTAAACTTTAATAAGGTGGTTATGTTAAGTGATAATTTCATTAGTAAGTGCCAGTCCATAACACATTACTTGCAATACTCTTCCAAAGAATTGTGGGTCATGGATCAAGAGACTGAGAATTTCTGTTGTTTCACTTGAGACCCTTCAGTGAGTTACAGTCAGAGAAGGCAGTGTTCTGGGTTCCAATTCTAGTACAATGAAAACTTGGTTATACAGTTTTCATCGTATCAGAGAAAATGGTCCGACTCTGATTTGAATGTAAAATAGAGCCAGTTATGTATCTTTGAACCACTTTAATACATTGTCGATATCTTAAGTTTTGGGTTTAGGGGTTTTTTTTTGTTTTAATATCAAGATAGCCACTTTGTTGGCTCAAATACTTTTCATATGCATTTGTCTGCTTTTCACTGCATGAACTTTCAAACTATTGTGCTGAGAAAAATGGATTTTTGGTGGGTTTTTTGATGACTGCTTTATGAGCAGATAATAAAAATGAAGAAATTCAGTTCCTTTTTATGTAGAAGGACAAGGGAGAAATTATGAATTTGCAGTTGCTACAAATGTGCAGTTTAGTATATCTGTCCAGTGTAAAATCAAAGCAATTATGACTATTCACGTAACACCTTTGTTGTGTATATTTCTTTACAAAGCATATAGTTTAGACAAGTTCCTCCTCTGAAGAGCTTACAATATTAATTGGCTAAACACAACACAAACATTATGGATGGAGCATGAAGTTGAGAACACATCGTGAATTTGATCAGAAGTGGAAGCCTAAATATGGACTTCAAGAGATTTGGTGTTGGAGAGGGTGGCTGCTTGGTGCATGGAAAGGCGTTAGTTTTGGGTTTATAGAACAGAATGGGAAAAGCCCTTAGTATGTGTGTGTGCATGTGCACATTTGTGGCTAGAAACAAAACTCCATATTGACTTTGCATCTGAATTGTGAAACCAAATGAAGACAATACATTTATGACTGGGTCTTATTACTGTATACCCTTTCTTATTCAGTCCCAGCTCTCAAATTTTATGGGCATTAAAGAAAAGGGGAACAGTGAGAAAAGATGTGATTTTTTTTAAAACAAAAAATACATAGTTTAAAAGATATTTCTGCTAAGAATTTAGTGTTTTCTAGTAAATAATTCACCCACTTCTTAGCATGTATTTAAAAGTAAAACTGCTTTTCTTTCGCTAAAGCATGCAAACGCAGGACAGATCATTCTGGACTTTGTTAGTCACAACATTTTCATCGCTTTACTGGATGCCTGTGCTGTTTGACATGTTGATTTCATGTGGTGCTCGATACATTTCATATGGAAAGGCTTGGATAAGTCTACTAATCTTAAAGATGATCTTAAAAGTTGAATTCTCATAAACCTGCATGGTTCTGCTCTTTCAATATATTTTTGAAGTCTTTCTTTTGGTATAGATTTTTATATTCAGTTGTTATATTTATTTTCATTAGGCTGTGAAAAATGAAGTGAATGTGCCATGTTTGAAAAATTTTGTGGAGATGCTCTACCAGACTACCTTTGAATTGAGCTCAAGAAAGAAGCATTCACTGGTATTTAAGTATTTCAGTTCTTCACATATTTACTTAGATATATTTTAGTTTTTTAGATGAATGATTTGCATAAGGAAAGTGATTTAAAGTAAAGAGATCTTTAATTTAAAGTCTTAACTGTTAAAGGCAGCACAAAGATTGAATCCATACTTTTTATACTGTTTCTGCTTGATCTTTGTTCTCAATCTCATTGTAATTTATTCTCCCTATGAATGAAAGGTGATTCTACCTTTGTTCCCATTCCTGAGTCTTTCCTGAAACTAACAGTTTTTAATTATTTCTGTGGTTTGTGGAGTTGTGGTTCCCTAAAATCTCCCTTGATAGTATTAATTCTGTTCATTCAGAATCTATGTGGATTTAGTTAAAGGGCAGAATTGGGAAGCATATATTTTATGCAGCAAGCTGCCTGTTAACTACCTGCTTTGTATTTGTTAGCTCTTCTGCCCATGTATTTCAGTTTTTCCCAGCATTTATCATCTTGCCAAGCTTAGCTCATGGAATTTTTTCTGATGTGCATCCTTGCAGTGATTAAACTATTTTCTTTTTTTAGTGCATTATTTTTTACTTCCCTTTTATACATGTACCTATGTTACAAGTGAATTCCCCTCACTTTGTGTTTATTAGAAGGCTAATTGTTGTCTTTAATTTTGTACTTTTAGTGTTTCTTTAGTAATATTTTATTTGCATTGAGATCGAGGAGGGATTTGAATACAGTAGAGGTCTCATTGCTATTCTGTTCAAGGATTCCAAGAATTGAGGAATTTCTGTCACTATAGATGTTTAAAACTGTAACCTGTAAAGGTAATGTAATAATATCACTCTCAGATTTAGTGCTGAGAGGACATTTTTGGTTTTGTTTTTTTAAGTTTAAAACACTGTTGCATCAGTCTTATTATTTAAGGAGGTTGTGTTTGTGTCCCCTAACTTTTATCATACACAAAATGACTATAAATCAGATCAATTTTTGTATCAAGGACCAGTATATAATCTGCTGAAAAATTTTTAATTCTTTAATATTATGGCACTCCAGCAAAGAAGAGGCACCATTTCGGAAGTGAATACAAATGGCATAAAATTTGTGAAGGCAGAACAGGGGAAAAGGCAGTTTTTCCTGGCCACCTAAAACCTTCCTCAAGTTTTACTGGGATGGTTGTGTTGTCGCTAAATGTATTTCTGACAGAGCAATTCTTCTCTTCCCACCCCCCCTTCCTTTTAGGCTCTGTATCCATTGATCACCTGCCTGCTGTGTGTCAGTCAGAAACAGTTTTTTTTGAATAATTGGCACATTTTCCTGCAGAACTGTTTGTCACATTTAAAGGTAAGAAGCATTCTTAATTCTGAAACCTGCCACAGATCAGTAACATTGTCTCTGATATAGTTTCAGCATTTTAATATCAACTAAAAGAACATAAATAATTAGCTGTTTAAAAGTACAATGTCAGATAATTATTTTACAATCCCTTGGACTGTTTAATTCTCCATTGTTTAGTAATCTGTTTCCAGTGTTTTATGTGGTGCTAGAATTGACTTGGTGCTCTCTAAAATGCAAAGGATAACAGCTTTAACTCACTTAGGTCCATTTGATGCTATCTTTGTGCATCAGCTTCATTGGTTCATGTTTTCACAGCTCTAGGAGCAGTGTTTTTTACTCAACTGTTACTCCAATAGATGGAGCACAAATCATAACTCATTTGGTCACATAAAAATTATTGGTGGGAGGTATATGGGTGTGTGTATGGGTTACTGTCCACTTTTGTAAAATATAATTTCAAAGTATATCTTCCTGTTTGATAAACTAGTAGATTAGAAATAAACTAAATATTTAGTATGGAGAGGAAATTATTTCTATATTCTGTAATAATTTTAAAGCTTTGCAAATTCTGAATATAAAACATAGTGTCATTTTAACTCTTTTAATTTTTTTGATAGCATTATAAACATTATCAGATTAATAAATGATACAGATCACTGATATCTGGAAATTATGGGGTTTTGTCCTAATTTAAAATTCACATTATTTACTGTAATATGCTCTTTCATTAATTTTGATTAACATGGTTTATTAATAATGTTTGGTTTTTTTAACATCTTGGTTTTGATATTTTTAAAATAATTAATTCACCTTATTTTTAACATTGTTTCTGGTTAGCTATGTGTAACAATTTTCAAGTCATTTTCTAGATGCTCATAATTTAAATTATGTAAACTGTGGTGAAAACTGCTAAAACAAAACACAGATTTTAGTGTTTTTGAAGGATCTTTTGTCTTCATGACATCTTTCATATGTTTCTGTTGCTTGTTGGGGTTTTTTTTGTGTATTTTTCATCTAACATAGCTGCAATTTTTTTTCTTGTCTGCTTTGAGGGGGTTTTGTTTGTTTGTTTGTTTGTGTGTTGTTGAAGCATTCCTTATCTTAAAAAAAAAAAAAAATCTTAATTTTCTTTAATCCCTGCATCCTAAAGTCAGATATTCCTGGCATAATGTCCATTGCGAGCAATGGACGCGTTAAGTTTAAGTAGTAGCTGCGCAGCATGCATTGTTTACTTTGATATTTTTGTAGCTCATTAACAACTTCACACATTTACCTTAGGGCTCTATTCAGCAGAAATTTTGTATACAAGCTTCTGCAATGCAGAACGTAGCCGTTTTGCTACTGTAAATTGAGGAAGTACATAGAGGGATGTTTTGGTAGCCTATGGAGTCGTTTTGGCAGCAGTTCCGCTATTATTTTCTGTGATTATCTAGTCTTTGATGAGACTTTGTTGAAGTGAATCTTCCAAACTACATCCCAATTATCTTTTTATTTTGCTATGGTTAACTTGTTTCTCTGTGCCTGTTGGCGGTAACTTAAAGAATTGCAGTATGTCATGAGTAATCAATTGCCCAGAAGGCTCTTCTATTGATTTATATTTCCCCTCCTCCTTTGTTTTTACCTGGTTTCCTGATAATTTTTATTTTATTTATTTGCTTGAACTTACTTAGATTTATGCAGAATAACTCTGTGTCCTTGATATCCTTTAAAAATAAGTATCATGCTTATTTAATTAGAATATCAGCAGGTTTCAGCAGACTACTGCCAGGAAAAAATGAGGCAAAAAAATAAGACTATAGTATGAGAATGTTACTCACATAACTCCTATCTCCTCAGAAGCTAAGGAGGAAAGATGGGCTTTGCAGTATATCCAAAATGTGAGCAAATGCAGTCTATTTTATTCTAGGCCTGGCATTCTGCCAATGCACAATACAAGCATTCAGGAATCCTCACAGAAGACACTGAGCCAGCTCGCTCTCCTATATTGCTCTACTTGCGTCCCTGCTGATAGCAAGTATGACTGTATGGTGTGGGGAGAGAAGTGGTCTCTCAGGCATACTGTATAACTAAGTAGATCCCAAGCCATCGAGTGCTTTATAGATTAATAGCAATAGGTCTACTGAATTTCATCTGTAAACCAACGGAAAATCAGGGAGATTATGGAACAGAGGAGTAATATAGTTAGCGTAATATTCCACTTAGCAAGGATTTCCATGAATTGATTCAATAACATGTAACTGGATCCGTATTTTCAAGTTTTTGGCTAAATTTTTAAAACCATGATTTAGGATACTGTGTGGTTAATTTTCAGTGGCTTGGTCAAGAGATTAGGAGATTCCTTGGTTCTAAGGATGAGGACTCTGTTACTACTGCTGTTCCTTCCAGACAAGGGGAAGAAAATTCAAAGGGTTGGCATAGATGATAAGGGAAGAATAGAGTAGCAGGCCAAGCACAGTTTGGGAAGGGGGAATTTTTTGCTTTAGAAAATTAATTTGTGTCCATTTCCACTAAACCACCGGAATTAGAGGAGCATTCAGAGCCATTACTAGGAAAAACCTTATTTCTGTGAATAGAGTCCTTAGTATATGGCTACCTGTTGTTTTGTGCTTTTTTCATCTAACATGCATGTGCTTCCCATTCTCATGTTTGTTATGTTTTGCTGTCTCACATTGCTTTATTTAGATGCCATCTAACAACAGTATCAGAAAACAAATAGAAACACTCCAGGTGAGTTAATACATTGTAATGACGTGGTGAAAGGTCGCTTTGTCTCCTGTAACTGCAGTATTTTGTTATTGTATATGTTGTGCTTTGTGTTATGGTTCTGTAAAACTGCCGTTGGCCCTGTCAAGAAGCAACAGCAAAAAGAGGAATTATTGAAAAAACATTCGAAAGGCTAAAGGGGAGAGTTCTGTAAATTGTCAGATACTGGTCTGCTTGAGGAAGGACAAATTTGTGAGACTAAGCAACAATTTGACAGCCCAGTGAACAGCAGGGCATATTTACAGCAGGAGATAAAATACCTACATCAAATATTTGGTTATTTCTATTACATTTCTTTCACACCAAATTGTCTTGCATGTTAGCTAACTTGGAAACATTTTCACAATATAAAAGGTGAAATTGATTTGTAATGATAACTTTCAGTGAACTGTAGTAAACCCTGCCAAGAGCAACCACTTATGGAGGCTAGACGTGCTTACAAGCAACCATTTTTGCTATCTTCAAATGTTTGCATAGCAAAGAGTGATGGTATTCTGTGGTATCTGCGTGTGGTCACTCTGACCGATGATCTCTCTGGCAGGTTTTGCTTAACTTGAAGGAGTTTTACACTGTTGCTTTTACAGCTGTTAAAAAGTAGAATTTAAGTTCAGAAGAGAAGAGAAGTTAAACAATATTAAAAATACTGTCTTCACAAAGTGACTACGTTTGACTGACATGAAAAAATGCTGTTTTGTTTCTTGCCTTCATTAAGATATTTGTTTCATTAAATCATTTTAATGTCACTTTAGAAAAATGTAGATTCACTGTCTTTGTTATTGTAGTTGTTGTTGCTTTTGTAACCTTTTATGTATCCAGTTGGATTTTTGACAGTTATATCATAGTCTTCTGATATATTTAATCTGTGTAGATTTTTCCATGATGAAAATTTTGGGAATGAAACAGAACAATAATTGAAACAAAATAACCTGAACAAAATACTTCAGCTAGGACTCTGACGTGTATTAGCTAAAAGGCTGGAATATGTCAGGTTGTTTAGTTAAACAGATTTTTATTTGTAGCATATTGTAAATACCTATTTCAGGCAGAAGAGAAAGTGCTTGTACTATATAAGCCTTGATGACACTAAATACAATGCCTCAATTTTTATAAAATAGAATTTAAAAAAAACCCATTTCCTTTAAGCACATTTATTTGACTTATCATCTAGTTTTAGAATAGGGATGGAAGTAGAAATACCTAGCAGTACAAGACAATGGTAGATACTGGTTTAACATTCTTTGATGCTCTTTATAAACATACATAAATATGAATGCCCACAATATTATAGATGCCGTTCTGGTGTGGTGGCTGAGGTAGGATAGACAGAAAATTTGGGAGGGAGCTGAGCCCCCTCTTGCCACAAAGCACTGCCCCTCTCTGTGGTCCCTCCCTCTGCTCCTCCTCAGGTAGGTGCCAACCTCACTGCCTGCTCCGTGAGGCCACTTTCTCTAGCCAGCTGTGAGGCTAGAAGCTGAAACCAGGCAGTGCGGGATAGTTGCTGCACTGGTGGGTGCCATGGTGTGGGCAGCCATGATGCTTCTTCTCCTGCTGCTGTTGGTGCCTGGGGCCAAAGCTGCTTGCAGCTGGTAAGAGCTGCCAGGGCAAAGGGACCAAGCAAGACTGGCAGAGCACTTGTGGAGCAGCATCTGCCAGGTGTGTGGCCTGGGGACCCAGGTAGAAATGGGTCATTTGGTGCTACTGTGGGGAGCCCTGGACCACCTACCTGCTATGAGCAGCATGCAGCGACACAGGCTGGGGGTTGTTCTCAGGTGCTCTGGGCATCCATTGCTACTGGAGCTGGGTGCCATATGTAAGGGCAAAATCCACTATAGACAGATTTGGTTACCTGCAGTACCTGCTGACATCTGTGGATTGATTGATTGATTGGCTCTCTTCCCTCATTGGTTAAGGGGTAGCAAATTCTGACCAGGTATCAACCATCCATCACAGTGTGGTGTCTTTCACTGGAGTAATCCTCTAGCCCAGGGTCAACATATTTTACCAGATCTATTTCATTTTCTTCCTCTCACCTTTCCCATCTTCTGATCCAAGGGTAGAAAATTGTGACAGGGCATCAAGCAACAGAATAAACTTTTGCTAGAAAAAGAAGAAATTAGTGATAAAAATTCCAAATTAATAATTACAGTAGAAACATAGGAAGTGCTAACTTGAAACACAGATTTCATTGCTAACACTATAAATACGGCTACTAACTACTGTAAACTTATAAATATTTGCAATTATTATTTGCTATTACATTATAAATTAAATAGTATCAATCTTTACATTGTCAACAAAGGTAAATGATGGTGCTGAGTACCACAAGTATCATTTTAAAGTAAACAATTAGAATGACCATTGCTATATTTAAAATGGATTACAAAAAAGACTGCAATGCAGGGACACACAGTTGCAGATAAGACAAATTTGTGAACTGTTAGGAGACCTTATGCAGACATATACAGTTATAAGGACTTGTTTTAAATACTTAATGTGTGACAAGGTTTTTGCAGCTGTATGTAAGATATTTCACTGAATCAAGTCTCCTTTAGCACTTCAGTATGTTGTATCACATAGCAAAGGACTGCATTCTCTGGGCATTGGAATGGCCTGTGTCTTTAAAGAGACAGCCCTGGGAAGTGGGTGCAGTGACTTACTGTTCTGGGAGAAGGGAAATAAGAAAGCCTTCTGTCTCCCCCATTTTTGCATATACAGCAGTAACTTTTACTCTCTCTGCTCCTGCATGTACTGAGGTTTTGCCCTCTGCCACCATCTGGAAGTACCTTAAAGCTGAGCTTAATTGTGGCTCCTGTGCCCTGATTTTGCCTTACAGACCCCTTCCTTTCCCTTCCTTCAGCTGTTCGACCCCCATGCAGCTGAACAGACTTTGCTCTCTCCCCTTACCCAGAACCAGTTTTCCCCCTTTTAACTCCTGTGAACAGCAGGCAGCAAATTTTAAACCAAAGTGAGGGCAGTGCCTTCTGCAGACATTACTGAGCATGCTCAGTAGGGTGTGCTTTCTCAGTAGAAGCCAAGTAGCAGATTCTGTCTGATAGTGCCTGCCTCACTATTTCCTCTGCCTTCAGAGCTCAGCAGCTGGAAAGTGATGGTGACAAATGGGGGTGGGGGCTAAAAAAAATTGTGGGGTGGCTGCAGCAGGGGTACCAAAGGCTAGAGAATCAAATTATCTTTCTGGTGCAAAACCAAGACCTGCTGCTTCTAAGGTGTTTTGGAGTTTCCGTTAGTTTTTTCCTCCATTTAAAAAATATATAGTTAATCTAGATTTTTCTTTATTTCCCCAACAATTGTTGTTTGCAAGGAATATACTGGCTTCCTAGGATTTCAGAGGTCCAGGGAAGTCATACCAGTTACAGATGGACATTCTTGTTCTGAAACAATAGGCCGACATTCCTCAAAAGTGTACTTTTTGCCAGCAGATCAAAGCCAAATCCTGAAAGAACCAGGAATTAAAGTTGAAACTACTCCTAATGGAGGAAGGATCCTCCCTTCTGATTAATGAGGTGCTTTCGTATCTGCATACAGTTAAATGGCAAACACCAGCCTCACTCAAACTAACATGCAAAAGGACTGATTAAAAAAAAGAATACTGTGTATCTTCCAAAGATACAGAATTCCATTTTTCTCATCCTCCACCTAATTTCGTTGTAGTGGATGTGATGAACTCCTATAGTCACCAATATTAAATACAGTTCACCACTTACAATCTGGACTGAAAAAAGTTTGACTTGTTTGAAAGAAAAGCCTACTTCCAGTTCATAATTGCAGATTACTAGGTCTTAATGGTATAATATAACCATACAAAATATGCCAAAAAACTTAATTCTTTTTCTGACCACCTGCTAGAATCACAATGAGAACCATTTCAGACCATTGTACATGCAGGGTAATTAGGAGCAGGAACAGTGCGCCAGACTGCATTAGATGCTGCAGATACAGCAGCCTGCTTGGTATCAACAACAGCTGGGGGCGATGGACATCATGGGGATACCTTTCAAGGTTGCTAAAGCAGTGCAGATGATGGTAGAGGACCTCCATTCTAAAGGCACAGAACTGTTTGGGGATAAAACTGATGCATCGTTACACACACTCAAAGACACGAAGGCCACATTATGGTTGTTGGAGGTCTATCCACCGGCTCAGAAAAGGAAATTTGGTCTTCATACAAATTGCGTCCTCCCCAGTACCCACCACAGTTCTTCTATAAGCCACAGAGAAAGAAGTTTAAATTTCTGAGGCGTAAACCAACATCCTTCAATGCTCAACATCACAGCCTTCCACTTTGAAAGACAATTTTGGTGCCTTAACTTGAAGCACTGATAAACAGTTTCCTACAATATCAGCTACAACTTTGACTTTCCACATCCCTTCAGATTCCCCCTTGCTCTCTTCCTTCAAAATTGGGAATGCATAACTATCAACAGATGGATTTTTGGAGATTGTCTTTCTGAATACTCTATCCATTTTATTTCCCTTCCCCATCTCTTCTTCAGAGGCCCTTCTTGTGAGGAACTGTTGAGACAGGAAATAGACCACCTCCTATGCCTGGGAGCCATAGAATCTCTTCTGATACATCTCAGGTCAGGTCCTTTGCCAGCACAGAGTAATTCCTTTCAGCCTTTCCTGTCAGCTCCCAGAGTGTTCTCCTAGGTCCTCTCCATAGTAGTGACTCATCTACGCATCCTGGGGATCATTATTTATCCATACTTGAATGTCTGTCTCCTTGTGGCCTAGCTCTTTCAAAGATGCTCTGTTCACCATCCCTGGAACTGTGGATATATTTGTGAAGCTGGATCTATCAATCAGCATTGAGAAAAGAAATAAATTTGTTGGTCTTTAAGTGCCACAGGAATCTTTGTTTGGCTGAACTAGACTAACACGGTTACCCCTTTGGAACTTGGCAATATCCAGAAATTGACCTTTAGTCTGGTACAGCACATAGCATTTATGGGGCTGATCTCAACTCACTGCAAGCAAAAGCATTCCTTCTGCAACACAGATCTCAGCCTGTCTGTATTCATAGAGGTAATTCAAGTGAGCCCACTAACATCAGCCAGGCATTGCCTCCAACTTCTGGGGCACACGATCTCATACTATATGTGTGAGGTGAAATAGGCATGGTTCAGATCTGCTTACAGATCCAGTTTAGATAAATATCTTTTGATGCTCTCCAGGATCAAACATTCCCTGGATTGGGGAAAATACATAACGATCATTCATAAAGGGATCCTGTTACACAACAACTCCTCCGCCATTCTAACATTGCTTCTAAGTACGGGTGCATCTCGGTAACCTCAAGATTCAGGATGAGTGTTCACCTATGGTGATGACTGTCCACATCAACCACCTTGAACTCAGAGTGATCAGATATGCATGCTCTCACCTTCTCCCACTGATCATAAATATGTAATCAAAAATTACAATAGACAACATAGTGTGAATGCATTATAAAAATCATCAAGGAGGCACCAGATCATCCTTCCTCTGCACAGAAATGCTATTGTTATGTAATTTGGTACATTTGCCACAATTTGTTAATATCACCTGTGTATTTGCCAAGAATGCAGAACATAGCAGTGGACCATGAACAGGAAATGAGTCCAACAGTGCTCTACAGCATAATCTGTCAAAGAGGGATCCCAATAATAGACTTACTTATTCACTGCTTACCTGAGCAGGAAGTGCCCACTCCATTGCTCCAGAGCCTGCCTCAGGGAACATTCATTAGGGGATGCTCTCCTTCTCTCATGGGAAAAGGGCCTCCTATATATCTTTCTTTCATTCTGTCTGCAGCTGAAAGTCCTGATTAAAAAAAAAAAAGAGAAGAGCAAACATCATACTGATTGCTCCCATCTGGCCAAGATGGACATGGTACCTGTACCTGGCATAACTGGTGACATGTCCTCCAATCCCTCTTCAGCCCACTCCTTACTTCCTCTCACAGAATGAAGGACAAACTCTCCATCTCAACTTGCGGATCCTGTGGCTCAAGGCGTGGTTCCTTTATTGTTCTAACATGGAGAGACCTGTAGTTCGGAGGTGCAGGAAGTGCTACTACACAAGTAGAAAATTGACTACCTGTTGCACTTACCTGTAAAAAGTGGACTAGGTTTCAGGTTTGATGCAATTTCAGACAAATTCCAGTTTCTTCCATACTCACATTAGTGTTGGACTATGTACTGAACATCAAGAGGTCAAGACTATCCCTCAATTCACTTAAAGTGCACTTTGCAACCATAACAGCTTTCCATAAGCATACAGAGGGATACTCAGTTTTCGCCCACCCAATTACAAAGAGAATCCTCAAGGGTATAGTGAACCTCACCAAACCAGATATCCCTTTTCAAGGTGGGACCTAAATCTAGTTTTAAAGAGCTTAACTAAATCACCCTTTGAACTTCTGGCCACTTATTCACTTAAATATCTGTCTTTAAAGATGGCATTTCTGGTGCTCATCACCTCAGCAAGGACAATAGGGGAGATAGTGACACTAGCTGAACACGCACCCCTTCCCGATATTCTTTAAAGATGTGATTACTCTTAGACCATATTTGAAGCTTCTCCTCAATGGGACTTCATCTTTTCACATGAACCAACTGATTCACCTCTTAATGCTTTATCCTATGCTTCACCATGATAACAAGGAGGCTATAGTCTATACAATAGATGTTAAGAGAGCCGTAGCCTTTTATTTCAACAGGATGAAGACTTGTAGGGTATCTCTTTCCCCTCTCCATTCCAGAAAGGTCAAAAGACACAGTAACATTACCCAAAGACTCTTCAGATGGGTCTCAACTATATTATGCTTGCAATATGTTACCTCCGTTCAGAATCCGTGCACACTCAAAGGGTTCAATGTCACCTGTCATCTTCCTCAAGAATGTTCCTATCTCAGAAATCTATACAGCAGCAAATTCATTTTTTTCACACCACTATGAAATTACTGTAGACAAAGTTATAATGCATAAGACTCAATTCCAAAGCCTCAACGTCCCACTGGGGCTACTGCTTGGGAGTCACTTACAGTGGAACACTCAATAAGGACACTGCTCAAAGATGAGGAAGTCACTCACCTTAAGCAGAGTCAGTTGTTTTTCAAGGTATGTTTTTAGGTACTCCCATTACCCATCTTCCTTCTGCCTACTTGAGTTCTCATTGGAGGTTTTACAGTAGAGAAGAAACTGAAAGTGATTCACCTGTGCAGTTGTGCATTGAGCCACAACATGAGATAGGGAAAAAGCATGTGTGGATTGACCAGACTTTGCTACTAAAGATCACTGATCAGAAGCATAGGGATGCAGACAGATCTGTAGTGGACCAGCCATAGTGATACATACCTTGAAGAATCACTGTTACTACACAGATTGAGTAACTTCTTCATCTGAAAAGATTTATGAGTCATAATATCAACAGCAGTAAGATTTTGAACAACCGTTAACACTTTTACTAATCCAGGGGTCGGGAACCCCAAGCATGCATGCCAAAGATGGCACGTGTGCCTAGTCACAGCAGCACATCAGATTTCCAGCCCTGAAGCACCATGGCTGGTCCCCCCCTGCTGGCCCCACAAGAGTCATGTACGTGCTGCAGTTCCTGTCACCTGCTGGCCCCGTTCCCCAACTAGGGAAAAAGGAGCTGGTGCGCATGCAACTCCCTGGCCCCCGCTAGCCCTGTTCCTCAGCTAAGGGGTGGGGAGGGGCAGGGCTAGCAAGGAAAAGGAGTCGCCATGTGCCACAGATCCTGGCCCCATCCCTGGCACCTGCTGAGGGTTGGAAAGGGGAGCAGAGCTGGCACAGGGGCCAGCAAAGATTGCCGATTCGTATACTAATCCTTGCTTTCTGACACTTTTTCCTGACTGGATTATTGGGGAGTAGGTAGTAAATTTTTCAGTAACTCCAACTTTACCTAGCTTATTTGTTTTTGTTTTTTTTAATGCATAAGTTATGTTCAGAAATTTAGTAGTGTGCATGAAGAAAGTTCAGTACATTATATTTCTGCTAAAGACTTTTGAAATGTATGTACTGACTTGATTTTGTGATCTTCAAGATCTGTTATCTCTTGAGAGACATGCTGATAAAAATGTCATGCTAACACATCCATGTCCCTTGAGCTTTCTTCAAGTTTCTCCTTAAAACACACATCTTTATGAAGCCTATAAATTCTACTCCTCATTTCAGAGAAACTTATAAAATAAACTTCTGAACTTCAAATAAGAGAGCACAATCATTGCTATGTTACTGCTGGTAGCAACTGTTTTCTCTGTCTTGTCTTGCCCCCCATTCTTATCTGATGGGGAGCCATAATGTTGGTTATCTGTTTGGCATTGTGGCTTTCATGGCTGTGACGGATGTCAGCATCTCTGGGAGAGACAGGACGATTCTTCTACTTCATATTGACTTAGGATGGAAACCAGACATGGTGGAATTTTTTAGCTCAAGACAGACTGTAAACTTTAAGTCCCTCTGAGTAGGAAGAGAAAACTAAAGGTACGGGCAGAAATGTTTTTCAGGGAGGAATCTTTGGAAGAAGTCAAGCTCAGGAGAAAACTTTGGTTGAGGTTAATGTTTGAATTAAAACAGAAGATAAACAACAGGAGCATGTTTGGACATTTACCATATATGTGGGGGGGGGGGCTTTACTTTGAGAGCACTTTGAGGACTCTGCCCATTTCCAGCAACACTGTAGGAATAAAGTAAATATAAGTGGTAGGTAACAAATCTTGATGCTCACCTCAAGAGAAATATTTGCTTACTGCAAAAATAAGGAGTCTTGTGGCACTTTTAAAGACTAACATTTGTTTATTGCATGAGCTTTTGTGGGAAGAGTCCCATTTCATCAGATGTATAAATGCAGAGAAGGGTAAGTCATAAGGTCAGTTTGTGACTTACCTTCTCTGCATTTATACATCCCTTTTCATACTGTAACCTCCCTTTCATGCATCTGATGGAGTGAGATTCATGAAACTCGTGATAAATAAATTTAGTTAACCTTTAAAAGTGCCTCAGGACTCCTTGTATGTTTTGTTGAACTAGACTAACAACGCTAGCCCCCTGGAATTTGCTTACTAGTTACTCCTTTGTATCAGACTGACAAAAGCATATACAGTAACCTAGAGTTTGCCGTTATGTATGTACATAATATATATGTGATTACATAATGTACATGATAGAGGGGTGTTTGTATTAAAAAAACTTTGGTTTTTAATTAAACTTGTATTCAGAATATTAAACACATCAGCCTTCTGAGTTAAAGCAAACAAAAATCAATTGAAAATATGATCCTTTATAAGGAAGGGCACAAATAGACTAGGGATAGTGTTTCACAGGTGATAGTAAGTGCATTTTCATATTTTATTTTTTAACAGAATAAAGATCCCAAAATGTCCCGAGTTGCACTGGAATCTCTCTATAGATTATTGTGGGTATATGTTATTAGAATAAAATGTGAAAGCAACACTGTAACACAAAGGTAAGTTTCTTATTTAGTTCAAACTATTGGGAGGCTGTTTTAATGAAGATACTGTGTTTTAAAGTTGTCTGGATTTGTTCATAACCCCTGTTTTTCTAAATCCTTATAGCCGTCTCATGAGCATTGTATCAGCACTTTTCCCCAAAGGCTCACGTAGTGTGGTCCCTCGAGACACACCTCTAAATATATTCGTGAAGATTATTCAGTTCATTGCTCAGGTAAGCTCCCATGTAATAGCGTGTTTTAGATAGAGGTCTGAAAGTACACTAAACAACTTATGGAAGAAAAGTAAGGGTAAAAGGCTAAGTCCATCCCTGACATACTTCCATCGAAATGAGTAGAGTTATGTTAGGAAGGAAATTGGACCATAAACTTATAAGAAAATAACCAAATTTAAATTCACTGCATAACTCTGAGTCATCCACAGAAGATCATTCATCCTCTGTGGTCATTGAAGCAAGGATCCCTGTGGATAAAATGGTGTGTGATCATGTCATTAAGGAGTGTATCATAATGCATAAGCAGAAGAGAGCTGAATTACGGTTGCAAGGCCATCCTTAATTCTGACATTTCCTAATGTTTGAATGCGTGACTTTGCAGGTTTAAGGTTCTGTCAATGTAACTTTTTATATGCACTGTGGTATAATGTAAAGAACGCTGCAAGAGCTGGATAACAGTAAAGATACTGAGGGTATGTCTACACTGTGAAGTAATGTTGATTTAATTTCAGTCCATTCACCTGCTGAATTAATGAAGTTGGTCTGGCATGATCATGCTGTGCCCATTTTGCTGGGTTAGTGTGTCCCCAGCAGCCCTGCTTGTGTCGAATGCAGAGCAGTGCACTGTGGGTATTTATGCCATAGTGCAACTAACTGCAGGGGCTTTTGGGAAGGTCTTTGGCCTCCCGTGATGCAATGTTCATCTTCTACCCTCCACTCTCTCTGTCTTCAGGTGTCAAGAACAGACAAACACTTTTTTTCAAAACATTTTTTGAAATCCTGGCTCTGTCATGCATGTGCCATGGCTAGAGAAACATGGAGCCTACTTTGCTCTGCACTGTCATTGTAAGGATCACAAACACCTTGTGACTTGTCCTGCAGCATTTCTAAGGTCAAGAAAGGAATTGTAGAAGATTAAGGTTTGAAGGGACCTCAGGAGGTCATCTAGTCCAACCCCATGTTCAAAGCAGGACCAACCTCAAATAAACTATGCTAGCCAGGGCTTTGTCAAGCTGAGCCTTAAAAACTCTAAGAATGGAGATTTCACTACCTCCCTAGGTACCCCATTCCAGCACTCTTCTAGAGAATAAGCTTTTCATAATATCCAGTGTAAAGCTCCTTCCCTGTAACTTGAGACCACTGCTCCTAGTTCTGTCATCTGCTACTACTGAGAATAGCCTAGCTCCATCCTCCCTGGAACCACCCTTTAGATAGTTAAAGTCTGCTATCAAATCCTCTCTCGTGTTTCCCTTCTATAGACTAAACAGTTGTAGTTCCCTGAGCTTCTCCTCACAAGTCATGTGCTCATCCATCTAATAATTTTTGTTGCACTCCTCTGGACTATCTCCAGTTTGTCCACATCCTTTTGTATTTGGGGGACCAAAACTGGACACAGTACTCCAAATGTGACCTCACAAGTGCTGAGTAGAGAGGAACAACCACTTTCCTTAATCTCCCAACAGTGCTCCTACTAATATAGCCCAATATGCTGTTAGCCTTGTTTGCACCAAAGGCGCATTGTTGTCTCGTATCCATCTTCTTATCCACTAGCCCCCAGGTCATTTTCTACATTTGCTTCTTAGCTAGTTGGTCCCCAGTCTGCAGCAGCATTTGGGATTCTTCTGCCCTAAGAGCAGGACTCTGCACTTGTCCTTGTTGAACCTCATCAGATTTCTTTTGGCCCAATCCTCCAATTTGTTTAGGTCACTCTGTATCCTGCCCAGTGTTCCCTCTAAGGCCCTGAGGCAGCTGAGCAACTGAAGTTGCTTGCTGCGCGGGGCAGCGCCAGGGAGCTGTGCCGCCGTGTGGTCATGCAGCTTAGGGGGAACATTGTTTTCTGTCTCTAACCTCCAGCACATCTATCACTCCCTCCAGCTTAGTATCATCTACAGATTTGCTGAGGCAATCCATCCCATCCTCCAGATCATTAATGAAGCTGTTGAACAAAACTGGCACCAGGACTGGGGCACTCCATTTGTTACCAGCTACCAACTAGACCTCAAGCTATTGAATGCTGCCTGCTGAGCCAAATGATCTAGCCAGCTTTCCAGCCATCATATGGTCCTTTCATCCAAGGAGGCATCCAGTAGCTGCAGCGCAGAAAATTGCAACATGACTACAAGCATCAAAATGAAACAATGTGTGGTTGCTGCTGGCTGTTGCACAGCAAAGGAACTCAGTAGAATGCCATTTCTGGATCCAGGAAACAAGCAGTGACTGGTGGGAGCCCACTGTTATGAAGGTATAGGATGAAGAGCAGTGGTTGGAAGAACTGTCAGATGCATATGGCTACTTCCTTGTGTAATCTCATCCTGCATAGCATACTCGTGCTCCTGGACTATTCTCCATACCCGTGTCAAGATTTCACACAGTGAAATCCTCCAGGCTCTTAGATGTGTGTTAGCAGCCCTGAAGGTGTTCTTTATCTCATTGAACACATCATCCTGATTTCTCTTTTTCTGCTTCTAATCTGCAACAGCCCCACTGCAAAAGCGACATGCAAAGCACAAGACACCCATTGTTTGTTCATACCACATATGAAAAGCAAGGTTACAGTGTAAAGATAAATCCCCTTGTTATTCTCAAGTGAATGATAGCACTAAATCGTAATTCCTTCCTCTTCCACAGGTTGGTTTGGTATTTACCCCCAACCCCACCCTTCTTTAAGCAACATGACCAGGGAACATAGCATAGCCTCCCAAAATTTGAGTATGGCTAACGGGGTGGTGGGAAATCACACTGGAGAAAACATGTCTGTCTATTTATGGATCCCAAACATCCAGAATAGCCTCTTGTTGAGGAACAGGAGGTTCAGGGACCCAATAAACGAGGGATCGGCAACTCAAAAGATAAGAAGAGCCGTTTTTAAAAATTCCTTCAATAACCAGTGTTTTGAGAGCCTTGATGGTTGTAATATCCTGGTTGGGGGAGCTGGGCCAGGATTCCTGCTGCAGCATGCTGTGGTGAGGG
The DNA here is from genome assembly GCA_007922195.1 of Podocnemis expansa. Classification (NCBI taxonomy): domain Eukaryota; kingdom Metazoa; phylum Chordata; order Testudines; family Podocnemididae; genus Podocnemis; species Podocnemis expansa. The sequence goes on from ML681996.1 coordinate 7,532,358, forward strand.
AGGAAGGGAGCCTGGAACATGCTGCCCACAGGGTTTCCGTGGTGGCAGGAGAGGCCTAGAGCCCAGAGCTGCAAGGGGGGGCAGTCAAAGAGCCACATATGGCTTGGAGCTACAGGTTACAGACTCCTGCAATAATCAATCCATCCTGGGGGGGATGAAGTTTGGAGGGGGATTGTTTTGTTTTGTTTTTTGGTTTGAGCACAGGCATTGTGAATTTGTCAATTTTAAAAGGGATAGCCATGTTAGTCTAGTCCAGTGAAAAAACAGTAAGGAGTTGTGTGGCACTTTAAGACTAACAGATTTATTTTTTGCATGAGCTTTCGTGGGAGAAGATCCCACTTCCTCAGATGCTTCGAAGATGTGGGATCTTCTCCCACGAAAGCTCATGCAGAAAATAAATCTGTTAGTCTTAAAGTGCCACACAACTCCTTGTTGTTTTTTTTTACTGGACTAGACTAACACGGCTATCCCCTTTGAAATTGAGTAGTTGCAAGTGCCTCAGTAGAGGTTTGGTCCATATGTTGCTATGCTCTGTTACATAATGATGCCAGCCCATTTAATAACAGAGTGGTGTGGAAAAGTGACCCATCATGGTGGAAGAAGTAAGACTGACTTCTCAAGAAACTTTCTGCAAAGGATTGCAGAGTACTTGAGTGACAGTTTCTTGGAGTTACATACGTAGGATTCTCAGGTCATCCCTGTGCACATAAACAGTCTCTTCTAGGAGCAGCCCTCTGCATAACTGGAGTAGTGACAAGGAAGCCCATTCACACCACACCTAATAATTTATTTCATATTGTCCTGAACCAACAGAGGATGTAACTACAGCACAGTGATTTATACTACACACTCATCAAATATGCCTTCCCCAGCACCTAGATCAGTAAGGATGCTTTCCGGTGTCCATCTAGGCTGCTCCAGAGTTAAAAACAGCTCCTGGCTGTTGGGAGAATGGACACCCCACTCACCGGCCAAGCATTATTCTCTTCTTCCTCATTGTCACTGAACCAGGACTCTTCCCCAAGGCGTCGATGCTGTGTCTGGGTACAGCACTGGGATTACCATTGAGAATCATGCGCAGCTCCTCATAGAAGCAGCATCTCTTTGATGGCAAGCCAGAACCACTGTTCAGCTCCCTTGTTTTGGATACACCTTCCTCGGCTCTTTGATTTTAACACAGCATAGCTGAGTGTCCCTGTTGTGCGCTTCTCCAGTATTCCTCACAATATCTTTTTGTAGATATCAGCATTTCTTCTGCTGGGTCAGAGCTGAGCCTGAATGACTCTTCTGTACACACAGATGAGATTCTACCTTTCAGGTCTGTTGGGGGCTGGAGTGCTTTTGGGGCATTCAGTCATCATGATTAGTTGTGGTGGTGAGATCTGCATTCTAGGGTTCAAAATTTCCTGGGGTTTGACCAGAGGAGGGTCTGTTTCCTATATACAGGGCTGCAGTGCAGTGGAGTTAAAACCAGTGTCCAGAGCGGTCCCAGCTGAGCATTGTGAGACACCTCCTGGAGACTGATTACTTTGATTTATGCACTGTTCTACCTATACTCCTGCTCATTCAACCCTTCCAATTAGATTTTAGCAGTACACCTCTTGTGAGGTGGTTTATCAAGTTGAGGTTTCTGGTGAGTTAGGTTGGTGGAATGAACATGATTATGGAGATGAATGCATTATGTGATCAACGGAAGCCACCTTCGTTGACCAACCTTTGCAGTGTAGACCACTCTTGAGACAGTAACTCCATAGGGATCATTAGTAAAGAATTTTCTTTATCACTGGTAATTATAAGATTGTAAGACTTGAGATTCATTTTCTTGGTTTTGTGTATCAGCTAATACAAAGTAAGTCTTATGTAGGCATGTTTTTCTTCATAGGAACGCTTGGATTTTGCAATGAAAGAAATAATATTTGATCTTCTCAGTGTTGGAAAATCGCCTAAAACCTTCACTATTAATCCAGAGGTAAAGTCACCTGAGGAGCCAAAGTGCTGTTTTTCTTTATTTGTGAAACAGTGCACAGTGTTATACATAACAAGGAATACTAAAGAGGAGAAGACAGCGTTCAACAAGCTGAGGCAAAATAGGCCACCTGTGGGCTTCCCACTGCTGGTGCTGAGCCTGTTGTAGTACTCCCTAGTGAAGTAGAAATGTTCACACATGCTTCAGCCTATGCGCAGCGTCTGTGCCATCTAGGCATTCAAAAGGAAATCATTATTTACATATGACTCTCTGATGCCATATTTTAGAGGAAGAGAGAGCAGAGGTAGCCTGGCACAATTATTTATCTATAGACACCCACTCCAAAGAGAAGAATGTGAAATGATGGGAAAACTAGAGTGAATAAGTATGCAAAGAAGCACCTGTTAGGGGAACATGCCAGGACTCGTTGGTCCATATTTCACAAGAGTGTATTGTGGATCAAACCAAAAACACAGCCGTAGGTGTGCAGTAGTGTTTCTTCGATTGTGGCCAGTAGTAGCTGGGGCAGGAACTATGTCACATTTGTTTTGTTTCCATAAAAATCAGGAAGTGTCTTACTGTTGACTGTAATTTGCATCTCCTCCTCCAAAGTCCTTCTCAGCCCATCACAGTTTAGTATGTAGGAATGCCCCAATCCTGTGCTTCTTTGGATTCAGCAGCTTGTGCACAAGCAAGAAATCACATGATTAGAGCCTGAACACACAAGATTATATATATACTTCGGTATCTGCCTTTATTGTGTTGCTCTGTGAAGATTCATGTCAGCAGTGATAATCATTGAGTGTGCTGTCCTGCTAGTAACTAAGCACCTCTTGAAGGAGGCCAAGCTGTTCCCAAATCCCATTGACTGAACTAGAGCTGAGAAGGTGCATTTCTGGATCAGGCCATTTAATCTTACTACCATAAAATTCCTAAAATAGAACATTAAGATAACACTTAGCATAATAGGAGTCTTTTGATCTTTTCTTGTTAGAGTGGACTGTGAAAGAGGTATTAATGCTTATTTTATACCACTTGCATTCCATTGTAAGTTTCTCATTCCTTCTGGTTCCTAATTCCTTTGTATTCCCTTACCTTTACCACTGAAGAGGATGAATATTGGTCTCAGAGTCTTCCTTGTGATCGCAGACAGTTTACAGCAGAAGGATGGTGAGCCACCAATGCCAACAACAGGAGTTGTTCTTCCCTCAGGAAACACTCTGCGTGTAAAGAAAATTTTTCTCAATAAAACTCTGACAGATGAAGAAGCTAAAGTTATAGGTGAGTGGTATTCTTTTGCAGGTACTTAAATGGCTTAAATATACATTTTCAGCGGTATTTTTATGTGGGGATTGGTTTTATATTTACTTGTAATTTAAATAAAAATTATCAAGTGTTTAGTACTGGTAAAGAGTTGTTGTTTTTTTTTAAATGGCCCCACTTATTTACATTAGAAATGTAAATAACCATATTCTTGGCCCTCCATGTAGCTGTTTTGCACTATTCAGGCAACATAAAGCAACCTGAAAACAGCTGTAATAGGGCACCTGAGCATTCCTCTTATGTAGGGAGAAATCTGGGGCAGCTCTAGGAGAAGGCTAGATGACTGAAGCCATATGGCTATTGTGATTCTTGGCTGACAGAAGGGTAGGTTGTAGACTGTTGGCCTTGGGATCGAGGATATAGAAAAGGTGCTTAGAGTCACTTCTTTCCATTTGTTTCTCCATGTTCTTCCAAAAGAATTGTATTTTTTTATAAAATAACATAACATGTTTAATTGTAAAAAAAGGAAAATATTGTCGATTAAAATATGGTTCAGTTAAAAATAATTTAGCATGTGATTTCTTATCTTCTGTACAGCAAGATACTGGTCCTAAACCAAATAAGTAGTGATCAGTAAGATACAACTAAGGTGAAAAGAAATTAAAATACTTAGTTGTGAAAGAGGTGACTTTGAGTGCTTTACTTCTTTAGGAATGTCAATATACTACCCTCAAGTAAGAAAAGCATTAGACAGCATTCTTAGGCATCTGGACAAAGAAGTTGGGAGGCCAATGTGCATGACTAGTGTACAGATGTCGAATAAGGAACCTGAGGACATGATCACGTATGTAGCAAATTATAATTTAATCATCCTTACTGTCATATCCTTGTAATTGATTGTTTGTGCCTAAAAGGAAATCAGAGAGTAATTTGTTAATACATTTGAATATGTTTAGGTTTAATTTAATATCAGGATTCTTTATATTTGTCCACAAGGGATCCAGTGATTGAACTGATTATGAAGATTTAGATTTGATTCTCTGACATTGAATGGTGGTTTGAAAACATATGCAGTGTATTTAATGCTGAAAATACCCTAAAGAAGGCTTCCTTGTGATTCTGTTTGATGTAAATTGATTTTATAGGGGGGAAAGAAAACCTAAGATTGATTTGTTCAGAACTTGCATTGCTGCTATCCCAAGACTGATTCCAGATGGCATGAGCAGGACTGACCTTATTGAATTACTAGCAAGGTAAGGAAATGAAATCCTGGTGTTACTGAAAGTCCTAAAAAAACCAAACTGTATGCAATATTTCAGAGACCCAAGCCCAAAAACTATTCTAAATGTGTTATTAGATGATAATATTCTGTTCGCACAGAGAGTCAGTGGTTTTTTTCATTGTGACATGTATTATTCTTAGCAGACTCAAAAAAGTAGCCTACAAGAGAGAATCTAGCACACAAGGACAGTGTTCTGTTTCATGGGTGGCCTCTCCTGTCTTTAAAAATTTATATTTTAGTTTGCATTCTGTACAGGACTCTTTGTCACTCACAGCTATTCTTCTTTTACTAATTGTACAGTAAATGCTTTCTTGTTTGACGTCATCAAATTTGCCAGATGTCAGCTGGAAATTTAGATTTCATTTCTTCTATATTGCTCCCCCTCCCCACTCTTTTCTATCTTGTTCCCTCTAACCCTATCTATGTTTCTCCATGTCTGAGCTCCCTGATAGTGCAAACAGAATGAGAGTGATACCCACCTGTGAACACAGGGCCACTCCTCTGCTTCAATAAATGCAATTATCAGCACTTGAAACTGTTATAGAGCACATAAAGCCAGGACTGGGACCTGAACTATGAGCAGAGGAATTTTAATATATTTAAAATAATAAGAAATCCCTCTGATTAATGCTCTTGCATGTTTTAAGAATGAGGAGAGAAACAAATATTACTGAGCAGGTGGCATTGAACAAATGAACCTAAGAAAAGATTTGAGGGCAGAAGAGGAAAGGAGAGTATCTGTTTGGAAGTAAAAGTCAAGTCTTAAATATAGTTCATGCCTGTTTTCATGCCAGAGTCTTGAATGGACTACAGTACAGTCTGTGGTTTTGGTGATGTATTCAGTTATTTGGCTTTTGAGTCAAATAAGAACAGGAAACAGTGGTGTGCGAAAATAAATTTTTTTAAAACACAAATATTTTTCTTGTAAAAAAGTCATTAAAATAACCACATCATATATGTATGGATTTATTTAATGCTATAATGTTTGATAAGTGTCCCCTAATTTAAAAAAATCTGAGCCACATTTTACACATGAACATACCCATTTATTTAGATTTTGATGAGGGAATAAAATAGTCCATACTAAAGGATGTGCATCCAGAGCTTTGAAATATTTGCAGATGTTGTTCAGGTATGTACATAACTACATGCCTGAAAACATGGCCCATTCTCTTCAAATTGTTTGATCACTTAATTAGTCAAAGTCTGCTTCCTTGAACTGCTGTAGCAGTGGAGCTTGCTATTAATAACCCAGATGTAGCTTCAAATGGATTTAAAACAAATGGTTCAAGTACAAGGCATGTCTTTAGGCTGGGAGCATAGGAAACTCAACCGTCCAACACAGAGATACTTCATGTTGTACAGTCAAGGAGATAAACTGATTTCCGTTTATAACTGGTAGAAAGCCTTTGTCCGGGATGTAAAGAGATGGTTAAGTTTTTTTTTTTTAACAGAGCTGTACACTCTCAACAGGCTGACAATTCACATGGATGAAGAACTGCGTGCCCTTGCTTTCAATACTCTACAGGCATTAATGCTCGATTTTCCAGACTGGCGAGAAGATGTACTTTCAGGATTTGTGTACTTCATTGTGCGTGAAGTGACTGATACCCATCCAACACTTCTTGACAATGCAGTGAAGATGTTAGTGCAGCTAATAAACCAGTGGAAACAAGCAGCCCAGATGCACAATAAAACCCAAGATTCCCAGGTAGCATAATGCTGCATGAAATTCTGTTATTACCAGTTCCATGTAATTAAACTAATTTTCAGTGAAATTGAAACATTCTTTATCTTAAAAATCAGCTTTTAACAAGGTGCTGTCCTCATTTGATTCATAGGGGTTTTTTTGTTTGTTTTTTTAAAGTAATCTATGTTGTCATAGGGCAGCCCCCCTGTGGCAGGCCATGGCACACTACAAATGCCTACCACAATATCTACTTTCAGAAACTCAGTAATTTTCATGTTAGATTCCCTTGTCTGTAAAATACTTCTCCTTAGTTTTAATTTATTACAAAAATGTTTGTGCAGATAGTCCAAAATACAAGCCCCAAAACAGTCCCTTTATTATCTCTAGTGCAGGTCTTTAAAATCCCAAGACATTTTATTAATTGACAAAGCAGGTCACATTTCAGCATCAGTCTTTTTGTTGGTTCTCTTCTGTACTTCTGCAAGGACAGCCACCCCATCCTTTCAAGATGGAGTGCAACCCTGCTTTTCCCAGCAGGAGTGCCCCCACAGCCCATTTTCTGGGAGATAATCCTTACCAGAAGAGCATTCCTCATTCTCCGTGGTCCTCTTTTTGTTCCTCTGCTTCAGCTATATGGCTTGGGAGATGTCAGTGTCCACTGCTCCCCTGCCTTAAATTCTCTCTTGACCTTGGCTCTGGCCCTCTGATTAGATATCAGCAGGCAACTTTCTCTCTTACTCCCTGGCCCTCAGCCTTCTCCAGCCTTCTGTTCCTGGTTATCTGGCTTGTGCGAATCAGCCAGCAGACCTCTTTTGCTACTTTCCTACCTTCAGCCTTCTTGTGGGAGCCAACAACAGCTCCCTCCTGATATTTTTCACAGTCTCCCTGGCTCCCAGACAACTCTTGCCTGCCCTTTTCTGACTCTCACTCAGGTAGCTCTGACTCACCCAGATCTGTCTTTCCTGGTTCTCTTTGGACCCATGTGTCCTCTTAAATCCAGTTAAGGTAAGCTGGTGAGTCCCAGATGCACTGGCCCTGCTCCGTTTTAGAGGGCCAGTATCACCCTGACTTGCTTATTTTGTTTCTATTATAGAGATATATTTTTGTATATACACTTGTGTTTCATATTGGTTGCTGATGGGTTTTATTTTTTTAAAAATTGTGAACAAAGAAGTCACTGGTTAAATAATGCTGAATATTCCATAGAAAGAAGTCAGTTACTGCAGCTTCTTTATATGAAGGTCTCAGTTTGTAATTGGAAATACACTTAATAGGAAGGGATGAACTGGTTTGACCTTATCCTTCACTCAAAAGTTAAAGTGAGGAAAATACATTTTGTGAAAGTTAAGAAAGCTTGGTAAACTATTAATTGAAAAAAAAATTGTATGCATCTCCACTGGTCTCAGCAGAAAGTGGAATTCTCAAAATTGAACAAAAAAAGCAGTTCATATGGTATTCCTATTTTGGCTGAAACCAGGAAATGTTAGAAATCTTTTGAGAGGCAATGTCATGAAATTTCTAGAAGCTTTGGGTGTGCATCCAAACCAATATTCTGAACCTGTATAGCAATCACTAACAATTCAGCCATTACAGCTCACTAGCGTTTGTTTTGCTGTTAATTTAAATGACAAGTGTATAATTTTTTTTAAAGCGTGGTGCCTCTAATGGAACTGCTCATACTCTTCCCTTGGAGAGGACCCTTTACTCCAATGTATTTCATATAGTGGAAGGCTTTGCATTGGTCATTCTTTGTAGCACGAGACCTGCGACCAGAAGATTAGCTGTCAGCATTCTTCGAGAAATACGGGTTTTATTCACACTTCTAGAAATTTCCAAGGTAAGATCTTAGAGGGAATCATATATAACTGTCCACTGAAAGGATACTTCTTGATGTCCTTTCTTGAACTTTGAGATTCTAATGCATCGTATTTCTCTTTTAGGGTGATGATGAGTTGGCCATAGATGTGATGGACAGACTGAGCTCATCTATTCTGGAGAGTTTCATACACCTCACTGGAGCAGATCAGGTAGAATATTTTGTGAATAATATAAAATTATTCTTCAAATGAATTTGTCCTCAACTTGATCATGTATAAGTTTATCTAAATATTATTGTTCTGTGAGTGATCTATGCATGTGTGCCATGCACCTGAGTCTGGAAGTGTTTCTTAGCAGTCTTGTCAATTTCAAAAGGGATAGCCGTGTTAGTCTAGTCCAGTAAAAAAACAACAAGGAGTTGTGTGGTACTTTAAGACTAACAGATTTATTTTCTGGATGAGCTTTCGTGGGAGAAGATCCCACTTCCTCAGATGCTTCGAAGATGGGTGAACTTACAGAAAGGAATGAAACTAAATGCAAGGGGGTGTAAAACATAGGATCAGGTCATAAAGTAACAGCAAATCAGAGCAGTTTACAGGCTCAAACCATGGGAAGCCTGAAGTCAAATTACCCTTTGTAATGGGAAAAGACTCAATCGAGACTATGGGTTCTTTTCCCATTACAAAGGGTAATTTGACTTCAGGCTTCCCATGGT
>ML681996.1:7545937-7950599 GCA_007922195.1 Podocnemis expansa
TTAGTTAGTTAGTTAGTTAGTTAGTTAGTTAGTTAGTTAGTTAGTTAAGGTGTAAACTTTCATGGACATAGCACACTTCCTCAGATTCATGAAATGAAAAATGCAGCGTGTTAGGTATGTATATACATGCAGTGAAGGGTGAGTCATGTTATCTGAAAGGTTAACAAGGTCAGATCAGACAGTTCCAGAGGGATGGCTGTGTTAGTTTATTTCAGCAAAAGAAACAAGCTGTTTTAATTCAAACTGTGTAGGTGTGGGCTATTAACTTATGCCTTAAATAAACTGCTTAGTCTTTAAATGTGCCACAGGATTCCTTGTTTGTTTTAATAAATTTCTGTTTCTTTTAAAAATGAGTTATCAAGGATAGATTTTTGTGCTCTTCATTTTAGAAGCCTGTGGTGTGTGACTGGGAGATTATTACTAACAATTTGAAAATTTAGAGCCTTCAAACAAAAATATGTCATTAATGAGCCAAAAGCTAAATATTAAAAATTGTGTAGCTTCTATTTGGCTACTTCCTCCCGCCCCCGCCCCCCTTAGAGGGTGAAAACAATTTAGCTATGTAATGATGACCCTAGCAGTTTGTAAAAGAAAATAAATAGTTCGCCAGTCTACTTACTGTGTGGGTTCACTTTGATTTAAAGCTTTTTTTAGTCATTCAGTGATACAAATAAAAAAAAATTTACACATTTAATACGTTTGTTTTTTCTGTTTATGTACACAGACTACTTTACTGTATTGCCCTGGTTCAATAGATTTACAAACATTAGCTGACTGGAGCTCCTCCCCTATCAGCCATCAGTTTGATGTGGTCAGCCCATCGCATATATGGATTTTTGCACATGTGACCCAGGGCCAAGATCCATGGATTATAAGCCTCTCCAGTTTTATGAAACAAGAAAATCTTCCAAAACACTGTCCAACAGCTGTAAGCTATGCTTGGATGTTTGCTTACACAAGGTTGCAACTGTTGTCTCCACAAGTTGACATTAAGTAAGTTCTTTACTTAAATTAATTGAAAATACCACAGTATATTAAATCTCTTTTTTAAACATTTATTGAATTTACTATATCCATTAAATTTCAATAATATTTAAATATGCAGCACTACTATCTCCTGTGGTTTAATCTTGCTTCAATATTTTAGTTGGTATAACAGTAAATTAACTAAAACTGCTGTTTTTAGAAGAAAAATAACATGCTGTAAAGCTTAATTCATGCCTTTAGCTTGTGTTGTATTTTAGCAGCCAAGCATTAGCAATAATGAGTATTTTTACAGCTGTTTGCTGTATAGTATTGACCTTCAATAATGAAATCAGAACAGAGAATGAAGTGTTAAAGATCATGCTTAAGTACATATACACAATTAAAAAACAGCATTCAATGAACAATAAAATAAGGTGTGTAACTTGCATTTTTCTAAATATATCTTTCTACCTTTGTCTTTTTATAGCAGCCCCATCAATGCCAAGAAAGTAAATACTACTATAAGTAGTGATTCATATGTTGGTCTCTGGAGAAACTACCTGATTCTTTGCTGCAGTGCAGCAACTTCCACATCATCTTCCACATCTGCGGGTTCTGTGCGATGTTCCCCTCCTGAGACGCTAGCGTCTACTCCTGACAGTGGCTATAGCATTGATTCAAAGGTAGGTTCTTCTGACATTTTGTGAGTGGCTCTGGATATTTCAGTAACATAAAAATGTTTAAGACTTACAACCCATGTGAGCACTTATGTGAGCACTTATTTGCTATAATCATAAAAGACATATTGACTTTATAATTATGAACTTTTTAAATATAATAGTAGTACTGCTCCCTCTGAAGCAGAAGTAGTGGAGGCATGTACTTAAGGGAACAGAATAAAACTGACAGTTCTTCACATTCTTGTGCACATATATTTCCCTATTGCACTGCGTGCTCCCTATGCACTCAACTTTGGCACTGTCAGCAAACAGAATCCAATGAGAACCACTCCTGCAGCACGGAGTGTCCTCCCACATGAACACTTAAAGGACGGAGTGACCCCAAAACATCCTTCCCAATATCAAGCGCTAAGAGTCAGAATTTGAAGTGTCTGAGCTTCTTACTCACTGGATTGTCTATCCATTTTGCATTGTATAAAGTTGTAATAGATAGTAAGTTATTAGGTTTAGATATAGCAATTTTTTAGGTAGTGTTTCCTTTGTTCTTTAAGAAGAAGAAACTTGCCAATCATGCCTCCCTGTGAGGCTCTCCTGGTGCGAGGTCATTGTGACCAAATACACATTTTCAAGTTTTAAAAGTTACTTTTCATGAGAGGCAATAAAGGCTCATGATGATAGACACATTAGATGTTTCCCAGGCAGGTTTTCCATTTGTTAATAGCTTTCAGAGAACTCAAAAGGTGAGAGCATCATCTGAAGTTGTTTCTTCTGGAGAGTTAAATTCCCTTTTCAGATCCTGGAATGGCTGTGTTTGAAAATTTTGAGCATTCCTTCTCAAAAAGAGCACCTGGAACTGCCTCTGCTCATAGATCTGTGGCAGCTTCTCCTGAAACAGCAAGTCATGAGAGAGTAGAAAAGGAAAGAGCACTGGTATCCAATCCTTCCATTCATCACTTGTGCACACAGTACCAAAATCCCACACAATGTCAGAGGCTTTAGGAGTCTCTCTGATACCATACTCACTGCTCTTGTTAATCATGAAAATGCCTTCTTTGATTCTGACTGCCACCCCTCTTTTAGTACATAACACATCAAGTGTACTGAGAGTTCAGTCTTAGCGTGCATCCAGTGCTCCATTGGGATTAGCCCATCCTTGCAAGAAGAGAACTCCTCTAATAATAGTAGGGAGATTTCATGAATATGTTCCCTGGAGCCTCAGTATTCAAATCTGTACACCTCTGAGAAGGGAATCTAGGACTTTTTATTATCCCAGAAATAGGGACACTAACAGGAATACTACTTCAATGTATAACCCCACTTCCTGATACCCCATTTCTATTTGCTTACTAGTGTTTTTAGCCTTATTTGGCCCCATAAGGATTCCGTTACGCCAGAAGAGACCAGCTTCTGTAATTTAGCCCAGAGAGGAGTTTCCCTCCTTTCAGTCACAAGGGAACACTTCCATTTGTTCATACTGCAGCTCTGCTGCCTGGGGAGGGTAACCAAGGTTCTGATGAGGACTTGCAAGTAGAGGAACACTTGATCCCAGCTTCAATCCAGTCACCATCTCCTGATGAGCTGATTGTATCTGCCAGTACAACTTCCGGATGACTTCCAAACATTCCAGAACTTACATTGCAGTGTGGCTGATAAGCTGAAGATCCTAGTGAGCAGTGTCCAGAGGAAGGGTCCCAAAGCTCCTGGACATATTACATACCTCTGTGACTAGATGTCTTATGATGTCCACGCATGATTTACTGCTACAGCCAGCGAATTTCTTCTGCCAGCCATCTGCTTCCCTAGCTCCTATATCAAAAAGGGTGAATCACTGCGACCAAGGCTTTTCCCCAAAGCTTTAAATAATTTTTATATACCTACTTGTGTGTCACTGGTTGTTGTAGTGATCAAAGAACAAACTAGACAGAGTGAACAGAAAGCTACTACAAAACAAGAAAGTCAAGGCATTTGATGTATTTGGTGGCAAAAATTATTCATCAACCCTACAAATGAGGAAAAGTTGCAAGAGTCCTGTGGCGCCTTATAGCCTAACAGATTTCTTTGAGCATAAGCTTTCATGGGCTGCAATCCACTTCGTCAGATGCATGAAGTGGAAACTGCAGTGGAGAGGTATATATACATATGCCAGAATGGAGGAGGGCTAGTACTTTTATGGAGTGATAACCTATGCATGTGATACTGAGAAGTGGTTACAAACGCCTACCTGGGCTGGGGCCTGGACAATAAGGGAAGGGGGCCCAGAGGTTAGGAGGGCTACAGGGCCTGTCAACTTATACTTTAACTACTGAAGATAAGGATAGATAAAGTAGAGATTTTTCTAACTGGATTTCTGTGTGCAATAAGTTATGCTATGAAATAACTAAGCTATCTCCTCTGTTGAGTGTTAGTCCACTGTGCAAGAGCTCAAGCAGCTTCTACAACCTTCTTGAGGAATGCTCCAATAATAGAGATCTGTAGAGCTGCTACTTGAGGTTCAATACATACATTTACCCAGCAATATTCTATACAGTCAGGTTCAAGACCTGATGCCCACATAGGGAAGGCTGTCTTCAATCAGTGTTTAGGTAGACTCTTGTACTCCACCTTGAGTGATCTTGGTCACTAATTATGACTCACTGTCAGGAAAATCTGTGGACACACAGTTGGAGAAAAGAATCGTTACTTACCTTATTGTAATAGTGGTTCTTCAGGATTTGTTGTCAGCGTATATTAGGTAAGCTGTCCTCCATGCTCACTACTACAGAATCCCATACCACCTGGATTATGTATTGGGAGGCACAAGGACACTTGGTGTGCACTTGGAGCCCCAGTAAACGCTCCTGGCCAAAAGAATATGATTTCAAATGCTTGGGGCATATGTGCACAAACAGATCTCAAATAACCGGTTACTGTAAGGTAAGTAACTGTTACTTTTTGTTTTTTTATACTGTGTTCACAGATATGCCTGGTGCCTCACAAAGCAAATAGTCAGGCATGTTTCCCTGCTGTAAGGAGTTTACAATCTAGAGCTTAGATATGATACAACCAGTGAAGAAAAGAATAAACATGATGGGAACAGGAAGGAGAAAGGACAGTTACTTAAGATTATGCTGTGATGTGGTTCCTGCATGCTCTTTTTGTTGTGCATAAAAACCTTAATATTGGATGATGATGAAAATTAAGTTATGTACGTTTTACAGACTTTGCATCTAAAGTGAGAGTGGGCTTGTTGGGGATGTCCAGAGTATTGTGACACCCATCTCACTGTCACCTGTCATTAATGTGGAGAAGCCTTGTGTGTGCAAATTGTGGGTCATCTCCCCAATGCCTCCTGTCTTTGGCCACATAGCACTGCCCTCCAGGTCTCCTCAGGTCCCTTTCTTTCTTCACAGGTTAATGATATATGCTCCAATCCGGAGTCGTCTTGACTTTCCTGTCAAATATCTAACTTCTGTTCCACTGGGCGCTCAGAATTCACAGATTTGGTATACCCAAAGGAACAGTACACACCAGCTTACAATTTCATCTCAGGATCACTGCTCCTGTGAACATGTAGCACTTCACTATGTTCAAAGAGAAAACAAGAAGTTCACCCGTTTTCACAAAATAAGCCACATTCTCAGCTTGTTTCCTTGGTACAAAATGCAGACTAGTTCTGTATCTACAGTTATAGTTTAAAAATTCATGCTCTTATTTGTAAATACAACTCCCTCTTGCTGTTTAATTTCTTTCTGTAAATTCGTTCTCTGGAAGATTTCATATTCCCTTCATTAGCATTTGACTTTTGACTGTAAATCGATCTCTTGTGAACCATACAATACTCAGTTTCCATGTAAACAGATGATAGATAAACATTTCTTGCTTGGAGGAAACCTGTTTCTCATTTTTTGGTGCCTTGCACCCAAATCACAGACATTGAGAACATGAACTTCAGCATACATACATGTAACTCCTTACATATGATCCTTGGATATCATTTCACAATGATTATGAGGACCAGTTTGACGCAGGCTTTTAGTAGAGATCTTGCGTGACACACTCTGGTGCACTAGATATCAAACCCAGGAGATCCCTGTAATTCTTATGCACTCTGTGCTCTCTGCAAGATCGAAGCCAAAGTTCTTAATTTTACAGTGATATTTTGGGGATTTGAATGAGGGAAATGTATCTGTTCTTCAGGTTTCTGAGGTAGTATCCAGAATAAAGGTACCGCTTGGAAGACAATACTGTCAGTATTATGGAGTTCAATGAAAACCCATTCACGTGGCCTGGAGTGCAATACAGTGAGAGATCTGATGTTCTGGAGAAGTTCATATCAGTGCTAATCCCTTCACACACCCACACCCCCCCCCCCACACACACAGGCCTGATCTAGGAACAAGATTTATACAAGAGAGGTAGGACAGAACTTCCCACTAGAGATATGAAAATATGATGCAGAGAGACTCTTGTTACTGATTTAAAGCAAAAGTTTCCCTTCCATTGTGACAATTTCATGTAACTTCTTGGTTTTGGAGGAATTTAAAATAAAGTTAAACTTTTTTTTTTATTCAGTACTACTAGTTGGATACTATGTAACTTCTTGCTAGAAAAAAATAATCTTTTCTCTTTCCAGATTACTGGCAGTCCGTCCCCTTCATCCTTGTTTAAGCACATAGTTCCAATGATGCGCTCTGAGAGCATGGAGATTACAGAATCCCTTGTGCTGGGACTTGGCAGGACCAACCCAGGAGCTTTTAGGTAATTACTGTGTTTAGCCAATTTATTGCTAATTGATCATGAAGTTTTTCTGATCTCCGATTTTAATTTAACTTTTTATAAGTTATATCACCAGGCTTGAAAACAGAAATGAGTAGATCTCTCTTAGTCCAGCAAAGTGACAAAGATTACTAGGCATTGAAGTAATAGGCACACAGACTGTTCTTGGACCCCAAACCATAATAACTCTCAATATCAGTCAGTAGTTGTTGACATAATTTTGTCTTAGAGCCATACATTTCTTCATCTCAATGACATGAATGTATTGCTCACTCATTGTGCCTCCTGTGATATTTGGGCATATTCTTTATATTAAATTGCAGTAAACACTATCAATATAAATACTCAGCACTCTAGCAGTTAATTACATTTTCATTTGTAAAGGATGAGCACTCAGCCACAAAAAATACTAATTTATAATAGTGAATTAGCTAAGCCAATAAATCAAAGCAGAAAAACAGCCCCTTCTTCTCTGAGTGATGCTCCCTATGCATATTTCACTTGAGGTCCATGTGTATTACATGTGCCTGAAGCTGAACACTGTTACTAGCAGCATCCATTTTGTCTGCACCCTTGCAGCTCTTTGAGCTCCAAACTGAAGACATAAAGAGTAATATGGAATAATCACTTCTTCGGTTCCTTTCTACTACCTGTAGTTCTAGACAACCTTTCCATTGCTTACAGGTTTGCTAGCCTTACTTTTTCTAGTTCATATTTGTTGTATATAGTTCTCCTTTGTCTTATGGTTAGGTAAATTAGTTTTGGTGTTAATCAGTCAATGTTAGCAGGGGTCTGGCAGTTTTGGATGTCTGTAACAAACCCAAGATCCTTCGTGCGTGGCTTATCCCTGGATGTTCCTGGTTAGTGAGCTCCACAGTGCTTGTTTATATTGGCCTCGAGAGTTGCATGTTCCATCCCAGTGCGATATGTGTTATTACTTTTCCCCTTAGACTGGATATTTGAGAGTTCTGGCCCCAAATACTTTCGATGGAGTCCTTTTAGATGCCTCAGTCTAACAGCTTTGAACTATTAGACTCTCCTCTACATTGTCTGGGGGGCTTTGAGTGCCACTACATCCTGGCTCTGGATTATTTGTGGCCACAGCTAAAGACTCCAGCATACAGAGCATATGGAAGGAGAGTATGAACAAACATTTGTATGAAAAAACAAAAGAAAAACCGCTCAACTTAGAAAGGGCTTCCCTCCATACAGATCTGCTGTATGGGAATGTCAGGAGCACACCAGGAATAAGTGTCTGCAGTGTTAGTGCTCAGAGCCAAGAGTGCTCTGAAATGATTGGCCCAACAGGATAAGAAAGGGAGAAATTGCTGACCATATCAACTGTACTGTCTCTTGGCAAAAGGAGGATTCTGTGGTATCAGCTGCTGCTGTCTGACCTAAATAGACACCCCTGGATCCACCAGAAGGCCAGAAGCCCTTCCCATTCCCTGCCCTTTAGACATGAATAATACATACATATTCTCAGTGCTATATGAGGATTCCATTAATAACAAGTATTGGACCACATGCCACCAGATCCGAAGTCTGAGGACTGCTTGTTATACTATGGTGTCTCAAATACCAGAGTTGTAATAGCTGGTAAATTCCTTTTCAATTATAATTACTTTCCAAATGGTCAGGTTGATGCTTTGTCTTTAATATTAGGGAAGACTGTGTCTGTCTTTTAATATTAATTTGTTTCACAAAATCACTGTTAATGAAAGGAAAACAATATATGTTCATTTTGAATGTAAGTTTTACAACAATCCTTTTTGTGCATCTCTGTTATTAATTCAGTAATTGATCTATCATTTTTATCCAGGGAATTAATAGAAGAATTACATCCTATAATTAAGGAAGCACTTGAAAGAAGGCCAGAGGTAATAAGGATATTTAATTTGTGCTTCGGATCATATTATAGCTGTTTTTGCCACGAGCAGTAGTAGAGAATATTACTATCTGTTTTTCAGTGGATATTGTTAACATGGAATAATGTAAATAACTAAACTTGTTGAAAATTTCTTTATTCCTTTCAAGATAACTTGCATATGTGTTGAAAAGTAAAATAATTATTAAACTCTTAACTTCAGAACTATGTACCAAAAGCCCATTTTACCATAGTAATTTTTTTAGTAATAACTAATCATTTAACATAAAAATATTTTTTCACCTTGTTCTTTATGACCTGGTATCTAAGCCAAATGAAGTCTTCTTGCATCAGTTCAGTATACTGTGTTGGTGACATCCCATTAGTTAGAGTAGCTCAGTGTGTACTGAAAATATGGTTTCTCTAAATGTGAAAATTTTTGGAGAAAACATTAACTTATCCTGCCCTATGAACAAAAGTTCTCTGATGTATGGTTTATCACTGGTATATATGGTGCATGTTGAAAGTGTGGAACCCAACAACAGCTGTTAACCAACAGTGAGCCTGAATGTCAGTGCAGACAAAGGAAACCAAGAAGCTAACATAAACAGTTCACTAATTCATTTCAAGGTAGCATCTAAGGGCCTCAAAAGGACCAAGACCAGAAAGTTCTTATTCTTTGGTTGTAAATTTAACCTTTGCTCTAATGATTTATGATATGTTTTACAGACACCCATAACTGAATTACACTCTTATAACAGTCCAAACTGTGGAGTGTTAGATTTGCATTGTACCCGGATGAAGAAGTAAATAATAGTGATTCAAGTAATATACAGTAGCTTCAAATTATTATGAAAAACTAAAGTCAGTGAACCAAATTCATTTGTGATATTCTTCACTGAAGTCTTGAGAAGTTACACAAAGGATGAATATGACCCATAATCCATTCCATTAAAATTGTATGGTAAATCTATTAACTGTTTAAATGAGAAGTTGGTGACTCACTATTGAAAACTGTAGCAATGCCAGCAGAAGTGAGTTCACGACAGTGGGTCAGTACCCCTCTAGGACAGTGATTTTCAAACCAAGGGTTGGGACCCAATACTTGGTCAGACCCTCAGATACTGGATCACAGCACCCCCTGCTGTCACCGCCAAAAGACTGGGATGTATTGCTCAAAGATGGAATTGTTGGGTCACAGACGTAAATTATTGTTTTTCAGCTGGGTCCCAACAAAAAGTTTGAAAACCGCTGCTGTAGGACAAGTTAATATTATTCTTTTTCACTCTACTGCTTCATATAATTTTCGTAATTCCATTGAACAGAATATGAAGCGACGCAGGCGTCGAGATATTTTACGGGTACAGCTAGTACGAATATTTGAACTGTTGGCAGATGCTGGTGTCATTAGTCACAGGTGGGTGAGGAGTTGATGAGAAGGTATTTATTTCCCTAATAAACTTCTGAATTAAGAGCCACTATTTTCTCTATACAATTGTCTGCTTCACCTTCTTGTACAACTGAATAATCATGTAAAAATTAATTTAGAGCAGACTGATGCACAGTAATTCTCATAGAGCATTATTCCCATTAATTTTATAGGACAATTTCAGTGACACTAATATTTCACTATTGTAATAGAATAATGGAAAGTTAAATATTTTTCTTGTATTTTCTTCGAAGGCCGAATTAAGCAAACAAACAGAAATTTTCAAGTTGTTTGTAAATACTGATTAAAAAGACATAATAAATATGCTGTTAGCATATATGAACCTTTCAATATTTAAAGGGTTGCTGGGGCAGTCTGCTTACTAGGTTAAACATCGGTGACGACAATATCCCTGTTGTTTTCACTGCCTGCTTTGTGGTCCATAATGTCTGTGAGGCAAAGGAAAAGAAGTTTCTACCGGGATGAGACATGGATGTGGCTAGGTAGTTGGCAGTGATACCAGAGCAATAAGAGCCCAACAAGGACTTGTGCATCTCTGTGATGCTTTGAAAACCAGTTTCAGTAATAAGTGGTGCACATTACTGTGGCTCATCTGTGTTGTGCTTTTCCATTCCTTCCCTTCTGTCCCATCAGTTGCCCTGTAACTCCCTCTCCTTTCTAAACCCCCATGACTGAAATAAATAAATAAATAAATAGTATTACTTTTATGAAACATTAACTTTCATTGCATAAACATCAAGAATCTGAAAGAATAGAAGAATATTTTAACCTTAAATAACTGGTGTGATAAAATTGGAAGGGGAGAAACAAATGCACAGAAATCATGCCTAGCAAAGGTCTTTGAGTGGCCAACTTTTGTTCTTAGTACCCTCTCCTGGTATTGAGTGGAAGGGACAGTCACCCTGGACTTGCAGATTCTGAGTTAAGTGACGATTCTTGCTGACCATACCACCAGCATATTAGGGAAACTGTGACGGAGAGGCCCAGAAATTGCTATGGGTGGGTATCACATGCTCTGTTGTTTGCAATATGAACGTTTATAATGAAAACTTTCACCATCTCCTGTACATGGTCCTATGTGATATCAGTTTCCTGAAGGTAACAGAGATAGAAAGGGAGCAGGTGCTGCAAAGATTTGGATACAAACCTGGTCCTTATGCTGCTATACTGTGTATCACAATGATGCCAGGAGAGTTAATAGTGGAGTGGCATGGAAAGTGTCCTACTATGGTAGAAGAAATAAGGCAGCCTCACCAGAAACCTTTTGCAGAGGATTGCGGAGTATCTTCAGGAAATTTTCCTAGAGATCTCCATGGAGGATTCCTGGGTTACCCCTGTGTACATACACAGTCTTTTGTCAGAGCCACATGCTGTTTAGCTGGAGCAATCACTGAGGAAGCAGATACCCGGTACACCACCCTTTTTCTTCATATAGCACAAAAAATATAAGAGCATGTAACCGCTGTAGTTTGATTGCAGTTGCATACTCACCAGAGGCGCCTTCCCCAGCATCACAGTTGACCACCATGCTGCCTTGCAACTTGCTTGAGTGTCCTAGGGTTAGAGATGTCTCCTGGCTCTTGGGGTCAATGGGTCAGCTGCTCCTCCTGTCATCTATTCTACACTTCCTCCCCCTCTTCTTCCTCACCCAGAGAGTACTCTTCATTGTTGCCTGAGAACGCCTGGGACTCAGATTCTTAGGAGGTATCCATGCTGCATGTTGGGGTAATGGGGGGATTACCATCAAGAATCGCATATAGCTCATTGTAAAAGTGGGATGTCTATGGTGCAGAACAAAAATAACTGTTCAGGTGCTTGTCTTCTGGTATGCCTGTGGTAGTTCTTTGATTTTTCACATGGTTTTGCTGTGTGTCCATGGTGTAGCCCTCCTCCACCAAGCCCGGCATGATCTTTTCATAGATGTTTACATTTCTTTGACTGGATAGGCGCTGTGACTGTACAGACTTTTCTCCTCGCAAATCAATAAAATCCACCATCTTCTGCATACTCTGGATTGGTGCATGTTTGGGGGATTGAGTCACCATGGTTAGCTGGGCTGGTGAGCTCTCTGTGCTGAACAAAATTCCCTGGGGCCTTACTAGAGGAGGGGCTATTTCCTGTGTACCTGGTTGCCATGTAGTGGAATTGAAAATGATCTCCAGAGTGGTCACAGTGGAAAAGTGTTGGATACCACCTGGAGGCCGGTTCAGTCAACTGACACAGTGCTTTGTCTACACTGCCTCTCTGTCAACCCATCAGTGTTGATTTAAGCACTGTGCCTCTCATGGCAGTGGAGTAAGTAAATGGATGTTGCAGGCAGGTAAGCTGGGCAGAAGGGACCTGATAGTGTAGGATGCATACATCATGTAATCAGTGTAAGGAGGTTTCTGTCTTCCTAAGTTTGTGGTGTAAACCAGGTCTGGATGGCTAGGAGACTCTGTCCTATCTTGGTGGACAATGCCCTGCCCTCAGTGATGAATTTCATTACCTCCCAGCTCAACCACAGCAATGCATTGTACGCGAGTGTGAAGCCTTAAACTTTATCAGGTAGAAGATGCTGCAGCACATCTCAGCAACACTAACTATTGCCAACAAATCTGTCCTTTTCTCTCTCCCTCCCTCCCTCCCCCCCCCACTGACTTGCCATATGTTAGTAATAGTATTCAGTATTCGAGCTACTCAGTGGCCCAAACCCAACAGATCAAAACATATCCAGGAGCTCCAGGATAAGGGCTGTGGCTTCTAAACCACTCGGCTGTTTGTCTCTGCCGGAGATGGAACTTTTTCTAATGCCAGTCCGAGTCTTTGAAACAAACTCTTATAGGCAAAAAAGATTATCAAAAATGTCACCACTTTGTTCTGCTTTCTTTAATGTAAATACATCAATGTGTACGCGTCACTTAATGCGTTATTAGAAAGCTCTCACATACCGTAGTGATGAAGATGGCATAAGGACATATTTAAAACAGAATATATAGCTACTAGTTCTGGTTAGCACTCAGTAGCATGGCATAAAATACTGATGACCTTTGTCTCTGGCATAGAAGATAAAGTACTTAATTTAGATGTGCTTGGTCAAAAAGCATCCATTTCTTTTAGGTGTATACCTTGTTTGCTTATGATGGTCAAAGTGTTTTCTGGTTTTTGTTTTTTAAGTAACCCTGAGTACAAGAAATTATGATTGTGTGATAGTTTTAGATTACTTACTGGGTCCAGTTTCATTAGTGATTTTCTTGCTAATACAATAAAAATCTGGCAAGAAAGGGCTTCAGACTAAATACCAGTTAAATGACTTGGTTTAGTAAAAAGTCTTTTACAAGTTCTTGAATTTTGTATGTCCTTTGAAGCTTTTTAAAGAAATGTATCTGTCTCTACCTATAATAATATTTCAAATCTTTTATTTTTAAGTGCAAGTGGTGGCCTTGATAATGAAACACATTCCCTCAACAACACTTTACTGGAGTATGTCGATCTAACTAGACAACTCCTGGAAGCAGAAAATGAAAAGGACTCTGACACATTGAAAGATATCCGATGCCATTTTAGTGCCTTAGTGGCGAATATCATTCAGAATGTTCCAGGTATGCTCAATACACTTGATGTCTCATTTTGATACTCCAGAAACACAGGGTTTTTTTCCTCTTTATAGTCAAAATTATTTTCTTTTTGAAATTATAGAAATGCTTCTTTTAAACTAATTTACTATGTTAAAATTGTAACTAAAACTGACAATATGATCTTTTCAGAGCTGATCACTTGTGGTATTTTTAAATCTAAATATTAAATTTCTGTTACTGAAAGACTCTGATTACCAAGTTTGAACAAATTTCTTCCCAGACTAATAATTTCTGAACTGCTTGTGCACAGCTTCTGTTCTTTCATACAAGTGACATTCATGTGAACATATAGCGAACTTATTTTGCTATGCTGTTAAAGTTTCCCTTTATAGTACTGTGCCTGTTTTTATTTCAACTGGGGAGGCATTGGGTTATGTTTATTTTGTTTTTTGTCTTACAAATTTAGTGTACAAAAACTGTAGGGGAAAAAAATGGATCAAACACTGTATGTGCTTTTCTTACAGTGCACCAGAGAAGAAGTGTCTTTCCTCAACAGAGCCTCCGTCACAGTCTCTTTATGTTATTCAGTCACTGGGCGGGTCCATTTAGCATCATGTTTACTCCCCTGGATAGATACAGTGATAGGAACATGCAGATAAACAGACACCAATACTGTGCTTTGAAGGTACTTTAAGACTTCATGAACTTGAGAAATTGCATCCCTGTATAGGCCTTACTTGTTGCCAGTTTGCACTTGCTTGCCATTAGTCCAAACATGGAATTTTCTTTGTCCTGGCTAATGTAGGCAAATGTTATCTGAGCCTAGAATTATTCCTAGATTAATTATTTATATGTTCTAATCAGAATATCTCCTGACGTATACCCACTGTTGTAATTTCGGTATGGTCCTATAGTAATGCAAGTTGATATAAGTGCTAAGTTTCTCCTGCCCTTAGCCCCCAATTGCCTAAAGAGAGAGAATTTCAGTATTGTTCAGATCTCTGGTTTTCTGTAGAAGAGTGAATTACAGTACAGCACTGGCCAAACCTA
Organism: Podocnemis expansa; assembly: GCA_007922195.1. Taxonomy (NCBI): domain Eukaryota; kingdom Metazoa; phylum Chordata; order Testudines; family Podocnemididae; genus Podocnemis; species Podocnemis expansa. The sequence continues at coordinate 7,560,263 of ML681996.1, forward strand.
TGTACTGTTTCTTCTGAAATAAATGGGAACTTTTCAGAACAGATTTATCCCACTGTCTTAGAATTCAGACCAGTATGATTGGTTCCACCACTGCTTGAACAAAATGTGAAACTGAGTTCCTTGTGGCCTTCATCCTTGTGGCCTTCAGCAGTGGTCTGAAGAGATGTTAAGAGTTCTCTGATAGTATTTTAAAACATTTTGATGTGCATTCTGTTTTAACTGCACTAGCCCAATCTGTTTATTCAAATGTGTTGTTTTTCAATTATTTTCTAAAGGCTATGTCTGCTGTACTGTGTTGTGGCCCAGTTGCAGATAACGTAGGACTCTCATCAGATGGCTATTTGTACAAATGGCTGGATAATATTTTGGATTCACAAGATAAAAAGGTAACATAAGTAGCATCAGCAAATGTTTGTTAACCATCAGTATTTTCAGTGATTTTAAGAGTCTTGAGATCAGATTGGCACAGATGTTCTTGATCAGCTTGAGACGTGTACATCATCATCATTATTTATTTAATGCATTGATTTATAGTTGTGCTCAGTATATACTTGGCACTGAAGAAAGATGGTTCCAGGTCCCAAGAAACTCATAGTCCAAAGGACAGGTGGACAAGTAGAGAGAGGTTAGGTGAAAGGGAACAAGAATTGCAACTGACAGATTATATCAGAGGCATTGCTGCCCCAAAACAACATGTGGGGCACAGCCCTGACCCAGCCCCCACCCTAAACCCAGACCCCCCCCCAGCCCCCACCCCCCCCCCCCATGACCCCAGGCCCAATCTGGCTCTTGCTGCCATGGCCCTGTGTCCCTGGCTGGGGCTGGAACCCATTGTTGCTTAGAGCCCTAGCCTGGCCAGAACCTGCTGCTGGTGCTGAGGGCCCCAGGGATGAGCCCTGGTCTGGATCCCATCCCCAAGCCAGATACTGCAGCCAGCCCCAGGTCTGGGTCCAAGACTGAGCCTCAGGCCAGATCCCATGTCCCTGGGCTCGGGTCGGCTTACTCCTCCCTCCCCACACCACCATTGTGCCAGCCCAGTCCATGCTCCCACCCCGCACTTCACCAGGCTGTGTGCGCGCTCGCTTGCTCTCTCTCTCTCACACACACACGCGCGCGCGCGCGCACACACACACACACACACCATCCATCCCATGCCTGACTCCTCTTTCCCTCCCGCTTACTCGGAACTCCACAGCACTTAACCTGAGCTGTGGGGCTCCATGCCCCTGCTGGGCTGAAGAGGGAAAGAATTTAAATTCCCTCTTCTCCCACCCTGCATCACATGGCTTAGTGACATGATGCAGGGCAAGACAAACCCCTACCAGCTCCAGTTCAGTGCTCCCTGGCAGCTGCTGAGCTCAGAGCAGGCTGTCTGCATGTGCCAGGGAGTAAGATTTAGGCCATTGGTTGTCACATTCAGGGCCTGTGCCTTGTGTCAGCAATACCCATGAATTATATACAAATCAAGTTGATGTGCTATATGCAGCACAGCAGTAATGGGTCTTTGAGAGAATTAAATGTGGCTGGGGTAGGGGCTTTGTGCATAAGCATAATGAGATTGTGTCATGCATGGGGGCCATCATGAAGACAAAACTTTTCCCGTTTAAAAGGGTGATGTTGTTACTTTTATTTTTCTGTAATTACTTGGAGTAGGGTGGGTAGTGGTGCTTAAGCTAGATATTGTGCAAACACATAGAAAGTATTGATTCCTGTCCCGACGCAGATTACAATCCAGAGCACTCGTACAGGAAAGTGCTTAAGGAAAGTCTGTCCCTTAAGTCCCACTGAAGTCAGTGGAACTAAACATGGCTTACATGTGCTTAATGGCTGTCATGCTTCCTGTTCTTTCAGCACATGGCCCAGGTCAAGATATGAAATAAGTGACAATAGCAATAAAAATAGGAGGTAGAGTTTGAGAAAATGAGGGTGAAATTAATGTATGCAGTCCTATAATCCAGTAAAGTGTACATCTTAATTCTACAAAGCTGTTAGACCTTTGTCTAATAGTATTTTTAACATTTCCCTTGTTTTTGTTTTTAAAAAATTAATCCAATTTATCACAACTTGTTGGTTTTAACAGTCATCCTGTTCTTCTTAAAATCATTTTGTAAACCATTGGCTTTTGCTTTTTAAAAAAAATTATTTTCTCCTGAACTATAGGTGCATCAGTTGGGCTGTGAGGCAGTCATGCTGCTGTTGGAGCTCAACCCTGACCAGAGTAACCTTATGTATTGGGCTGTGGACCGATGTTATACAGGTTCCAAGCGGGTGGCAGCTGGCTGTTTTAAAGCCATCGCCAGTGTGTTTCAGAACAGGTACAAGAGACATTTCTTAAACATAGAACACATTTTTCCAGACTGCAATTTTAAGTAGAATGAAGTTTTTCTTTTCTCTTAAATGGAGCATGTTTTCCATATTTTTCATTGTTAAACATTTCAAAGCATTGAGCTATATTGTTGTAGACAAGACTTAAACTAAGTGAACTTACTTTTGCTTTACTAAATCAAAATGAACATAGCTACGTGTATTTTTAAAATGTCTGTTTAACTGTTGTTTATAATTCTTCTCTAGGGATTACCAGTGTGATACAGTGATCCTCCTAAATCTGATACTTTTTAAAGCAGCTGATTCTGCTAGGGCTATCTATGAAGTTGCTATGCAACTATTACAGGTTTGTGAGCAATTTTGTTGTTGTTTTGTTGTTCTTAAAAAAAAAAAATAGAATTTCTCTTGTGATTTTAACAAAGACGGCTTTGGCTTCATTCAGCTTTATTGTCGGCAATGAAATGCAGAGTGCACTATTTTCATTGCATTTTTGGTAAAGATTTAGGGCCAGACTGTCATCTGTTGTAAATCAGCACAGATACATTGACTTCTGTGGACTTATTTATCCATTTATACTTGCTGAGGATCTGAGCCATATTGTTTCTTAGCATCTTTTTAAAATAGAAAAGTAGATAAAGGTTTTCAAGATGGCCATGCAAAAGAAATGATGCATAGCAGTGCAATTCCAGGATTATCACAGGGAAAGCATGGTTTCTTGTCTGCACCCCACTTTCTCCAGTAAGGTAGTAAATTGTTTCAGGTCCTTATTATAATAAGGCCCAAGGCCTTGCCTATTACTCACTCATCTACTTGGAGGACGGAGTAGGGTGGACACTTATCAACATTTACTTATCTTTGTTCTCCCAGTCTGATGGTCTGGGGAGGAAATGCATTAAAGGCAAGGTACCTTACTTTCTTGTTCATCTCTCTGTGGTCACCTGATCCAGGCTACAAATGGGTAGGATTTTGAAGAGTGCTCACTGAGAGGTAAACTCTACTCCCCTTGAATTAAATGGGGACTTTTACCGTTGACTTCAATATGAGCAGAATTAGGTCAACACTGAGCACTTTTGAGATCCTTTCTTCTGTCCCTGTGTGAATGTTGCTGCTGAAGATTAATCAGACTAAAATTAAAATGGTGGCAACTGCTTCCCTACTAGCTTCGCACAGCTTTGCTGCTTCAAACCTGACCTGCAGAGCCGCTCATATTCCGCTCCTGGACTATTTCAGAACAGGAATGATATTAGTCGTGCAACAATTGTATGGTCATATTGGTCTGCATTACTTCAGTTTTCGTTATAGGAAAAATTATACTTTAATGCAATAGCATATGAAAATAGAACTTTGAAATTGACAGTGACAACTTGTTCTCAAATGGAAGGAGTCACAAAAGGCCAGGAATTTACGACTCTACTAAGTAGCAATACTTTAAATAGTGGAACAGAATATATTGTGTTTCCTCAGAAAATAACGATGTAAAAAGGTATTATTTTTATCAGAATTCTGTATTTAGCTTCAAATATCTGAATTCTATTCCCGCAGATCTTGGAACCTAAGATGTTTCGCTATGCTCACAAATTGGAGGTTCAGAGAACTGATGGGGTACTAGGCCAGCCATCTCCTTTGCCACACCTATATTCTATGTCATATTATCAACTCTCAGAGGAATTAGCAAGGACATACCCTGAGCTAACTCTTGCTGTCTTCTCAGGTACAGTTGAGCACTTAACCAGGCTGGTGGTAGTCCTTAGAAACTTTGAATCCTTGTTTTCAGTAAATTAGTTACAGGTAGCCAGTTATTGAAACTATAAACATACTGCTACAGAAGCTTTTCTAGTAATATTTATGGATTTGCATTTTATGTGTGTGTTTATTTTTTTAATAGAGGTAAGCCAGAGAATTCAAACAGCGCATCCTGCTGGGAGACAGGTAATGCTGCACTATTTGCTACCATGGATGAACAATATTGAGTTGGTAGATCTGAAACCTTTGCCAACAACACGGCGCCAAGATGAAGATCAAGAAGATTCTTTGAAAGACAGAGAACTGATGGTAAACAGCAGGCGTTGGCTACGAGGAGAAGGCTGGGGATCACCACAGGCTACTGCTATGGTTTTAAACAATCTGATGTATATGACAGCAAAGGTAAAATTAATCTCTTAACATCTTTTGTTTGATTAAATGGATTTTTAAATCCAGAATAGGAGATGTGGTGCAGGGCTCCTGATACCAGTTAGTGAGCATTTTTTTAGAAAGCTGTATAAGGCATTATGAAATTCATAATTAGCATGGTTGTCAGCTTACAAGAAAATTTTCAAGGGCCAAGTCTCCAAATTGTTTGAGAGTCTGGGAGCTATGAGATAGTTTAATGAGCATTCTAGGGGATATTAGAGGAAGTATGTGACATACCGTTGATCCTATAGAAAGAGCAATATGTTATTTTTTCATGAGAATGTCTCAAAGATCACAGACTCAAAACTGCAGCCCCATAACTTAGGTTTGTAGATAGAGAACTGCCTTGTAAAACTGTAATAAAAACAAACGAACAAAACCCCAAAACAAACCTAGCGAAAACTAGAGAGAGAGAACCTCAAAGGGGTAGTTCAAATGTGTATCTTCTGTTTCTTTGTTCACCCTTGTTGATTGGTTTGTCATTCTCTTTCCTGCTGCCACCAGGTAAACAATAGATTTTCTTTATGTTCTCCCTACATTTCGTAGACTGCATTTTCTCCGTCGTGTTTTCTATCGTCTTGTTAGAAACAGTAAATTCTGCTTGGACTGTGGGAGGGTAGGATGCAAGAGATGGTTCTGTTTAGTGGCTAATCCTGTTGCTGAATGCCGTCCTCAGTTGAAGGTATTTATATTCCTGAACTTTACAGAATGAATATCTTAATTTTGTTTTCTAGTATGGTGATGAAGTGGCATGGTCAGAGATAGAGAATGTGTGGACTACTCTAGCAGACAGCTGGCCAAAGAATCTGAAAATAATTTTGCATTTCTTGATCAGCATTTGTGGTGTGAATAGCGAACCCAGTCTCTTGCCTTACGTAAGTGTTTGGTGCTATTGTCTTTCCTCACATTCTTATGTCTTCCAAATTTTATTTTATGGTATAGCATCTCTTTACTGAAGACCACTAAATAGATGAATAGTAACTTGAAGGGTCATGCTGCATCGGAATGTGGTATCATGAGGCTGAAGCTATCCTGTCCTGTCACATTGTGACAATTCAGTGCTGTGACCAGTTCAAATTCAGAGTATCTACACTTTGCAGCCTCTGATGTTGACATCTGTGTTCTCTTATTTTCCAAAATGCAAGGATTTTCCCAGGCAGAAGACTTGCCCTTTTTGGTAGTGTTGTATAATTTTAATGAATTCCTCCATTTAGAACTGCATGATTTTTAATGTGATGTTGCACTACCTCTTTCTTCTTGTATCTTGCTGTCACATTCTGCATTCTTGCATCACCATACAGTACTTGTTTTTTTAAAAGAAAAGTATTTTTCATGACTGATAAATTAATAAATGAATAGTGGAATACTGCAAGGGCTATCTCCAAACCTGTAGAATTGTGGAAACCTTTCAAGGGGAATTCCACAGGAATTTTTTGTGGGTGTGGACAAGGGGTTTCACAGAGTAAGCAGGCCACTTTTACCAGTGAATTTTGAGAGAAGAGTAGCACTGTTGGAATTTTGTAGAGTAAACAATAATAAGGAATATGATGCCAATAATTCCTTCCAGTTTGTAATGAGGGAGTTCCAGCTTAACCACCTCACATCATAGCCCAGTATAATCTCATGAACCAAAGTGATGACAAAATAACCTCTTGTGGTACCCTGCATTAAAGAGCCCACAGAGCAACGCTCTGCCACTAACCTGTAACTTCATGCAGCTAGGAGGTGGGCGGAAGCCTCTCATGCCCTGACTGGGAGCCCAGGAGCAGCTTCCCTGCCCTGTGAGCTGGGTTTGAAGACAGGCAGCAGTCGCCTGAGGCTTGCCACCTGCCAGACTCCCAGGCTGTCAGAAGTCTCCCATGCCCTGCAAGCTGGGCTCACAGCTGAGTGGCTCAAAGCTGGGAGCTGTGGTACAGCCTCCACACACCCCTTTGGAGCCAGGTGGTAGCCTTGCAAGCTAGTGACTGTAGCCGACCTCCCGTGTGTGGTGGGATTGGGCAGGAGTCTGGCAACCGCACCCCATTTACCAGCCAGTGGGAGGGGAGCATGGGCCATTTTGAAAGGCCCCATGGGTTGTGAAGCACTGAAATAGAGAGTTGAACATGCACATTGTTGCAATATTAGCACCTGCATAAAAAGATTGGATTGATTACTGTAAGTAAAATAAAGTTCACAATGTACCATCATTAAAAGGGTGCTGTATTTTAGTATAATTTTGCAAAACCTAGTAGAAATGTTTCAGGATTTTTTTAAAGCATATTTCAATTAAATCATTATTTTTGTTTGGATTTAAATATGTATCTGCATTGGAAGAAGTAAACAATACCAATAAATAATGAAAATTTAAGTACAGTATGTATATTTTAGTGTTTAGTCATCTGTGTTTTTAATAACACTGGTAAGGATTTTTTTTTGAACTTTCATGATATCTCAGTGATGAATCTTATTTTTGATATTTACACCGAGAGACAGATACTTAAGCTATTAAGATTTATCTTAGAACCAGAATAAGTTACGCTAATCTTCACTTGTAATGAATAATGCATGGTATTTATCTAAAAGCAAAGGATCACCTCCTGTTGTTTCCTTACCTTTAAAAAAATACAAATGCAGTGTCTCACGTGTATTTCTGTTTTTAATGGCAGGTGAAGAAGGTTATTGTTTACTTGGGTAGAGATAAAACAATGCAATTATTGGAAGAACTGGTGAATGAACTACAGCTTACAGATCCAGTCAGCTCTGGAGTCACTCATATGGATAATCCACCATATTACCGCATCACTTCCAGTTACAAAATTCCTTCTGTCACTTCAGGTGAGAATTTATTTGATGAGACTCTTAATGTGTTTAATGGTTATTTTTTATTGTTATGAGTTAATTGGAAAATCTAAATACCATGTAATATAAACAAAACAAGTTATGTTCTTTTTAATTTTTAAGAAGTAACCAGATTTACTGGTACCATTAAAGTTCAAATTTGCCACTCCTTGTGCACACAAAGATCTTACATATGTTAAAGAAAGCAGGCCTGATCTTTGTATGGATCCCCTTTGTGCGAGCCTGAGTTCATTTAAGCTTTATCTCCATTTAAAACTTCTACAAGTTTGATTAAAGTGAGTTTTTCAATCAAGTTAGTTGAACTTGTGGAAATTCTTAAATCAATTTGCACAAGTTTATACTGATATAGCATAAATTGGTATAGTGGCATAAGCATACTCCATATATGACTGAGTAAACTTATGTAAGAGTGTCATTTGTGCTGATTGTTTTTAATTATTTATTTAAATCTTAGTTTAAACTGATGCAAGTTTTGTGTGTAGATGAAGGTCTTGGGTTCTACAGATTAAAAACAAACAAACCTGAAGACTTAAAGGGACCCTTTATGCCATATGCTTCCGTCCTGTAGCATGTTAAGCACTCTGCCTATGATCCAGCAGATCTCCTAAGCATCTGATTTTAAACACATAAATAGCCCCAATGATTTTGTGTACTCAGCGTTAAGAATGTTCTAGGTCTGAGCCCATTGAGTTGTATTGCACTGTTGATGTACCCTACAGCTCTTACACAATACTACATTCATACAAAGAAAATATGCATCCAATATTTGCAGATAATGTATACATTGCATAAACTGTTCAGTATTTTTACCTATCCAAAGCTATTTTTCTCTTTTGTATTGAATTTACAGGTACCACTTCCAGTAGCAATACCATGGTTGCTCCCACAGATGGCAATCTGGACAGTAAGCATACGAAAGACGGTATTGAAGAGAAGTAAGTATCTCCCCAACAAGCAACAATACTGAGTTCTTAACTACCAGTAACTAAGGGTATGATTTGGTCATGAATTCCATGACTTTAACAGAATTCCCTGACTTGTTTGGTTCCAGCTGTCAGCCCTGTGGGAATGGTGGGGTTCATGCTGTAAGATCCCCCAGTCTACGATGGCTGAACTTCCACTGTCAGCCATCCCATGGCAGCAAGGTTCGGGCTGTCAGCCCTTCTCCCCCACCATGCCATGATTTTTGTATATTTTTAGGCCTCCCCACCACTCTGGAGCTTCAGTTTCAGCCCCTCCCTGTGACCATACCCTGATTTTGTTCATTTGCACTGTGACTGTTCTGTGAATTTTGCTTAATTTTACCGTGGCAATATCTTATCCATACTGCTAACCAAAGCAAATATCTGTGGTCTGATTGATTTCTTAATTTGCACTGTTGATGTTGCAGCCAGTACGATTATATATACAAATCTGTTTCCAGTTTAAATTATTGGGGCCAATAATACATCTGTATCTTGACCTCTAATTTACTTTTCTCCAACTTTGTAGATGTTCCCCGTATGGCCCTTCTATTTAAATCAATCTGACCTCTAAATGTCAGCCGCATAGGATCTGTGTCACTTGTTCTTTGTTTTTAAAGGTTTGTCTATGTGGGAAAGTTTACCAGCAGAATTATATCTGTGTCATTATTGTGCTATGACTCCCCATGTGACTCTCTTGTTGCATTATAAAAGTGTCTTTTTCTGATTTAGATTTTGTCACTTTGAAAACAGTATTAACTCAAGCAGAGGAAGGCATTCTTATTCAGTAACAGGAGTGTCCACATGGAGAGTTATATTGGTATTACTACAGCTATATCATAATTTTTGCATAGGTAATACGGGTCAGCTTCCCTAATCAGAGCTGTCCTATGTCGTAATAAAAAATAATTTCAGATCTAATGAGCAAGGCTGCCCAGAGGGCAGATTGTGCTGGAGCCCACATTTGAGAGGTTACCTCACACTCCAGGTCACATTGCTACTCATTGAAGTTTTGCCCAACCACCTTTTGAGCCTGGTTGTGACACAGGGGCAAGAGGGCCACCCCAAAGTGGAATTGTGATGTCGTGGACCAGATAGCAACACCTGGAGCAGGGAGTTAGGCCCAGCCATGTGAGAATGGAGCTGCTGGTGGGAGATGGAAGTGAGGCAGATTCATTCTCCAATTTCTCTCCCAAACCTCTTCTCAGTGTTTGGTGTTGTCCCTTGGTAGGCGCCTCAGTTTCAGATTTTACTTTGGGTTCCCAGAAACCTCTGCATGGCCTAGCTAAAGGAGAGCTCTCCTGATGTTTCTGATGGAGGCATTCTGTACTGTGCAAGAGTCTGGACTTGATTCTAAGAGAAGTAGCACAGAACTTGCCATCCAGGTGCAGGGGTAGCTGAGGTGCCTTTTAGCAATCTTTGCACCTTCCTAATCTTCAGGTATGCCAGGGGACTGGAGAGGACTTCAGCTGACATAGACAGTTCTGGAGGCCTGTCTAAGTTCAGCAGTCTTCCTGCGTTGATTTCTGAGATGTAGTTCTCCTCAAGATATCTGCAGGTGTGTATACTGCAACTGCACTCATAATACACACCTGACTTGCAAGTGGGATAGGAGATCTTTAGAAAGCAGCTAGCTGGCTGTCTCCCACAGTGCTTGTGCTAGAGGAATCCTGTGATGACTGGAAAAGGAGGTTTTAAAGCTCATTTAAGGCTCCAGCTGTTTTTCACAGCATTAAGGAAGTGGGGACAGAGTGGGTAGGGGATGAGAATCTCATCTTGTGTATCTCTGTATTGACTCATATATTGACTAAAGGTGAGTGATAAGATCAACTGAAGTGTAAGTTCCATCTCTTGTTATGTTTGTGAAATCCCTAACATGCAAACTTTTAATTGTTGTTTTCCTTTCACGTAACTATTAACCTCACTTTCAGTGACTGTTTCCCCCTCTGATCAATGAGATTGAATGCCATCTTTTAATACAAAATGTTATTTAAATACATGTAGATAAACATTGTATTCAACTAAATATTAATGTGAGTGTCCTAAAGAAATATACTTTTACAACAGACTGTTTCACTGCAGCACCTGAAGTGGAATTATTGTACTGGAAAGTGCTTCTGACTGACTTAATGGAGGGTGATTGGTTCATTTGGGAACCATTTCACAAAAATGTACAATTCTATTTGTAATAAAAATTACTTTGCATAATATATAGTTACATTGAAAAGAAATACTAGTGTAAAATGGTAAATTGGTATATAATTTTACCACAAAATATGCCTTTTATTAACATTGTATTCATTTGTTCAGCTATGTACATCTAGACATCTACAGTGGGCTGAATAGTAATTTGAATCGCCAGCACCACAGATTGGAATCTCGCTACAGCAGCAGCTCCGGAGGATCATATGAAGAGGAAAAAAGTAATATACTATTTAAAATCTTTGAGTGAATATAGCCTGGAATTTCCATAAAATTTAAAAACCGTAGAGTAGTGATTTATAGGGCAAATTCACATACATTCAGAGTGACCGGGGACTGTAGGATACAGGCGATAAGGTAGCCAGCCTTTCTCAGGTAGCCAGCCCCAAAGAGCTTTTCCCCCTCTAGCCCTGATGTTGCTGCTGAAGTTGCAGCTAATAAAACAGACACACACTTTCCACAGCAAGATGGAGGACAGGATAAGGAGCCCCAGATGTAGTATTGCTTTCTCCTCTTCTTCTCCAAAAGCTGCTGCACACAGCCCACCATGGTTTCTCCTCTCCCCAGTTCCTCTCCACTTCCTTCTCAAATAGCCATCAGTTAGAACAGGAAGGTGTAGTATCCCAGTAACTTTTTAAGACCACTCAAGTTTAAATGTGAATGAAACCAAACTTTATTCCAGGGATCCTTCTTCCATCAGTATAGTTACCACTAGAGGAGCAGCAGTTATGCTGACAGGAAAAGCTTTCCCACCAACACAGCACTGTCTAGTTTGGGGAGTTAGGTGGATAAAACTGCATTGCTCAGGGCTTTGGATTTTTCACACTTCTTCAGGGGTGTCTTCACTCTAGCCCTCTGTTTGTTGTCATTGCAGCCTTTAGAGCTGGGGTTCTTAACCTTTTTCGGCCAGTATCCAGATTAAGTTTGGGAGTCAGCTTTGCAAGCCATGGTTAGGTTTTGAATGAATAATGTATTTCCTTTTTCAATTTATTAAAGAGGATAATGGCATCCCACCTTAAATGTTTTGGCGACCCATTTTTGGATCGCGGTCCACAGGTTAAGAAACCCTGCTTTAGAACATGCCTAGTACTTCTGCATGTGGTTGTGAACCTCCTGCATACCTGTATTTGTCTGTCTTTAAGATAGGGCACAGTAAGTCTACTGATAAGCACAGCTCTTGCCCCAGCATCAGAAAAGCTGGGGACTAACCTATTGATCTCTGGGGAACAGCGCAGTAATGCTGTAATACTGAGTGGAGAATTTGCAGAAATGGCAAGCCCTGGGACAAAAGGGCACCCGAAGTCCATTCTGCAATCTGATAGTGAATCATTGTACACCCTCATTAGCCAGTGGGTGGTACCTGGGAGTACAAACATGCTAGCTCACTTTATCTTGTAGGAATTGGCTGAGACAAGCACAAACAGTGTCTCTGGAGCACTACTGCCAGAGCCGTGCTGCATGCCAGCAGGCCCTGCTCCTGCCTCTGGAGGACCCCAGACTTGCTGCAGCAAACCAGCCAGCCCAGGGGTGGGGTAGGAGCACTGTGGACTGCTGCTTCTGTCCCCTGTGCCCTGCTCCCACCCCCCAGTGCCGAGTGCTGCTCTGCAGATCTGGGCCCTGCTGTCACCTTCTCCCCCAAGGTGGGGAGCTGCTGTGGTGGGCGAAATGGCACAAACGTGGCAGCCCCAATCCTCCATGGGCCTTAATCCAGCCATGGAGGCACTTGTGCTCCAATACTTGGATCCACATTGACAACTTCGTTTTGGAGAGCCAGAGTTACATGTCTGGACGCTTCAGTTTCCCAGGATCTGCCACTTTAAATCCTGGGCATTTTAAAATATATTACTATGTAGACTATTCGATGGAAGATTACCATTAGCAAATTGTAAATTTTCTTGGATTGGCAAATCAAAAAATAAAAATAAATGTATTTTGATAGGTGATTCAATGCCATTGTATTCAAATTGGCGATTAAAAGTGATGGAGCATAATCAAGGGGAGCCTCTACCTTTCCCACCGACTGGAGGGTGTTGGTCACCGCTGGTGGATTATTTGCCTGAAACATCATCTCCAGGCATGTCTCTTCACAGGTAACTACTAACATTACATAAAGGTCACAGTAATTCAATACAAATTAGTTTAAATCAATATACTGTCTTCATACATGTACTGTGTAGAATAAGAATAGCCTTATTTGATGCATTTCTTGGGTTGTCTACAATTCAACACGTTATAGTGTCTTAGCTCCCTTTTGATTTGGAGGACTAAAGTTTTTCAGCTTTGGCTATGTGGTTCGTGTGAGAGAGCTATAGATGCAGATAGGTGCCTTGAAGATTTCATAGCCTTAAAAGAGGGTATTAGTTAAGTGTGTCTTTGAAAGTCCTACAAATCTTCCAAATGTAATCTCCTAACAGTTCCTTTTCTCTGTCTTTAGGTGTAACATAGCAGTCATCCTTTTGACTGACTTGATAATTGACCACAGTGTGAAGGTGGAATGGGGAAGCTATCTGTATCTTTTACTTCATGCCATTTTTATAGGTAACTAAATTCTTGTAGAAATATCATGATTATTTTCTTAAATTGAAGAAGACAGCCATTTGTAATCTTGGCGTTAAAGTTCATAGTATTTGAAGATGGTGGCAAATGCCCTTAGACGTAACTATTCTCTTTTCCAAGACTGAATAAGGTTAATATGTCGTGGTCTTTATTTATCAATAAAACTTTAGCAGAAAGTACAGAAAGATTCTCTGGTGTATGAAATATGAGTCTTTTATACTGTTGTTATAGTCTGACTGTTTAAAAACAGTCTTCTGAATACATTAAAAAGTGTGGAAAAATCCACTTTAAAAAAAAAATATTTCCCAATCATTTTGGTTTATATAAACACAATACTAAAAAATGTCTTTTTAAAAACAAAAAAAAAAAACTCACCAAAAATTAGCACCATGGACAAGATGTAAAAGGCTGAATGCAAGAACATTTGGGCTAACTGCAGCCATTTATAAGCAAGTGCCAGCTACAGTGACTTCTGCGAAGTTACACACATTTGCAGCAGAGCTAAATTTGATGCATGTGATAGGTAACAAATTAGTGTAGCTATCTTTCTCCTACCTCTTCTAGTCACATTTCCATCTTATAATGCCAGCCTTTATCCCAGGCCTTTCTTGGGCAGCACACATCTCCTCTGAACTTGTATCTCCACCCAATTGGCTTTTTCTCTTCTGAGCAGGTATAAATAATCAGAAGAGTGTGCTGGACCAGCGAATCTTTTATGTTCTTAATGTCACTTATTTCTTAACACAAACATACACTAGGAGATTTATGTAGGCATGAATGGTTGGGATCATTTAGAAAGCACTGTCCAGTTGGAGCCACTTATCATTCCTTTTTTGCATAGAATGTACAATGAGTTTGGAGTACACATACTTTCCTTGGTGCTCGTTCCGTTATTTTCCTCCCTGTGTTTTCAGCTCCTTTGAGTAGTGTTTTTCAGTTTGTTTGAATGCTTTTTTTTTTTTTTTTTGGTTAGCATCTGTACAGTGGCAGGAATCATCTACCTTATGGCCTAGTTGTTTTATTATGTGAAATGAATATAATATGTTACCAGAGTGAAAGGGTATTTGTTTTTTTGAAACAATAAGGCCAGAGAGAGGTTTAATCTATTGCAGTTATTACAGAAAAATAGAGAAGGGGAAATGCAAGGTGTATATCCTTTGTTTCTCCAGTTAGCCAACATCTAATTCATTTTCACTGCTGTTAGTAAATCTTTCTTTACCAAAAATATATATATTTTGTAGAGATTGGTGTAGATCACTATAATTTTGTTGCCATTTTATATAGTGTTCAGTTAACTGCATGTTTAATTGATTAACCTTTCTATTTTCTTTTTAATTTTAGGGTTTGACCACTACCACCCTGAAGTGTATGAGCATTGTAAACGCCTGCTTTTGCACTTGTTGATAGTGATGGGCTCCAACAGTAATGTCCAGTCTGTTGCGTCTGTCCTTCTCAGGAACAGGGAGTTTAACGAACCCAGGGTGCTTACTGTCAAACAAACTGCACATTTAGATTACACTTTCACAGGTAACCACAGAGATGTTGATTTTTTGATTGGATTTAAATATTAAAATCTCCATTGTTTGTAATAACCCTTTCAAATCTTGAAAATGAAATTTATTTCACTTACTGGTTTGTCCAGGTAGTTAAAATTTCTCTCTTCCTGGGATTTTTCATTAAAATAAAATTAATATAGATGTTGTTAACATTTGTCTGCAGTCAGTAGCTATAGTAGCAAGCTGACTGTTAATTGCTAGTTTGCTGCAGCTGTGAAAACTGTGGAGTAAATTGTTGTTTGGTCACCTAAAACTGCAACTACATTTTTGTGATTTTTAAAGAAATAGTGGAAATATCTTCCTATTTCTTGTTACACCAACTTTCGATTTTGGAAATAAGCCACTGCATTGTGGTTTAATAGAATACCACAAAAATCTTACAAGCTTTTATCGTGACCCTTGCTTTTAATGTTATATGAAAAATATGAGAAAACACATAATATCTGAAGTGATCATATAATATAAAAAATCAGTACATTTCACTGGAAGCATTCTTTATGAAAGCTGCACTTTTGTGCTTTGATTGTCATGGATTTGGCGAAAATGTGAATGAGATTTGGTTTTGCTGACTCCTGATAGTTCATATTATCTTCAGCAGATGGCAGCACACTACTATGAAATATATTCATTCAGTTTTGTTGTATGGAAAGTAGTTTTGTGTCACTTGGACAAAAAAAATTTATAACTTCTGTAAATTTGGTGGCCAAGAAGGTGAGGTATTAAAATCGTTGTTTAGAGTCTGGCATATTGTGTGGAAATTTGTCCATAGAACTCATCCAAATGCAACTCAGTCCTGACCTCTAAAATGACTGTTGTTCCAATCCTTAGGCTCTTGGGTAGCGATGGACAAGCATACTACATAAATGGGTTCTGAAGTATGTACTTCACTAGATATTGGCATGACAAGGCCAGCATACTGTTATTTTAGGTTCTGTCCACACTGAGGGTTGAAACAGTGTTGTTCTGGGGATTATCCCCTCCTGAAACATTAGGCTAAGTATTATAATAGTGCAGTTTTTAAGTTGAAAAATGAGCTAATTAATTCAATAGAGTATCTTAGACAGCATTATTTCATGAGTCACTGATAACTTTCCATTTGAGTTTTGCTGTAGAAAGTTTTGTGATTTAAAATATTAAGACCAAATCCTGCAAGCAGGTCTAGTAAATGCTGGTTAAATAATGGATTAAAATAGCAAATTTTACAATTTTAATAGATTTCATTATCTTTCTGATATGACTAAGGCCCCTATGTGATGAGTTATTAAGTGCAGATAAACCCCTGTGCCTGGGTGGAGCCTGTTGGCCTAAGTAGGGCTTGATGTGAGTATAGGAGCTGTCCACACAGGTAGTTGTGGGGTCAAATCCTAAATATGTAGTAGAGCAGGGGTCTCAAACACGTGGCCCATAGGCCGCATGCGGCCCCTAAAGCTATTTCCTGTGGCCTGTGACAACACGAGTGTTACTGATATTTGCAGTATCTTTATATGAAAAGGTTTCAGTGGTGTGGCCCTTGGGCTAACGTACTAGTCCTTATGCGGCTCTCATGGTGATATGAGTTTGAGACTCCTGTAGTAAAGGAACACAGCACATACAATAAAAATAATAAGCAAGTAGTCCTGTGGCACTTAAAGACTAACAAATATATTTACTGCATGAGCTTTCATGGGAGAAAAGCATTTGACAAAGTGGGATTTTCTCCCATGAAAGCTCATGCAATAAGTAAATGTATTAGTTTTTAAGTGCCACAGAACTCCTTGTTTGTTTTGCTGAACTAAACTAACAAAGCCACCCCTTTGGAACTGTAAAAATAATAGGGGCTGGAGAAATCCTATCCATTTATGTCCCAGTTCTCTTTCTGACTAGAGTGCTCAGCGTAAGCTGGACGGTAGTAGAAAGGTTAGCTGCAAATTTTTTTTGAGCCACCTTTGTCCCTTCCCCCCTCCAAGAACTACCCTGCATCTGTACATGCATCAATACAGACCACAGCAAAGGCTAACTATCTACATGAGATGATCATGGCCTTCAAACAGACACAAACAAGCTTTGTCTTTTCCTCAATTTTCTTAGGCTTTGTTACCTGTTACACTTGGGAGAATGGTGGCATTGGGTTATGCAGACTGCATTTTGGGGGTGATTCCCATGTGAAGAGGGATTGTGCCAGTAGCCAGATTAAACTGATTATGGAGCAGATTTATGCATCTAGAGCAGTGGTTCCCAACCTTTTCTTTGCCGTGGCAGACCTTGATACTTTCAAATTTTTCAAGGCACACCACCATTACAAAACTCATGAATATTCAAATTAACTTAAATTACTTATGAATATTCATGAACCATGGCACAGTGTTTCAGAAATGCTCCTGTGTCCGGTAGTAGGGGTAGCAGAGCACGGGTGGCAAAACACAGGAGGTCAGGAGTTGTGTGCAGTAGCAAGAGTGAGTGTGGGGAGCAGGGCAAGGGTGGCAAAAGAGAACAAGGGCAGCCATGTGGGGAACAGCACAAGGGTGGCAAGAGAGGAGAGAGGAAGGGAGAACAAGAGTGGCTTTGTGTGGGGGGGGCAGAGGGGAACGTGGGGAGTGGGAAGGTAGGGCAGGGGAGCATGGCACAGGACCCACTTCCCCCTTCTCCAGAGTGGCTCCCTGCTACCCAGGGCAAATCCTCACCTCACTTCTGCTCTCTCCCACCCCAGTGGGTCCTATCCTCCCCTCCCTTAGCCCCCTGTTGCCTGTGATGGACCCTCCCATCACTGCAGAGGCCAGAAGTAGGCCTTTAGCCCCCAGCTATACCCCCCACACAGCTGCCCACACAACCCCAGCCACACATCCACTCCCACCCATCTCTGCCGCACACAACCCCCAGCAGCCTTCCCCCCAAAGCCCTTACCTGAGCTGTTTGCAGGCTGCTTGACACAAGCTGCTCCACCCCGCAGGGGGAGATTCACACACTCCCAGCCTTCTGCCCCTCTCTGCTGGCTGGGCCTACGGTGGAGCCGCCGGAACACTGTGTTCCAGTGCCTTCCTCTATTTTTAGGGAGGCCAGAAGGCTGCCTGCCTAAAATAGGGGGCCCCAGAACTGTGTTCTGGTGCCTTCCCCCTTACTTTAACCCCTGCCTTTTCCCAGCCCTGCACAGCCCACATGGCTGGGCTGAGCAGAGAGAGAACTTTAACTCCAGCTCTCAGGGATGCTCACGGCACACTTTGGGTGTTGCCATGGCACACCAGTGTGCCCCGGTACACTGGTTGGGAACACTGATCTAGAGTGGCTCTAACTTACTGGTGAATCAGTCCAACTAATTAATATCCAACAGTGATTAGATTGCATTTAAATCAAAAAGCCAGTCTCCATTATCAGGAAGCTGTTTGTCCTTTTGACTTCTGCTCTACAAGCAGGTAGTATTGTAATGCTTTCAGTTTCAACTATTGAATCAATTTGTTGAGGATCTGATGCTTGCAAGGGCAGAGACTGGTGGGTTGTCACATCACCAGAAGGCTAATATAAAAAAGAGTGCTGCAGTCATTACTGTGACTCCAGTTAGGGACTGGGTTATTTCTTGTTAGTTCAAGGCCCCAATTATTCAAGGATTTATACACTCCCTTATACTTAGGCATGAGGATTCCTGTTATCTTCATTGGGTTTCCTGGCATGCATAAAACTGGCATATGTGTGTTTAAAGGATTAGGGCTTTAGTGGCAAAATACCGTTAATTCGTGAGTAATTCTCTTTTTGAAATTTCTCAAAATATATAATTCATATGACATTTTTTAATTTTATTTTTTCAATATGAGCATTGCAAGCAGATACCATGTTGATGGTCTGGAATGTGAAAATGAACATCCTGTATATTCATTTTGAAAATATTTTAATTATCTTAATCAAAGTGCATCTCTTGAGAACTAATTCATTGAACTCATTCATTTTTTTTTTTTAAAGTCCAAGTTGAAAATGTCAAACTGTGGTGTGATCATAGCTCTTTTTCTTTCAGCAGGTGTTAATGATTTTATACCTGATTACCAGCCCTCCCCAATGACAGACTCAGGGCTTAGTTCAAGTTCTACCTCTTCTAGCATCAGTTTAGGAAATACCAGCGCTGCAATTTCTCATCTGCACAATGAAGTTGACATTTCAGTAGAGCAGGATGAAAAAGTGAAAACACTCATGGATTTTATTACCTCAAGGTAAGACTTCCACCTCAGCCAGGGGTTAAAATATAATTTGGCAGACCCTGGAATCCTCCTAATCAGGTGGGCTCCCTTTCCTCATGGGTGGGCCCCCCTCCTGCACCACAGCTACTGCCCCCAATACCCATTTCCAGCTCAGGCGCCTCCAATACCCCTCCCCAGCACAATCCGGGCCCTCTTGGTACTCACTGGCAGTGTGCTGGGCAGGGAAACTGCAGCCTGCACATGCGCAGGGCAGCCTGCCCCCCTACCCTGCTTGCCAGAATGCTTGCTAGTGTCTGGGCCCCTAAAAATAGAAAATGGTGCTGGAACACTGCATTCCAGGGCCTGCTGTTTTTTAATGGTGGGCCCCAGAATGCAGCATTCCAGCACCAGTTTCTATTTTTAGGGGGTCCGGAACGCTGATCCCCTAAAAATAATGGGCCCTGGAATGACGTTCTTGGCCATTCTGGCCCACTTTAACCCCTGACCTCAGTGTATGCTGTGTGGAAACATGGTAATATGGAATGGTATGTTGTTTGGCATGAAGTTGATTATTTTTCTCTTCTGTTTATCATCAGTGTGATCATGAATGTGATTTTACATATTCTTTTTTATGTGCGTTTTATGTATATATAAGTACCTTGAAACCAGTCAACTTTCTCTGCATCCTAAAGGTAGCTGATTGGCCATCTCACCTCTTGAGAGTTTAAAAGGCCATTGATTAGTGTAGTCACCACTGATCTGGTGATCCCCTTCCCCATGGAAAGCTTTTCAGGATTTCAGATGCTTTCCTGTCTTCAGCAACCCCTATTCCACAGCTGCAATCTTTAAAGACAATTGTACTGTAATCTGGGATCTGGTGGGCTGCAGAATGTGCTACATGCTTAATAGAGCATTCCCTTCTCTGCTTAAAGGTCTGGTCAGAGAGCATCTTGAAGGGTTTTGTGGGAACATAAGTTTGTATGGATCTTCCATGCAGCCTGGGGAAAGAATGGGCTTGCGTGTTGGAAGGAGAAGTAGGAATTGATAGAAAAGTTCAGTTATAAAACTGGCAACTTTCAAAAAGTTCCTATGGTCATACGTTTGGTGCTTTATGGGTTAGATAAACCTGATTCCAACTGGAACTTAGTGGTCAAAAACTTGATTTTTGGTTTGCAGAAGGTATGCAACCAGAAAAGGGAGGTTTTACAGAGAGTTTTGCAGTAAGGTGGTGCTGGGGCATGACGTTTTTGCAAATATTTAGCATCAGTTAGACTTAATTGCCATTTGGGTAATTACACGTTCCTCCTCCCTAAATTTCTTCTGCAGTTTCAACTGAATTGAATATGTTGCTTTTTGGAGGGGCAGGGTCTTAATTGTTGTATGGTATTTTTATGCATTTTTAAACAGCTGCCACATTTCATCCCAGAGAAATCTGTATTTCAGGTGTATGTGAAGTGACTCCTGTTTCTATAGCTGATAAAGTCTTCTGGAATTCTTCCAGGAGAAAAGGCTGTATAAGTGGATGATGATCATAGAGGTTATGTTTTACATTTCTGTGCTGTGCTGTGTTATGTGTTGGATTTTATGTTTCTAGGAAAAGAGGTCCACTTTGGAATCATGAGGATGTTTCAGCCAAAAACCCTAGTATAAAGAGTGCTGAGCAGTTAACAGTATTTCTAAAACATGTGGTGTCTGTTTTTAAACAGTCAAGTTCAGGTATGTGAGAAAAGAATTAATATGTTATAGAATTTGCATAAAATAATAATCTTTGTGAAATAAATAGAACTCTTTAAGAAAATAAACATAGAATGCCTAGCATTGACCTTCTGCTTTCAACCAATAGATGTTGCACTTTTATGTGATGCAACTCATAACAGTGTTCAGACTTGCACATGTCAACATATCGTTTGCTTGGAGAGAACCTCCATCCATCCATCTTACTGCAGATATTTATTGTTTAAATCCTGTATCTAGCTTTTCCTGTCTCATTTAAATGCTTAATACTTCTGTTTAAGTTTATGGGCAAGCTGTGGATGGATCTTTTGGAGGGATTCCAACAGACGAAAGGGGTGAGGGAGAAGCAATAGTAGGTAAAACTAGCTTAAAAGTCAGCTCAGAGATGACTGTGATCTTGTCAGTAGAAATAAGTGTGTAATGACACAGGTGCAATATGTTATAATTACAACTTTAGTAAAAAAAAAAAAACCTACTTCTTTACTGGAACATATGTTTTCTTTCATAGTGGGATTTCAGTTGGAGCACCATCTTAGTGAAGTTGCTTTGCAAACTGCACTTTCTTGCTCTTCTCGACACTATGCTGGGAGATCATTTCAGATTTTCAGGGCTCTGAAGCAGCCTCTTTCTGAATCCACGCTTTCTGACATTCTCTCCAGGCTTGTAGAAACTGTAGGAGATGCAGGAGAAGAAGCACAGGTATATGCATATTTCCTAATTTTTTTCTCTGCTGCAATCATGTCATTTACAATTTTCTCATTTTATTAAGAAATCAGAACATGTTTAAACAGCATCCTTGTTGTATTTTTTGATACACAGTAAAAGATAAAAGCAGTACAATGGGCTCAGCTGCATTTTCTACTTAAATGAAGAAGAAAGAAGTATTAAAAGTGATTTTCTGATACCTGGTTTAATTTCTGATTGTAACATGTTGACTTCTCACTTCTGAAGAACAGAACAAAAATAATTCATGATTCTGCTGAGCACTTCATTCTCAAAGGCAACCAGTTGCTTCCAAACACTTGTTTTCAGAGACTCTTCAGTCTGAACAAGATATCTCAATAAAAGTAATCTCTTTCCTGCAAGCATCCATGCTCTGTATAACCCAAATGATGCTGGAAGTCTGCAGTGTTTTAAAATAATACAATATAATATGAAAGAAGAGGAAAACTATTTTAGAGTGTCTTGTTTTTAGATTTATCAGCCACATATCATATTGTATGTTTTCAGTTTATCCTATGTTGCTGCTTGCAAAAGAAATGGACTATCCTATTCAAACCACAAAAAGAGGGACTGAGTCATAAAGTATAGACTCACCCAGGGGAATAATCGAACTTTATATTTACTTTGTGAGTGGCATTGGATGAGAGAATACAACTCAAATAAATTCATGGTTTTGTCATTAATTAGCTTTAAATCAAATTATGTACCATATTCTGTTCTACATTGAACTTAAATCAATAATTTGAGTTGTCCATCATTAGGACCATGGTGTAAGTAAAGCAAGAAGTTATTAAATGTCCCTAACATTGTTTGTTCTCTTTTTTATATTACCAATCAAGATGTCCTATGCAATCTGCAGTGTTGTACATACCATAACATATAATAACCTTGGCCTTTTCCAGGGTTTTGTTGTAGAGCTGCTACTCACGCTGGAGTCCGCCATTGACACATTGGCTGAAACCATGAAGCATTATGATTTTATTTCTGCACTTTCTCAGTAAGTACTTGCATGAGTCAAACTACACAATACATGGGCATGTTAATTGTTTATTTTTCGTATAGCCAACATGTTCCTTGTCATAATTTGGGGGGTGGGGGCTTAGTACGGGGATAGCATGCTGTTTTCAAATGTTCGTCTCTTTGGATGCTTAGTCACTCGAGACTCCTGAAACTGACCTCAGTTATACCTTACTTTTTCTACTGCTAGAGGTAGGGCAAATTAGAAACTTTTAAATCAGTGTGTTTTTCTGATTAAGAAGGGGAGAATTTGTTAGATCTTGGTTCTGCTCATAGTTCTGCTACTGTCCCATCAGGCCTCAGTTTTGTGAACCATTTAGTACCTTCACGTCTGAGTAACTTTAGTGGTATTAAGCACAATCACCATCTTTTAGGATCAGTGCCTATCAGACATTGGTTGCCATCTAAGCTCTCTGTGCCTCTGTTTCCCCATTGTAAATGTGATGTTAATTTTTTTTAAGTACTTTAAGATATCTGGATGAAAATTGCTATATCATGGTAATTATTATTTCTATGAAATTAATATTACAATTATTTGTAAACCAAGTTTCTTCAAATACAGCAGATGATATCTCATTTAGAGCTGCCTACTGTGCTTTCCAGATTAGTTGTTTTTTAAACAACAACAAAAGTGTAAATGAAGGTCTGAACTGTCATTTTTCCATCAGAAAATTTTTCTTACCTGTTCTGTCTCGAAACTGGCTCAGCAGATTATTATCAGACTTTCAAAAGAGAATTCTTATCTTGTGTTTGAGAGCAGACTTCAGAAATTACATTGTAAATATTATGGTTCCCTTCACCCCCAGATGCTGGATGTACTATGAGTCTGGCCCAGAATACTTATATACTGTGCCAGCAGTTCTCAGTGACTGTCAGGACACACTACTGTGTGGCAAGTGTGTTGCAGAGTGCTGGGGAAATGACTGGATTTGGCCTGGGGAGGGTGGGCTGATGTGTCCTAAAGGGTAGTGATATGCCACCAAATGTGTTACAACCTGCAAAAGTTTGAGAACTGCTGTACCAGGCTACAAAGGCTTCTTTCAGATATAGCACTTGCCTGTTGTTCATGCTTTTTCTTTACATTGAGACTGAAATGTTTCTACTTGAATAGAACTTGGAAACTTCATCTAGTGGAGAATGCGGCTGCCCATATACTTTGAGATATTTCATGCATGATGTAGATGTTAATTTCCATTTGGTTTCTGGGTACAGTTGAACAGATTAGGCCTGCATAGTTGGAGCTTGGATACCTTAGAGATTCTGTCTTTTTGTGTTTAACCCTGGCGCTTGAAATCAGCTACAATATTTCTCACCATTGAACATCATGAAAGTTGAGGATTTTGAGCACTTCAGAGGTTTAAGCCCTAAGTCCAAAGCTTTGGGAACTGATGGTATGGCATTGTCAGTGGGGGGCTGCTGACTGTAATTTGCTTCCCCTGCTAGATTGGCAAAGCTCAAAAATGTATTGAACACATCAGGGCATTTGCTACTCATTTTTTTTCGCTCAGGCTTTGAAGTAAAGGCCTGCACTATGAGGTTGGTGTAAGCAGGTTTTTGAGGAATGATGCTTATTCCAGGATCTAACGCATGCCTACTGATTTTGAAATGTGCATTTTATAAACTGAATAAATGATGCATACTCACATGCCCCTCCATCCCTCAGAAGATAAGATAGGTTATACTGTGGTTTCTGTGTATAAATTAAAACTTAGTTCAAAGGTTGGAGGTTGCAGAGTGGCATGTATACTGTACATCTGCCTAACATGGTTCCAGAAAATTCAGAAATCTATCACGAATCCTTCTGAATCTCAGTGTGAAAGGCACTGAGGGTATGGATCTGCCTAGATACTACCCTAAGAGAAATATAAGAATATAAAAATAACTCCATTTCTTAATTCCCTGTCTTTCCTTATCTGTAAGAAAATGGATAGGAATTCCAAATGTTCATTCCTAGCTCACATTTTTCATATTTTTGATCAGTATGTCAAATTGTATTAGATGCTTGGTTGGCTGTCTTACCTTGGTGATTTCTTAAGTCTGAAAAACACTTCCCTAGCTAAGGCACTGAATTAACAAGGCAATCTCCTTCTCTCCTGGGACTTGTTTATGACATAAGTGTTTACTGAAACCTCCTCACTGATAGCAGAATCTACTTAGCATGAGCTGTTGGATTGATTTTTGAGGTCCTGAATTTTTAGGATGTATATTATTAAAGGTCTGACGTTTTACATGCAATAATATATTTCATTGCTTTTGTTTTAGAACTTCATACCATGATCCTGTAATGGGAAACAAGTATGCAGCTAACAGAAAAAGCACTGGACAGATAAATCTAAGCACAAGTCCTATTAGTAGTGGCAATTGTTTGGGATACTATAGTAATGCAAGGAGTAACTCTTTGAGACTGAGTTTAATTGGTGACCGGAGAGGTGACCGTCGGCGGAGCAACACACTGGATATAATGGATGGAAGAATAAACCATGGTGGTAGTTTAGCAAGGACTAGAAGCCTCTCCTCTCTGAGAGAGGGAGGGATATATGATGTGCAACCCACTACTGATCCTGTCAACTTGATGGCCACCATATTTTGGATTGCTGCATCCTTGCTAGAATCAGATTATGAGTATGAATACCTCCTGGCTCTCAGGCTGCTCAACAAACTGCTTATTCATTTGCCTCTGGATAAATCAGAAAGTCGGGAGAAGATAGAAAAGGTGCAGAGTAAACTGAAATGGAATAACTTTCCAGGCCTTCAGCAGCTCTTCCTTAAGGGTTTTACCTCAGTGTCTACGCAGGAAATGACAGTCCATCTCCTCAGTAAACTCATCACTGTCCCCAAGCATACGTTGGTTGAGCCCTCCCAATTAGCAGGTATCTTTAATTAAGCAATACATAACAATATTAAATTTAGTAAGTTAACTGAAAAGTGAATTAATTTTTGGCATTAAAAGAAGTAGTGGTGTATATCTGCCAGTGAAGAGCAAAAGTAAATCTTGACATTCCCATTATTACTACAGTAGGTACAAGTAATCTAGAGAAATGGTACCAAGAGTTTGTATGAGAAAACCTGTTGGAATAATATGTTTCATTATAGTAAATTTGTTTCCAAAATAAGAGCATACATCAGTTTCTGCCTTCTAAAACCATTTTGTTATAGTGGCTTTGGCCTCAGCCTTTTGACTAACATAAAGAGTAATGTCTATACCCTTCAACTCCATGCATGGACATAGAGGGATCAATCTGTCTGCTGCATGGACCATTACTGTACTTGGTCTGGCCTTCAAATATTATCTAACATTTAAATCTGTTCCTGTCAGTTCAGTCCTCTGTCTCCATGTGTAGAGACACATGGGGATCACTCGATATGTTGCCCGGGTCAAAGCTACTCTTAGTCTGGCCCGAAACCTTTAACATTTTCATTCTGAACTTTTGCATGTTCTTTTAGGACCTTATCACGGTCCTGAATAAGAGTATTGAGTTATTTAATAATTTGTTTATCTGGTTGGATGATCATTCTATTTCCATCTTAAATAATAAAGCAGCTTTGGTCATAGAGATCTATTTTTTTTTTTAAATATTGAAAGTTTGTTCTGTGCTCACATAATTTCAGCACCATTTTTTTGTCTGCAGGATTTCCTCTTAACATCTTGTGCTTACTGCCTCATCTAATCCAACATTTTGATAACCCAACTCAGTTCTGTAAAGAAACAGCAGACAGGATAGCTAAGGTATGTAAAAATAACAATCAGGGATTATTAACAATTTTGACTTTTACTATTCAGCCAAAACCGATTTTAGCTTTCATACCAAATGTATCTGCAAAGTCTTACAATGCTGCTTTTCCACCAAATTTTCTTCTTCCATGTCTAAGACCTTTCTGTAAGAATTGTGTTAAAGAATTGTAATTGGTCTTTGAAGGCCTAATCTAAAGTTCACTGAAGTCAAGAGAAGTATTTACACTGAAATCAGTGATCTTTGAATTAGGATCTAAGTACTCCTAGAATCAAATACCCATTAGTCTTAACCTATACACTGAAAAAGTAAGAACCAATTTTTCCCGTTGCTGGTGTCACAAAAAATCTTAACTTTTTAAAAAATATTTCACAGTTTAATTCTAATAGGGAAGTAGTCCTTTACTTCTGAGACTGGTATGTAGAGAAAAACAGTTGCTGTACAATTTTTCTTACCTACAAACAATAATTATCTTGGGGAAACTTGGTTTGAATGACTCTCTTTTTAAATTGAGCTCTTCAGTTAATCAGGGTGAAATATGTGCTGGCAATTCCCATTAGATCAGTGGACAATTGGTGGGAAGGAAGGCATGGAAATAAGACAGTACCAGCTTGTTGTAGTTGCAGCTGTTATGGGCCATTACTGCACAGTAGGGCAGGCAGTGTGACCTACTGCATAGAAGACTGGACTGGGACTTGGGAGACTTGAATTCTATTCCAAGATCTGGCACTAGACTTCTGGATGATCTTGTTTAAGTCACATCACTTGCTCTATGCCTCAGTTTCCCCATCTATAAAGTGGGACTGATGACACTAGGCTTCTCTTATAAAGTGCTTTAAATCTGCTGAGGAAAATTGCTAGCTAAGAGCTAAGTGATGGTATTACGATTCCCACCTGTTATGGATCTGGCAGCCAATGGTGTGGGGGGGAATGTACTGAGAAGAAAGGAAAAAGGTAACTATACAGTATGTCCAATGGACAAGTAGAGAAGAGGCTTAGGTTTTAGGGAGTGTTCAAGGGGAGAGGAGTAGTGTGCAAGCAACAGCACATTATATGCTGAAGAGCAGAAGAAAAGAACTGGAGAGGAAGATTAAATGAAGATGAGCAGTAAGCAATTTAACTACCTTTTTTTACCAAAAAGACAAAACACTTATTCCATTAAAGACAGTTAAAATACATAAGTACTTTATTTATATTGCTGCATTACTCCTTCCTGGAAGCAAGTTCTGCAGTTACCACTCAGATCTGATAGAATTATATATAATCCCAGTGCAATTGGAGATGGGGTCTGTGCAAGAAGAAATGAGGGGGAACTGGTTATGGAAACACTGTTCATTGAACCAAATTCTCTCGGTGAGAGTGACCATCTTTCAAGCTTACACAGAGCTCTTCAGATCAGGACTATGTAGGAAATAGTCACTCAACAGATTTATTCTATTCAAGGTGCTCATTTAGCATTCTCCAACTGGGAGCACAATTTAGCTCTTACCTGGTCATTTGATCATATATTGAATTAATAGGTATATAAACCCATTATTTAAAGTTTACCAGTAAGAACATTATGTGTCAGATTTTCTGCCCATACTTCACCAGATTGAGACAGGTTTAACATGAACAGTAAGTCCACTTGGAAGCACGGATGCAGTTGCGCAAGCCAATCACAACACCTGTCATGGTAGGGAACCAGTAATTAAGCTGTGCAGCTCTAAAAGTGTAAGTGGGGTGAAATGGAGAAGTAAGAGTAGCTTAGCAGACGACAGAGGTAGGCCTGCCAGGAGATGTACCCTTTCCAGGCAGCCTTGACTGAACAGATTTTACAGCAAATCTCTCTGAGGGTAGGTCTATACTGCCTGCCATTTTTGGCAGCAGTCTAGTGGAGATATGCAAGTTACTTGCATGTCTGCATTCGACTTCCCTACATTTGTTATGTCGACTGCACTGAGTTGAAGGAAAGGGCCTTCTTTTGACTCATTGCTACCCCAGTTGCTGAGGTGATGGTGAGAGATCAGCTTCCCTATCAACTGAGTGGATCTTCACAGACCCAGTCAATCGATCGGGAAGTTCAAATTTGCCACCATAAGTGAAGATTAGCTCTTACTGAAATCCACTCCATTACAGATACACTTCAAAGCATGAATCTAGTCCTAGATTGTTGTTGTTTTAATTTAACAGTGCAAGTACCCTGCACATTATTTTACACTGAATGGTAATTCTAAATCTTTTCAGCAATTTTCTTTATTACTTTTATAGTAAATTGAATTTTTGAGCTTGACTCTGTAAAATATAAATATTCATGTGGGGTTACTTTGTCCTCAGAAGTACTGAAAAATAAATCCTCAGGCAAGTAAATAATACTTCAAAGTAAATAACTGTATTTTATCAGGATAATGAGACATTTAATATATCCAGTAATACAGTGGAAAATTAATTATTAGAAAAAGGGAAATTAATTTCTTTGTGTTTTGTTTTATAGGTTTGTGCAGAGGAGAAGTCACCAACCCTTGCCAATCTGGCACATATGATGAGTTTATACAGTACACACAGTTATTCCAGAGACTGTTCTAATTGGATTAATGTAGTGTGTAGATATTTGCATGACTCCTTCTCAGATGCCACATTTAATCTTGTAACTTATCTTGCTGAGGTAAATTTTACTGAAAATGTATTTCATGTAGACAAACTGATTTAAACCATTTCTTTATTGATGACACTTTTTTTTACTTTTTGCTCTCTTGAAAATTGAAAAAATATGTTTAGAATATCTTCTATGGAATAAAGTGATATTAAAAGGTTGTAGAATTTGGAGGAGGTGGGTGGTTAAAACCATTTTTGAGTCGTGAATCTGAATTTTTAAATTGAAATGGTCATCCTTCCCATGGTGTGTCCCTTTCCCGTGGCAGTAATAGTTTGTAATAAATTTTATCATCCATCCACTTACATCTGTTTCTGGCAGAGGGCTATTCTTGCTGCTCCCTCATTCCTGTCAGCATGTAGAAAAAGTACATATGCTTTGGTTTTAAAGAAGTATATTTAGAGAATATATTTAAAGAGATCACCTAGTCCAGGTTGAGCTATAATTTAAAGTTGTTCTTAGTAGAAAATAAATTTTAATCAGAAATTAAAGTTGTAAATATCAAGCGATGTATTTTTTCAAATTGTTTTTGTGCATACAAAATTGAGTAAATAATTCTGCAAGTTGTTCAGGTGCAGAACTGCCACTACCTGTAATAGGACTACTCTGCATGGAAAACTAGCAAGAAGTGTCCCTTAAAATGCATTGCTTAACTAGTGTCCCTCAATTTTTAAAAAATTTTTCCTGTATATGAATCTTTGCGTTTGTGCAATTATTTTATTAATGAAGAACATAGCTATTGTAGGTATCAAACTTCTGTAAGCTTTATAGATCATAAGTCCTTTATGTAACATTTTTTAGGAACTTTTCCTGTCCTTGTACAATATATTAAAGCAGCATTCAGGGAGCTTAGGAATTTAGAAGAGTTCTTTTTGCCTTAGGTGATTTAGACTTGTGCTAACTTTAAAGTGTCACCAAAGTGTGTTATTTAATAAATAGAAGGATGTGAATACAGAAAGAAAATACTGGAATAAAAAATACAGTTCTGTTGTACTCTACCATATTTTTTCCAAGCCAGAACTTGAAGATTTTAAATAAATATTAATTTACCACATAAAATACAGAAGGGAGAAAGGAAATCTAGATCAGTTTTATTAGTTATTATATACTGCCCTTTGTACCCTGTGCTGCCATCAAGCAACCAGATTAAAATTTACTTTTTTCTATTGTGTTTTTAGCTATTAGAGAAAGGGTTATCCAGCATGCAGCAGTCTTTATTGCAGATCATTTACAGTCTTCTGAGTCATATTGACCTGTCTGCAGCACCAGTGAAGCAGTTTAATCTGGAAATCATAAAGGTTATTGGTAAATATGTTCAGGTAGGTATTCTCAAAATGAAAATAACCAGTAAGGATTGTATTTATGAAGTAAAAGTTTCATGCAGATGCACTCTATAATTTATTTTTGAGCGCATATTATTAAAAAGTAGTCGCTTGATTTTACCAAGTTAGCAGTGCTATCTGAAATCCAATAATGTTTTTAAATAATGGATCCATTTCTGTATATACTTATCTATGTGTTTATGTTTACTTATATTAGGAGGCCTACAGACTTTAATCAGACTGCTTATATGACTAAATTTACACACACACTTATTTGTTTACAGGTTTGTGGGGGGGGCGGGGGTAGTAACAAACACAAGCTTTAACTATCATAGTGCACTTCTGTGGATAGAGGGAATTTACATCCAAGTACTGCAGAAATTCCTTCGTTAGCCATATTTGTTTTCAAAGACAGGCTTTGGAATTGCTTGCATCAATATTAATGTTTCTTAGACAGACATAGACACATGCATTAAAATAAAGCTTCATAAAATTCAAGTATGTTTCTTTAGGTGATAAAAGACAGAAGACAAAACTGTGCCCATGGTAATTTGTTGTTTCATGTTTGCAACACAGTTTACAGAAAATATAGTCCCTGAGAGAAATTTAGGCTTTTTGTAGAAAACCTTCATAAAAATGCCTGAAGCACATAACCATTTCAATCTACAAAAGTTCTGAATTTTCTTTCTATATTCCTGACCTTCTTTATTGTGAAATGTCTTAATTAACCAGGAAGAGTATTTTCTCTGGATGTCTGCACTTTAGTTATTGTCCTCTTGTCAGGAGACATTAGGCATAACGGGATGATGAATGTAGCCATAGCTTGCTGGCCTGACATCTGCGATCTTCAGTTTAACTTCTATGGCAGCCTTTTTTTTAAATCTCAGTGGAATATAATCCAAAGAAGAAATTAGCACTTGGAAAGCTGGTGGCAATGAAAGGAAAGTACATAGTGTAGGTGGGCACTTTGGCAGCATAGCATTTATTCTTTTCAGTAACACCAAGTAAAAGAAGAAAAAACAAATAATTTTATTATGGTTTATAGCAGGGATGGCCGAACTCAAGAGCCACACAAGTTGATTGTTAAACCTTCAAGAGCTGCGCTGAGGCATACAGCCATATACTTTTACGTACTAAATTGATTTGCTGACATTCTTCCACGAGCCACACTTTTTCATTCGAGAGCCACATGCGGCTCCCGAGCTGCAGTTTGATCACGCTTGATTTATAGTAATACTGGCTAGTTTCTCAGACTCTGCATTGAGAATCTACTGTTAGTAATTAAACCTAGTGCAGACCTACCAGAAACTGTGAGAGTACATTTGTTCGGAGCTGTACATGTGCATTGAGCACATCATAAGACGGAAGGCCAACAGAGGTACAGCAAAAGTGCAGATATTACTACAGCCTGCGGAGTGTTTATCTTCTAAAGTAGTAACTTTAAAAAAAACTATTTATTACCTTTTTAAGAAAAAAAATAATTTTTACAACCATATAAAAATGCTGTTAAAGAGACTTCCCATTTCAACAACGTAGAGCTGACCCTGTTGATATGCTGCTGCTTGTGTGTTTTCTCTTTTCTTTCTCTTGTCTCCTTCCCCCAGTATCTTCCCAGCTGGAATTGCTCACTATTTTGAAGACCATCAGTGTTAAATTAAAGAGAGTGCACTTAGCCCAGATGCTTCCTGTTGAGTTCTCATCCTCTTGTCCTGATTACTTAAAGAAACCCTCCAGCCTTACCCCATATAAAATGTCTGTGTGGGATCTCCAAAACTGGTTTAAAGCACAAAACTGATTGATTGATTGATTGATTGATTGATTGATTGATTGATTGATTGATTGATTGATTGATTGATTGTCTAAATGGTTAAAGCTACAGTGTTATACCATGTTTTCAAAATGTTGCAGAAGGGCTTATAAAATAACACTAGCACAATTAAAGCAACAATCTTGGCAAAAATCCATCTAATCCAACTCTTGTGTTGTGAACCTGCTGTTTAAAATGAAATTTAACAACTTTGGATGATTTTAAGAAAGCTTCGGTAAAGCTGCTTGAATTCTGAAATGGCAGGAGGAAGGAGAGGGAAACAAAGTCACTTTCCTGGAGCACTTTAAATCTTAGCTACCTGGTTCCTTCCTTCAAGCCGCAGTTCATGATACAGATCTTTGGATGATTAAAGCAATATTATCTTATTACATAATTTTAAATGTTTGTTCTTGTAGAAACTATTTATTTTTGTGCTTTCTTCTGTGCTGCTCCTACATGCTTGGGAGGTGTTTCTTGTTAACATCTGCAAAGTCATATCATTAGTCACCTTCAAATCCTTTCCGAGAACTCTTGCCATGATGTTAGCTTTTCTGTACATGTTTTAGAACAGAATAATTTATCATTAAAACATGTTTCCACTTAAAGTATCATAAACAAAGTCTGTTGTGTACTCTGGAATTGTTTTGTAAAGTATGTACATTTTATTTTCTGATAGAGTCCGTACTGGAAAGAGGCCCTGAATATTTTGAAACTGGTGGTGTCTCGATCAGCAAGTCTCGTTGTACCTAATGATATTCCGAAGTCTTATGGAGGTGATATAGGTTCACCTGAAATCTCATTTGCAAAAATGTTTAATAATGTCTCCAAGGAATTGCCTGGAAAGACCTTAGATTTTCATTTTGATATATCAGAGGTAAATTCTTATCTGTAGCTAGAATGTAATAATGACATTCAGTTTGAGATTCTATTATTATTCATGTTTATAATACAAGAGTTCAGAAAGATGTCATTAGAACAAATAAAGATTAACCAGTTTTGAAGATTTAATAATATTGAACTCATAAGTTGTTTATTTGTCATACTTAATTAAAAGAGGTTATTAGTGAAAAATGAACTTGGGGTCCTTTTTAAGGCTCAATTTGTGTAACTCTTCCTTTTGAGTACTTCCTCATTAGAGTAGCCTCCCTCATCAAAGTTAAGGGAATTACTCACGAGTAAGTGCTTCCAAATATGAGTTACAAATATAAGAATCAAGCCCTTAATGATCAAAATTTGCCATGAATTGTATAGCTCATTCTTATCTGGAATATAATTTAATCTTATCTAGTATATTCCAGTCTTAGCATAAAGTAGTCAATCTAAACTTCAGTCAGAATTTTGTGTCTCTCACCAGTAGTGTTGTATTTGACGTAAAGGGTTTTCTGCTTATCTGTGGAAAATTATATGGTATGCTTCTGTGTCTTTGGGACCAAAGTTGTTAGCTGTACTTAAATTATTTTGCAAGGCAGATTGCATTCCAAATAAGAAAAAGCTCAGTTCCACAAACCTTTAGTGGATTACGATTTTCATTTTGGACTGTTGGTATCAACAGTAAAATAAGCAGTAAATTATGCATTAAACAAGCTCAGTTTTGTTTTGCTTTTCTGTTTTGTTTTCAGGGAATTTGGTGTATTTCCCCTGACAGCTTACAGGATAGAGTGCAAGATTTTATGTATACATTTACCACTGAAGTTGCTAGATTAGGAAACCAAACTAAATGCGTTTTTTATACTTTATAAACACAGTTTCTTATGTGGTTTGCATTTTAGCAAAACGTATCACAAAACATTTCATTTAGTATGAAAGCCTATAGTAGAGTTTGGAGCCAGTTTAAAAAAACATGGTCAGAGAAGAATACATCAACAAGTCATAACCATGAATTTCAAATCAGGATGCAAACTTCCCAAAGATTGAGAGAGTTCAGATCCTGTGTTTTGGTTTTGGCCTATCTTTAAAGCCAAGATTTATTTTAGGATGAGACTTGTAGTGGCTAGCACCTCTGCTTAACATACAGAAGGTCCTGGGTTCAATTCCCAGGGGGTTGGACTCGATGATCTCACGAGGTCCCTTCCAGCCCTATGATTTGATTTGATTTGATTTGATTTGATTTGAAAAAAGATGGAGAGTAGCTGAGGGAGAGGGCTGGTGCAGATTTCAGCAAGTGCAGAAAAGTTCTTATCACAAGGAGGCAAATTGTACTCAGGGTCATTGAGGAGGCAAATGCCAGAAAAACAAAGTGAGCAGAGAGAAGAATACACTGGTGGCAACGGGTGGTCGCATGTGCAATTTGGAACAAATCCATGGAAAACTTAAAATATTAGTGTGGCAAATTTAAATTAAGAGAGCCAGTGGAGCTGATTGGGATAATCTGGTTGTTGGTCTTTGTGTGTGTGAGAGGGCAGATGGTAGCACACAGCTCTGGGTGGAATTTGGAGACCTGGGAATTGGCATTAGAGGAGGGAGTTGAAAAAGAGAACTCAGGGTTAAAACTGATCATAAATAGTAGATAATGTTGTGCCTGTCATATGAGGTCCTGACTGCATTTGAAACCTTCCCTTTTATGGTGTGAATTTGCCTCTGGCACAACTCTATCCATAGATGTGCAGAAGTGCAATATACACCTTTCTGCATTCATGAGTGTTTCCAGCCCATAGACTTCATTGGCATTGTGCTTATTTCCACAAGGGCTGTATTTGGCCTACAGTCTTTAAGTAAAGCATGCATTTTAATGAAACTCATGTACCATGGAAAGATTATTTTTGTTTAATACATTGAGGTATTTACTCACACGTATACTCTCAAAGGAGTGTTACGTCTTTTAGTTTTAAAGAGTTAACTTGAGGGTTTTTTTTTAATATAGTTTAAAAATGTGATCAGTTTTCGTATATCAAACCTACATATATTTTAAGAAGGGGAGGGGGTGCAGCAAATAGTCCAGATATCCATATTTTGGATGAACTTGTCAGTATTTTGTCTTCTGGCTCACAATGCATCCATTGTTGTGTGTGCTCAGTATAACTGTGCATGAGGTTTTTGCTTACAGAATTAATTAGTAAACTTAAGTTTTAGTATAATACTGCTAATAGTTCTGAAATTGATAATAAGGTCTTATAACTAACTATTTGAATTCTAAATAGTTTAGACAGGTTAGATAAACACTTGGTGGGGATCTCGTAGGTATACTTAGTCCTGCTTTTGTTCAGGGGGAATGGATTAAATGACTTTATGTGGCCACTGCCAGCCCAATATTTCTGTGATTCTTTGAGTCTGTATTTTTTTCATCTGGCAGACTCCAATTATTGGGAACAAGTATGGTGATCAGCATAGTGCGGCTGGCAGAAATGGGAAGCCAAAAGTCATTGCTGTCACTCGGAGCACTTCTTCCACTTCATCAGGATCCAATTCCAATGCCTTGGTCCCTGTCAGCTGGAAAAGGCCACAGCTGTCTCAGGTACATTATATGATAATACAGCAAATTCAGTGTATCTGAATGAAAGGATTGTGTGAGTGTGTCTTGAAATTCAGTATCAACAGTATACCTTAACAGTTACTGAATATTAGTTACTGTTTTGCAGTGGTAAATGTATTGGTATAATGAAAATCTTTTTTTCTTTAAAGATATTTCTTAAGACTTCACCACCTAAGATGTCTGCTTTAAAGTTCCTGGTGTTTTATATTTTCAAGATGCCCTGAAGATTTTATCTCCTCATAAGTTCTATACTATGATTTTCTTTTTTCCCCAGAGAAGAACTAGAGAGAAGCTAATGAATGTACTCTCACTGTGTGGTCCAGAATCTGGTCTCCCCAAGAATCCATCAGTAAGTGTTTCTACATTCCAGAAAGCAATACTAATGCATATTCAGTCTGATAATGTTGATTAAAAAAAATAAATTATTTTGTCATAATTTAGTTCCTGGCTGATTGTGACAGGCTGCTCCCCAGATCCAGTCCAGTGTGCCACTGTGACCACTCTGATTCACACTCCAGAACCCTGATTTGCCCCACTTTGCCAAGTGACGCCTGAGTCAGTCCACTATGGTCTCTGGCATGCAATCAGTCCCAAGCAGTGTGTGTATGCCCTTTGGGTACTCTAGGGACAGTCCCCGAGCAAGCACCCCTGGCCCCAGATACCACCATCTACAGAGTTTGGAGCCCACTCCCAATCACCATATGCTCAAATCCATTCATTTAACAAAAGAATGGATTGTACCCAGCCTTCTTCACTCATGTCCTCCAAAGATCACACAGCTATAGATAAAAGAACTACAAATTTATTGATCAGATTATAATTCTAAGTGAGAATATGGCCAGTCATGGCAGAATCACAGTATAAATGAGTCAGGAGAGACCACAAGGAAATAAAAGGTAAGACATGCATACTACCCTAATATCTCTATTTCAACTGACCTCATAGTCTACGTTTATGCTCAAGTTGTTCGGCTGTCAGATGTTTGTACAGCCAGTCTCTGCCTGAGGCCAGGCAGGGGCCAGATCTTGCTTGGAGTTGTTTCAAGATGGAGATTCTCTGGCAAAAAGCCCCAGATACCTCCACGTGTCTCCCTTTGTTCCCATTAACCTGCTCTGACCCCTCCCTTTCTGGGCAGGGGTGATCTTTGTCTCATCCAGGCCAGGGAAATTAATTAGTATATCTTTGTTGTCTCCTCTAGGTGCTTGCTTGCTCACTGCTGTTCTGTCTGTCTCCAACCCCCCTGAGCCATGTTTCACATCTGTACACGTGCATGAGGCTGCAGGAAACATCCCATCATAGTAATCATGTAGAGTAGGTTGTGAGCATCCATAAAGAAATGTTGCATGGTGTAATTGGCAACAAATTATACAATCACAGTGTACCAGTGAACAGGAAAATCATATAGATCATAACCCAGGGTGCACAGATGGGCATGCCGTGACAATGATAGATTTCAGATTATAATTATTAATGGGGAATTATCATCAAAGGTGCTTTCAGTTGACTCCAGCAGAAGTCCATTTTTGCCTCAGTGCTATTCAGGATTTTTACCAGTGACCTATAGGAGGATATAAAATTGTTAATGTTAAGTTTGCAGATGACGCGAAGATTGGTAGATTGTTTAATAATGAAAAGGACAGATCACTTCTACAGAGTAATCTAGTTTGCTTGCCAAATGAAAGGTCATCTCATCTAGGAACAAAAAAAATGTTGATCAGATGTACAGGATGAGGACTACAGCATGGAAAGCAATAACTCTGAGCGGAACTTAGTGGTTATAGTGTACAACCAACAGCACAAACTCCCAGTGAGATGGCGGTGGGAGAGGTTAACATGAATGAATAAACGTTTACTTATATTAGTATGGTTATGGTCTTACTAGTGAATTTTGCAACATAATGCATACAAGAAGCTAAAAAAAGATCAAATGCATTAATGTTTCAAATCCACCAGGAAAAAACACACATCATCTCAGTTTTGCCCATTGACTACTTGCGATTAGAATGTTCACGTTTTAGAATCGAAAGACAGATACCTTGCTTTTAATTTGATGATTAATTTTCATGACTTTCATGAGTTGTAGTTTTGGTTGGATAGAATAACATTTCTTTTACATGGATTTTTCATTACTTTTTGACAAAGTTTTATAGCACCTCACAGCACACCACAGCACAGTGATTAAAAACCACTGACCTAGATTCTAATTTCTGACCCTGGTTGGTCCTCAGCTATTTGCTGCTGTCTATAACCTGTTGCTTAGCCTTGACTTCATTATATTCTTACCCAGCTTGAGTTCAACCCTGCTCTTTGCCTGCAACTTGGTGCCTGACCCTAACTTCCTGACATTCTGACCCAGATCATTCTCAGTCCTGCTACTCAAATGCAACTTAGCAACTGATCTATGCACACAGGCTGCCCATAGCCTGGTCCTGACAATATCCCCATGCATGATTTGCGTGTTTGTTCTCTCATTCCCCTGGTTGTGAGTGCAGCGAATTTGAGAGTATGGCTGGGAGATATAAATCTATTCCTAAATACACAGTCTAAAAGGTTAGATTTGATAAGGAGAAAGGTGTAATCAGCCTCATCATTACAAATCAGCATTGCCGACCAGGAAGCATTATTGACTAAATATGACTTTTTCAAACTGGGACTCCATGGCAACAATTACAAAAAAGTTACCTGAATCTCCAGGGAAGAGTTTGTGGCATTTAGTTCAGAGAGCCATTTGTTGATGGCCAGCAAGGCACTGAATGTGGCAGGTACTTCATCTAGATTTGTGACTTCAGCTGTGACAATGAAAAGGTCCTCATGTCTATAGAACTCTGGCATAGCTCTTGAAGTTGAACAGGCCATAGAGGACTCACTGTTTGATAGTCAGTTTTGTTTTCTGAGGAAACTGATGAGACTTCACATTCTTTTAAGGACTCCAGACATACTTTATGGTCTTTGAGGATTTATACCCAGGCTATAAAGATGCCATTTTGCAGTCCAGCAACAACACCAGCAATATCCCTCTCAGAAATAATTTCACCAGTAGTCCTATCCTGCTAGGTAAGAAGGCTTCTTCAGAAAGGGGCATAAATCACAGAGGAAAAGGTCTTCAAGAACAGCATACCAGTTGTGAACATTTAAACCTAGTCTTCACAGTCTGGAGACAGGGTGTGTCACTTGTTTAGTTCTTGGGAAACGACAGCTATTGACAGATGGGATTATATAAGCAGTGTGGGATTAGGTTATGCCATACAATTTCTGTATATTCCCTCACTTCTACATCCCTAACCTGTCCCTTTTCAAAGATCATCAAAGTAGTGTCTTGTAACCTTTAAAAAAATCTATTAAACTCATGGAGATAGCAGTTAAATCTTGGGGATTTTTTCTTTCCTTTTTGTACCTTTTAGTTCCCAATTACTTATATGAATTGCCAAGACAGTTATATTGCACAGTTTGAGTAAAGTCTTCTAATACTACTATATGTTTTGTCTCATAGGCTTCCCTGTATTTTATCTTTTAATATTATTTAAGCCTCGCTTGTTTCCATTATTATCTATTCTATTTCTGTAGGTTGTGTTTTCTTCAAATGAAGACTTGGAAGTTGGGGATCAACATACTAGCCTTATTTCAACAACGGAAGAAGTAATTCAAGAGGAGGAAGTGACTGTGGAAGATAACAGCAGTGAGCAACAGTTTGGAGTTTTTAAAGATTTTGACTTTTTAGATGTTGAGTTGGAAGATGCAGAGGTGAGACCCTGGTATTTCTACTGTGTAGTTGTGTCAGTTTAGAATGTTTGAAAAGCTGGGTTATGTTGCACAATATTAAGGGTTGGGCAGCAGTTCCATAACTTCAAAACAAAATCTTGACCACAAATTTTGCAATGTCAAATGCAGTATCAATTGTCTTTACAAAGGTAGCATTAAATGACTGCCCATTTAGTCCAAAAGAATGTTTTATAGCTAGGGAAAGAAGAATTCTCACAACATAAGATTTTGTTTATTAAGACTATGGGACAGTGCACACTATGCAAGAATGCTGTCTGATGCTATGGAAAATCTTGCTGACTAGAATAGCATATTAAGAATGCACTTCAATATTAGGTACTAATGATTCTAAATTTCCAGAATTGCAAGTAGTGAAATAGTATCCCATTTCAGTATATATTATTGCTCTCAGTGAACTGTCAGACTATCTCACACTATCTTCATACAAGGTTTACATTGTAACCTCTGCCATTCAGATTTTGTCTGGTTTGATGCATGTTTTCTTCCTTCACATTTTTTGTTCTGTTGAAGTAATGAAATCAAGTAATAAGAGGTTTAAAAGTTAACAGCAACATTCATTATTATTATTGTTTGTAATCGTATCATAGTAAATCCTCCAGACCCCGTCTGTCGATCATGATCCTATTGTGTTAGGCATTGTAGGAGAACATCATGATTTAAAGATCTTACTGTGATGCCTCAAGAAGAGGGGAAGCAGTGAGAAAAAGAATCAGTACCCTCTGTAATTCACCCTGTTCCATCTGGATATTATAGTACCTTCAAAATATTAAATTAATAAAAGGAGAACCTTGGCAGGTTTTTTGATTCAAACAAGCACCAAAATGCCTAGATATTTTTCTGATATTTGAGATCCCTTCTCTCTCCATCACAGTCTTGCTATCCCTCTTTTCAGGCTCCTGATCTCCTCTTTCCAGACTTCTTCAATTTATTCTCCTTTCCCACAAGTCCTCCACTTTCTTGCATCTCTCCCGTCTGCTGATTCTCTCTTGCAAGTTACGTGTCCAGTATACATATGCCCACATATACCAGCCAGGTCCCTGGTTTTCTGTGGATTTACCCTAATATCTGATACCCTAAATGAACCAAGAATAAGTGAACTGTTCAGAAGAGGTAGATTAAAAAGCATAAAGATCTAGCAGAAAAGTTGCCACAACATCTAAATATAGAAACATCTGTGAGCAACATGCATTTTACTTTTCCAAGTTAAACTGAACTTTAAAATGTAGCTCAATGTCAATTTTAGTAAGAGGTCAGACTGAGGTACATCCAGTTCTTATTCTTGCTCAACTAATTCACTCCTCCCTATGTCAAACCGTAGCCTGCCTATTAGCAACTTAGCATATGGAGAGAGAACTAATGAAAGCATAAAACTTTGAAGTTTAGGAGATCACCGCTATATGTGACATAATGGAAACATGGTAATGTATATTAAGATATACACTGTGGGTCTTTGGTAATATTTAAATGTTAGTGGTATTAACAGTCTGAGAAAACATTTATTAGTTTAAAGCCACTGTTAGTGCTTCAGTCACTAGCTCTTTATTTACTTGGTGTAGAAGTATTTCGTTTGCTTCTCTGGAACAAACAAAATCACTGGGAAAATATGCATGTTGTTTGCATGTTAATGACATTTTGAATCTCCATGAGAGACAGCCATTTGCTGGAGTAACTTTGGAACCAAGTTTGAGAAGACAAGACCTCTGGGCTGGTTCAGAGCATCATTTTTAAGAAGTTTTATTGGCTGTATCGTTGATGGATTGATAAAGGTCTCAGAAAAAGCCAAAGATCTTATCTGTCCACTTAGAATGGAAAAATGGTTACTCAAATATAGATTTAACCCAAGGTGCAAAAACATGCACCATCGTTCATATCTCAACTGGAAAACGAGAGGAGGGAGGATCCATACACTGATGTTCAGGGTCCCCTTCATAAACATTGATTGAAAAATACTTGATACCCTTTGGACTGTCTAGGTAAAATATGTCAGACTTTTCTTCCAGTAGGAGTATAATTTTGGCACCATACGTTTTGTCAACTAAACGTGGACAGATAAAGTCAATTTACGATTTCTTCTGTGTTGAAGCTCAGGGATTTCATTCACTGCTTGTTTAACTAGCTGTTTTACATGTGACACCAAAGAAAATGTACCACAGATGTGTTGTTTTAAGTGTTTTGTCTCATAACTTTTTTCATAAGTAATTTTATATTAAAAGAGAAGTTATAATTTTAACTTTTTTGACTAAAGCTTTTTCCAGAGCTTGAATCAGTCTTCTACAGTTGGCAAATCATACATAATAGAACCTTTTCCCCTGGTTATAGAGTATCTTTAAGTGTTTGTCCTCGTTCTTTCTAATTATGTGTATTTTCCTTTTTGCTAACCAGGAGCTGCAGGTAAGTTGCAGCCTGGTGCAGTGGCTTCTGTGTTCTGTTGTTTGTGGTGTGTTTGTCTGTGCGTTGTAGACAGATACATGTCATAGTGGTACAGATAGGATTATAGACATCATATTTAGCAAGATCCCAATACAAGATATCCAAGAGAGAAATTTAAGAGAATCGTACTTATTTGATGCTAATTGTGGATCATTTGCCATATATCTTAATCCTTTTAAGTAAAAACATCACTTAATGTATTTAAAATTTCAAAAATTGAAGGGCTGATTGAAACTCTGTTCATAGTACATTCAGTATATCTGTCTTTTGTGTTGTCTATTTTTTTCATTATAATACATTTTAGATATCTAGTATAAACTTTCTTTTATTACAGGGGGAAAGTATGGACAACTTCAACTGGGGGGTACGGAGACGCTCACTTGACAGTATTGACAAAGGAGACACACCATCCCTTCAAGAATGTCAGTATTCTGGTAGCACGCCCAGCTTGAATTTGACCAATCAGGAAGATACTGATGAGTCCTCAGAAGAGGAAGCAGCACTGACTGCAAGTCAGATATTATCCCGATCACAAATGGTAAGTCTTTCCTCTGTGAAAGTAATCTGTTTATAACCAAATTAAATTTAAGCTCTAGTTAAATGGTTCTATCAACTGATCTTTTTCAGAGAACATTTTTCATTTCATTCTTATACAAGTTGACAACTGCATATCTCCACCTGTATCTTTTAGAGCAGTGGTTCTCAACTTTTTGCAGGTCACATCACACTTGGTAGCATATCACAATCCTACAGGACACACCAGCCCACCCACCCTGCACCCCCAGGCCAAATCCGGCCATCTCCCCTCCT
Organism: Podocnemis expansa; assembly: GCA_007922195.1. Taxonomy (NCBI): domain Eukaryota; kingdom Metazoa; phylum Chordata; order Testudines; family Podocnemididae; genus Podocnemis; species Podocnemis expansa. The sequence goes on from ML681996.1 coordinate 7,602,468, forward strand.
TTCTGCAGCACACTTAGCAGTATCTGGTGACACAGTAATGTGTCCTGATGTAGTGGTTGAGAACCACTGTTTAGAGGCAAATACTGCTCATACCTTCTGCCCGTAGTTCCAGAAAGCCTTGGATACAGCTGCACTTATGCTGTTCAGTTTTTGTAGCTGGCGCTGGGTTTTTTTGAAGCATGTGAAAGGAGTTCATAATAATCTCAGCTCAGATGGGCTCCTCTATCAGCAGCAGATACATTACATTTGAGATTCCAATGCAATATTCTTTCTTACAACGAAGTTCCTTAAATATGTAGTACACATTTAAAAGATTATGCTGGTTTAAGCAGAAGATGTATGTTTGTATCGTATTTGACAAAAAAAAAAAACTCGGGTTGCTTATTTGCAAATTTGAAATAATTGAAGTACAAAAGTAAATAAATAAACTGCAGCAGGTCTTACAGGAATTTTATTAGTCTTCAACCTTTAAAATTGCTAATCTGCTCCATTTTCATTCATTATGTACTATACAGAGTAAACTAATGCAACACTACTTCCTGTTTGTTTCATTTGTATAAGTTAGCACAGGATTAAATTAAATTTTCTTCAGCACAGCTATTTGCTCGTCCAAATATTCATACTAGAGAAATCTCAATGATATGCTAGATTGGGGTTCTCAGACTTTTTTTTGCTAGGACCCACTTTGAAAATATTTCAGGCTTTGACCACCCTGCCCAAAAAGTGATGGTCTCTCCCCATCCCCCATGCCATACTACCATTATCTCTGCACTCCTGCTGGGGCTGGTACTACCATCGGAGCTGGGCACGAAGCCAGCAGCTGCTGCTCTCCAGCCACTCAGTTCTGAAGAGTTCTAGTTGTCAGCTGTGCACACAGCTGACAACTAGAGCCCAGGCATGTGTGAGTGCTGACAGTTCGCAGCCCTTCCTGTAATAACTTGTGAGATACTGGGTGGTCATGACTCCCAGTTTGAGAACCCCTGCTCTAAAAATGTTTTTGTAATGTGGGAACAAGGACATTGGTTGTCAGTATTAATTTTTCTTGTAAGAAGAAAATGATTTTCCTGTTACGTTGTTCTTCCCTTGTAGTTAAGAGGCTGATATATCAAGTAAGATTATCTTTCATTTTGAAATGTTGAAAATTGGTTAAGAAGTAGCCTATATCCTTGGCACTGGGATGACTTGGGCTATGTCTTCACCTAAAATCTTAGTTCGGACTTGATTCGTCCGAACTAAGTAGTTCAAAAATTAGCTTGAACTATGTGTGTTTTTTTTAGTTTGAACTAACTTTTTAGTTCAAACTAAAAAAGCATGGCTAGTTCAAACTAGAAGTTAGTTCGAACTAAAAAAAGTGCTTAGTTCGAACTGACCGCTAATTTGAACTTATTTAGGTCAAACTAGCATGTCTCCACTGGGCTATTTCGAACTGAAAATGCAAATTAGTTCAAACTAAGCAGTTAGTTTATACTAACCAGCTGAACTAACTAGTTTGAACTAAGCTTTGCTCAGTTCAAACTAAAAAAATTTTTAGTTCGAAGTAGGCAAAGCCTAGTGTATATAGGGTTCAAATTAGTTAAGATTAAGCTTAGTCCAGACTAATTTGCTAGTGTTGACATAGCCTTAGAGAATTAATAAGGAGATATAAAACCTTCTCCCTCTGGTTTTCTAGTGCAAATTCCATGGATTTGTTGGACAGGCATTCACATCACAAAAACCACCATCATAATTGGCACTAAATTGTATTTTATTTTTTATTCATTCTTATAATAAAATTTAGATAATTTTTATCTAAGCTAATATACAAGTATTGTAAGATTTCTCGTTATTGCCAAAAAAAATTGTCTACACTCTTTGAATAAATGAAAACACCTGAAGGGATAAAGTATAGGACAGAAATAATCACTTTACCATCAGGTACATTTAAAAAAAAAAAAAAAAAGATGAGGGGACCAGACAGTGGTATTCATAGGTAGCAAAGAAGTATCTAAATTATCCTGATTAACATCTCATTTTAATTTGCTCATTTGGCCTAATTATGTCAGTAGGAAAGCTCCACCATCACAGTAGCTTAGGTAAAATAAAAGTATTTTTAAATCTTCAAAAAAATTTTGTTTCACGAGAAACAACAAAGAAGCTAATATAATGAAATATAATTTTGAGGTAGTTCTGCAGATAGCCAAAAGACAAACAAACAAACAAACAAAAATCTTTTAAACCTGTGTATTACCTTATGTGAAGAATGTAGGGTATGTCTGTGCTGTGGTTAGACACAGGTAGCTGTCCCGTGTCAGCTGGATCAGGCTGTGGGGCTGTAAAATTGTGATGTAAACATTCAGCGTTATGCTGGAGCCTGAGATCTGGGACCTGAGAGAAACCAGGTGCCAGCCTGAGCCCAAATGTCTATACCACAATGTTATATCCCCACAACCTGAGCCCAAGTCAGCTGATGTGAGCCTGCCATGGGTGTGTATCTCAGTGTAGACATACTGATAGTAATCATAATGTATTTTAAGTTCCATGGTATTGCCAGAGACTCTGGGGCTTCTCTGTTTCACATACATGAAGTCTTTAAATCTGTGGGGTATGTAAATGGTATATGGAATATATTTAGATAGCATAATGGGGAACAGATTTGGCCAAGGAATTCAGTACAAATTACACTTATCAAATAACTTGAGACATTAACAATGGTTCTGGACTATGTAGATGAGCATCACCAGTGAAACCAAATCCAATCTTAAATTAATAGAATGTAGATTGTTTGGATTGCTGCAGAAATTGCTCTTAACGTATCTATTAGAATTATCCTAGGAATGTGTGTCTGGCTAGTAGTTGGACTGCCTCAAAAGTAGTAATGGAAGTTGGTAAAAGAGAGAACCTATTCTTTATATCACATTGGTGTTGCAGTGGCACTGGCTAGAAAAAAATCTTTTATATTACCATCCTCAATCTTTTTCCTTCTTTTAAAAGATCTATTCAAAAAGAGGAACTAAAGATACCCTTTTATAGTACAAGAATGGAAATTAGAAATTACAGCGATAGGACTTGAAAAAGAAAACACATCCCTTGTGGTAGTCATAGTGTAGGCATGTTCATGCAAAATCTTGCCCTATCACTGCTCATGCCAAGGAATTTCAGTCCAGCAACTTTCACAAGCACAAAAGTTTCTTTATTAACAAAATGGAGAATGTTTCTGTGTACCAAAAAATTATTTTAAATTCCCTTTTAAGGAAAGTTAAATGTTGCAGACATGGACATAATGGTTTGAGTTGTGATATAGTGTAGTTTATTTGATTTTTTTTAATTAGTGGTATGTGATAAACATTAATACTTACTCTGTTGAAGAAAACCATTTCCAAACAAACTTCAGTTAATTTCTTGTTGTCTTTAACTTATACAGTTCCTGCCAACCATTGAAATATTTCACATTTGTTTTTTTTTTGTTTTCTCTCGTAGTTAAACAATGATTCTGCCATAGATGAAACAATATCAGATCATACTAGTTCATTATTACAGTCTCAAGATTCCACTAGCAGTATGGGAACAGAAGAGGTGCTTCAAATCAGAGCTGAGACCCCAAGTTTGGAGGCTTCACCTCTAGATAACTCTAGCAACCAGCTGCCTGAGGTGGGGAGACATTTGGGCTGGTGCATGACTGATTTGGGATCTTTCTAGCACTGCGTAGCAGCCTTTGCTTTTTTTTCCAACAGAATTTTCATCTGTAATACTGATAATTTGATTTATTTTCAATATTTTTAACCTGTTGGGGTGCCTTATTTAATATAAAATGTCTCCTGGGAGTGAAAATCTCTTATGATAGACTCGGGAAATTTACCACAGGTTAAAAATATTCTTGAAGTGCTGTTAATGAGCATTTTGTGGTGCAGAATAACAGTAGGCTTCTGTGAGATGCTTTTCCTGGGTATAGTGAAAATCTTTCTGTAGCAATATTTTCTTTCAAAAGCCTTTTGCTTTTTTGCTTTCTTTGGGTTTATGTGATTCGGTGCTGTGAATTGGGATTAAAACCTCAGGCCAGCTGTGTTAGCAGTTGGTGCAACCAAATAATCCTTTTAAAAGGATCTCAGAATGCTAGTGGTATATTTTCTTGGAAAGGCCTGTGTGGAGTAAGCCAGATTCCAAGCTAATGGGAGCCCAGAAATCTGTGAGTATCTTAGTTTATTGGCTGATTTAAAATTGTTTTAAAATTCTTTGAGTAGCTTTAAAATAACAAAATTAATTTTAGAACCAATCCAGTTCATTTGCTACATTTTCTACTGTACTTATTAACTTTTAGATTAAAACTCCATATACAGTGGTTCTATTTGAACGAAAAGTGAATTTGACTTGTTTTAGGTTGCCTTTTGTAATTTCTAGATCTAGTAAAAATTATTGGGGTAATTGTCAAGTCCATTATGTTTGGAAGAGCACTAGGTTACTCACTGCTTGTTTAAAAAGGATAAGGGAATTCTGTCAGCTCTTACAGAAAACTAAGCTCTCCTCATACAGTATTTGGTCAACTAGGAGTGAGGGGACTATATATTCAGGAATTAAAGTATGGCAGAACACCCTGAAATGGCGTTCCGAGGCCCCCGAAAAATAGGGGAATGCACTAGAATGCTGCATTCCAGGAGCCCCTAAAAATAGAGGAGTGTGCTGAAATGCAGTGTTACCCCCAGGGCCAGCTAAAGGAAAGGGCTGCAGGCTAGACCAAGCCCAGCAACCCCTCCTCCATTTCCAGGCGCCCATGCCAACCCCACCCCTTCCTGCTGGGTGGTGCGCAGCCCAGATCCAGTCTTGGGCCTGTCCTCTTTCACCAGCCAGCTGGCGTTGCAGTCTCCCTCTCCCTAGCCCGGCTCCTTAGCCACATTGGTGACACAGATGGAGGTAGGTGGGTTGGGAACAGGCAAGCAGCTGGTGACTCAGCGTGGGAGGGTGGTGTAGGAAGAAGGGATTGGGATCGTGGGCTGGGGAGGTGTGAAGGAGGTTGGGGGCTGAAGGGGGTGGAGTAGGGGAATGGGAACAAGGCGGGCTGAAAGGAGCTGGGAATGTGTAGAGGGGATTGGGGGGCTGAAAGGGGTGGAATGGGGACAAGGGGGCCAAAGAGGGTGGCATAAAGATGGGGGAGGTGGGGGCTTAGGAGGGCTGGAGTGGGGACATGGGGGCAGGGATCTTAGGGAATGGGGATTGGGGCTGAGGAGGACATGGGGAAGGAGGGGTCTGATGGGAAGCAGGCATTTCAGGGACAAGTAGCTGGGGTGGGGAGTAGGTGTTTGTGGGGCAATGGCTGGGGTGGATGAAGGGGGCCTGGAAATTTAGGAGGGTTCCTGGGCCCACCAAATTGTACTTTAACCCCTGTATATATTCTTGGATCAGTATTGATCTCTTCACCATACCAACCTAGATGTGGGATAAGCAGGAGTCAGTAAAGAAAAAATCCTGTTTTAGTGAATTTACATCCCCATGGAACAAAATTCACCTGAGCAGGGGCCTCTGCTTCTTTGCTCTCCAGTTCTGGTCCAGTCTTGACAGCAACTTATCTCTCTTTTTCGTACTCTTCTCTTTAGCTCTTCCTTCCCCAGCTTGCATTCACTGTTTTCGCACAACCCCTGATACTTGGTTGAAAACCCGATATTGTAACCACTCAAAAACACCTGTCAAAAGAAATACCATTTTGTTCAAGTGTAAAGCTTTCTGAAAAAATTCCAGAAGGAAACACAGAGTGTGAACTGAGTAATAAGATACTTTGAGTAGTCTTGCACCAGTGGAAAGCATAATATCTTAGCTGCTTGGATGGATAAGCTTTCCCTTCATTGGGGGAATAGTCAGTTAGATGACCAGCTTGTATTACTGTTACTGCTGAAGACGTATGTCTAATTCCCAGTCCAGCATATTAATGTCATTGTTTTTCAAATGGATCCATGCAGGTGGATGCTTGTGACCTATTGTGGGTACAAAAATCCACCCATGATGAGCCAGTTGTAGGTCTGGAGCCTAACACTTTATTATAGTGTATTTACCTGGTATCATTGTATTAATCCTGATAGAAAATAAAATGGAAATACTGGAATTCATAAGTAAGAGCCTTTTTCAACAGCCAGTGATTTGTCACGAGTAAAACCCAGTTTAAAATACCATGTCTACATTTCACAGTCATATAAATTCATCTAAAAGAAACCTGTCAGCTGTTCATGTTTGTATTATCCTGCAAGAAATCTGAAATTCTTTTTTTCAGTGTTGGTTTCTACCTGTATGCCATGGTGTTCATGCATGTGCTTCATGTCTCTGAGATGGGAAGATTTTTTCTAGCTGTGTCTGTTGGTCCGTGTCTGTATGCCCTTCCTCTCCTCAGGCTCCAAACTGCAGGGCAGCACAGACTGTACTCTTACAGTTCCTTTTTACCAACCTATAGTCTGAGATGGAAGCTCCTCAGAGTTCATGGAGTTTACCTCTTCATCTCTTTCTATAAATATTATAAATATGTTGTTAGTTTAGAATATAGTTAGCTAATTCTCAGTTCTGGTATATAGAGTAGTTAGAGCTCAGGACAGGCACAGATGCATACCCTATATGAGTGACTATTGTGCCCAAGATTCTAGGGTTTAAGAACTGTGTTTCCTGCTTCTGGGTCTTCCGAGTCAGCAACAACCATCCAAGACGCCTTTATTGCACTGGAGACCTTCATTTTCCTTTGAGTGCAGTATTTGCCAGTCCTTCCCCAGCTGAACATACTAAGCAATGAATATCAGCTTTGAGAATTTCTTATGGATTGTATTGAAGAACTATATGGCTAGTTGCTTTTTAAGATATCAAATAATCAATATCTTGTCAGATTTATTGCTAAATGTCAAGAATAATGAAAACGATAATCAGTGGATACTTTCCTATTCCCATAAACATCTTAGAACTGCAGGCAGTCCAAGAAGCCTTCAAGCAATTTCTCTCGCTCATTCTATTAGTGCATATTCAAATAATGTAGGACAACATGACAAAAGTTTTCTACATCAACAAACGAGAGAGTGAGATCCACCTCCCTCTACATGGAGATGGTCAATCTGTGCAACTGGTGTATTCAACTCCAGATTGCATCTGCCTTGCATATACAGTGCTGTGGCAGCAGACAGCCTCAGCAGATATGTGTCACCTGACCACAAATGAGAATGCAAAATTCTGTAGTGGAGAACATATTCCATCAACAGGGGGTCTCTCTCTGACTTGGGATTTGTTCGTCTCACAACAGAACAGACAATGTACAGTCTACTGCTCCAGAACAGCTATAAGTCAGTACTCCAGCAATGGTGCATTACTAGTTACTTGGTCAGAATGACTAAGGTACTCTTTCGCACCCATCTGCCTCTTACTGCAGATTCTCAGGAGGACTGCACAAAATGGGAAAATGATCATTTTGCTTGCTCCCAGATGGTATAGACAATTCTTATATACTAGACTTCTTCAGATGTCAGTATACCCATACATGAGAATCCATTTCTTACCAGACCTATTGGCCCAGGACAGGGGCAAGGTGAGACATCCCAGACTAGGTTTCTCTTAACAATAGCAAGAAAGTGTTCATAAGAAAATGCTATGTAGTTAAGTGGAAAAGTTTCTCTCTCTGGTCACAGTGTCACCAGATAATTCCGGAGGAATTCGACACCATTACTATATTGAAACATCTCCTGTTCTTAAAGACTACAAGTCTTTTGTTTAGCTTCTTAAGAGTCCACTTAGCAGCAATCAGCACTTGTCATGCTCTGATTGATAACCACTTAATGTTCACCTGTGCTGGGACAATATCTTCCTTGAAGGATCTGATCAGAACTTTTCCTCCCATCATCATACTTATCCCAACATGGGACCTCAGTTTGGTCCTCTCATTGTTAACAAGAGTTCCATTTAAACCTGTAAGTTCATGGTCCTAAGTGTACTTGACTAAGAAGATCACCTTTTTAGCAGCCATTATCTCAGTCAGAAGAGTAAGTGAATCAAGGGCCCTTATGGTAGACACACTGTATGCAGTCTTCCATAAAGATAAAATTTCTCTCTAATCACATCTTAATTTATCCCAATGGGTACTTTTGGATTTCCAAAAAATCAGACATTCCACCTATCTTTTTCCCAAAGGTACATTGCGATCAGTGACAACAGTAGACTTCATTGGCTGTGTGTTGAGCCATGGCATTCTTCCTGCAAAGAACTCAATTATTTTTATCATTCACAGAACACAGAGGGGAAGCAGTCTCTTTCCAAAGACTTCCTTTCCATATGGATTTTGGGATGCATTGTCTTATGTTATGGGTTGTTGAATGCATTTTGAACGTGCTTACAGTTCAGGGCTACCACCCTTAAGTCCCTTTGAAATCAATGAGGGTGCTTGTGTCAGGATCTGTCAAGGGTGGGATCCCCTTCCCAGTGCATTTTCTTTTGCAGACAGTCCTCACATACTCCCATGTAGGTTCAGCACAAAATTGTTTGTTTACAATGACTTGTACAGGTTTGTGTCCCCAAAACATAAGGCTTTCTTTCCCCTAGCTTTTACCTGATCCATAGGCACAGGACATGGTGGGGAGAAGGATCTTGGGTCTCTCAGATCCTGCATTTCTTTGTCCTTCTTTTCATCCTTCTTTTCTGCTTTTTAGTCTCTCTTTTAACTGCCCCCAGTTGACAAGCTGAATCTTCTTGTTATTTCCCCAGTTATCTCCTTTGGGAAGCTTACAGTCTGGTGAGTTGGCCTTAAGTTACTCCCTCTCTGTCCCAGGATCACAGTTCTATAACACAGCAGCACAAACCTAGTATCTAAACAAGGAATGTAAGAGTTTAATCATTTAAATGTGTAAATGGTAATAAGCTGTTTAAATGTTTAAACAGGTGATCATCATTTGAACTGGGCTGGGGGGAGTGGAGTGAAGTGGCATTTGGGCTGGTTTCCTGCCAGCAAGAGCAACTAGGCAGCTTCTCACTGAAGGGGAATTGTAGAGCCCAACCCTGGGGGTAACACAGCTGGGCTCAGCACACAGTCTCAGCAAACGGGGCAATGGGGGTGAGCAACAGCTGTGCTCTGGTCCCTGCAAGTGGGGGAAGCCCAGCAGGGGGGAGAGGGTAAGCCATTACTGGGCTTGGCGCTGCTTAGCTCCCTGGAGTAAGAGCTGTCCAACGGCTCCCCCTTACTTCCCCACCCCCTGCCAGTGTTTAACCATGTAAACATTCTGTTTTTAGAATGCTTGGATTTTGTGGGGTTTTATTTTATTTGGGACTTCAGATTTAACTAGTCTTTACATTCCTACTGTAAACCTGTTTGTGCTCTAAACATAAGAGGCACTTCATTGTGGAAAAGTGTATGCATTGTTAATTGAAATGTTTTCTTTACCTACTTTGAGAGCTATCTGCAAACTGTACTTAGTTGTAGAATATGAAAGAAACCATACACATAGAGTTAATGGAATAGTAAATTATTGTAGAAAATACTTGTTCTCTAAAGAAAAAATCCTACTGTACCTGGTTAAACATCTTTTGGTTCCATTCCTCTTCTCAAGTGGATGCTGAGGTCAGTTTCCAGAAATACCTACCCAAAATTATCATTGTAAGTTTCAGAAGAGACACTGTGTCAAAGCCTCCAACTGTCAAACTGTTCTTCCTAAAAGCTGATAAACAGAAGCTAGAAATAACATACTAAATTTTCCTTTGCATCACAGTATGTCCACACTGCAGTAGGGAGCACATGTAGACGTATCTGAGCTTGTTTTGAGCTATTTAGGTCAACGATAGCTCTGATGTGTTTACATATGCTGCAGCCAGCCCTCTGAGTTGCAGTGTTGACATGCCTAAGACAACGTAAGTCTGTCCATCCTTGGTGTGTCATAGGCCTGCTGGTTTTCTCTATATTGGAAATCCTTTGAGTTAAACTTCCCTTCTGTGGCCCAATTTGTGGCAGTGTTTAGATGGGAGAAGAGATTTTTGACTTTCTTAGCCTAAATTGATATTACACAATCACAGCCATAAAGAAAACTTTTTTAATCTGATAGTTATGTGGCAGTTAGACTTAAGGAGAGCTTTGCATTAGGGTTTTTTTCCCCTTCTTTTGAGGCCTAATGAATTATATAGATTAAAATTAGCAGGATAAAGATTTCTTGTCAGTTTCCAAAGGGATAAACAACATTTCCAGGAAAATTATGAATATTTTTAGTAATTGAAAATTCAGACATACATACTGTCATAGAATTCAAACTAAAACAATAAAATGTGAATATTAAATGCAATAAAAAATCACAAGATTTCAGGGCATCCAATTTTTCTTCCTTTTCCAAATCAGAGAAAGTAAATGTGTGATCTGCATGTTATTGTTTCACTCATGCACCTTAGTGTATTTCCCAATAACAGTACATCAGTCTTGTAGTGATGACAGGGAATTTTCATTCCTAATGGTATTTTCCTTACAAAAAAGATTAAATAATGATCAAAGATGGTTTGTAAGGAAGGACACATCATCAGTCTGCATCACCAGCAGCATTGCGGATTCATTATTTATGAAAAATTAGGCCATTTCTTAGGTGCTCCTTATGCCCTTTTTCTATATACAGCTTGATTGAAAGCATTTCTCTTATTAAGCGATCTAGAAAATTTCAACCCTGGCTGTGTGGAGAAGACACATTCAGCATATATTAACAAACATTATAATATTCAGTACGGTGACTGCATGCATTTGGCTGTTCACCTTTTTCAGCAATTCACAGCAAAATAATAGAAGTGTGAGCATTTCCCTCTAGAGAATATTTATCTTACTACTATCTACATCATGTTCTTTGTAGATTTGGACTTACCACTGTCTTTGATTTGAAAAACTCTAAACTAGAAGTGGGCCATTCTTTAGACCTGAATTGTTTTCTCTACTCCTGCCTGGCCTATCAATGTGCATTAATTGTTTTGTAAAACAAAATGGCTATTTTATGTGACAGAACTCAAGCTTTAATCCCTTAAATCACTTCAGGAGTAATGTCATTAGCCAGTTGTTATAACAAACAGAGTACTACCACAGCCTGACATATTTTGGGGGTCATGGTGGATGGGAAGCTGGATGTGAGTCAGCAGTGTGCTCTTGCGGCCAAAAAGGCCAATGGCATACTGGGCTGCATCAAAAGAAGTGTTACCAGCAGATCAAGGGATGTGATCATTCCCCTCTATTCTGCACTGGTGAGGCCACATCTAGAATACTGTGTTCAGTTTTGGGCTCCCCACTACAAAAAGGACAGGGACATGCTAGAGAGAGTCCAGCGGAGGGCAACGAAAATGATTAAAGGGCTGGAGCACAAGCCCTATGAGGAAAGACTGAAAGCATTAGGCTTATTTAGTCTGCAGAAGAGAAGACTGAGGGGGGATTTGATAGCAACCTTCAACTACTTGAAGGGATGCTCCAAGGAAGACGGAGCTCGACTATTCTCGGTAGTAATGGAGGACAGAATGAGGAGCAATGGTCTCATGTTACAGTTAGGGAGGTTGAGGCTGGATATTAGAAAAAAAATTTTTACTAGGTGAGTGGTGAAGCGTTGGAATGAGCTGCCTAGGGAGGTGTTAGATTCTCCATCTTTGGAGGTGTTTAAGGCACGGCTGGACAAAACCATGATTGGGATGGTTTAGTGGGAGTGGTCCTGCCTCTGGCAGGGGGTTGGACTAGATGACCTATGAGGTCCCTTCCAACCCTATGATTCTATGACTGTCAAGATCCCATAGCTTTACGACCAATGTGAGATAAATGATGATGTATTACTACCCAAGGATGGAATGTCCAAATCTTAATATGTGTTCAGGTAGTTTATAGTCAGAAGAAATTTTTGAATTGATGGAAACCATAATGTGGGGAGAGAGTGTGTGTGTGTATGTCAGTCTGTCCATCCATGGGACCCCTCCATCCCAGTGCAAGAGTCGTAACATCTTCATGAGAGTGCTAATCTGTGTAGGGAGTTACCTTCAGAGAACAGTAATTATAAGGAAGTTGATTTTTATTATGGAAATAATAATCTAATAAATATTTCAGGTGTTTGAGTTGATTCATAAAATAACTAGGTACAAAACCCATTATCTGTTTAATATAGTGATGTTAATGTTGTAGTGGTCTACAATGGAAAAAATTATAGCTCATGCTAACTTTGTATATCAGAATGTAATGATTTACTTGCGTTAGTCTGGGATATATTGCGTAGAATTAATTTCAGGGTTAAAAATTAAGAGTTTTAAAATAACTGCTATACCTTAACAGAGGCTGATGTATATTGGCTCTTTCTGTAAGAGCAATGAAAAATATGTTTGGTTTTTCAGGATGGCAGTTCAGGTCTCAAGGATGAACAGATTAGCATTGCTAGTGAGGACACTGGATCATACGTATTACAAGAACAACAAGAATCTCTGATATGTCAGGAACGGCTAGAGTTGGAAGAAACTCCTGAAATGCCAGAATTGCCAGCTCCTGAGAGCTATTCTGAATCTATATGTGAAGAGGATGTCACCCTTGCTTTGAAAGAGCTAGATGAGAGATGCGAAGAAGAAGAAGCTGACTTCTCTGGGTTGTCTAGGTAAGAAAACACTTGATTTTAATGACAGAAATAATGTACCATGTGTATATTCTTCTCTCCCAGTTAGTCAAGTAAAACAACTCTTTTTGTGGTTGAGTTTCTCATACTTATCAGAAATCTTCTAACAGTACAAACTTTTAAAATCAAATAAATAAATGTTTGTCTGGTTTGTTCTTTGACTTACTTCTAATATGGGCCTGACTTATGAGTGTCTGTGTACCCAGAATCAGAACTCAGAATATTTTCACTACTAGCCTCTGGCAGGGGATCTGCAGGCACCCTGTATACTCTCGTGCTCCAGCCCCACCAAAGGATGTAGGGAGAATTGTGACCCCAAGTGCCACTCAGTTCCTTCAAACCACTTTTAGTAGTGAGCTGAAACAAAATTATGTCTTTTCTGTGTTTTTTGTTACTTTGTAGATGAGATGTTTATGATTAATTTGTTTGTAATAAGTTGTAGTGTTGCATTTTGCCACTGGCAGGAGAGAAAGAGAGAGAGTGCTGATTGGAGCAGGGCATGTCAGACCCTAGATCTCCCCACTTCAGATCACATCCTTCCTGTCAGTGGTTATGGTGGAGAAGGGTTCTCTCTTTTATGGGAAAATACATGAGCATTATAGTGGTCACTGGGTGAAGATTGAATTCTTACAAGTAGTCTACATGTAAGTCACCTCTTGCAAATTCTTGTGAATCTTATCACTCTCCTTATGGAGTTCAAGAGGCAGAGAAGCAAAAAGATACTGACGATGAGGAAGACGAGGTAGCTTACCTTGTACAGTAACTGGTGTTCTTCATGATGTGCATCCCTGTGGGTGCTCCACAAGGGGTGTCATCATATCCTGTGCCCTTGATATACCTATTCATCAGGAAAGGTCCATCTGATCCTCTACATTGTTCTTCTTAGCCTGATGAAGGCATTTCACATATTGTACCTGATGATTATTACTTGCCAAGAATTGTTAAAATGTACAGCAAAAACACTGGAAGTTCCATTGGAGCAATTCAGGAAAAAGCAGATAACCAGTTTGAGATTTTATAGCCAACATCCCAAAGCAGAGTGACACTCCCTATTAATGATTATTATTTTGTTCTCAAGCAGGAAAAGGTCTCTATCAGACCCTTCTTGATTTTCTGGTCAAACAATTCAGTGTATGTGTTCCCTTCATTTCCACTAATTCCCAGTGTGCTACAGAAAGTAAATCAAGAAAACGTTCATTGGAGGCTCTTGCTTGGCCTCACTCTTGGTTTTCAGCATATTACTATCATCAGATCACCAATTTATCATACTCCCACTTCAAGAGGATGTGATATCACAGAATCACAGTAGTCCGTGACCCAAATCCAACCTCATTACATTTCATGGCTTCAATGGTATCTGGATGGCCTCAGTAACAGTATCCTTCAGAAGTACAAATATTTTTCGGGGCAGGAGATTATATACTAGGATTACATATACTGGAAAATGGAAATGATTTTCATTATGGACAGTTATCAAAGGGTTACATTCTGTATCAGTGTTCTGTTCTAGTTAGTTTAGATTACTTATTTTTAAAGCTCTCAGGAGTGTTTATTGCTTCAATTGAAGTCCATTTGATAGTGATTTCCACATTCTATTTTCCAGTAGAAGGAGATTGTTTTCTCTCATGAATCAGTGAATAGATTCATGAGATGTCTTCAGGTTTTCCTCTTGTGAGAAAGATCACTCCAACATTAAAATCTAGTGCTTTTTCACTGATGGACCCTTTATCAAATTATCCAAATCATTTATTGTCAATGAAGGTGCCATTTTTGGTATGGCAATTGCATTGTCTTGTAGAATAAATGAATTACAAACTTTAATGATAAATTCTCCCCACACATATGCAGAGAATAAGTATGAGACCACGCACATCTTTTATTCCAAAAGTATATTCAGACTTCCATATTAATCAATTTACTCACTTGTTTTTTCCCTGAAAGCCCCTTCACATTAACTGAACCTATATTACATGTTATAGATGTCAAAAGATCATTATATACTTAGCTAGAACTAAAATCTGTTTGTAGCACTCAGAGTCTTTTCATTGCTTATAGTAATAAATCCAAAGGGATGGTTATTTTGTGGCAAAAGTGTCTCAAAATGTTTGTATTAGGACTGGTTTCAACATTAATAAGAAGAGTTGGCTTTCAAATATTTGGACTGACTCCAGAGCAAAGCCACATGTACAGAACGCCTAAATCAAATACCAGTGTCCGAAATCTGCAGAGCAGCTACCTGGCCTTTAGCACATATGTTTATGAAACATTATTCATTAGTGACTGCTTCAAGGTCTGATGTATATTTTATAATGGCAGTTTTGCAATTTCTTTTCAAATATCTCATTTAACTTCCTCTAACAATGATTTCTGGTTAATGACCAGTAGTGGGATTCACAAATGCACTAACTCAGAAGAGACCATTACTTAACTTACAGTAACTGTGGTCCTCTGAGATGTTCTGTGCATGTGGATCCCACAACCACCCCCTGTTCCCAGCAGCTTGGAATGTGGATCGAGTGACAAAGGAAATAAACTGCAGTATGGGTTGATGTACTCTTAAGCTCTTGGCAGCAGGGGACATAAGAACATAGAGGCCTCATGTGTAATCCCTGCTGGACGCTGCTAGTGAAAACATCCAAAATTCTATGCTGGAGTGCACAGATACTTACAAGTGCAAAACATCTTGAAGAACTGCCCTTATTGTAAGGTAAAAAAAATGAAGGATATTAGTTAGGGAAGTGGACTGGAATGAAAGGTGGAGGCAGCTTAGAATTACTTCAAGTCAAAGTTGCAGAAACTGTCTGAAATCTGCATTCCAAGGAATGAGAGAAAAATCAGAGGCAAGAGTTGTAGATAAAGCTAGATGAGAAAGCATCTCAAGGAAACAAACAAGGAGTCCTGTGGTACTTAAAGACTAATAAATTTATTTATTGCATGAGCTTTCATGGGAGAAAATCCTACTTTGTCAGATGCGTAATCATCTCAGAGAGGTGATTAAGAGAAGCAGAAAGCCTACAAGGGATCAGCAAGGAAAGCTACCTCTTAGAGGTTACACATGTAAGGACAAAGTGAGAAATGCCAAAAGCCAAGTAGCATTGGACCTTACAATGGAAATTAAAACCAATAGTAAAAGGTTATATAGCCATATAAATAAAAAGAAACAAAGAAAGAAGTGGGACTGCTATGTCCAAACTCAGTTGGCTCAAGGCCAGTGTATTCCTCACCATCAGCTTAAGGAGAGGTGGAAAGGTTGGGGTCACAGGACAACGGAAGGTAAGCTTTAGCAATTTCAGGAAGTGCAGAAAGGCGCAGATTGAGAGTTTGAAAATGAATAAATCATAGTGAGAGAGGAACAGGTGCAACAGAACACTGGAGACTTTATACTGGATTACTGTAAAATGGTTATGCCTATCAGCCCCCGTTTGATTTCCCATGTACTAATTTGAATGTGTCTGTTCTTGGAATGTGTTTACATTAAAAATAAGGTTTAGACCGAAGCATGATGAAGATAATCTTTTAGGGTTAAACAAGCAAGGAGCCCTTGCTTGTTTTGCTGAACTAGACTAACTCAGCTACCCCTTTGGAACTTCCATGATTAGTCCTCTGACTAGGAGGCATCTGATAGAAATATTTCAAGCTTTTCTTGTAGCTTATGGAAGAAACTGCTTGCCATCAGCCTGCTCACAAAGACTTGTTTTACTTGTAGCTTTTATTGGCATTGCACTACTAAAATGAATACATACAGCTATTACAAAATCAATTTATTTCCCAGTGTAAACAGTTGCTGTGATGATCAGTTTGAACAAGATTGTTTTTCAGAGATTTTCTCTAGTTAAAAACTGAGAAAATAAGCAGGAGGAATTTGGTCTCTCAGCCATGGTTTAACTGTTACAACCTTATGCCAAAATTAACATCAAGAAAAAAGTAAATTTTCAGGCATGTTATCATGTTAAATGGTCACTTTTCTTTTAAACTGTGCTTTAAGTACCTCTACGAAATGGAGGCTGACACTGTGGAAAAAATCAGATGTTCATAAAATTAAGGTTTTGTGGGGGACAAATTAATCAGGGCTCTCAACCTGGAAAGAGAGACCACCGATCCTCCCCAGTGATGAAGGCCCATTCCCAGCTGAGACTCAAATTAGCAGAGAAGGAGGTGTGGTTCAGGATTTATTATTCAGCTGAATAACAAAAGGAACTGCATCAGAGGGCAGCAAAGAAGTGCTAGCCCCTCTGAGCAGGCCCCCCCAACAACTCGAGTGCAAAAGAGAGCCCCGAGGGGCAGCATCACAACACTTTTATCCAGTACAGTATGATAATGCTATGATAATGCTTACATGATTGACAATGTTTTAGAGACCCTTATATGGTTACATTAACATTATTAAATACATATTAATGATTAAAGAATGCATATAATTATCCCCGCCTCTGTTTACTGTTGACATCATTTGCATTATCCTGGGCAGCTGCAGTACCTGCAAACTCATTAATTTCTGCCTAGAGATGCTGACCTTACATTCTTGTGAGGCTGTGGTGCCAAGAAGGGTGAGCAGGAGATAGGAGGTAATACTCCCTTTTCAGTTAGAACAAAGACGGACAGTCTAGCTTACATTCCTTGTCCAGATGGTCAGGAGAAAAAGCATGAGAAAGGGGAGATAACACACTTTAACTATCAATTCTAGGCCGCTTGTTAAAGAAACTTAGATACATGACTTGCCAGAGAAACGACCCCACTACCATAGCAACCCACGGCTCCAACGAGGCCTACACTTCAGCACCTTTCTCACTGTCCTACAGAAGAGATTACATACAATTTCCCTTACAGTTTTTTTCCCATAGAATCTTAGAAGATTATGGTTGGAAGGTGTTTCAAGAGGTTATCTAGTAGTCCAACCCCCCTGCTCAAAGCAGAACCAACTCCAATTAAACTATACTAGCCAGGGTTTTGTCGGGTCACATCTTAAAAACCTCTAAGGATAGAGATTTCATCACCTTCATCTCCCTCAATGACCCATTTCAGAGCATCACCCCCACCCCCTTAATGAAAAATGTGTTTCCTGATAGCCAGGCTAGTTCTCCCCAGCTGCAACTTGAGAGCACTGCTCCTAGTTCTGTGATCTGCTACTGCTGAGAACAGCCTAGCTCCATCCTCCCTGGAACCCCTTTAGGTTGCTATCAGACCCCCTCTCATTTGTCTGATCTGCAGACTAAACAAACCTCGTAAGTCGTGCTCCAGCCCCATTATCATTTTTGTTGCCCTATTATCATTTTTGTTGCCCTTTGCTTGACTCTTTCCCATTGGTCCACATCCTTTCTGTATTCAGAAGTGGACAGAGTACTCCAAATGAGGCCTCAGCAGTGCTGAATAGAGGAAAATAATCACTTCCCTCAATTTCTAAATACAAATATCTCTAATTTCAAATAATTAAAATAGTAAGCTTGTTGTGCAGTGACAAAGCATCAAGAAAAATGTAATTTCTTCTAATACAGAAGTCCTAAAATTTGTAGTATTAGAGTATCAGAATTAGATTAATCTGTCTCATAAGTAATATCATTAGCCAAGTTTCAAAGGGCAGCCTTGTTAGTCTAGTTTGGCAAAACAAACAAAGAGTCCTGTGGCACTTCTACGACTAATAAATTTATTTATTGCATGAGCTTTTGTAGGAGAAAATCCCACTTCTCTCCCATGAAAGCTCATGCGATAAATAAATTTGTTTGTCTTTAACAACAGACTCCCTGCTTGATTAGCCAGGCTATAATACATGATGAAAAGTACATCTGGACATTCTTTGAATGAAAGCTTGTTAAATTATCCATAAAAGTGGACCTGTTCCAATCCCTTCCTGTCCACATATAGATATTACTTAAGGTAATTTTACAAATTGTTGTCCTGCAGCAAGAGCTTTTGGGTTGCTCCCAAGAAAAGCTTGAGTTCTGTTACATAGCAGATGATTAGATAGCCAAGGAGTGGGAATGCTCATTAAATTATTTTTGGCAAGAAAATACATCCCTTTCTTAAATGTTCTATAGATAAAAATGCTAAACAGAAACAGCATAAGATGCTTTTATTCCACCTGCTTTGTCAGACTTATTGGGTATTTGGGGCTGTAAGTACCAATATTCATATTATAGCAGCAAAAGTCTTACTGTTTTAACCTTCTCCTGCTTCATAGTTTATAGTTTTACTGAAGATTTTGTTTTGTTAAGAGTAAAACAGAATTCTGTCTGGATTTTTAGTTTTGGTGACAGAGATGTACTGCATGTTCTAATTAAATATTTCAAAGCAAGTTAAATTAGTGAAAAGTGCCCCCCCCCCCAATAGTATTTACTGACAAGCTTGCACCATTTATTTTATTTACAGCCAAGATGAAGAAGAACAGGATGGTTTTCCAGAAGTACAGGCTTCCCCACCACCTTCACCATTTCTTTCTGCCATACTGGCAGCTTTTCAACCAGTGTCGTATGATGACGAAGAGGAGGCTTGGCGCTGCCACGTCAATCAAATGCTGTCAGACACTGATGGATCTTGTGCCGTCTATACTTTTCATGTGTTTTCTAAGTTATTTCAGGTCAGTGTCTCATGACTAATTTGTTTCCAAGCAGTTTCTTTTTCTAATTAGTTTTCCAAGGCCTGATGCCACCACATTAGTATTTGCATGCAGAACAAGTATATTAAAATAATGTTGTTTTATGATTATGAAGTATTTTTCCCACGGGACCCCTGCCTCATTCAGTTTACAGGCTGGATGTTGTACTGAAAATGAAGCATCTGTTCAGTATTTCTTTTTATTCGCATCATTTGTGTGTCCCCCACACATCTCATTTTTTTACTGGCCTTCACCCAAAGCCTGTGATGACTGCAGATTTAGTGATTTGCTTTTCTGTGGCACTTATCACCATGCTACTCCAACCTATCAGCTATTGAGGAGATTATCTTCACAGCACCCCATTAGATAAGGAGGTGTATCACAGAAAGGGAACTGATAGACTAGGAGACTACCCCATTAGATAAGGAGGTATATCACAGAAAGGGAATTGATAGACTAGGAGACTAAGTCCAGATTTTTCAAAAAATTCTGTTAAGGTACGTCGCCTCAATGATTGGGAACCCAGCTAAGTGCAATCTAGAGGAACAGGCACAGGGTTGGCTGGGGTCAGGAGCTCTTGAATACTGATGCTCTCCTACTCCCTCATTGTGGTGCCTTGATTAAGGCATTTTCCCTTTCTGTCTCAGTTTCCCCATCTATAAAATGGGGTAATAGTTACACCTCCTCACAGGATGCTGAGAGGATTAATTAGTTAATGCCTAATTTGCAGTGCTTAGAATATATCACATGCTATAAAATGCTGAGTACTCTGAAAAATGAGGCCCCAGCAGTTCTTAGTTGGGCGCCCAATCATTGAGGCTCCATCCATTTCGTGCACTGAATAAGGTGGGGTCCAGTGGAAAAGCGTAGGTGATTGTATAATTAAAGACTGTATTACAATCAACACCCTGTATACGCTGGTTTGCTGATGAGTGTTATGTTTTATCCCATGCTGTGAAATAGAGTGTTTTGTCTGCAGCATGAACCATTTTACTTCAGCCAGACATCTATCATCATAATCCGCCCTGCTCCCCCACGATCTAGTGCCAGCTTCCTTCTCTCTCTGCTGCTTTCACCACAAGGGAGAAAGCATTACATAAGCAACACATTCTCTTTCTCGACCACCCATGAAAGGAAGAGCCAGAAAGCAGAGCAGCAGCTGTGAAGGTATATGCCCTGAAGGGAATATAACAGCCCAGGGCTGCAAGTGATGGGCAGAGATCTATTTCACCCAGGCTATGACATGAACAAGACTGGAGTTAGGCAATGGGGGGCTGTAGACATGCCACAGGTAGGCAAGGAGCCAGTGTGATCACGCACTACTCCTGCACCATCAGTCTACCCCCCACTTGGAATTACAGGGTCAGAGAAAAGCTGAGTGGTCTTTTCACAGTGTCCCTAAGCATCCATCCACATCGGAAGTAACTATTTCTCATTACCAAGAGGCTCCAGAAATTTACAGGATTCAGCTGTATATTATGAATGATCAACAAATGGAGCTAATGAGCATAGCTGTGGAATTGATAATTTCCTGCTACAGACTTAAGGAATCTGTCCATTGTTGTTCAGAGTATAAGGGGCCATAATCATAACACACAAATGCAAGTGGCAGAATTAAGATTGCACAGGCAATCTCAATCCTAGCATCTCCTAGGTACTGAGTGCTTGACTTTGCAACATTACTTATGCTATTTGAATGTAGTTCTTTTGTATGTCATTTCTAAGGTTTTATAAAAGGAATTTATCAGAATATAGGAATTCCCATGCTGGGTCAGAACCACAGTTTTAGAAATGTATCTAATTTTTTAAAAATTGAATAAACGTATTTCAGAAAGTTTTCTAAAGTAATTTTTTCTACCTGTATAGTACCAAATATAGGATGGTATTTTCTGGTTTACACTTTGAATTGGCACTTCTTGAAGATGACCTGCACAAATCGCTTGTAATTTATTTGTATTATTGTAGCACCTAGGAGCTTCTGCCGTGTACTTGGACTCTCCTGTAGTAGTCACTGACAAAAAAGACAGTTCTTGCCTTAAAAAAACTTACAATCTAAGTTGTGGCTTTACTACTCATAGTTGTTGCCTTCATCCCTGAC
Source organism: Podocnemis expansa (assembly GCA_007922195.1). Taxonomy (NCBI): domain Eukaryota; kingdom Metazoa; phylum Chordata; order Testudines; family Podocnemididae; genus Podocnemis; species Podocnemis expansa. The sequence goes on from ML681996.1 coordinate 7,623,730, forward strand.
TCAAGGCAATATAGTTTTGGGTCCTATTGCCCTTTTTATAATATTTTAGGGCTCTTAATCCCTCAAACTGTATTTTATGTATTTTAATAACTCGATAATGACAAAAAATGTTTGTTATAATAACAATAGTTTGTATAGAAATTCTTTGTCATAATAGAAGAGGAGATTTTCTTAATCTGGAAAAGAAAAAAATAATGAAATGTAAATATTTATTTTGTGTTATTCTAGACTATTCAAAGAAAGTTTGGGGCTATCACAAATGATGCAGTCAGTTTCCTGGGTGAGAATCTACAGCGCATCGGAACAAAATTTAAAAGTTCGCTGGAGGTGATGATGATGTGTTCGGAATGCCCAACAGTCTTCATTGATGCGGAAACGGTAAAATCTCATGTTGTCGGCAATACAGTGCTAAATGAAAATGTTTGACTATTTAGTAATCTTTCTGCAGATGAATATAATGTTTTTTATGTTTCGACCCTTGGAATAATATTGAGGGAATTTCTCCAAAGGTACGTGTGGACAGCCAGCTATTGATATTAGTTCCTTTGAAAATCTCTCTTCCTGTGACTAGGCATAACAACATAGATAGTTTTTTGGAGACTTGTTTAAGCCTAAAAATGGAGTTTTACATGTAATGTGCACAACAGTTAGTTTTATGTAATATCACAAATGTGTTCAAACAATGTAAGTGCTAAATTTGTTCATAGGCAAATATATTTTTATATTCCAGCTCATGTCCTGTGGCTTGCTAGAAATGTTGAAGTTCAGTGTTCTAGAGCTCCAAGAACATCTGGATACTTACAATGCCAAAAGAGAGGCAGCAGAGCAGGTGAGTCTGCATTATTCTATAGGCTGATACCACTTTCAGAATTTAAAAAAAAAAAAAAAAATCACATTACACTTAGAATTTCAAGAGATTATCAAAGAGATTTTTAAAAATGACATGTCTTTCTAGTGTCACCAATAAAATAGTAGGCATAAAGTTAGAAAAGAAATAGTTTTGGCATACTGATAGAATAGCTTGCTTCCTTTTGTCACTAGTTTTCTCTGTTCTGTTCTGTATAGTCTGAAAGAGTTGTTTGTGTTACAGATAGTTGTTGCTTTTTGCATCTGCTTACCCATGATTGATTTTTACTGCATTTATGGGTAATTGTTAGATGTTCAAAAGGTAACAGAGAATTTTGGCATCAACACTGAATTCATGGTGGGCTTGTTTCTCCTTTACATATGTACTGTGGGATGAAGAGAGTGTGCGGTGCTGAGATTTAAAATAAAGTTGACATTTAGACAATATGATGAAGTAGGTTAGACCCTGAAGATATGTTAATGCCTTGTCTCTTGGCAGAGGGCAGTAGGTTTAAAAATTGAACTTTCAGAAAGGCATGTGTGCTTGGTTTTGTGAACCAGTGTCTTGAAACTGACGTTAGAAAGATTCTAATTTCAGGCAATTCAAACAGACATAAATTGAAGGAAAATATGGACCCAGATTAACCACTGTAGATTCAGGAATAGATGCAATTTGTACACACCTGTGTAGGAGTAGTTGTACTAGAAAAGGGATTGGAAAGGGCATGTTGGTGCTTTTGTCATTGTCCCTTAAGGGTGCCACTGGTAGAGGGCATTTTGAAAATGGTGCTGGTGATCAATAGAAATCTGTTAGAAGCTGCTCAGGAAACATGCTCAATCAGTGGTCTGACCTACTGCCACCCTTTTTTTCGAAGGACTCTCAAGAGGCATCCAGTTATTTGGGTAAAGTGTCTCTACATTTAATGAGATTATCAGTTTGAACAAGGGGAAACATTTCTGAAAACTCTAGTTTTTATTAGAGCCTTCGAGTTGTGTTTCCTGAATTTTATTTAAAGAGTCCTTTTAACATTTTTAATAACATTTTCTTGTCACCTTTTGATGTTAGCTTGGGAGACATTGATCATACGGAGGAAACAATGAAATTTACTATACTCTGAGAACCTGATTTAACTTTAACTGGAATCAGTACAGAGTCTAGCACTCACTTCATTGGGAGTTGAAGCCAATTAAAAGTTCTGTCAAATGCACCTAGTAAACAAACTGTAAAAAGAGGGTTTTTCACCTTAGTCATCTTTGATTACAATATTAGGAGATACACCATAATAGGTACTAAACTTAGACACACAGATGATTTTCTAGATGGTGTTATCCCTTTAAATATAAACTGACGGAAGGAAACTTCAATGAGGTTTATCAGAAAGGCTACTGTATTCTCAGCCAAGACACTATTCTGGTTTGACATGAGACTAAATCAAAACATAAATGAAATATTTTTTTCATTTTAAGTCTTTTTAAAGTCACTATTGTAGCCAAAACCAAAAGAATTAAATTTTTCTCAAATCAACTTTTTCTCAGATTAACTTTTGGCTGAAATCAAAAAAGTCTGCTCATTTACTGATACTGGTTTGTTATCCTTGGTAGTATAACATTGTTTCCCATTTTTTAAAAAAACCTGATAAATCCTAAACAATCGGATTATGAGAAGCACAAATATACAAGTGTCTTGCACTACCTATATTTCTGATTAAGTTTAAATCTCATCTAATCTTAGGTATGCCCCATTTACCACAGTATCAGAGTGCCACACAATCTGTAATGTATATAAAATCAACATCCCTGTGAAATAGGGAAATACATGTTACTCCATTTTACAGGTGTGGGAACAAAGGCACAAGAGCTTAGGTGACCTGTCCAATTTCACCCATGAAAGCTGAGGCTGAATGGAGACTTGAAGCCAGATTTGTGTTTATACTCTGAAAAAGTAACTATACAGTATGGTACTGAGAAAGTGAAAAGTGTGGGGGGGGGGGTTCTAATTTTTTAATAAGAAAGTGTTGATCTGTCACCTTTCTGATCATAAATGCATTTTAAATTTTCAACTATATTTTTGTATTTTCATTTTTGTTATAGAAAAGTCTGCATAAAGATTAATGCAGAATCTCATTAAGTAGTCTGAATTTTGTTTACTGGTATATAAAGGAATCTAGTATATAAAAGTTAATGATGACCCCTGTCAGTAGATAACAGGGAAGCACACATTTCTTGTCATTCTGTCAGAAGACTTCTCAAGGACTATTCTTGTGTTCATCCTGTCTTCTACTGCAGTATTTGTGACTGATCAGGGCAGGGTAAAGGTTTCATTGGGTCAAAGAAATTGTTCTGAAACAACTGAGAGCCTAAGGCAGATTTGGTGATTAATTTTTATTTGCATCCAGAAAGAAAAAGATGGAAAAACTGTTAACATTTTTAGTTAATGTAAAAAAAATTAATTTAGAAACATATTTAGTTTAACAATAAAAAAAATTAATTTAGAAATAGTGGCTAATTTCTCCAACATTTTTTCGCCTTGTTCTACAGTTTTAAAGCATTTTCTTTTAATTTCTTCAGTGTCTTTGTTCACAAGTGTTTGGGTATTATATGGAATGGAAGTTAGGAAGTTTTGTGAAATGCTGAGATAAAGCACAGTGAAGTGAAATAGGGCACAAGAAGGTATTGACTCAAAGGCATAGCCAGTTGATTGCAGTGGTTCATTCTTTAAAATATTCAAGGACCCAGTTTACTTAACTTAGCCAAATTTATTGTCTAAAATCAAAATCATTCAAAACATAAAGGAGACATACATACTAGGAAGCAAATTCTGACAACATGTTCAACATCTACAGATGACATGCTTCAAAAATGCACATTGCAGCTAGTAGTGGTTACCAGAAGATGTTAGTTACAAAACTCTTTACACACCACTAAAACCCAGTCTGCCACATCCTTAGGTTGTTGTGCTCTATCTTCCTTATTTTTTATATGGATGCTAGCATTCCAAGTACTGGTGAGCTGTAAAAGTTTCTCCTAACTGTGCTTGGTACAAAGCATTCTTATATCTTTGCTTTGATCTGTTTTTCTAATACCAAAGCTGACTTTAGGTTTTCAAAGTGTTGTCGGTTACATGATGTAGGTAAATAAAAATGTAGGAAGATTATATTACTTTCAGTGAACACAACTTCCCTACACTTTATATTAATACCATGCACATAATACCTTTTTAATATTGTGTACACTATGCCTAATGAGAGAGAGAGAGAGAGAGAGAGAGAACAAAAGCTAATAGATGTACAGGAATTTGATGAACTAAATTGGTTGGCTATACTCTAATAGGTAATCATTGCTTTTATACAATTTTTATGTTGTGTTAAACTACTGTCCACTAGAATCTACTGCTCGAATTATGAGCCTAACTGTAAACCTGTTTTACAAACTGTATCCTGAAAAAGTGCATTGTGTGACATTTATGTATTGTGTATTATCTTAACCTCCTGAGACTTAAGTGAATTACAGATGTAAAAAAGTAGGAGTTTCAGCTGTAGCTGCATGGCATTCCTATTCAGCATAGCTGAGGTCAGGGTGGCAAACATGTCTGTAAGCCACCCTTTTTTGCTTCTCTTCATCCTGCTGTCCCCTGAGAGCCAAACCACCTCCCCGTGCAAGTCAGAGCATTCATGGGGCATCTCTAACTTACACTAGCAGAAGTGAGCCCCAGCTTGCCCCTTTAGGGCACACATAAAGGGAACAAGTGACATAAAGCCATCATCCCTACTGCTTTACTGGACCAGTGGTCTGGGCCAAGAGCTTTCATTTTGTCCAATTTTGGTCCTCTGAACTACTGTTCTGTTCCCCTGTATTAAGACTTTAATTGCGTTCATATCTCTATTACAGAGAGAAAGCACTGATCAAAGGGAAATATAAGAAAATAAAGCACTTCATTTATCATGTAAATATTGCAAAGATCTGATTTTTTGTTTTTCTCTTTAAGATTTCAAAAAAAAGTCACATTTATGAGAATACTTCAGTATGAAAACTAGACATTAAGTTCCCAGTTTCTGTCATCATTTGTTTTGATGCAAACTACATAATTTATAATTGATGAAGGCTGCCAGATTAAAAGAAAAACAAGATTTAAAATGTACAATGGGATCCATGTCACTAATTGAAACTGACACCACAGTGTTTTGAGAATTCCACTTCTCCTCCTGATAAGCACACAGGCCTAGTTAATTCACTAAGTAGCCTTTATTAAATTGAGCAGATGGGAAATCACATTTTTCTTTTCCCTTTCTTGCATCAGACAAAGGTTAGGAAAAGGTCACTAAGATTTCCAATAAGACTCATGATATAAAGCACACATTCTGCTAAATTACACTTCCATGGATGTGTAGCTCCTGCTCTGTTTGAGGATAATATTGACTGTATCTCAGAATGGTACATTGCTATTCCACTAATGCTCTATGTCAGCATTATTGATATTATTTGTACTGCAGTCATGTCCAAAATGTACTTGGTTCTGTGTAGGCTAAAAGGAGACACTGTACAGCCAAACTGTTTGCTTGTCTTATGTACGCTGTATATTAACCTTTTTACATTCTAGAAGGTAATGATTGGCCTCTTAAGCAAAACATTCATTAAATCAGCAGCATACATTTGTTGTACATGTCGGTATACAGGAGAATTACATTTTCTAACCATACGAAATGTTTCCCAAGAAATGCAGCAGGATTTATCCTTTTATTTATTTAAACTGAATTAACATTTTCTTCAAAGTGTTGTTGAGACACGTCTTCTTCATCATTAAAGATACTGAGAAGTAATATTATCAATCTTTCTGAAGGCAAGTTGAAGGAAAATTATTTTAGCATATTTAGTTAAGGAATTTTCTATTTCTTCCACCACCTGCCTTCCATCACCAAACCCCAAATTTAATGAAATGTCTAATAGCAGCATATACTCCACACTATGGGATGTTGATGTTTATGTGAAATTTCCAGTGGAGGAAATAGAGTAATTGCTACATAGCATTTTTCCTAGGAGAACAAAGAGTGGCAAGATTAGTTCTGGTGAGAAATTTCTTGACAAGCAGGAGGCATCTGAAAGACAGTTTTACCAGAGAATATCAAAATGCATGAATTAAATAATTTCCTTGACAGTTATCTGGGAGTATGGAAGGTGTTCATAACAATATAAGTCTTTTGCACTTTTATCACTATCTTTGGTTTGCTCTGTGTTGCAGAGCAGCTTTAATAGCTAATATTTATTTTGCAGTGGTTAGAGGACTGCAAAAGGACATTTGGTGCTGATGATGGCATTCACAGAACCAATACTGATGCTCAGGTAGGTGTCTGTCTCTGGCTGATCCTTTTATATAATATATTAAAATAAAAAACCATGTGTTCTGCACAAGTCCTTTTTTGATCTTTCAAAAGATTGAAGAATGTTGGTAAAGCTTTTCATTTCAGTTATCAAACCATCTTTTGAAAACCTAAATTCTTCTGACATATTGGCCTAACAATAAAGGGCTGTCTTTCATGAAAGGAGCAGCCAGTCTTGGGTTCAGTGCTTAATAACACTGAGTAGATAAGCAGGATAGATACCATCTGTGTACCAAAGCAAGTCTGCCTTTTGTGCAGCTGTTCTAGAAGAAAAAGAATTACTCTATTTTTCTGCTAGATAAGTTATTGTCTGGCAAAAAGCTGTACTGATGCTAATATAATTAATACTCTCTCTCTCTCTATATATATAATATATAATATAAAATGTTACTGTGGTAATTACTTTATAATATGAAACAACCCACTGCCATTAGTTGAATGTTGTATTTATTTATTAAAAAAATGTGCATGAAAGTAATGCATGAGGCTCACCTGTGTCTTTAACACTACTAATAGATATAATGGGGGTAATACTTCATCTGCTTGAGACAAGGTTTGGTTCTTAAATAAACTATGCATAGCATTTTCACTGAATGTACTCTGAAAGTGGTGGAGGGGAAAATCCATGCATGTACATATTTTTGCTACTGTTGGGTACATGGGTTTTATTTTGTTATCTAGGATCCTGTAATAAAAATTATGAAAGGCATAACTATAACAGCACCACTATAATAGATTTGTTTAGATTGATTTTCAGAAGCAAAATTGACAGGGTAGGTAAAAGGGAAGAAAATGCTCGCCACCTTTGGGTAATTCAGAATACATGCACTAAAACTTCTTAGGTTATCCCTTGATTCTGCTCCACACAAATGCATATTTGCAGTAGCTCTCCTCAAGTATAAATAAGTGTGAATAGCAGTGTGACTGCATGAGTATGGATAGCAACAGGAGGGGCGCAGCTTAGAAAAGTACCTGTCCACTGGATTAGACAAAAGCAATCTTAGCACCCTTCAGCCAGCCTTCGGCTGCTATTACCTATGCCATTGCATCTACACTGCTATTTATACATACGTTAGCTCAGAGAGGACTAGCATGAATGTATGCATGCAAAGGAATCACAACCCTAGCTCATAGTGTAGAAACAGCCATAGAGCATGATACTGCCCGGTCATATAAATCACACATATAATTATGTATTTTGAAAAATCAGTGAGCAGAAAACCAGTTTTTCCCACATTTGAATTGAGGGGCATTATGTCAGAGGGCAGGCTTAAGCCCTAAGAATCATTGGCTACGTGTATTCTGAACCCAGCTCAGGAGAAAGGGAGACATTTTCTTTCTTTTACTCTGCTATCAAATCTGTTTATAAGAATATGATTTTTAAACAAAGTCCATTCAGTGGTGCTAATGAAGAGGTGATTTTTAATTTTTATTTAAAAGAAATCCTGTTTTTAGCAATTAAAAAAATCCTCATTTGCATGCAGTGTTTTAGCTTAGAAAGGAATTTTCTCTCCATTTTTCATAAAATGCTATGTTAGAATATTTTATACAAGTCTGTTTCTAAAAAAAAAATAAAAAAAAATCCATTTTGGATGGTTTTCGTCAGGAGTGCTGCTGGCCCCGGAAAAGGCCTCGGGCTCACATGTTGCTGCTGCAGCCGCTGTTGCGGGCAGCCCAGCGGTGCACCTGGGGCTTGAGCCACATAGGCTTGGCACCAGCGATGCCCCTGGTTTTAGTTTAAAACGCTATTGAAGCAGGAGATTAATTATTATGCATAACTGTTAAGTGTTTTGAAGGCCAGTATATTTAAGAAAGATGGCAAAGCTCACAACTAATACTGTTCACAAGGATTTTTAATGTGTATTTAAAATTGTTCACATCTTAGGATCTTGCTTGACATGTGGTCCATTGTATTAAAAAAAAATCCACACTTTTCTTATATAATGTCCTAAAGATTTATTACATACTCTCCTTTGTAATAATAAAACATTACTCTGAATGTATATATCAGCTTACATTTTCAAAATGCTTTATAAACACTAATTATCTTTCCCAGTATACTCATGAGGGTAGTATTACTATTTCTGCCTTATAGATGGAGAAACTGAGAAATGGAGGGAGGGCTGGCCAAAATTCAGGCCCTACATCAAACCTATACAGACCTATTAGAGCCCATGAGAGGTGCACAGGATTCAATAAAGGTCAGAGTTTTTCCAAAAGGCCACAGATGAGAATGTCAAGGGGGTGAAAAGGAGTTAGATATCCAGTTCACATTATCTTCAGTAAAAGTAGGGCACCCAGTTCCCCCAGACATCTTTGAAGACACTGTGCCTAGATGGCTTGCCTGAGGCCATGCATTGAGTTAATAGCAAAGCTGGCTCCTAGAAATATGACCCTTTCACTGAATCATCTTTTTTTTTTTTTTAAATAAAACCATTTAAAAATACCTGTCCACTCATACAAAGAAGGAAAGTTTTAAGTATTTTCAAAATACACACCTCTTACAGACTTTCCAAATATGTTTAGAAATTGCATGAAGGAACCACTTATGGATTACTGAAAGTTGTACTTATTTCAGGAATCCTTTTAAGTGGAATGGACTGCTGATAGATTATTAAAATAATCAACTAACGTACAGAGCATTACAATGCTGATATGGTCAGAAAAATGGCACCTACTGATTCAACAGATATGCTTAGTTCACTGACATAAATAAGATTCTCCTACTACTTTCTAGCACTGCAGTCAATGCACCTAGGGAACAAAGAGCTGAATTCTGTTCTAGTACACACATCATCGACAGACTTGTTAAGTAAATCCAGTTACAGAATCGTACCTAGTGGTGATGACAGGTGAGCCAAAAAGAAAGCATCTTGACTGTCAGATCCCAGATTGAGTTTTCAGGACTGACAGGTAGAAAATGATATTTTTGCTTATAAACTGAGTAAATTAGATGTGAAGGGCATTGAGAGACAATAAATATAAGACCACACAGTACCATTTTTGGAGCAGAATTTCACTTCAACTTTTAGAATAGCCCTGTTATATCTACATCCCCCTTAGAAATCCATGTCTCTCTTGTTCTGTTAGGTTTTTGTTGGATTTTCTTCATTTTGGGTTAATAATAGATCCTGCCTGGCACATGCTGGAACTGAATGGCTGGCTGAAGTTTATGCAATCAGGTCTTCTGTGCCGGTCACTAAGTGTGTGTCTGCACACCCACCAAAAAAACAAAACAAAACAAAACAAACAAACAAACAAAAAACTACAACAACCAACCACAAGTCTGAATCCATGGTAACTGACTCAGGCTTGTGTGGCTCACACAGCAAGGCTAAAAATAGCAGTGTAAATGTTTGGGCTCAGGCTGGAGCCTGAGTTCTGAAACCCAGAAAGGGTGGATAGGCTAGAGTCCAGGCTCCAGCCTGAACCCAAATGTCTGTGCAACTATTTTTAGTCCCACACCAGCTGTCCCATGAGCCTGAGTCTCAGTTGACCCTTGCTCTGAGATTCACTGCCATGGAAGTGTTTTTTGCTGTGTAGATGTGCCCTATCCTTATGCTTCTAATAAAGTCCATAGCAAAACTCCCATTGATTTTAACGGTACAGGATCAGGGTCTGAGCTCCTGAAGTTGCCCTGTACCCAACAGTTGCTGCTTGCCTCATTACTGCATTGTGTAGATGTTAGTGAGTACAGACTTGGAGAATAAAAACAGGCATTGTATATATTCTGTTCATTTTCATAAAACTAAAGCATAAACTGTTCTTGTTTAGAAAAATTACTTTGATTGCATCATTTCTTATGCTCATTATTTTTGTGTGTATGTATTACCACCAACATGCTGAGCACTGTGCAAAATACAAAAGTAAAGATCTTCTCTGACACACAAATCTTATGCCCTAAGGCCCAATACATGTAGCTACAAGCCACAATAAAAAGCAGGTTGTTTCCATCCTGCAGTGTGTATCCAATGTGACAAGGACAGGTTCTTGGGAAGAAGTGGTAGGCAATGGGGAAATGCTCCAGCAGTTCTACAATGGAAGCATTTCCATGCTGCAGGGAGCTTCCAGAGCCTTTCTCCAGTGCCTACCCTCTGTCAGAGTCTCTGCCTGTGAAAAGGAAAGGATCTGGTGGCAGGAGGGCAGTGCTAAAAACAGCAGCGTAGGTGAGGAAGACAGTGAGTACGAAGACAGCCAGACAGGATACGGTTCTGGTGCGTCTTTACTCAGCTCACATAAGCAGTGCCTTGCTGTCTACACTGTTTCTTATATCCACTAGTGGGATTTGCAGTGTACATGTACTCTTCATGCCACCCTAAGTTTAAACATAGCCAAAAAGGGCTTTCTTGGCCCCCCACTCCCACCCCCCTTCTTCTAAAATACCATATATACAATCCTATGGGAAATTAGTCCATGAAAATTTTGCACTGAAGAATTGTAAAGGTCTTGGTTAAAAATTAAAAAAAAACAGGACCTTCTGAATGGACTCAAAATCCAGATTAATGAAATACTGTTAAATTAATGTGGGAAATGGGGGTGTGTGTGTGCAGTTTTTCTCTTTTAGATAGGTTCTCTCCCCCATGTTCAAATATGATGGCATGGATTAAGGAAAACACATTGTATGGACATTTGATCCCAACTGTTCTTGTGTCTGATGGTTTATATTCATATTTACACATCTATCACTTTAGTCCTCTCCTGTAGCAGCGATGGGGGAGGGTTGTAACTGAAGAATATTTTTGTTAATGCTGTAGAACAGCAAGAAAAAAAGTTACTCTTCGTTAGTTATATCAGCAAATATTTATCAATTTCACTTGGAATTCAGCTTGATATTTTGCCCACTTAGTGAACCTTTTGAGAATGGTAGATGTGTTTCTTCCTCCAGTTTACCTGGGACATCTGTGACCCTAATTAAAATGATTTCCTACACTAATTCTTGATCTTTTTCTTTCTTTGTATTTTTGTGACCCGCTCACCTTCTTGCTTAGCAAATGGAAATTCTAGCAGTAAGTGATGGTTCTTGATTTATTGAATACTTAACCATGCCAGTCAACAAACTGGTCTCCCATCTGTCTCTTGTCCATTTGTGACATAGCAATGTCTCGGCTTAAACTATTATAAAAGTACTGCGTGCTTCGACTTTGTATAGCCCTAACCCACTGAACTAGTGGTTCTTTGTAGATAATATGATCCTATAGTTAATACCAGATGATTCCATTAGCAGTAACTTGTCTCTCTAAATCTAAAGCAATATTAACATTGCACTCTCATTGACGGGTCTTTTAGAAGTAGTGCATACATTAATATTGCTGGTCCATTCCAATAAGAATAAACCATCTGATATTTCTTAAAGCATATCATAGTAAGCGTTCATGAGAAAACATTATTCTTATGTCTAAGAATTGAATTAGTTTCCTCTTGCTCTATCATACTATTGTAATCGTAAGGATAGGGTTAACAGAATACTTACCTGTTTATATTAACAGTGGGGAAAGAGGTCATACTCATAAATCACAATTGTTTGTTTGGTATCAGATCTTCTGTTATTTAACCTGACAAAACAGCCAAAAGAAATAAAAGCTATCTATGTATTTCCTGCTGGAGCATGACATTTTTGAAATGTCATTTGGATCCCTTTTTTTCTTGTTGGAAATGAGATTGCCATTCTTAAAAGTTAAACTTTTAACCTGCAAGACCAATACTACTTTATTTCTAATTACCAATTTAGTCCTGAACGCAGCTTTCATCTGCTTCTCACTACATTCACTTGTAAATCTTATTGACATTTCCTTCTCTGCAATAAGCAAATAACTATTTTTAATACTGTAAATGCTGTGTTGAACAAGCTAGCTATGATTTATTGTCTGATTGTGTTGTATGTAGTGGATTAGCTCTGAATTTAAGATAATGTTGCTGTTTACATTTGTAGGAGCTGGAGTTGTGTCGGAGGTTATACAAGTTGCATTTCCAGCTGCTGCTTCTGTTCCAAGCCTATTGCAAACTTATCAGCAAAGTAGATTCAATCAAAAAGGAAGCAGAGGTAAAGGAAATCACATTTTTTAGTTACCTGTTATCAGTGTTCAAAAGCATTGCCCATTAAACACATATCTTTTTATAATATTTTTTTGATCCGATGGATCATCTCTTTTGAAAATGGAGGTAAGCATCAGCCATTTGTAGCCAAGAGATAAAAAGTTTAATTAGAACTTGTAATTATTTTCTCAGTCACTGTAATATATCTTTGTTGATCTTTGGACTACCTGAAAGCTCTTTAACACACAATAATACAGGGAGTCTAGTGATTTTAAAAAATTCAAGAATTTTAAATGTTTTTGTAGCACTGTAGGTGTACACTAATCAAACTGTGAGGTACATCAACTCCAATCAAGAAGAGTCTGTTATGAAGACTCTTTCTGCCTCCCTTGAGTCATCTCATCTGTACAGTTGCATAATCATTCAGTTTGCAATTAATGTTACAAATCACTTCAATTTCAAAAGGGATAGCCGTGTTAGTCTAGTACAGTAAAAAAAACAACAAGGAATTGTGTGGCACTTTAAGACTAACAGATTTATTTTTTGCATGAGCTTTCGTGGGAGAAGATCCCACTTCTTCAGATGCTTTGAAGATGGGTGAACTTACAGAAAGGAATGAAACTAAATGCAAGGGGGTGTAAAACATAGGATCAGGTTACCTTATGACCTGATCCTATGTTTTACACCCCCTTGCATTTAGTTTCATTCCTTTCTGTAAGTTCACCCATCTTCGAAGCATCTGAGGAAGTGGGATCTTCTCCCACGAAAGCTCATGCAAAAAATAAATGTTAGTCTTAAAGTGCCACACAACTCCTTGTTTTTTTACAAATCACTTCAGCCAGCAGCCAATCACAATTCAGCTATCAAGCCATATTCAAGTTTCTCATGAATATAACCTGTCTCTACATATCTATACAAGAAGTTGGTAATGTTGACTGAAAATCAGGCAGAAGGTGTCTCAAGTTGGAAACTCAAAAAAGGGGCACCCAGAATTAGTCTCACACATTAAAAAAACAAAACAAAGCAAAGCAAACCTGGGTTAGGTTTTTACAACAGAAGGTTGAGTAAAAGAGGCTGGAGAACCACAAAAAACTGCTGAGTTGAAAGGGCAGCTGGGCACTTAGTGAAAAGGAAGCAGTTTAAAGCTGCCACTCAAAAGCAGTGCATGAGCTAGCATACCCGAGCTAGCTTGAATCCAACTACCGCAGGTAACAGCAGCAGTGCAAACAGCACAGTGTGGACTTTGGTGCAGATAGTTCAAGCTCAGCACAGACTCTGGGTAAATATTCAGCTCATTAGCCTCTCTGTAGCCTATGCTGAGCTGTCTTCACTGCTCCTGTTACCCTCTTTAAGTAACTTAAGCTAGCTCACATGGGCTAACTGGTTCACAGCTTTTGCTGTGCTTTTCTCCTCAAGCTCTTCTCTGGCCCCAAGTCGTCGTCTTCTACTACTACTACTACTACTACTACTATAACACACAAATACATATTTAGCATAACAAGCACCGGGATGTTTTCGTTCTTGAGGTTCCAGCTATGCATATATGTTGATAACATTGAGTAATGTTGATAAGATCATTTGTCTTCCAGTCCATGGGTGCCCTGACAACTGGGCATGCCTAATTATCCCCATTGACTGCTCAGTCAATATGGCAGCCATAGAAGTACTTCAGAGTATAGGTCTGGTATCTTACTCATGCTCTGTGACGAAGGATTTTTCTTTTTCACCCATCCTAGTCTTGGAGAAGTTATGATGCTGCTGCTGTTTTCCGTGTAAGCCACTGGTTCCCAGCCCTTTTGGCTCAAGGGCCACCAATATTTTTTTTTTTACAATCCTGAAGGGCCGCCAGTCTGTCAACCCATTAAAAAATGCATAGTTGTATATATACACTATTAAGGACTACAAGTCACTGCATATTTAAAGTAAACATTTTGATGCTACTGCACTCATTTTTACATTCATTATTTTACACCTACAAATTACTTACAAAGCGCTAGTGTAGATGAGTGAAGCACACGACCTGGCAGTGAAGTTACAGTGGGTGGCCTGGCAAGTGCAGGCCTAAAGGGAAGGCACTGATTTTTAGAGTCCTGTCCATCTTCAAGGATGGGGGGTCCTGGCTGCTCCACTAGCAGCTTCCCCTCCTCCCCCAGTAGCCCCATCTGCTCCACCTGGGTCCCTAAGCCGTGGGTCCTTTCTGCAGCCAGGGGGACAGGAGATCAGTGCTTCTTTCTCTCTGGCTCCAGAAGGGACCCAGCCATGTGGACTCAGTGGAGTGCTTTGCTGTGCTCCCTGCTACAGCCAGAGGGAGGGGAGCAGTGATCTCCCATCACATCCCCTTGGCTAAAGCAAGGAGCCTGCACCAGTCTCGTTAGCCCCATGACAGTATGCTTTGCCTGGGTCCTTAGGCAGCAGCTCCCTTCTGCAGCGAGGAGGAAGGGAACAGTAGGCCACTTTTGGCCCCCAGGCCCCAGGATGGGGAACTATTGGTGCAGACCATAGGAGACTGAATGAAAGCTCAAGAGCAGCGCTGGAGCGTGTGCATTAGCTGGACCACACTATTGTGTCTGGGTCACCACAGCCGTATATGTGAATGGGCTTTTTCTTTTCTATACATTCAGATTTTCTTTATTTGTAATAGCAGCATTTCCACTTTGTTTCATTGTTCTAAAAGAACCTACTTTTTCCAAATCAATTTGATAAATGGCTATGGGTGGAAGGGTTTGTGACCCACCAGTTACAGCTGGTTGCAAGGTAAGAATTTCTGCAAGGAATTCCAAAGAACCAAGAAGGATGGGCCCTGGGAAAGGCCACGTGCTCACTGTAAGCACGTGGGCCACATCATCATCTATCTGCATCAGTATTTGGGCCAAATAACCACACTGGTGCCCTTGTCTGGGTGTCCTCATGCACAGCGATGGGGAATGGGAAGTGCACATCCTTGTCTTCCCCCAACAGTTCATTTAGCTGAGAAGAGGTTTTGATCCAGAAAAGCTCAACTCTCCATGTTTACTTTAGGTTATAAATATGTCAGAAGAACTTGCCCAGCTGGAGAGCTGTCTGAAAGAAGCTGAATCTGCCTCAGACAGCGGGATTGAAGAAACTGAAATCCCAGAGGCTTCACAAGTTAGCACAGAAACAGCCATTCATTCTCTCATTGAAACCTTGAGAAGTAAGGAGTTTGTGTCAGCTGTCGCACAGGTCAAAGCTTTCAGGTAAAATGTGAAATGATTTAAACTATTACACTTTAAAAGCAGTACTCAGTTTGCTAATGGACATTTTTAATTTAAAGGTAGGCTTGCTTCCAGGTCCGCCCCCCCCCCCCCCCCCGTAGATGTCCTTGTTGAAAAGGACAAACCTGATTGTTTTCATGCATTTTTCCACTCAAGTATTTTCATCATTTAAAAGGGGTGGTTCTGATTTTAACAACTGCTTGAACCCTTTGAAAAAATAAACCATGTAATATTATGCTTTAAGAAAATGACATCTCGTTAATAAGCATGGAATAGCACCTTGAAAAAGAGAGAGATTTCTCGCCTCACATTCTTTTCCTCTTGCTCTCTCTTTCTATATATGTATATCTACCTATTCTATAAAACAAAATAAAAATGTTGACTAATTAATTGCTTTTTTCCACTTTTGGAAAAAAATTAATATTTTAACTGTATGTTCACAGGTCTATTTGGCCCAATGACATATTTGGCAGTTCTGAAGATGACCCAATTCAAACACTGTTGCATATATATTTCCGTCATCAGACGCTGGGCCAGACTGGTAGCTTTGCAGTAGTAGGCTCTAACCAAGACATGTCAGAAGCCAGCTCAAAACTGATGGAACTTAATCTAGAAATTCGAGAGTCTCTACGCTTGGTGCAATCCTATCAACTTCTAGCAAAAGCCAAACCTGTAGGAAATATGATGAGCACTGGATTCTGAAGAGCTGTCATTTAAAGAAACGAAGCTAAGGACGCCTCAGAACATTATCAAGCACCTTTCATTAAAAACTGATGGCCAATACAGAATTTTAACATAGCAAGAAATTTCATCAAAAAACAAGGATTGAAAAACCAATGGAGGTAATATCTTACTGACTGCTGTTTTTACACATAATGATTGTGTAAGCAGTAATGGGTTTTTGGGTTTTTTTTGGGGGGGTTTTTTTTTTTGGTTTTTTTTGTTTTTTTATTATACACCTATAAACTCTATTAAAGGAAAAGGGCTAAAAGCAATGCATATACATGCATTATTTACTGTGGAAACAGAATTGTAAGTTTTGTTGCCATAATGGCCTCCAGTTGTTGAGACAAGTAAAGCAGGTGGGATGAGGCTAAAATCAAGGCTGATTTATTTTGGCTGAAGACCTGCAAGATTTCCTGGTTTTCCAGCAGTAAATGTAATCATCAGCTAATACCTATTGACACATTTTGCAATGTCATGAAGAATGTGCAGTCAAACATAAACAGAAAAAGGACTTATAAAGACTTTGCAAAAACCATTGAGTTCTCAATGTTTTATTTGCTTTTCTTTTTGTCTGTAATGAGGAATTATGTGTGAGAGTTGAAATGTATGGATATGTGACCATTGCATTTTGAAGGTATGGATGATTGTTGATAAGGTCTAAAAGCATGCCTAAAAGAGCAATGCAAGATTATTTTTGGAGAAATTTTATTTTATTAGCTCTAATCCTCATAGTGTGTAAATGTTAGGACATTTAATAATATTTTAAACTGGGATTCTCCAGTGTTTCTAAAAGAAATAATATATCTGTTAACTTTATTGGAATGCTGCTCAGTTCTCTGATCAGTGCTTATGTTACAAATACTGATAACAACTAACCAAAAAGTAGCTGCCTGCAGAGACTTTAATATGTATATTAAAGATATATGCTGCCTGTCAGCAATTCTCATTAGAAGAAAGTTAACTTATTTTATTCTGTATATATACTAGAAACTGTATAGTGCAAAACCAGTATTTTTCTTGTACATTCATGCAATGCACTGTTACATGAGAATAAGCGTACAAAGCTAATGGGAAGAAGAGCAGTGGCTGGTGGTGGTAGAATACATGACTTGCAGTCTGCGTAATCTGCAGAGTTCAAGAAAAGAGGTGTGAATACATTTACATGCATCTCTCATATTACGCCTCAGGAATTGGGACTACAGAAAAAACATGAAAGGAAGAGGAAACAAACTACCAAAACATGCAAACCTGCAATATACTTCTAGATACTTATTATAGTTCATTGTCATTGTTCACTGTAGCATAAAATGAACTGGATTCTGTTGAAACCAATAGCATTTTGTAAAAGAAATACATGAATGTAGTCCCATTATTCCTGCAATTTAAAAGGAACACCCAGTATTTTTATATGCATCTCTCTACCCACTGTGATTTTTAACTGAGCTCTGTAACTCCAGAGCTTAGAATGTAGAAACGAAATTCTTAGCTTTGCCTTTTTTTGGGGAAGTGGACCCCTGCATAATGTAATTATGCTGAAATGCATTAACTGAAGGCACTGTGCACGCTGTTGGACTGCTGACAGTAGTTATGTTATCTTAACAAGCTCTGTAACTGGTCAAGGCACATTCATAATCACTGTATTTCTTTTGACCCTGATAAAATTGAATTATTTTGATGGCTCTGTGGTACTATAGATGGTTCTGTGTTAATTATTTAATAAGTATTTACTGGGCATATGTAGTTTTATTTAGTGGCGCATTACACTTTTATTTACATCATCTTTTACCAGCCCTTTTTTTTTTTGTAAATAAAAATATTTTATCTGTTATCCTGTGTATTTTTGTGAAGCTAGAAGAATGCAAAATAGTTGTTTTTAGACATTGTAAACATTGAAAATGAAAATCTCTTGGCAATGAACAGACTGTTCAATTTCGGCAATGAATTGGCAAACATTCAACTTCTTGTAAGTCCTGTCTACTCTACAGCATTTTAGTGTGCGTCAAATCAGGCTGCAAGATGTCTTATATATTGCACATGACTCATATCCACATAATT
Source organism: Podocnemis expansa (assembly GCA_007922195.1). Classification (NCBI taxonomy): domain Eukaryota; kingdom Metazoa; phylum Chordata; order Testudines; family Podocnemididae; genus Podocnemis; species Podocnemis expansa. The sequence goes on from ML681996.1 coordinate 7,641,998, forward strand.
ATGAATTCAAACACAGAATTCCTAATTTACATACATCATTTTTGGACCTTCTTGTTTTTACCATTATAGGACTAAATTGGATCCTAGTACCATTCTCTTGATTTAGATGTGAGCCTTATCTCAATGTTTATTCCAAAAGCTTCTGAAGGGACATCTTAGAGTGCAATACACCTTTCCTATAGGGAGCAGTCTATAACTGGGGCTTCCTAGCATTTCCCCCTGCCCCCATCAATCATCTATGCAGCCACATAAAAGAAAGTGATTACACAATTCCAGGGGGTTCTTTTTCTACACATTTACACAGCCACTTATCACAACTAGCTGTATTCTTATGCTGGTGGCTATCCCAGCTAAATACTATTATAGATGACCAAACATCTGATCTGATACTGGGGTCAATGATGTATTTACCGTCTGAAGCAAGTGTGTATAAGATTAAAGTTCAGCCAAGTGAAATTGAGATTTGCTGACTATGCTGTTGCCTGGAGAGTCAACTAATGCAAATAGGGGGGAAAAAAAATTAAATGAATGATTAGTCTATAAAAACTATAGCCAGAGATCTAACAACCAATCACAAGATTAGTTCCTCTTTCTTTGAAAAATTGGCCAGATTTTTGGCAACAAATCCACCTCCATCCTACTTCACGTGATCAAGAGCTTTGTGTCAGACCCTGCAAACCGCATCTGAAATTATACCATCCAGTGCCCACAAAAAGTAGTGTGTACTATGAAAATAGAATCTTCTTTTGGGCATGGACCTGAAATGGGAACAGGTGTTGCCATACTTTACATGAATCAAGGCCGCCAAGTAAGTGATGGATGTTTGGAACGTACCAGTGCAGAGAAGAACCTATGGAAACATTAATAGATTGGCAGCCAACGGGCATCATTTGTGGTTGCCATTATCAAAAGCGCCTCAGTCCTCCAACTGTCAAAAGTGAGACCTCCGACTGATCCTTTGTTATTGTGCTGGAAGCAGATGTTATCCCCAGCCTATTGCTGCCTATTTATAGTGTTTACTTGACCATAACACTAGCCACTCTAGTGAAGCAGTATCTAGCTATCCCAGTTCTTAAACTATACTATCAAGATTCAGTCTCTAGCTTCATCAGTGACACAATATTATGGCAGAAGCAGCTGCTGTTTTGGCTGGAAGTGTGGTGACAACCACAGGCTATACTACAGCTCTCTGTGCCTTCCTCCTGGCCATGGTTTTAACTTTGGTGTAGCGAAAAGCAGGAATTGCATACAGGAAAACATTGAAGTCTCCATATCTAAAGTATCGTTTCAGAGTGAAGAGAATTAGAAGCAACACATAAATGTGTGTCTTTCTGTGCCTTACAGTGCTGCAATTGTCTCAGAACTTATCATTCTGACACCTGTAACACGACACACTCCATCACTCTTGAATGACAAGGTTGTTTTACCAACACCTGACTACGTAGTACCCATAGGGAATGCATTTTTTTCATATCTTGCAGACAGTCGACATCTTCTTTTGATCCATTCCACTCTTCCATGTAGAAAAGGTTTTCTGGTGCAGTTTTCACTGTCTGGAAAGTAATGAAAGATCTGTTTCAAACACACTGACTTCTTCACACCCACAAAAAAAAAAAATCAGCATACCTATTTATATTTCCATCCAAAATATCTCAGAAACCAGACATGACTTGTCTGTAGCCAAATCGATAAGATGTTGCTGTGTCAGAAATGCATACATTGCATTAGGCACAGAAGTTCAGAAGTGATCTAGGTTCACTTAGTTCCTTCCATGGTAGCTCTTGAGTGAACAAGCAGCAGCCAGCTTAGAAGAAATCAAGTAGTAGTTTATATTGCTCTTTAATACATTCAGTAAATAATCCAAGATTGCCATGTTCTCTGGTGATGACTCCTTTGGAAGAAAGATCTTCTGTTCAGTAGCCTCTAAAGAAACTTCTTTCTTCTAACAATGAATGTGGAAAACTTGGCTGATTTCTGATTCCTCTTTTTGATCTCCCTTCCCATTATTTTCCATACTACTCTCTATCTCCTTAAGAGCTGCATTGAGAGGAGTCAGAATGGAAAATTTGTTCACTGAAGATTTCCTTTCTGGAACCGATCTTTTCCCCCAGTTGAACATGACCTTGCTGCATGTCAAATAGTTCTTTATTCTCTCATACAAAAACACACAGATTGCAAGGCCAGAAAGGAGCATTGTGATCATCTGGTCCAGGGATGTCAGACATGCCGCCTGTCACAAACCTCTTCTTTCTGGCCCACAACTGCACTCTGCAAGACCCCGCTTTCTCCCTAACAGAGAGAAAGAGTGTGGTCTTGTAGTATCACAGAGTGCAGTCCCACATACCCAGTGCTCTGTGATCCTGCAAGAGTCAGATCTCGCAACATGACATTCTGGATACACAACAAGCAGTTGTGTGGCACTTTAAGACTAACAGATTTATTTTTTGCATGAGCTTTCGTGGGAGAAGATCCCACTTCCAGCTATCCCTTTGGAAACTGGATACACAAGACTGCACGCTGAAATACTTAACTGCAAGAACACCCCCTCTCTCTGTTAGGGAGAGCGTGTGGTGTCACGGAGCACAGTCTTGCATACGCAGCACTTTGTGATGACGTTAAGAGTGTAGGCCTTAGCATTTTGATTTATTGGTATATACAGCCCACTCGAAGTACATTTAAATCACATCTGGCCTGCCCTAGCAAATCAGTTTGACATCCCAATCTAGTCTGACCTCTTGTGTAAAACAGACCATAGGTCTTTCCCAAAATAATTCTTAGAATAAATCTAGAAGAACAGTCAATCTTTATTTTAAAAATTGTCAGTGATGGCGAATCTATCAAGCCCCTTGGTAAATTGTCCACACTGTCAAATTTATGCCTTTTTCTGTTTTTGTCAACCACCACCCCTCAGCTTATGCTGTACCTCTCTCTAATAGTTTGAGAAGCCCCCTAGTAAATATGTTCCCTATGTAGATACTTAAACTGTAATCAATCACTGCTTAATCTTATTCTCCGAGTCTGTAAGGCATGTTTTCTAACCCTCTGATCATTCTCATGGCTCTTCTCTGTACCATCTCCAATTCATCAAGATTCTTCTTGAACTGTGGGCACTAGACTGAACTCAGTATGCCAACAGTAGCCTCACCTCTCTGCTTCCACTTAAGATTCCTGCTTATGCATCCCAGGATCACCTTTGTTCTTTTGGCCACAGCATCACAACTGGCGCTCATGTTCTGCTGATTATTCTCCACATCCAGTAAGTCTTTTCCTGCTTCAGTTTTTGTCAGAAGGGTTCCCCATCCTCTATGGATAACCTAGAATCTTTGTTCCAAATACATAAAGTGACATTTAACCAGGCTAAAATTTATACTGCTTAGTTTTACCCAGTTTACCAAACAATCTTTTCTTTCATTATTTACCACTCCCCTGTTTTTGGTGTCTTCTATGAAGTTTGTCGTGACTTTTTCTTCCAAGTCATTGATTAAGTTGCATAGTATAGAGACCAAGATCAATCCCTTTGAGACCCCACTAGGAAAACACTCACTTGATGACAATGCCCCATTTTACAATTACATTGAAACGTATCAGCTAGTTTTAATCCATTTAATATGAGCCATATCAATCATTTTAGCATTTTAATCAGAGTGTTGTGTGGTGCAAATTCAAACACCTTACAGAAGTCTATTACATCTACCCTATTACCTTTATCAAGCATACTTGTAAACTTAAGAAAAATAAATTACTTTGACAAGGTCTGTTTTCCAAAAATCCATGATCTCCATTAATTATGTTGCCCTCCTTTAATTACTTATTAATCAAATCCCAGATCAGTCGTTCCATTATCTTGCCTGGAATCATTGTTGAGCACACAGGCCTATAATTGTGATTATGTACATGGTTATGAGCTGAAGGAATTTGTTAGTAGTAAATATTTCTAAAGTTTTTTGGCCATACATGTTTGGTGGGCAGATGGAAGAAAGGCCTGCCTTTCCACTCAGTGGAGTGAAGGCACATGTCATTAGTAATGGATTGGGGAAGGAGCAAGTTAGAGCCTTGCATGGATACAAATAAGTGGAGCCGTATCTGACCTGCATCCGCAAGAAATGGTCCGTGGATATCCGTGTTGTATCCAGGGATGCAGATATAATGCAGATATCTGCAGATATCCACATATTTGCAGGGTTATAGCTCTGTGCAAATAAAAATATGTGGATCGTATCCAATCTGCATCCACAAGAAATGGTCCATGGATGTCCACGTTGTATCCGTGGATGCAGATATAAGGCATATATCCAGAGATTTGCAGGGCTCTAGAGCAAGTCTCAGAAAGGAAATCAAAAGATAAGTTCTCCATTGTTCCACATATGGGTGAAGTGATTAAGCCAACTTCTGATATTTAGCAGACTCTCCAGCAAACATATTTGAAGATATTTTCACAAGTGCACTGTACAATGCTCATTTTAGAACTAGGTGGCCAGCACTCAGCTTCTCCCAGACCTTCTTCCGGGGGAGGGAGGTGATCTCTGGAAGGAAAATTTCAGGGACAGTGCATGAGGGGAAAGACAGGGATGAGGATGTCCTTCCACGCACACGAAATAGTATTGTGAAGGAAGACAAGAAAAGATCACCAGAAACTGGAAAAGAGAGAGCAATAACTAGATAACCATGTATAAACTTGTTGCTATGCTGGAGACTTCATGCTCCTTCTGTCTCGGCTGGGGGAGGCCTTGCATATTAACACCACACATGTGGCATTCTTCCTCAATACTGCACTTCACTGCCTTCTCAGTGTCAGTCTCTTTGGCTATGTGTACACTAGAGGGCTCAGGTAAGTCAAGTTAATAAGGTCGACTTAAACCTGGGGACCTATTTAAAGTCGACTTTATTAAGTTGACTTTAAATGGCTCCCCTGGCATAAGTTGACTTAAATGACTCTCCTGCCTTAAGTCAACTTTAATGGTCGCATTTTAAAAGTCAACTTAATAAAGTCTACTTAACCCTCAGAGTTGACTTTAAAGGTGAGAGAGTTAAGTCAACTTAAGCAGGTGTTTAAATTGTTGTAAAGAACTCCAAATGTGGCTATGGAATTCCTTAAATCAACTTAAGCCTCCAGTGTAGACATATCCTTTTATGAGTTAATGGGTCTCACTAAGGGGCTATCCCATGATACAAGTTATGACACTGTTCACAGACATGCATTCCTGTATTACACATTTACATATTTCACAACTAAAATTCCAAATTATGTATGAAAATGAGATTTACAAATTTTTCTGTGCTGTTTGGTTGAGTTTTGTCTTTTTCAACTCAATTACAATGTGTAGAAGTGGGGTAGGGATGAAGAGCTTCTCACATTACTCTGTGCTGCTTCACCAGCAAGAGTAAGCTAGATTCCCAGGCAGCACAGCGACCCTATGGAATTCTTGAGTTCCTCCCTCTATGATAAACAAAAGTATCCTCGCTGCTCCTGCAGAATACAGTTCTGGAAAAGTTCTGGCCTTGTTACCCTACTGTTAACATTCAGCTCTCTGCTGGGAGTGTTTCTAAGCACATCACATAATAGGATACTGCAGGGTATGAAGAGGTACCCTTCCAATACTGATTACAGGTAGTCCTCACTTAGTGACCGGGTTCCGTTCCTGAAACCTGGTTGATAAACGAATTGGTCACTAAACGAGGAGCAGCCCTTACCGGTATTTCAGGCATAATGTACTTTACTGGTAGTGGGTTTTTCAACCATCGGTAGATAGTTTTAATGTCACCTTTGCATCATTTATAACATTTTTCATATATATTTTAAATGTTTTAAGCTCTAATGTACTGAACTTAGTTTGCATAGTGTACTGTAAATATAGGTAATCAGAGTTGATGCGAGTTCTCGTACATCGCCATAATACCAACTCATCAGAGAGCCGGTCATAACTCTGAGGGGTCACTAAACGAGTAGGTCACTAAGTGAGGACTAGCTGTATATGAATCTGGGAGCAATACTTCCTAACAGCAGCTAACCATCACAAAGCTTCACTCTTCCCAGAGTGACTTCTAGAACAGATTCTTCAACAGGACAAGCCTCACTCAATGAATGGGCTTTATCAGCCATTCATTGATACTATGACATGTGGGCTATTCCCTCCACTCCCAGCATGGAACAGGGGCTTCTTCCCCCATCTGCTGAAATGGTTTGAAAAAGCATGCAACTTAACTGGTCTTGTTTTTTCAGATACCACTTTAGTTTGCCCCGTCATAATGATTTCTGGGCTGTTTAGTGTTGGGCATTGTGATCCAGTAAAAATAATGCAACATCTAAACTTATAAACAGTTCTCCACATTCAAAAGTGGCCCTAATATTCTGTAATAGACACTAGGACCACTGTTTTAAATAAATAAATAAAGCCCACTAGGGAAGATACCCCACACCAGAGGCACAGCTAACAGGGGGCTCCAGGGGCCTCAGCCCCACTGAAACGCAGGGCCAGCTCCTGAGCAGTGTGCCTCTAAACTGTGCTGTGGCACACAGTTGCTCCCCACACAGGGAACACTCACTGCCAGCTGTGCACAGCCAGCACCTGCAGCCTCTGCCTAGCTGGAAGACACAGTCTTCTGGCTGGCAGGGAAGTGCCCCAGGCTGGGCCTGGGAGTTTTTCAAACTCCCACCCTGGCCCTCAAAGCAGGGTCAGGCCGGAAGCCTTAGCCTCTGCCAGGGTCACACTCTCCCTCCAGCAGCCAAGTAAGGGAGCTGGGGGGGGGGGACTCCAGGGGCAGGCATGTTGGCCCAGCAGGGAAAGGGGGGGGGCAACTGCAGGGGCTAGCGGCATGACCAGGGAATAGAGAAGGGCTTGGGGAACCAGCATGGGTGGGTAGGGAACGGATCGGGGCCCCACCTAATCTTTATGTCTAGCAGCATCCCTGCCCCAGTCAATAAAAGTAGTGTACATTTTTCCAAAAGTGGAATGACAGGGAACGGGAAGAAGCAAGTCTGTGTTAAAGCACTGAAGGGGATTACTGCAACAAGTCAGAAGAGCAGCTTAAAAGCTGTCACCATGGTGATTCTAGGTGTAATGTAACAATAACATCATTAAAACAGGCACATACCCCTGCAAACAAACCATGTTGCCAACTTTACCCACAAATCTTCACAAAAGACACCATGGGACCTAATCAAACCAGCTACTCCATCAATGAGTCATTCACCTGCTCATCCAATTATTTATGCTATCACGTGCCAAAAAAGCCTCCCACCCACACCTTATGTTTTGGACAACAGGACAGTTCTCCCCCCACCCCCCTTAGGGACAAGGGAGTCATGCATGGCTCACTGGAAAAAAAAAAGGAGCCACAGGGAGCTGCACACAGAGTGCCCTTGTCCCCAGCCCTAGGTTGACTAAAGTCAACTTAGGACATGCATCAGCAGTGCAGGCTCAGTGAGTCACCTGTGGCTCCCTGAGCATCCCCCTTCTGGCTCCCTGGCAATCTCCTCCAGGGAGTCAGGTGTGCCCCAGGGACTCCCAACTGGCCCCAGCATCATGGCCAAATCAGGGGCACCAGGATCACTCCCACCCTCCCACCACAGCCACATGAGCTGGAAGCAGCCCAGTGGCTATGCTGCAGCCCCTAGCATTGGCAGGGGGTGTGTGGGCAACACACACTCCCTCCATTCCTCCCTCCCCTGGTAGGGCACAGTAGTGCTGCCCCACCTACCCATCACAGACCCAAAGCTTGTGGAGGCAGAGCCCTGGAATGACCCACTTGGCAGCATTCAGGACACTTCAACCCAGCCACTCCAGGCCTGAACAGAAGCTGCCTCGCCCCCCAGGCCCAGGATTGGGCCCATTCAGCCCTTGGGTGGCTGGGTCAAAGTGGCCTGACCTCCAGGGAGCAGGCCATTCCAGGGCCCCACCTCTGCAAGCTGCAGCTCTTCACCAGCCACTCTTGGGAGGGGCGGCCAGCTGGGGGTAGGCAGGGCAGCACTGCTCTGCCCCCACCAGCAGTAGGAGGGATGGAGGGAGCCTACACCTCACCAGCGCTGGGGGCTGCAGCACAGCTGCTGGGCAGCTCAGGCTCATGCAGTTGTAGTGGGAGGGTGGGGGGGAGAAAATGGCTCTTCTGGGTTACCAACCCCTGACTTTGGGTATCTACAGTGACTTAATTCAACTTAATAAAGTCAAATTAACCACTGATTTAAACTTGAAGTAGATTTTAGTAAAATCAAACTAACATTTCCTTAACTCAAGGTAAGTAAAGGCCAGTGTGGACAGGGAGTAGGTCAGGTCAAATTATGCCTCCTTAATTTGACCTACCTGTAAGTGTAGCTGCACCCATAGTGTTTCAGGCCTAAATAAGGACTTTGGATTTTTTTTCTTCTTTACAAGTGATGTGTCCTTATCTTCCTCTATATGCTAGTCCAGTGTTTGACTCTGAACTACTGCACTGGATTTGCTGTAACAGTCCAGCTTGCTCCTATGACTTGCACTTCCAAGCCTTTATTTTCCTCCCATTCTCTAAATTCCCCATCTTCAAAGCATCTGACAAAGTGGGATTTTTCTCCCATAAAAGCTCACCTGATCTGTTAGTCTTTAAAAGTGACATAGGACTCCTTGTTGTTCTGCTGAACTAGACTAACACGGCTACCCCTTTGGAACCAGATGTAATGTTTGAGTGCACCCCAGGAACAAGTTTAGTAAGGGGGAATAAAAGGGAGGGATGTACAAACATCAAATGGCAGAATACAAATTTATTTAAAATAGTGTACTGCAAACAATAGAAATGAGTAATGTATAAACAGTCAACTGAAAGTAGAAAATGCTTCCAATTGTTTTACATGCTGATGATACAGTAAAAACAGTATTTCTACCCCCTTTATAAGGTATTTTATATGGCAAATATTTAACAGCATCCACAGTAATAAGGTTATATTAGCACCTGTAGACCAGAATTCTGTACATAATTTTAAATGCAAGAATTCTCCAAATCTTCCACCTTTACAGTAAGACTGGATTGCTTCAATATATAATGTCCTCTTTCCCATGTTAAATGAAAGCTAGCAAAGAGTGACGTATCTACTGGACTTTCACTAAAAAGAATACATTCAGATTCTGAGGTCAGAAGTGACCTGTATTATCATCTAGTCCAGGGCTGTCAAAACTCACTCATTGTGGGGAGACCACACTGGGAGGCAGGATGCTTGTTGAGGGCTATGTGGCCACATGGGTTCCCGAGCCCTTTTCCCCTCCACGTTCAGAGTGGGGTGGGCTCCCCTTTCCCTTCCTCAACCCCCAGTCTGACATCTTCCCTTCCCTCGGCCCTATGGGCTCCCCTTCCCCACACTGGCTCCCAGACCCCCTCCCCTTCCTCCTGATGGCAGGCAAAAAAAACAGTCTTAGCCCCAGGCAGCCAGGCTGGGCCCTGCCTCTCCCCCTCTTGGCCCACTTCCCTGTCCATCATTCAGAATGCTGGTCTTTGGGTAGCTCAGTCCTAGGTGGCCTGTGATTGGCTTGTTTCCACCTAGGCCCCAGTCAGTTTTTGCTTTTTTATTTATGATTCATGCAATGTGCTGTCAATCAAATTAGTATGCCAAGTGAACAATTGAGGTGGGGGGACAGCACAGTGGCTCTCCAGAGCCAGCCTAACCCACTGCAGCAGACATTCATTGGCAGACCACCACTGGGATCGGCTGGAGTACTTCCTTTGTTCCCCTGGGCTGTGATTCGGATCACGTGAGGGAGTCAGGAGCACGTGCTGCTGTGCCGGGAGCCTCTCTTTAGAGTTCACTGCTGCATACAGGTTCCAGGCACAAAGTGGGCAGCAGCTCTGCAGGCCAGATGTGGCTCACGGGCCGCAAGTTTACCGCCCATGATCGAGTCTGACCACTGTGGGCCATGAAACCTCACTTACCCCCTCAAGTCTGATTCAAGGACTTTAAGACACAGAAAATTCACCAGCACCTAAGCCATGCCCTATGCTACCGAAGAAGAAACCAAAAACCCCAGAGCCCTAACAGTCTGCCCTGGGGAAAAATGCCTTCTCAACCCCATATATGGCAACAATCATCCAAGAAAGAATTCTCTGATAACTCAGAACCCATCCCATCTACTCTCTCTTCCTAGGCTAGTGACATATCCAACACCAGTAGTCAAAGATCAGTCAATTTCCAGCATAGGCCGTCCCATCATACCATCCCCTTCATAAAGCTTATCAAGCTCAGTTCTGAGGACAGTTGTGTTTTTTGCTACCACATCTGGAATAGCTGCCCAAGGGAAGCTATTCCAGATCTTTGTTCCTCAGCTGGTTAGAAACCCACATCTAATTTCAAGCCTAAATTGGCTGATGGACAGCATATATCCATTTGTTCTTGCGTCCACATGGGTGCTGTACTTAAATAATTCCTCTCCCTCACCAGTATTTAGAGACCACTCGTTATCACCTCTCAACCTTCATTTAGTAAGGCTAAACCGGGGCAGCACAAGTCCCAGCACCAGTGCCCCAAATATCCAGCACACACTCCCTGCCTCTTCCACCCCCAGGTGGGTATCTGGGACCAGGCTGGCCACAGCAGTGCCTGCCTTGCTCCTGGCCAGGGATCGGGGCCAGGCCAGCAACAGCACAACCACAGAGCCCCAACTGTGATCAGGGACAGAACTGGGGGCCAGGCCCTGCTTCTTTTCCTGGGGCAAGTATGCTCCTGGGCTAAACAAGCCAAGCTCTAAGTCTCTTCTCAAAAGAGAAGTTTTCCATTTCAACAGTTACACACACCCACCTGCCCACCCCTTACTGACTCCCATTTATGGCACCCTACACACTGCACTAGGGCAAATGGAAATGCCATCCAGTCACCTTAACGCTACACTACTCCCGGTGCTGGAGTTGCTGATACGAACTCCAGAGTGAGTGAACACATCTTGACAGACCACTCAATCAAACCTGGAAGAGCACACTGACAGCACTGATTTTGCTACCATCAATATAGACATACCCTTAGCAACTGCCTGCAGAAGACCCTATGTCTAGATATAGAGTCTAGACATTAAGTTTAACCTATAAAAGACCTTATTTAAGCAAAATTATATTCTGTTTTTTCAAAAGCATCACTGCTTTAAAAAAGCTGGATGTTTTAAAAAAGCCGTAAGCATGGAGAGCCACTATTGACCTAGAAATCTGATAAGCTGAATGAACAGAGAGGAAGGGACAAATGCAGAAGAAAATTTTTATTGTTTGTAGCTAACTGTAGTTAATGGCATGCCAAAGGTTGAGAGTAGTCTGAAACAGCTGAGGTTTCAAAGGAAATGTTGATGGTTTCTAGACATCAACATACAAGTTGTATTGTAAGGTATCTCTAGAAGACAGCAATTCCCTCACTCCCCTACCACGTTTTTGTTCCCAGTGATTCCCCTTAATGGCTATGCCATTGTGACAAAAGGCCACTGATAACCAAATACACCTTGGAAAGGACTTTCTTCACAGCTAGGTGGGGGGAGGCTCACGGGGAGCAGGCAGAAGCCAAGTAGCATGGACATGTGCTATATACAGCCAGGGAAAAGTTCACAGGAGCCTCCAGCAGCTACAGGAAGCCAACACTTCTGTTTTCTACCCAGGGATAGTGGCTGGGTGCCAAAAGGAAAGATTTGTTTAAAATTATATAGCTTCCCCACCTGTAGCAGCTTTCAAAGTTGATACAGTGCCACCTTTAAGGTGGCTAGAAGGTTTTTCATTAGCCGTGCATTATCTTTAATGAGTGTTTCAAGCAGAAGAATGTGTACATTACTGAACCTTCATGACAGTCTATTTTGTCCACAGCAAGTGAAAAGGAAGTTAACTTACTTCTATTTTAGAAGATAGTCCCTTATCCATGGTAGGTTCATAGCAGGCTCCATAGGCAAGAAATAAAACCATTAGATGGAGCCAAAATGTCTCACTTCAAAATTGATCTATACACGCTAAGAGCAAACAATCATTACAAGTCAGACCTCTGCAAATCTAACTGATCAGTTCACAACAACAATTGTTTCTTTTTCCTTTTCCTTTTCAGCTGTGCACAGCTGGAGTACACCTCACCCTTAGTTAGGGATATTCTTTAAGGAGACAGGTGTTACAACATCCCCTCCAAGGAGTCAGCTACACCTAAAATAGCAACTTGTCTTCCACTCCAGCCTAGGATTATAAATTGTTTACAACCTGATTAGTACCCTGGCATTCATAAGTTACTTTCAGATGTAAAACAGTGAGTAGTAGATGCAGGAAGCTGTACATGTACTCCTACAATTAATGACTGTAGGACACATTGCAGTCCCACCTTAAAGTTGGACTATTCTAGAAAAATGCCATTTTATTTAAAGATGGATGTTTATGGGAAGTGGTCATTTTTTTCTAGCATCTTAAGTGGTGCAATTGCACCAGTCAACTACCACTAGGAGACTCCTTGTGACCTCCAAGGGTTTCAGAAAAAAAGCAGAAGCTAGTAGACAGACACCGTCATACAAGTGACAAGTTCTGCAGCTGACAAGAGTGACCAGCACCTTCCTTCCCTTTCCTAAGGAAGAAGGTGTACCATAAATAAGGTAGACATAAGCCTGCCTCAGCAGTTAAGCGTGCTTTGCCATACCTTTATTTGTAGGTTTGCCCAGCTACATCCCACCATATGTATTCTTTCAAAAGAAAAACTATGCTTTGATTGCCATTTTACACCAGAATCCTTCAAACAAAAAGCATCCCAGTCAAATAATATATTTGAAACTAAATGTACTATCGCAGGAGAGACGTTTGCCTTTGCATCTCCCGCAGAGGTCTTGACGGTGGGGTCTCTTGGGGTCCACATGGCGCGCTTTCACGGGGCAGGTGCACCTGGTCTGCTTGCAGCTCTAGAAAGAAGCAAGGGCGTTGGAGGGGCGCCGTACTGAACGGCAGCACCCAGTACTCCCCGGGGTAGGTTAGACCAGTATTTCCCAACCAAGGTGCCGTGGCGCACAAGCACGCCCCGTCAGGCCTGAGCAGGTGCCCCGTGGAGTCTTCTGAAAAAAAGAGCTCTAGGGTGGCTCATGAGTGTTTGGAAACTACATGGGGGTGTGCCTCAAATGAAAGCTAGCAAGGTGTGCCAGGGCAGAGAAGACTGGGAAGCGGGGTTTCCACTACAGCCTGCTCGGCGCAAGGCCAGGCCCTGCGGCTGGGGACCGGAGCGCGGCGCTCACCTGGCAGGTGATGTCCTCCACTCGGTAGGGGTTGTAGGATTTCTGACACGTGCGGCAGAACTGCCTGAAGTAGACCTGGCGGAAGGGGAGCGCGGGTCAGTGGCGGCGAGGGGAGGTGGCGGAGGGGCGGGCGGAGGGGGGGGGGCAGCAGACCCACCTTGTTGGTGCCCTGCACGCACCAGACGTAGGCGCTCTCCCAGCGGATGTTGCAGTCCTTGCAGTGGTAGTAGCCGTACTTCTGCTCCAGGAACTGGCGGGAAAACCGTTACTCAGCCGCGCGCGCCAAGCCCCGCCCCTTCCCGCCGCCTCGCCCGGCCCCGCCCCTTCCCGCCGCAGCAGCCAATGAGGGCGCTTCCCGCCACGCCGCCTCACCTGGAAGCGCAGGCGGGTCTTGCCCGGCGCCGGGGCCGGCTCCTGCGCGGCTGCGGCCTGCGGCTCGGGCGCTGCCTCCTGCGGGGCCTCCTCCGCCGGCTGCGGCTGCGGCTCGGGCTCCGGCTGCGGCTCGGCGCCGCCCGCGGGGGGCTGCTCCCAGCTGGCGCGCACGGCGGCCGCCTCGCTGCGCCGCTGCCGCTCCTGCTCCTCCTCGGCCGCCGCCTGCCCCTCGTCCTCCTCCAGGAAGGTGGTGAGTCTGCGCGAGGCCATGGGCGAGTAGACGGCGATGGTGCGCGGGAAGCGCACGGGCCGGCCGCCGCCGGTGGCGGGGCTGCCCTGCTCGGGCTCCGGCTCGGGCTCGGGCTCCGGGCGGCGGCGCGGCTGCAGCGTGCGGGGCCCGAGCGAGCACTGGACCGAGGCGTCCAGGCGCGGGTTGACCTGCACGCCCACCTCCTTGGTGTTGGCCTTGCGCAGCCGCGGCGTCAGGGCGGGGTTGACCTGGGAGAGGATGGCCTTCAGCTGCGCCCGCTGGTAGTTGTCGAAGTACTCGGCCGCCGCCACCGCCGCCGCCGCCTCCCCGTAGCCCGGGAAGTAGGAGCCCCGCGGGCGCCAGGCGCCGGCCGCCCCCTTGCCCTTGGGCGGCTGGTAGCGGTAGGAGTAGGGCGCGTAGGCGGAGTAGAGGTAACTCTCCATCGCCTCCTCCGCCATGGCCCCGGCCCGGCCTGACCCGCCCGCCCCCGCCCGCTTTAAATAGCCCGCCGCCGCCGCCGCGGGGGAGGGGCCGGCCCGCGCCCGCCGCCTCCATTGGCCAGGGCTACCGGCCCTTCAGGGCCTGCTCTTTGCCGTCTCCCTCCCTCCCTCCGGTGCAAGGCACCCGGTCTCTGGCTTTTTACTTACAGGGGTTCAAGGATGCTGGAACACCCTCTTTGGAGGGGGAAGCGTTCCAGGGCCCCCTAAAAACAGAAGAATAGGCCATTAATGCTACATGTCCTCCCAGGCGCCTCCTTTTCCTACTTCCCTGCCTCCTTTCCATGCTTCCCTATCTGGGAAGTCCAGCCTGGCTCCCCCAGGTGTGAAGCCTCTGGGCTCCCCCCGCCTCTTTCGGTGGATTTGGGATCCTTTAACCTGGCCACCCAGGAGATTCAGCCAGAGGCTCGGGCGCATTTTCTTTGACCTACGTGGAGTGGCCGGGGCACGTGGATGGAGTGGCTGTAGACACTGAAGACAAAGACTGATAGCATGGGATAGACAGAAACACCCCGCAGATGGATCTGTGGAGGACCTATCTGGCGTTCGGGGATGAGTTCCTGGCGTGCCACAAACATGGGGACAGACCCATTTACCTCCCCTGCAGCTGAATCGCTCCTGGATGCACCTCTAGACGAACTGAACTGTTACTCGCACTTCCTTGTAATGTTTAGTTCTCTTTGGAGGGGGTTTAATTAATGATGCATACAAGGTTAATTCATCTTTCCCAGGCATTTATAATCAGAACAATAAACACCATCTTTTTTTTTTTTTTTTTTTTACAACTAATAGGATGCATGAAATGAAATCACAGTTTACAAATGTAATTGAATTTGCTTGTTCACATCAATGCTACACACTTTAATCCTTTCCTACAACAGGCTTTCTTCCTTTCTGCTGCCTTCCCCCCTTACTTAATTCACCAAAGAGCTTTGTCTCGTGAACTAGATGTAGCTTTATCTCCTTGTGTCATTGATTTCTGCACATGTAAGGCTATATTTGTGAGGAAATATTTGCAACTGGCACTACAGTAAACACACGGTCATCAAATACACTGGGGGTAGTAGTTGGGTAGATTAGGGAGGCTGGTCTATTCCCCAGGTGCCTGGTTTACTAGTTCCCAAAACATGTGGCAAATATGTAATATTAATTCAAGCATTCCCTTCCATAGCTTTGATGCTTGTCCTTCTACAGTGCAGTCTGTGTAGGCTCCATGAGGATAGAATTGTGTTCCTCTGTAGTCACTGTACCATAGGAGGGATCTGTCATTTCCTCCTCTTTCAGTTTCTTATAAGAAATATCTGTGTCTTCATCTTCGTTTAGAGGATCTTGTTTATAGGTATCTTTTCCATACATCTTGTAAAATAACACAAAAAGCCCTGCTTCTGCAGCCTGGAAAAGTGCATAAAGCAAGGGAAACATATACATGCTTCCAATGAGATGCGGTGGAAAGGTCAATTTTAGTATAGCTGTGCAAAGCTGGACATTTTGACATCCCGTTTCCAAGGACACTGTCCTCTTGCAGTGAGGTGGCAGGTGAAATAAAGTAGCTAAGCCATATCCTGAGGCGTAACCCGCTAAGGGCATCAAGAGGGCTACTACGTAAACAGAAGCAGGGATACTTGCCAACAGCTCAGGGCCCAGCATAGTGCCAGTCAGAATGAAAAGAAGGACCAAGGTCACTAAAAGGGACCACAGGGAAACCTAATAAACAATAATGAATCAGATAATCAGAGAAAAAAGAAGGTAAAACTTCCATTAGAATTGTGTTTAAAAGCAAATTAATTAAAATACAGACACTAAAATAGTATAATAAGTAGAGAATTTAAACAATTTTTTTTTTAAAAATTGAGCACATTATATTGCATCCGTTACAGCAGAAGTGTTCATTACATGAATAGTGGATAGACAGAATGTGACTGAAGGACACCGGAAAGACCACTCTCCTTCATTCCAGATTTCCTGGAGTTTGTCATACCCTTGGCAGCGTAGAGATTCTGTTAACCTCTTCACTGATTCTGCCACCGTTTCTTACCTTGGACCTAACCCAAAATTTCAGGGGGCTGTCGATCAGGCTGGAGGTTAAGGGTGGATGGAATCTGCCTCTTAAATATTTTTAACAGGATAACCTGTGCAGGATACTTTCACAGAAATAAAGTAACAACCTGTATTAATATATGTGCCTTTTCATAAGGAAAATGAAGCTAGATCTTTAGAGTGAAGTCTACGACACCCAAACACATTTAATTTTGCTATAATACTTAAAATAGTTTCCTCTAATTTACACTTGTTAGGTAATATTTAAAAGAAATTCATCTTGCCTAACAATATATCTGTGACATTTAAGCCTAAAGGAGGTATAAAACATCCAAACTGAGAGTTAAATAGGATAATGCCAGTTCTGAAAGATCTGATTCTGTTGAATTCAATGGCAGTTATACAATTCAGTTTCATTTTAATTGGAGTTATGGGCCCAGAGGCTGTGCGTCTTGATTGACTGTATTCTGACCACGTTGCAGCTGTTGAGTGATTTTTGCAGTATTCTTGGGTTGTGTGCTGAGTTGCTTTCCTTTACCTCTAAGCATGTTTGGCTTGAAAGTTAACCTTAAGTTTTAACTTATGTATTTTGTATTCATGAACAGAAATATTTATTTCACTGTTTTTGTTTTCAACATATAAAGAGATGCGCTAAGAGACTTTTGTTATAGTACTACAGTCAGTCAGTCGGGTGGTTTTTTTTGTTTTGTTTTGTTTTTTAATTTTGGTTAGTAGTTTCCATAGCATGCTTTCACTTTACTGTCCCCATGCATTCCTTTTCTGGAAACCTTTCCTTTCTCCTCAGTTCCACGTAATAACAATGTAAATAAGGTTGTGCATTTCTGTTATTCAGTGAGACTCTCTTTTATTTGTCGTTATCCTTCCCTAAAACAACAGATGAAATCCTAGTGCCGTTGCTTATTTTGTTGAACCTTAGAAATTATTTTCAAATAAAATGCACATAACCATACTTTAAGATTTTTATTGACTTCCATGCAAATTGCATGCATTGATAAAGGTTGTTTAGTCAGAAATATGGAAATTGGTTTTGCCAACACTGATGAAAATGCTTACTGAAAATGTGTATATTTCCAAACAAAGAAATAACATAGAAGCAATAACTGTTGGGGAGGAGGGTTCGTTTTAATTATTCTAGGTTAAGATGTATGTGTATTCCTATTTTTGTTTCGAATCTGCTGATTTTCTTGCATGCGGGACACAATCTACTAGTTCTAATAAATGGTAAGGTACCTGACTATATTTATAACATTTATTATTTATTTGTTTATCTGTTTATTTATTTATTTTTATTTAACACACATGCTTAGCAATGTTGCCTCAGAATTAGAAATACATTGAGCATTTCTGTGGGGGGGTTTTACTGCGTTCTTATTGCATTGAACAAATGGCAGTGCGTCCCTTTGCCTACCCTTTCACTCAGTGTGCTGTTTGGAAATATTGGTTTCTTCTTCCGTCTTTGTAAGACGGCAATTTTGGCTCATAACAAGAGCTGTTGGTATCAACCCCAACCCTGCCTGTAGCTGTTTTACAGAAAACAGTCCGGCGTGGGCGGCATTTTATTAGCTGAGAACAATGGGCGCCTCCGCTTCCTCTTTGGAAGAGAAGAGGGTGTGTGGTATCTGCTTACAACTCCAACAAGTGCTGAGGGTTTACTTTCCACGAATTTATGTGATGTGTTTTACTTCTGTGATTTTAATGATGTCCGTCCAGCAAGCATCTATCTACCTTTATCTGTTTCGGTCTTGATGAAATGGACACGCGCCACCAGGCAGCTCCCGGGGCCGGGTCCCCTTTACTCTTCCGAGCACTGGCTGTGCAGGGCAATTCAGCAACCTTTACCTGGCTCTTTTACCCGTCGGATCTTCTCCGAAGAGCCTCTGTCCTAGTCCTGTGATTAGCCTTAGCCCGTGTGCAGTCGGGATCCCCCCCCGCCCCTTGCATCCCGCGGTGCGGCCCCGAGAGGCGGAGCGGAGCCCCCCTTTCCCGCACCCCTGACCCTGCCTCCCCCCCCCCCGGCGAGAAGGGCTCCCTGGGGGCCTGAGGGCTCAGGGCAGCTTGTCCGTGGGGCGCAGCCGCGGTTACCTTGAGCAGGAGGTCGGCGAGGCGGGGCCGCTTGTAGCGGATGAAGAGGCCGAGGCCGATGGGGAGCAGGGTGCTGCACAGGGTCAGGCTCACGGCCCCGAGCGGCAGGAGCCGGACCAGGGGGGTGTTGATCCAGGCGCGGCTGTAGAGCCACAGGCACAGCGGCATCAGCAGCAGGGCCAGCAGGGTGGACGAGGCCGTCATGATGATGCTGGGGGAGAGCGAGGCACCGGCTCAGCCTGCGCCCGGCCACCCGCCTCCCCCTCCCCAACCCCCCGGCCGTCCCCGGGGCCCTGCCGGACCCGAAACTGACCCGGGACCCGGGACCCGGCCGCGGCCCCGTCCTGGGGCGGGAAGGGGCTGGCGCTGGTTAGAGGCGCCTGCTTCCAACAGCCCCAAAACGGACAGCGCCGTGCACCTCTCCAGCCCCGCACCCAGCACCCTGCCCGGGACATCCCCCACACTGCCCCCACCTCCCGCACTCCCCTATCCGCCTCCCGCCCACCCCCCCCTTTCCTGACCCCAACACAGCCCCGCACCCCCCCGCACACCCCACATCCCGTATCCACTGGCCCCCCAACCCCGCCACACTCCCCCCACCTCCCGCACCCGCCTTCCTGCCCAATCCCGCGCCGCTCCTGACCCCAACACAGCCCCACAGCCCCGCCCGCATGTCCCACAGCCCGCACCCCCGACCCCCCAACCCTGCCACACTCCCCCCAGATCCAGATCCACCCTCCTGCCCACCCCGCACCTCCACTGACCCCCAGCAGCCCTCACCTCCCGCCGCCCCCCGCACCTCTACTGCCCCCCAACACACCCCGCATCCCGCACGCCCATAGCCACCTTCCTACACACCCCGCAGCCCCACCGAGCCCCCAAAACAGCCCCACGCCCCCCGCACATCCCACGCACCGCACCCCTACTGAGCCCGCCGGACAGCCGCACAGCCCCGCAGCTCTCCGGAGCCCCCGGCACGGCCCCGCGCACCCCACAGCCCGCACCGCGGCTGACCCCCCGACCCAGCCCCGCTGCCCGCGGGCGGGCGGGCGGGCGGGCGGCACCTGAGGTTCATGTCCCCGTCGACCAGCAGCGCCATGAGGTTGGAGAGGTTCCCGCCGGGGCAGCAGCCGCAGAGCAGCAGCGCCACGGCCGCCACCTCGTCGAGGGCGAAGAGCAGCGCCAGGGCGAAGGCGACGAGCGGCATGAGGGCGAACTGGCAGAGCAGCGCCAGCAGCACCCCGACCGGCCGCCGCAGCTGCCCGCCCAGCTGGCTCAGCTCCACCGAGCAGCCCAGCCCCAGCATGGCGATGCACAGCGCCAGCCCCACCAGCACGCTCAGCCCCTGGTTCAGGGGGGTGTCCCAGAACGGGGGGCCGCCCCCCGCCGCCCCCTGGCTCCACGGCTCGGGGCCGGGGCCGGGGCTGGGGCCGGCGGGGAGGCTGCTGCCGTTCCCGGGCTCCGGGGAGAGCGAGGCGAGGGGCGCCAGGGTCCCGTTCTCCGCCCAGCTGCTGGCCATGGTGCTGCCTGGCCGCGCGGGGACTGCTCGGCAGGGAGAGGCTGTCTGTCTGTCAGTCTGTCCCCGGCCCTTCGTCCCCTCCCTCCCTCCCCCAAACACCTCCGCGCTGCACCCCTCACTGGCGCGCGGGACTCAGGCGTCTTGCACACGAGCTCCCACAGCTGGGCAGCGGCGGCTGCTGGTCTCACCCCGCCGGGCTCTCCTTCCCCGGGCTTCTTGTGTGGCTCCAAAGTCTAGGGGGGCCACAGGCCTGTACAGCCAGCCATCCTGTTAACCCACTCCCAGTGTAACTACTCCAGGCCAAGCCCCTGCCTTCCTTTGTGTCCTACATGGAGCCAGCGGTAAAAAATGTTTGGACTGCGGGTCTAGTGGAAAAACAAACACAACCTCCCACCCCCATTATTTCCTCTGGTCGTCTCTTGTGCAAGACCATGCCGCTGGAGGAGACAAGCAAGTCTAGCTACTGGGTCATCTTTGTCTGCTCTTTTTCCTCCCCACCAAATTCTAACAATATTTCAAGCTGATAAAGGGGTGACAGGGGAGGTCAGGAGAGAGGTGCTGGCAGCAGACACATTTCAACTTGACTTTCAGCATGTTATGAAAAAAGCAAAATAAAACAAAAAGCTGCTGTTAGAATATTAATATGTTGTTAATACTGATTACTTTCTGATTGTTGGTGTTTAATCTTGCACGCATCCTAAAGCAAAATCGTCATCGCCATGTCGTCCTGAGTGAGCCGCGTCGGCTTTACCGCAGATGCAGTAAGGGAGGTTTAAGGTCATTCCTGCTAATGGAGAGAAGGTACTTGAGTAAAAGCTGTGAGGAATGATGAAAAGCTCTTTGGCCGGGTCAAATTAGAGCCACTTTATGCTGAGGATGAGCTTCAGGAATGAACAGATTGTGCTTAACAAAGAAACTTATTTAATTAATGCCAACAAACGACACAGTCTTCTGCTGCTTTATGGAGGTAGGTGCAGTGCCACTGGTGTTTTCCAGACTGAAGCTTCACAATGTAATGAGCAGAATTACCCTGGAATCCATGAAGCAGAGGTGTTACCAGATGTTATTCATGGAGAATCAGAATGTTACAGTATAATTCCTGACTTGACTGATGAAGACACCCTTCATAGGTACTCAGAAAAAAAATCTGTTACTAAAAGGGGCCTGACATTAAAAGATCAGTCTGTATGATATGCAGGTGACAGCCCACCAGCCATAAGGTGAAAGAGACCAGTCTGATCTGTTCCATCAAGTGGATGAGGGTTTTAAATATAAAAAGCAAGGAGTCTTGTGGCACTTAAAGACTAACGGATTTATTTATCGCTTGAGCTATCCTGGGAGAAAAATCCCACTTCATCCGATGCTTCTCCCACAAAAGCTCATGTGATAAATAAATCTGATAGTCTTTAAGTGTCACAAGACTCCTTGCTTTTTTTTTTTTTTTTTTTTTTTGCTTTATTAGACTAAAAACGGCTGCCCCTTTGGAACTAGGGTTTTAAATGTAGCGGATGAAATTCAGGGCCCATTGGTATCAATAGAAATTTCACCATTGCTCTTGATGGGTACACCTACACTGAAATAGATCTGTGGTATGGTTGTGGCCGGCTTGGGTCAGGTGACTTTGGCCAGTTGCTGGTGTTTAATTGCTGTGTAGACATGCTCAATGGACCAGGATTTCATCTAGTAAGTGAGGATGTCTCTTACCCATCACTCAAACAACAATATACAAGTAAAACCTAATTTTCCAGAATTGTTTTAATTTACTGGAGTCGGATGGGTTTTAAAGTAATGTTGAAAAATAGACACCCTTCTCATATCTAATTTGTAATATTTATTAGTTATTTTATATTATCAGTTTCTTTAAAAACATGAATGCCATATTAAAGGACTAATAATAGGAGTTGGGAAACAAGGCCTCGCAGGAAGGAGAGAACAGGAGCCGGAGTGCCCAGGTCTGGGCAATGGTGGTTCGTGCTTTGTCCACAGACACTCAGTGGGCTTCAGGGACAAGAATTCTTCCTTCACACAAAAGATTTGGAAGTGCTGCTGACCCTGTGTCATGGTGTGGCTCTCTGGTGGGAGCAGCTGTCTCAGTGTTTGGCCTGCCATGTGAAGTCCTCTGTGTTTCCTTTCATTTTTAAATTTACTGTGCTGCTGTGCTGTGCACTATGGGGTGTCTCAAATCACACCCTCTTTTTTTGCATAAAAAGGTGAATTCAAACATAAGACTGGAGAGAGGGCAGCTAGAGCAGATTGCAAAGTACTGAAATCCTCACTTTCTGTGCCAGTTGGTCCTACCCTTCTCCAATTATATTCTTCATATCCGCCCTTTTCAAATTTGACCATCTTAAATTCTCTTGGGCCCTGGTCCCCCTTCCACCCTGGACATAGGTCCCCAGGTAAATGGAATCTGTCATTGGAAGAGTCTTGCAGGACATTTAAGCCCTGGTGCCTTCTGTTAAATTTCCTTGTTGTCCTGTCTTTTGGTTCAGGCTGTTAAAGGAGCATCTCTGGCAAAAATTGGAAACCCAAAGTAAAATGGGAAGGCAGTTAAGCCTTCCCTTCCAAAATGTGAGGTTGCACTACTGCCTCAGAGGGGACATTCACTGTTCTTCTGCTTTTAAAGGAGCTTGTTCGTATTGTAACTATAAAACATACAACCTCCCTTACAACCAACCTTATATATTCTAGCAGACCCTGTTAGGGGCCCAATTGAAGCAATAGCATTAAATCCATAATTAACGTGCAGGATAATTGTAAAAGTTGATTCAGTTTGGTGTACCAGCAAGCTTTAGTGGCGAAATAATGGATTCAGTGCATAGCATAATAACTTGGCTATACAGTCATACCACTGCGAATGGTTTTATTCTATTTTCTTTTCCTTATCATTTGGTCAAGGATAGGCTGGGGAGAGAGGATGAGTCATAGGTGTTAAGCAAACAGCTACAACCCAGTCCAGACAGTGATTTAATTTGTTGGGTCAAGCAAGGCAATATATGCTTACAGATGGGACGACACTGATGTGCAGTGTTTGGTTGTTGCTGAGAGCCAACACAATTGTTTGAAACTAAATAATTTGCAAATCTACTGGTACTTGAAATATTTTACAGCGTGTTTAGATTGCTTACAAATTTAGCATATATATTCTATCTAACCTACTTGCACAACATTCTTCCTTCACTGACTATAGCCACACACACCCTTTTTTTTTTCTTTAGTAACTCCATTATGCAGTTTCTCTTCTGGCACCTATGAACAAAATATAAATTACACAAGAAGCAAAAGGAGTTTGATTATCAAGTAGGCTACAAAGAGTGCAGAAGAGAACTGCCCTTCTTATCTATGAACATGACTCTTAAAACTAGAGCTGTTCATAGAATGATATTTTTTTGAATCATGAACTTTAAGATTAGCTATAGAGCAATCCACATACAGAGAACTTGGATACAGTGAAACAGTGAAGCAGAATGAAAGTCTCGAATTGTACCCGTGCTTTACACTGTAAACTTCAGATTATAGGGAAACTGTCCTGTGAAAAACATGACTTAGCTATAAGAGGGTTCTGATTTATTGTAATGGATAAACACAAGGTGAGATAGGTATTTAAATTTATGCCAGCTATTTTTAAGAACTAAAATTCAAACTGAGTTCTGGTTTAAACAGGCATGGTGCTATTGACTTCTCTATAGATTCATTAAGTTACTTAGGCCAGATCTGAGTTTAGCTTTTTGAGTTTTGCTTATTCCTTATATATAGTTAGTATTGTCACCCTTGGTAGCAACTGAAAAGTATTCTTACATCTGGACAGGACAGTAAGACTTGTCCAGCCTTTGTACATTCTTTTTGGTGTGGTTATTATCCCTTTAAATCACTTCAGGGTTTCATACAATGTCACCAGAACAATTGCATTAGTATATAAGCTAGATATATGTATTTTCCATTTTCTTTCAGGGGAGAAAATGGCACTGACTGACCTCTTTTACAGAAAGTGACAAATTGGCCACCTGAGCCTAAAAAGCATTAATAAACGTGCTCTAAATTGATACATACTTTTTAAACTAATTCATGTAAACAGCAAAAAATTCTGTTTGCAAATAATTGTGGGGGAAAATAGTGTCTTGGAAATATTTTCTTGTAAATTGAGTGTTTATAAATTTAGTTTTTATAAGTGAGATTTTAAGCTTTTAATAAATGATACTAATTGCATTGTTCTGTGGGGGTTGGATTCTATAGCAGAAATGTAATTGACATAAATATGCTTTACAAAACCATCCATGATACCAAAATTTTTCATGCATAGGAAAGCGTGTGTCTTTTCTTTATGTAACTTGAATCAAAGGTACAAAGGCTCAATATCAGAGAAAGGAGAGCCTTTTAATGAAGGCTGAGTATACCACCAGAAGCTAAACAGGCTTTGCTAATTAGTCAGAAATTAGCACATTGTATTGGCAAATGAGAGATCAGCTGGAAGGATCTTTGGGTTACTCATTTCTCACACAGGCCACTGGGAGCGTCTGGGTGTTCCAGGAACAACACAAAATTTTGGTGGTTTTGCATATGCCAATAGGTTTTCACTTTAGGTTCAAATATGGACGTTCTTGGAAACTGGGTTTTACCCTTCCATTTTTGGAGTTAATTTATGGTCAACATCTATCACCTGGTTGTGGCAGGGGATGGTTATAGTGGCAATCAGTGAGGTGTGAAAAGGGGGGTGTTGGCAAGAGGCATTCTTAATCTCTACGGGATCTAACATGTAGCTATTACAATGACAAGATCTATAGAAAACCCCAAGACAGTCAGATGAAAGGGAATGAGAAAGCAAAGGATACCCACACTCCCCTCCCCACCTTTCCTAGTTTTCAATCTGAAATGGAAGACATATTAACGAACTTGAGAGTGAGAGAAGACTGTACTTTTCCCACTCTCTAGTCTTTTCCCTTTATTGGTTCCTCCCACTAACCCCTTTGCTGTATTTTCTGCTGGAATTTGCAGGTGGTGGGGAAGCCAAGCTGCCATTAGCTATCATAGACTCTAAGGTCAGAAGGGACCCACAGGATTATCTAGCCCAACCTCCTGCACAATGCAGGTCATGGACCCTCACTCACCCACCCCTGTAATAAACCTCTAACCCATGACTAAGTTATTAAAGTCCTCAAATCATGGCTTAAAGACTTTAAGGTATAAAGAATCCACCAGCAAGTGAGCCGTGCCCCACAGAAGAAGATGAAAAAATCCCCAGAACCTTTGCCAATCTGCCCTGGGAGAAAAGACTTACCAGTCAGACACCCAAGAGAGAATTCCCTGTAATAACTCAGAGCCAACCCCACCTAATGTCCCACTTCAGGCCATTGGCATATCCACCACCAGTAGTCAAAGACTAGTCAATCGCCAAACTAGGCTGTCTCATCATACCATCCCCTCCATAAGTTTATTAAGCTCAGCTTTGAAGCCAGCAGAGCTGTAATGCCAGTTTGTGACACCCGGGCCACGTTCCGATGGGAACGTGCCCCTTGCCATTAGCGGCGCTTGGGGCTGGCGCAGCGAGAGCCGCCCTTTAATAGGGCAGCTCTATTGAGCCACTCCGCGCCACCCGGGGCTTTGCCCCGTTGGCCCCGCCATAGTTATGGCTCTGGAAGCCAGCTAGGTTTTTTGCCTGCACAACTCCCCTTGGAAGGCTATTTCAGAACTTTACTCCTCTGGTGGTTAGAAGTCTGCATCAAATTTCAAATCTAAACTTCCTGATGGCCAGTGTATATCCATTTGTTCTTGAGTCCACATTGGCACTGAAGTTAAATAATTCTTCTCCCTCCCTGGTATTTATCCCTTAATTGTGTTTATAGAAAGTAGTCATATGTCCCCTTCATTCTTCATTTGGTTAGACCAGTGGTTCTCAACCACTGTGTTGAGATACATTACTGTGTCACCACACAGTGATAAGTGTGTCATGGAGAGCTAGGAAGGTGGCTGGGTTTGGGCTGGGGGGGCAGGGCGTGGGAGTGGGCTGCTATGTCCTTTAGGGTCACGCTGTGTCACCAAGTGCGTCATGACCAACGAAAGGTTGAGAGCCACTGGGTTAGACTAAACAAGTCAAGCTCCTTCAGTCTCCTCTCATAAGGAAGGTTTTCCATTTCGCGGCTCGTCCTCCAAGACCTTCTCTGTACATGTTCCAGTCTCAATTCCTCTCTCTTAAACATTCTTTTCCTATTACTCCAGTTTACAAGGTCATCCAGATATTCCTGTGTGATATCCTGATCCTTCTCTGTATTGGCAACACCTCCCAACTATGTGTCATCCACAAACTTTATTAATACATTCCCTCTTTTCGTATCGAAGTCAGTAATCAAAAGGTTAAACAAGATCTGTCCCAAGACCTATGCCTGAGGAACTCCGCTAGTGACCTCTCTCCAGCCTGACAGTTCACTTTTCAGTATGCTCTGTTGTAGTCACTCCTTTAATCAATTCCTTATCCACCTTTCTAATTTCATATTAATTCGCACCTTTCCCAATTTAACTAATAATTCCCTATGTGGAACCATACCAAATGCCTTACTGAAATCTAGGTAAATTTGATCTACCACATTCCGTTTGTCCAAAAAACCTGCTATCTTCTAAAAAAGGAGATCAAGTTGGTCTGGCACAATCTACCTTTTGTAAAACCATGTTGTAATTTATCCCAATTACTGTTAACCTCGATATCCTTAACTACTTTCTCTTTCAAATTTTTTTCCAAGACCCTGCATGCTACTGATGTCAAACTAATAAGCCTGTAGTTACCCAGACCACTTTTTTTTCCTTTTTTTGACAATAGGAACTATGTTAGTAGTTCTCCAGCATTCAGTACAACACTTGAGTTTACAGATTCATGAAAAATCCTTGCTGATAGGCTTGCACTTTCATGTGCCAGTTCCTTTAATATTTTTGGATGGAGATTATCCAGGTCACCTGATTTAGTCCCATTGAACAGTTTGAGTTTGGTTTCTATCTCAGATGTTGTAATTTCTACCTCCATATCCTAATTCCTATTAGCCAACCTACCACCATCCCTGAACTCATCATTAAAAAGAGAGGCAAAGTATCTGTTTACATATTTGGTCATGCCTAGATTATCAGTACTGACCACTCAGTGAATCCATGTGGAACTGATGCTACACATCAGAGTGGGCTGATTTATAATCCCATATTGGGAGTTGAGAAAGAGAGGGGTCTTAACCAGTGACAGCCTGTGGGGTTGGTTGGTCCTTGAGAGATGTCTGCATTCTGTCATCTTGCTGTCACTTTTACCTAGTCTCCTGGCGATGACTTCTTCAGGAGGTGGTGTTCCATACAAAAACCAGGACAAAACACTGTTGTAAACCTAACATCACAGAAGGCTACGGAAGCAGAGTCACTTCCAGTTTTCAGCTGCACATGATCACTCCATAGGTATTTTAATTTCTATTCAGTTCTAAAAAATAATAATCCAAATTCAAGACGAGGTAAAAAATAGAACAGCAGTGTTGCACCCTGAAAAGCTATTTTTCCTTCTATCCATAAACTTTGATAGGCCTCCTAACAACCATATTCCGCAAAGGTGCATCACACTCATTAAAGATCCTGTGTGAGAAATAGTCTCATACACTTAAGCTGGGTTTTTGCTATTGCCCTTACCAAGCCATAAACCCTCTCTGATATGTCAGCATCCTTTATTCAAGTTCCAAAGTAGTAGCTGTGTTACTCTAGTTCAGCAAAACAAACAAGAACTATATCTACACTGGAGGCTTAAGTCGACTTAACCAGGCTTAAGTCAATTCAAGCAACTCCATGGCCACATTTGGAGTTCATTAAGTCGACTGAAGCACTTGCTTAAGTTGACTTAATAACTCTCCCCCTTAAAGTCAACTTTATTAAGTCGACTTAAAATTCCGCCATTAAAGTTGACTTAATAAAGTCGACTGAAGGCAGGACAGCCATTTAAATTGACTTTATAAAGTCAGCTTCAGCCAGGGGACCCGTTTAAAGTTGACTTAATACAATTGACTTTAAAGGGATCCCCTGACTTAAGTCAACTTTATAAAGTTGACTTAAATGAATGGGGACTCTCTAAGTTGACTTAATAAAGTCGACTTTAAGTTGCCTTGTTAAGTCAACTTAACTGAGCCCTCTAATCTAGACATAGCCAAGGAGTCCTGTGGCACTTAAAGACTAACACTTTTATTTATTGCATGAACTTTCATGGGAGAAAATCCCACTTCATCAGATGTGTCTTCAAAGCAATATTAGTCTTTAAGCGCCACGGGACTCCTTGTTTGTTTTATCTGTTGTTCAGTTACTCTGTTTGGTTGGGACAAATGCTATTCTCTTCTGTGTGGTGAGGAGAGTACAAAAATTTACCAAAATTGGGGATTGGATTTTGAGAGTTTTAACGGACTTGGTGCCCCGTGGTGGGGAGGGAGATGAGCCATAGAAACACTGGTCCCTGTGACATGCTTCCCTGTAGTCTGGGCAGAATTCTGCTTACTGCAGAAACTTTTCCACAGAATGCTACTTCCCAGCTGAGCAGCAACTAGGGGGAGCCACAACTTCAAGCCCCTCCTGAGATAGAATTTGTAATCAGAATTCTGTAATCAGAAGGTGAGCTGTGCTGCTTCGGGAAAGAGGAAGCCTAGTGTGGTATTCAGACATCCTGCCTTCTCTAGATATAGTGAGATCTGCATTGTTAGGGGGAATAAACACAGTCCTCCCAAAAAAACATTGGGAGAAAACTGCAAGAACAGAATCCTACAGACTGTAGATCTTTAGGATTCAAGTAACTGGATTCTCATTTAGTTAATTTTGCATGTAACAAAGCATATTCTGACCTTACATACTTACACCATGGTAGAAATACTAAAGTCAAGAAAATTAATCTGGATTTACACTGGCATACTAAAAATCAGAATCTATCCCAGAATAAACAGCAATATACTTGACACAGGATACAGTATTAAAGTCTGGATCTGTGCCATTGGAAAGCACCAGATATTCCAAAAATAGCCTCCACTTGCTCACATAAAACAGGTTCTGTTCAAACTGGTAGGAAGAAATGTCCCTGCTCCAAAGCGTGTAGCTTCAAAAAAGGAAAAAACAGAAAGAGTTTTGGGAAAAGAGATATAACAGAGAAGCAAAGTGATCCAGGTGACAAGGACACACTCTTGATTAGGTCAATGCCTTTTCTCAACCTATCACCAACTGTCCACCAATAATTCAGACTGCCTACAGTTGAATTCCTCTCTTCCTCAAAACTTCTTCTCTTACCCAGCCCTTCTCTGTTACCACTGACAATTCCATAGTTCCCTGAGCCCACAGGCTTCCAACCTACATCTAATCTTTTACTCTTCTCCCTTCATGTTGACTCTGTAGCTTAATCACACTGGCTCTTCCTGTATGACTCCAAAATCTGACCGTGTTTCTTATCCAACCACAAATACTCTAAGCCAGAGACACAACTGAAGACATTACAACTGCTGGAGGGGGAAAGCTGGACATCACTGTATCCATCCTAATATTTTACTCTTGTGTTGCAATTTCCACAACACAACTTCAAAAATATGCATTCTTGCTACTTGCAATCCCCCCCCCCTTTTTTTTCAACAGTTGCAATTCAGCCTGATTATCACCATAACTACAGCCTTCTCCTCTCTGGAATCCCACCTCTTCCCTCTTCAATTCACTCAAAATGCTGCTGCTATGGAAATCATCTGCCTGGCTTGTGGCTCCAACCATCCCCTAGCTACTCCTCAAGTCCCTTCACTGACTTTCTCTTACCTACAGCCTCAAATTCAAGCCCCTGGTCTTCTCCTTCAAAGCTTGCACATTGTAGGCACCAAACTATTGCTTCTGTTCCCTTCTTCTCTTTTGCCATGCCCAGGCGAAAAGATTAACCATCCCTTAATATTCTTCCCCAATCTGCTCTCCCCAGCTCACTTCAGCATCACCTCTTTCTTTCTTGGCTTTTACTCAACCCACTGTGCTTCCATCCCCATTTCCTCAAGTTCCTCGCACAAGTTGCACCTCTCCCAACAGACTACATGACTTTGATCTGTCCTTATTTTCCCTTAAAGAGAAATGTCCTGAAATTTATAAGCCTTAGATTCAATTAAATTAAAAGGGTTGTAGGAGAAGCCAAGGGGGAAGAACCTAGGCACAACTTGTATAACTAGTTAGCTATGCTCTCCTTAGCCACATTGTCCCTTCCTTCGTTTATCCTTTGTCTACTTAGATTGTAAAATCTTCAGGACCGCTATCTTCTTGTCCTGCTTTGCTATAACAACCTTAGCATTCTGTTGGCTTTGTACAAGCAGTAAACAGTAGAAATAATAAAGAATGCACACTCATCACTCCTCACTGTTTTTTTTTTAAGAGGAAGACCATTAATCAACAAATGAGAACACTGTGATTCAAGTGCCAGTGCTGCAAAGTGCTTATAATTTAGCCTCAAATGCTTAGAACTGCATAATCCTCTCTCCAAGTCCATAGCCAAATTCCCATTGAATTAATTGGGAGTAGGATTGAGCCTGGAAGGTTTTAATGAATTATGTTTCCATAACTTTAAAAAATGAAATAAAGAGGTATGTCACTAATCAGCACAGGATGGGACAGCCTTTGCATCTCTGCTCCATGTAGTGAGTCTGTCTGGGCTTCGGGGTAGGATATGAAATACTCCTGCACTTTGGTTGCCAGGTGACAGATGCTGAGATAATTATACCTTTAGCTTTGTATTAACAGTTATTAGTAATATGTGCTCAAAGGCTACATCAAAATATTTTCCAGAAATTTTAAAAGGCCTTGGGGGAGGGAGGAGTTGCTATTGCCCTTCAAAAGAAATCTCAGATGTTTGATGCTGGAGCTGTTTAAATCAAGTTTAATAGAAATAACATCAGCTTTAAAACTACCTAGCTTTAAAACTAGCTTTTTCATCTAATCCATAATTTAGAATTGAGTTATCAAAAGGATAAGGAGGAAAGTTCTTCTTAAAATAAAGGAATTCATGAGTAATGCCTGGAGAGCCAAAAAGAGCATTAGTCAGTCAAGGACTAGTCACCACTGCAATGTTAAGTCAACACAAGGAGG
Source organism: Podocnemis expansa (assembly GCA_007922195.1). Taxonomy (NCBI): domain Eukaryota; kingdom Metazoa; phylum Chordata; order Testudines; family Podocnemididae; genus Podocnemis; species Podocnemis expansa. The sequence continues at coordinate 7,673,042 of ML681996.1, forward strand.
CTCATGTGCACTTAGTTATGTCAGTGTCTTCACCAGAATGCTGCTTCTGCTCAGCAAAGTCCTGTGCAGTGTCTGGTAGACACTGTATTATTTATATCGCCTCCTGGCTGTCAGTCCTGGCAGAGCTGAATACTGGAGCCCTCTCCCCCACTGCTGACAGCCCAAACTTGTCAGCCATACTGGTGCTCGCTGTCTCCCCCACTGGCTGTTCAAGCTGTCAGCAGGCTGCACACCTCCCTCCAACCCCTTATATGAAATAATAGCAGCTGTGAAACTGACAGGAATATTGGTTTCTGTCCTGCTAGGCTCTCTGCTATGACATTGAGCCCTAGGCCGGGCTCACAGCGCAGGCTATGGCCCCTGAGGCAGAGGGCTCCAGCTGTGAGCCGCCCCCCGAGCTGTTAGTGCCCTACACTCCAGCTGTCAATGCCTCACAATCCCCCACATCAGTCAGTGCAAGTGGCTCTGGCAAGGACACATACCACCAGCAGGAGCAGGGCAGCATGGGCAACAGTAGCTGATTTACTAGCTGCTGCTGTGGCTGTATATTGACTTAACTGAAGCTGACTCTAATTTTGTATTATAGACAAGCTCCCTGTCTCTCATCTCTTCACATTGCTGTCTGCTTCTGAAGAAATAGACTCAGTTTTACAAGTCATATCCAATGTGTTCTGCAATACAGTACAAATATGTGGTATAATTCTCTTTATAATGGGTGTTACATATGTGCAAATGAAAAGGGGACTTGACTGAGGCAAACTTTTTTCCAAGAGACTGGCCATTGCTGTCTCATTAGGGGAGGTATCAGTCCAATATGCAGTAAGATGGAAGGGTTCACTCCTTCACCATACATATCTTTTACTGAAATTAAGGGAACATTTGGGGGCCCAGGGAAGGGAAATGGCAGAAGACTGGTAAATTGGAACTCCTTCCTTTGACTGAAAAGGGAAAATTTTTGAGAGTCAGAATTGTATGTTGGGTGGAGTAGACAGTGGGGTAGGGGCAGAACTTGCCTGTTTCTCTGGATAAATGGAAATACTTAAGGCAGTCCAGGAATAAAAAGAATTAGAAATAAGTGAAAGGACTCAAGGAACAATATTTCTAGGATATTACTTTTATCCCACAAGGGAGGGAAGGAATCCATCTATCTAAATGCAAGAAAAGAAAATGGGTCAGCTGAAATTAATGACAGTTTAGAGCAGTGGTTCCCAACCTTTTTGGCTTGAGGGCCAGAGATATCACTTCCACAACCATAAAGAACCACCAGTCTCTGTCATCAGCCCCTCCCACCCCACTGCAGCCAGATGGAAGGAATTCAGAAAGACCGCAGAGTCCTTGCTGATATCCCACCTCCCTGACTGCAGCAGGGAAACCACATGGATCTGGTAGCCTTGTGCCCCAATAGTGGCTCCCTTCTGCAGCCATGGGGATGGAACATGAGTGCTCCCCTCCCTCTGTCTGCAGCAGGGACCCTGGCACCTAAGGATCCAGGCAGATCACTTTGCTTTCTGCTGGAGGTGGCGGAGGGAATTGCTGATCTCCCCTCTCTGGCCCTAGGAGGGACTCTAGGATTCACAGACCTAGGTGGAGCACTTTGCTGTGTTCCCTGCTACAGCCAGGGGGAGGGACACACTGCTGTCCCATCCCCTTGGCTGCAGCAAGGAGCCCATCCCAGCCTTTTAGCTGGGTGGAAACAAGCTTCGCCTGCTTCTTTAGGCATCAGCTCCCTTCTTCAGCCAGCAAGAGGGGAGCCATGAGCTACTTTGGGCTGCCAGGCTTAGACTGGGAACCACTGTTCAGAGGATAGACACATTACACAGATGTTATAATCCTTTCAGAAACCATTTAAAATTCCACTGAAGTAAATAAATCTTAACATACACCAGAACATGGGTATTCGCTCTGACCAAGTCCCATATATAACTATTAGCCTGATAATAGCCCAAATTAATATGTTAACTGGAATACAGTATGAACGAATGGCACAGAAAACTGATAAAATATGGACAGTTCATGGTTCTTGAAAAGTTCTTTTTTTTCATACTGGCTTACTTTCATACCTTTAAAATCCATTCCAGAGAGGTAACAGTGTTATTCTGTATACAGCAAAGCCAACAACAGTCCCGTGGCACCTTAAAAACTAACAGATTTCTTTGGGCATAAGCTTTCAGGGGCTGCATCCCACTTTGTCATGAAAGGTTATGCCCAAAGAAATTTGCTAGTCTTTAAGGTGCCACAGGACTCCTTTTTTTAAAAATCTGTTGCATTGTCAGAAAAGTAGCAGATCAGAGTAAGTGAGGCAAGGGTTATCTTGTCCAAAGGCACAGCTTAAATTTAAAAGATGCAGACGTGGATTTAGTAGTATCTACAGATGCTTTTACTTCATCATATAATAATTTAACTCAGGAAATGAAAGAAGCCCTGTACTCAAAGTAACTCCATTGCCTCCAACCAGAGGCTTTCTCTGTGTTAAAGGTGATGATTGCTAACAGAGTTCCCTCATAAGAAAAGTAAGTAAATATAACATTTGTCTGTGAATCCGGTCTATATTTTATAAATCCTCATTAATTAGGCTAATTATTAACTATATTTTATTATTATTTTTTGTGTTTTGATAACATCTGTGCACCCCAGTCATGGTCCAGGACCCCATTGTGCCTGGTGCTGCTCAGACACATTACAAAATTATATTCTCTGCCCCAATGACCTTCAAATCTAATTAAAATCATATAAAATCAAATCAATTTATGAATAAACAAAATAAAAACCCATTTAGAATAGGCATGTCATTGCATATTGTAAATCTAGGGTAGGTGAGAAGAAATAAATATGGAACTTGAACATCTTAGCTATACAGTGAATGTTTTAGAAGGTATTATCTTAGTGACATAGTCTTAATAGAGACACCTATGTTTTATAAAGACCCATGAAAATGTGATAAACTAGGACATTTCCAAATTACTAGACATCCTCTTGATTTTGAATCTAAGATCAGAAAAGATTTCCCATCATCACAGTCAAGGATAGCATATTGTTTTTGAGTTTGTTTATCCCTGGTATTACTAGAGGATTTCTTCAAGTGATGGTACCTAAGTATATTCCATATGTGGGTACACATGTGTACCATGCGCCCGAGTCCTGAATTATTCCACAAGCAGCGTCCATTGGCCCTCACATGTGTTGTAGCCCCCCTTGTGCTCTGAGCCAGGGGCATAAAGAATGGCGCAGGCCAGTGCCTTTGCAGATTCTTCTTACTGTCGCATGGTCTGAAACACAGTCTTCTGTTTCTTTCTACAATATCATTGCTGTAAATGTGTTGCATGTGTTAGGTTTTACTATTTTTCAGTATAGCCTATTGTAATATAGTCAGTGTTTTCCTCCTTTTCCTCCCCATCAGGAAAAATTTTCCCCCATGTGAAGTCTGGGATTATCCCCAGGACCTGGGGCTCAAAAACTGTGAATCCTGCCCTTGCTTCTTTTCTGTGAGTGGCAAACATCGGTACTGCCTTTACTGTCTGGGTGTTGCTCACATTTCTGCCAAGTACAGCATCTGCCATTTCTTTCTCCCCTCTTGTGAGGCTTGGAAACTGAGACTTACAAAATATCTGATGGAGAAAGCAGTAAGACCCCAGTCAGCCCTAGGTCAGGGACCCTGTGTACATAAGTCTCCACAAGCAGACAGAGCCCTTCCAAATATGAGCCTTGGAACAGAAATTAAGATTGTCAAGCTTAAGGAGAGGACTTCCCATGAGAGCACTGTCATAAACATGAGGACCACTTCATCAAAAATTGCACCAAAGAGAAAGGATCTCTCCCTGCCCCATCGAAGTCAGAACAGCCTACAGGCATGAGCACTGAGAACTTAAACCTGAGTAAATCTTGGCAAGAGAAGGTGGCATGCAAGGGTACAGGTCTGGTGGTTCTGACATCAGTTTGGATGGTGAAGACTCAGGATAAATAGCTTCTGGTGCTCCCATCCACTTCTAGAATCAATGTTGTACTGTACTAACAAAGCCATATATAGATTCAACTTGACCATTGTGACTAGAAAACCTCTAGTTTCAACGGTGCTGCCTCATAGTCTAGGGCATTCTGAGGCTTATGTGTCCCTGGAAGGCATTGCTGCTCTCCCTATCCCCATTCACCCCTCCTGTTGGGACAGTTTCTATTCTGGGATGTTGTTATATTACTAGAAGAGACTATCCAGGGGTGAATATTGTTCTCCCATCCTATCTGCCAGCCTCAAGATGTAGCCATTAGTAGTCCAGAATCAACTTTCTATTCTGGTGCCTTGAAAACTCTGCATGAGTCTGCAGAAATGGAGTGCAGCAATGGGGTCCAGTAGAAGCCCTTGAAGATCAGACATGAGTGGCAATGGGGATAGGGTACCCTATTCTCTGGGGTCCACCTTTACTGGTTGATCTTTCCTACCGGCAATAGTGGGAACTGGTGGAGCCTGATCCTAGACAGTCAGAACTGGAGCATGTCCTGTTTGTCATTGCTTGGTCAACCCCAACTGGTCCCATCAGAGTTTATGGAGTAGGAAGATCAGTTAGATTGGATGGTTCTGATAGTTCCAGTGTTATACCAAAAAGGGCACCCAGGAGAGCACCCCCTCATAAAAAGAAAAGACTAGCAGGATCTTATTCAGGGGGACAAGGCAATATGCCACATTTATTGTAAATAAGTAAGGATAGCAAAAAAGCAGTTTCTCACACACACATACACACATACACAAGAAGTTCTGCAACCTGGTATAATATAATTACCAGTCCTTTCATGTATTGCTTGAGCCAACCTAGTGGCCAACTAGGCTGGGCACAAGGAGGGAGCCAGGCTTCTGTTGGTCACAATCCGATGCTCCAAGATGACAGTTGCAGAATGAGACCCCAAAGTTTTCATGTTCTCACCCATCTTTTATACTTGCTGGCCCTCAGATAAGTCTATGGGATTTGCTGTGCCATGTTGCCTCAGGGTTCCTGTGAGATCATTGGTCACCAGTCACTTGCAGACTTGATTGTGTTTTGTTCTTTTCTTTCTGGGGTGGCTCCTTCTGTATGCTTTAATGAGATGTCCGCATTGTTCAGCCAGTTAGATGGTACTTATGGTTCATCAGGACAGGCTGGCAGTTGAGACTGGCCTCTTCACACACACGCCCTTCATTCACACACCTTGTTCACACATTTAAAAGAACATACACAGCATACGCCTAAACCAGATTTCATCAAGTATCCAAAATGGAGTTCAGTGTTTAAGGAGGAGTTCCAAACTGACAATATGGAGTCTTGTTGGACATTGGTTATAATGTCCATTACACAGGGTTACAGAATTATTTTACTTATGACACTGAAGGACAGATACACAAAATTAACTATCATATACTTTAAAGGTAAATGTAATGCATTATCTGTCTGTCCCCCTACATTATCTGTCTGTGCTCCACACCAGAAGCAATTTCATCTTCGTAATCAGATGAAGCAGTTACTCCATTTTTTCCTTCTTCACGGTGTTAGAAGAAAGGATCAGGCCCACTCGGGAGCAGAACGGGTAGAAGATGTCTTTAATCAAGTTACTTGTTCTGCCTTGTACATCCAACCTAGCAGGGAGTAGCAAAACCTGCCTGGACCTGTGCAAGTAAGCCCAGAATACTGGGTTCACAAGATATATATATATATGTACACACCTGTCTAGCATGCTAATACAATATACATAATGTAACAGGTGCACGCATAATGCAACAGGTTACATCATGCCTAAAGTCCTGCATGGGTTCACTATCCTTAATAAGCAAACTACACAATAAGATTATACTTAATATACAGCATATAATTAGCCCACCCATTTGTTGTTTATGAGTTATCTGGCTTTCAAATACAGTTTTAACCAATGAGGTGTTCAAGGCTTCTTTGCCCTTTTGATACCTTGCCTGTTGACCTGTTTACCAGAGCAAATTTCTGGTAGAGCCATCACAGTAAACTGCCCTCACTTAACAATGAACTGTTTTCATGTAACTTTTCTTTGTTAGTTGTATTTTGGTGCTTTTCAGCAAAGCAGTCTGTTTACACCTTGGTATCTCAGCTTGCAATAACAAGTTTGATTTCTAAATCTAGTGACCAGCTACTCAGTTAATATAATAATATAAATTCCCTATACACTGGATATTTAAACAGCATCAAGAGCTCAGATTCAGTTTGAGAAAGTCTGGGAGCCTCAGCACATATTGCTGGACATTCTGCAGCTGGATCCCCACCAGTAAGGCCATAATGGACCCAGCAAAGATGATTTGGCACACTCCTGCTTTTTATGTTCCACTCTAAGAGGCCCAAGAAGCGTTACTTTGTTCTATCCAAGGGGAAAGTTTTTTAATTTTCTCATCAACCAGTTAATTCCTTGATGGCGGCTACTGAGTGGTCCAAGCAGCAACACCCTAAGGCTACGCCCTCTGAGAAGAGATAAAAGCAACTTGAGTCCCAAAGGAAACAAGTCTTCTCTTCCACCGCCCTACAGTTCAGGATCTTGAACTATGAGACCCTCCTGACCAAATATAATTTTTAACCAATTATGCTAAGTTTATAGATGTTAAGGGCAAGCTCCCTGAGAAGGATAGCACTCACTTCCAGGCCTGATGAGGGCAGAGTGGTGGCTAAAACTTCCCTCCAAGTCAGAGTGGGCATGGCAGATACTGCATCTAGAGGGGGATGGGTGTAGCCATTGTCATGAGGAGAGGCTTTTAGTTGCAATCCTTAAGGTTTCCCCAGAGAGGTGCAGAGTACCATCCAAGATCTGCCGTATTTACAATCAACCAGTTACATGAGAAGATGAAAGAGTCTCTCTACTGCCTCAAGGACTAGGAACAATGCTTTGCTCATGTGGCCCCTGCCCCCAAGAGAAGACTTTACAGACAAGGGCATTGATTGAAACAGCTTTCTCAAACTTTTTATTACCAATGTCCTCAGGTACCACCACAAAAGAGACAGAGGCCCAAGACCAAAAACCCAGTTTCTGCAACATCTACCAGCACTTTGTATCCTAACGTGCAGGCAAAGAGAGTTTCTTTTGATGTGATGATTGGGACATAAGACCCTTTACTGATGCCTTTTCATTCCCTTTCTCATATATTTGGAGGTCACCCTACTCAACTGGCCAAAAACTGGAAGGCTCTAACTACTGACAGTTGGGTTCTGGAAGTCATTCATGGCTGCTATCTGATTGAGTTTTTGGCAGCTCCAACCCACAAACCCTCTGACTGGTTCCTTTTCAGGGACAGCTCTCACAAGGAGATTTTATAGAGATTTTCTCCTCTTTTCATCATGGAAAATGTTCCACATCAAGATAAATGGAATGAGTTACCTGGGGAAGTGGTGAACTCTCTATCCCTTAGAAGTTTTTTAGGCCTGGCTTGACAAAGTCCTGGCTGGGATGATTTAGTTGGGGTTGGTCCAGCTTTGACTAGGGCTTTGGACTAGGTGACCTCCTTGAGGTCTTTTCTAACCTCAATCTTCTTTTATTTTATGTCTGATTAAGGGAAAAGTTCTACTCCCTGACTTCTTAACTCCCAAGAAGAATGAGGATAGATGCTGATTTTTGACCCAGAACAACTGAACAAGTTAATCCAAAAACAAAAATTCTGCATGATCTTCCTGGCATCAATCATCCTTAGAAGGAGGCACATAGACAACTCTTGACATGAAAGACACACCCTTTCCCACAGAAAGTCACTCAGCCCAGAAGAGATTCTTCAGATTCTTCTTCAGTCAAAGCCCAATTCACTATCCTTCTATTTGGCTTGGCCACAGCACCTAGAATCCTTTCAATGATTTTTTTTTTAAGTGATAGCAGCTTGGATGAGAAGAGTAGGATTTATAATCTTTTCAAACCTCAATAACTGCTTCTGACAGAAATCCAGCATGTAACCTATGTTCTGCTCAGTCTTCTGTCTTTTCCAGGGGACTGTATCGACCACAAAACATCCACATGATACCCAGCAGATATAGACGTTCCTGAGGGTGACAGTGGACTCAGTCACAGCAAGAGTGTATCTGCCATTTAATGAGTTTCAAGCTGTGAGCGTTGTCAAACACACAATTTCCAAGGAATAGCCATGTTAATCTAGTGGAGCAAAGCAGAAAAGGAGACCTGTGGCACTTTTAAAGACTAACAAATTTATTTTTTACATGAGCTTTCATGGGCAAAGTCCCATTTCATCAAATTCTCTCATCTGATGAAGTGGGACTTCACCGACAAGAGCTCATGTGAAAAATAAACTTGTTAGTCTTTAAAAGTGCCACAGGCCTCCTTTTGTTGTTTCAATCATATACACAGTTGCTATTGGATCCCAGATATCAATCAAAAATTGCCTTTACCTCATGGGATGTATGGCTTCTGGCACACCCACAATACCAACGTCAGGCTTCATATTTGTTGCCTATGAGCCTGGCTTCTCATCATCTACTTACCAGTGCAGAGCTAGTTGGGCAACATCAACAATGTCTTTGATCAGTAGGGGATGCGAGCTTGAACCTCGTCTCTCTGCAGGTGGGAAAGAAATTGACCCTGTACTGCTCCAGAACAGCTGTGCACAACGGCTCAAAAAAACATACCATGTTGATGCCATGGAAGGATCACCTGGGGTATGACTTCCCTCCCATTTCATTAATTTCACAAGTTCTTGATCTGTCAAGATAGAGCTTGAGTCATCCTTACTCCTCCCAACTAGCTAAGACAGTTCTGGATTTATGGATCTACTAAAGCTCTCAACTTGACAACCAATGAACATCCTCTGTTGCCAGACTTTCTAACACAACAGATGGGCAGGTGCAGACACCTCAGTTCAGGACCATTGCAACTCAACCTGCTATTTGGATGACATTGAAAAGAGAGAGCTGCCATTGCAAAGCAGAAGGACTCTGCAAGGAACTGGTTCTTAGCAAAATCTAATAATTTCTCCTTTTGGGTTCAACATCACCACTTGTTTCCAAACCCAGGTGGATTCCCTATTATCCTTTAATTTCTGCTTACTTTTAAGTCTTTGGCTCTTTTGATCACTTCACTTAGAGTGCATTTAACAGCAATTGGCACTTTCCATAATCCAGTGGAAAACCATATAAATGTCATGCCCTCTGTCGCAACTAGATTTCTGATGGAGCCTCTGAGATCCTTTTCACCACTAGCAAAGTTAACAGAATGCCAGTTATGTCATATTATCTCTCACTAATTCCCCCCAAACACACTTTGACTATGTCTGCACTTCCCAAACTTAGCACGAATTTGTTAATTCAAACTAATAAATTTGAATGTAGTTCCAACTACATTTGAATTTATTAGTTTGAATTAATGATATGGACTAAGTTGAATTACAGTTAATTCAACTTAACCCATTTTGTTAATTCAAACTAACTGCCCTTAGTTAGAACTAACAAAGTGGACTTAAATGTCCACACTGTGCCAAGTCTGAACTAAGGATCGAACTAAGGGCTTAATTCGACCTAAAGGGCAGGTCTTACTAGTTTGAACTAAGCTTTCATTAGTTCAAATTAAGGAATTCCTTAATTCAAACTAACAAAAGCTTAGTGTAGACAGGAACTAAGTTAATTAGAATTAAGCTTCCTTAATTCAAACTAACTTGCAGGCATAGCCTTTGAGCATATAGCCACATACTCTATGGTCAGTCTTTCTGGGATGGTGGCCTTTCTAATACTTTAGAAGCCTGAATAGTCAGTGAGCTGGGGGTGATCATTGCAGACCCACCATATGTCATCTTCCGTAAAGAAAAGGTCCCATTACAGCCCCACCCTCAAGTCATTTCCTACTTTCTTGTGATTCAGATAACCCACTTACCGGTGTTTATTCTTAAACTATATGCCTCAGGTGAGGATGTTGGCACTTTATCTACAACAAAAAAAGGACATTAGAAAGACAGCTAAACTATTTGTTTCTATAGCAGGAAGATCAAGAGCTCAAACTTTATTAGCAGAGAGGCTTTCAGAATAACTCTGGTTGTATTATCCTTTGTTACCAACTAGTTCCCATTTCTCAGTCTTCCCGAGGGGAGGCGAGGGCTTATGCCACTGGAGGACAAGCACTGTCTGAGGTGTCTTTGAGAAAAGCACCCTTATTGGGGATATGTTGGGCCGCTACTTGGAGCTCTTTGTTTACCTTCATGAAGCATCACTCTTCCACTGTGGTGCAGTTGTGGGGACAGTGGTATTATAGTAAGCTAGCATCTTTGTGTCTGTGCACCCACCTCCCATTTGACTACAACTTGTTAATTTCCCGAGCGTGGAATACGTATAGGCTATGTCTACACCTAAAATCTTAGTTTGGACTTGGTTAGTCCAAACTAAGTAGTTTGAAAGTTAGTTTGAACTAAGCACAGGTTGTTTTTTTTTTTTGTTTGTTTGTTTGAACTAGCTGCACTTTTTTTTTAGTTCAAACTAAAAAAGCGTGGTTAGTTTGAACTAAAAAATGCTTAGTTCGAACTAACTGCTAGTTCAAACTTATTTAGTTCAAACTAGTATCTCTACATTATTCTGGTTTGAACTAAATATGCAGATAAGTTCAAGCAAAGCAGTTAGTTTGAACTAACTGTTCGGATGAAGTTTTGCTTAGTTTGAACTGAAATTGTTTTTAGTTCGAACTAGGCAGAGCCTAGTGTAGACAGATTTCAGATTAGTTCAGATTAAGGCGCCTTAATTTGAACTAATTTTGCTAGTGTAGACATAGCCATAGGGACCATCGCTCAAAGAAGAAATGGAGGTTACTTAATTGTAATTGGAGGTTTTTTTGAGATCCATATACCTCTATGCAGCCACCATCCCTTCTTTTGAGGACTGTTTAGTCTGCAGTAAGAAAAGGAATTGGAAAGGCATTGGCCTGCACCAACCTTTATGCTCTTGGTTCAGGCATGAGGCAAGCTACATGTATGTGGGAGCCAATGGACACTGTTTGTAGAAAACATTCTGGACTCAGGTGATTGGTAAATATGCATACCCACATAAGGAATATAGATAGGGACTATTCATCTCTCAGAACCTCCAGTTACAAGTAAGTAGCCTCCATTTGCTAAAAAATCAGCTCTGAGCAAAAATAATTTCTTGGTCTTGACTAAGTGACTCTTAAGATAGCTGGTAATGTAAGAATTTTTGTGTTATTACAATATGTCCTTTCCTTTCAGATGTATAAGCAGAGAAATACTACTTAGGAACAGGGAAGTGATACCACTGTATGTTAATAAGTCCATTACTGGGACACTGTGTCCAGTTCTGACTCTTACAATTTTAAAAAGAATGTTGACAAAAAATAGGTCAGAAAAGATCTGCAAGAATGATCTGAGATCTGGAAGATTTGCCTTAGGGAGTGAAAATAAAGATGTTCAATCTGTTTAGTTTATTCAAGACATGGTTAAGAGGAGATTTGATCATGGTCTCTTTCTAAGCACCTAAAGGGGAGATTTCTGGTAGTAAGTGTTTCTTTAATCTAGTAGTGAAAAGCATAATAAAAGCCAATGGAGGGAAGCTGAAATTAGACAAATTTCAGACCAGAAATAAGGTGCATATTTTTACAGTGAGCATAAGTAACCAATTGAACAACTTGCCAAGTGATGTGTGATGGATTCTCCAGTATAGAAAGACACCCAATCTTGATTTTAAAAAGATATGTTCTAGTTCAACCAGAAGCTTTTGTACTTCATGTAGGAATTACTGGGTGAAATCCTTTGGCTTGTATTAAATAGAAGGTCAGACTAGGTGATCATAGTGCTCTCTTCTGTTCTTAAAACCAGTGAATCACACAGAATCATGTGCATCACGCATTCCCTACTAAAATGTGAAGTGACTGCAACAATGAGAATGCCAAAAGAAGAAGCTAAAGCCTTGATCCTATAAAGAGATCCATGTGGATGGATCCCTGACTCTTCAAGAATCCTCACTGAAGTCAATAGGAGTACACATGCCTGTTGAGTATATTGCGGGACAGAGATCTGATATATCTATTTTAGATATTACCAGTTCACTAGATATTTTAAACATATTAGATTTGTGACAAGAGAGATTAAAATCTTTCAGGGTTGAAAAACAGAATAATAGTATCAACTAATTGTTCCCTTTGGATATCTAAGAAGTACTTCATATATGAATGTTTGATGCATGTGATTGGGTATGCCAACCCCCCACTCTGGGTCAAGACACGAATGATTTAATGATGTGGCTTGCAGACAGTTACTGCTGTCAGTTCTCTCTTGCAATGTCTGCTGTGACTGTCAAGTCTGGGGGGAGGATACTACAGCTGTAAGACAGAAGCAGATGGGAAAAAGGACGTAAAAGAGAAGAAGCAGGCTTCAGAGGTTTGACAGCAGTAGGATAAGAAATGTCTCTCTCTTTTAGGCTGGAATGAACTGAATGGCTTGGATTTGAGGCTTGGTCTACACTACATACTTATTTGGGTATGTAACCCCCCTGGGGTTTTAAGGAGCGTGGTCCCTTTAAATTTTTGCCCTGTGGGAGAGGTTGTGGAGCTGAGGAGGGGGCTGGGGCTGGAGCCGGAGGCCTGGGAAGGAGGAAAAGAGAGAGAGGCCCTGCCTGAAGCCAGGGAAGACAGAGCAGGTGACCTGGGATGCCAGGCTAGCACCCCCAGAAGGACACTGTGCTGGGGAGAGTCACCCAAGGACAGAGCAGTATCCAGTGACTGGCCATCTGGAGCTGTGGGGCGGTGAGTACAGCACCTGGGACTCAGGGGGGAGGTTGTAGTTAGTTAAGTGGGGAGGGTGTCGCTCTGGGTTCGCAGAGAGCTGCAGAAGAAGCATCAGAGGGTTTTCTTTTGCCGGGAAAGTGCTGGCGCCGAAGACTAGGAGTTGCTGGACAGAACTCTGGACTGGAGCTGTGCTGGGACTCCTGAACTCATGGTGCAGAAGCAGAGCTCACGTCTGCCTCCAGCCTGCTGCATTGTTGGGCCTTGCATGGCCCTGTGTTAGCTGTTTACTCTGTGTTACTGCTGCCCCATCTCCCCTGTTGGTTTCCCCTTTGCACCTCTGTAAATAAACCTTCCCTGTTCCCATAATCCCTGCGCTATCCCAGTGTGTGTGTGTGGTTACTCTGGGGGTTTGGAACAGGTGCCCCTGGGGGCAAAGGGGCTCTCCTTGCTGTGTTCCCGTGCACACCCTTTCTCCGGTCAGAGTTGCCTGCAAGGCAGACTCAGTCTGGTTACATGGGTGTTACAGGTATAAAAATGCATCTTGTGATGAAACCTCCAGGAATACATCCATTCAGATTTAACAACCTTGTGCTCAGGGGTGTGAAAAACCCACACCCCAGAATGACATAGTATACCAAACTTGATCCTCTTTCCCCCCATGAAAACAGAACTATGTAGGTGGGAGACCTTCTCCTACCAACATAGCTACCTCCTCTCATGGAAGTGTAGCTATTAAGCCAGCAAAAGAGCTCTCCTCCATCCCCATCAGCTTTGAGCATCTTCACTAGATGCGCTAGAATGGCACAGCTGTATCAACTGTGTTGATTTAAATTTATCTTGTAGACTTCACCTGCCCTGCGACCTACAGCATAGCTGGAAGAGAGAAGAAGCAGAGGGACTAGCCCATCAACAGGAAGACAAGCTCTTCCTTCTAGGCTTGGATGCAAGGGATTCCTCTGGCTGGGGCTGGTTAGTCCAGGGCCTCAGTAAGGATGGTCAAAGCTACAAAGTCTGTTTTTCTCAGAGAATGGCCAGAACTATAACAAGATGATAATATTTCATCTAAGATATTATAATTCAATAATTTAGATCTGAGCTCTGATTACTTGATCAATGAGATATTGGGTAAACCCTAGAAAATACCGGGAACTATTCATTTATAGCTGCTTTAAGATATAGGAAGCAAGATCCAGTTTGACAACTCATTGTTTTTATCATAAGTCTCATAATATTTAGTAGTTTCCATAAGGCTTCATCTCCAGGACTCCTATGATTATATGCGAATCTCAGCTTTCATTTAAAAACTCAGGTAAGTTTCTAGCCCTTCAGGTTATGCAGTAAAGCTTGAAAACATGGCCCAAGTGCATTTTAAAGGCTCAAAACAAAACCCCCAAAGCCAACAGTAACTCATTGTTTATTGGGGTTTTTTTAAAAATACCTCATGGCTTTTTAAGGCACCTACATGGATTTGAGGGGCCTGGCTCATTTTGGGCATTGACAATAATGGAGGCCACTAGCATGATAATAGCAACATTTTGCTGGAGATGTCCAGTTCACAGGCCTGTGAGCAGACAGTTTAACAGCTTAGGTCTTGTTCTGCAGCCTAAGTGGAGTGGACTGACTTGGCATTTTATTAACTTTTATTTTGCTATCATTTTCCAGGCTGCTATCTGAATGTGTATGTAGGGAAATAGAACCATTCGAGTACTGCATTAGTATATTTAACATTGATAGTGCAACTGAGTTCAATCCATGAAATCCTAATAGGCTGAGCATAAACCTTAGTTTTAACCAAGAGCTATTAAACTAGTGATCAGCAAGAGACTTTTTGCTTGATTTTGTTAGTTAACTAAACAAAAAGTGCAATGCCCATACTATCCATTGAGGTTGCATATGGTGGGAGGAGTAAGAACTTTATTTCAGGATGGAAGAATTCAGAAAAAAAGGGGATCAGAATAAAGATACAGGAAGCTATCACATTTTAGGAGCTTTTGGATGGCTTCTAGACAAAGGGATTGTTGCCTTTGTGCAGACTTGAGGTAATAGGAGATAAGAGATCAAACCATCAGGGATATTACTAACCTTATTTTACCCAAAAAAGGTTATCTGGTTTCTCAAGGGTGAAACATGGGACAGAACGGTGAATAATCTCTATCATCAGAGTCAATTCTTTGCCAACACACTCAAGGTCTTTAAGAAGAATCTGGATCATGTTGCAAGAGTTTAGCACTTAGTGAATAGCTTCCATTATCTAACAAAGGGTCAGGCCTGATCCCACTGAAGCCAGTGGCAAAACTTCCACTGACTTTTAAAGGCGCAGATTAGGGTCCACCCTTTCTCTGTATATATAGTTCTGTTTGAAGGGGTGGGGTGGGGGAGTTGCAAGAATGTACGTAAAGCACTCCCCACTTGCAGGGTAAGGTCTTAGGTCTGGTGAAGAGTGCAGTATAAATTTCTACCTAAATGTTATTTTGCTGTGCCTCATACAATAATGCTACATTAAAATTAGCCTGTTTATAATTTCTCTAAGTGACGATACTTTTGCCTCTTCATCTTGAATGCTTTGCTTAAGTAGGATTCATTATGGAGATTTATGGTAACTGCTCATGATTTAAGACATTTGTTCCCATCTAGGATTTCAGCATTATTTTTGGTGCTCCTCCAGGTTTAACAAGCAAGAGGCCACAGCTGGGAATTGAACCCACAGCTGTTGTATAGTAGTACTGGGAGCACAAGCCACAAAGCTGGCCCATTTTTTTTGACTAGGGATCCCAATGACATTGTCAATGATCTGAAGAACTGCTCTTGGGGGTGGGGAGGGCACATGTAGGTCACACAGGGCCAAATAAGGAAGGTTTTACAGCTATGGTTTTAAGCTAGAGCTCAGGAGCTCTGACTTTCCTCTGCCTCAGTCTTCCTGTGTGACTGTGGGCAAGTCAGTTACTCTCTCTCTGACTCCATTTCCCATCTTTAAAACAGGGATCACTATACTGCTTCTCTTATTCTGGGTCTAGTTAGCTTGTGGGCTCTTTGGGGCAGGGATGTTCTCTTACTATGGCTATGTCCACACATACATCCTTATTTCGAAATAACCCATTTCGAAATGAGTTATTTTGAAATAAAGTCCTTATTTTGAAATAAGTTAATTCGAATTAACAGTTTGTTAATTCAAATTAAGGGAAAGCCTGCTTTCAAAATAGCCGTTGTTTTGAAATGGTTATTTCAAAACAAAGCCGTTCGGACGTGTTGTTTCGAAATAGTTGTTTCAAAACAATGGTGTTGTTTTGAAACAACGTGTCCGAATGCCATTGTTTCGAAACAACCGTTTCGAAACGGCTATTTCGATTAGATGCGAGGTTTAATGGTTTTGAAATAACGGTGCATCGTGTGGACATGCCACTTCTTATTTCGAAACAACCGCTGTTGTTTTGAAATAAGAAGCCTGTGCGGACATACATGTTTGTCAAGCACGTAGGATGTTGGGTCCTGATCTTGACTGGGCTTTTTGGCACCTCTATAATGCAAAGAGTAATGAGGCTCCCTCGTGAGAAGGAGCTGCTGCATTTCTAATGGAGCCCTCAAGCATCTTCCACTTTGCAGTCTCCTCTCATAGTCTTCTGTTACATACAGCTTTCAGGATCCTCAGTTTGAAGAGGACTGGACAGGGTTGCCATCTGGCGGGCTTCATTTCTGTCAAGAGATTGCAGTTGAATGACACAAGTTGGTCACATGACAATGCAGATCGTTAGATAAGCCTCCTGGCCAAGTTAGTGTATCTTATTATTTAAAAGCAATTTGTTCTTAGACTCAGATCCTTCCCCTGGTGAAATGTTCATAAAGCCAAGCTGTGCCACTAAGGGGAAGGGTCCTCCCCTGGCTCTATATAGCAGAACTAGAACCACTCTGCTGCTGCTGCTCCTGCCTCCGAGCTAAAGTAGTTTCTGTGCTAGTGCTCCCAGCCTCCCACCACCCCAAACACAAAAGAGTAAGAGAGCTTACTAATGCGTCATGCTCAATTAGCCATCACAGAGGAGAGACCTCTATTGAGCTAGACGCCACACAGGGCCTCCTGCAGCCTCTCTGGCTCCTGACCTCTCTTCCTCACTTAGCTGCACTTCAAGAACACCAGGGAGTGGTAGGCAAATTTGTCCCTTACAGTAAAAGAGTCTGTGTCACTCTTGAGCAGAACTGCACAAATGTTTTGGGTCTTTCACTTTGTTCTCTCCTGTAGTTCTATGTTATGCTGTGTTATTAAAAAAAAAAACAAAAACAAAAACAAAAACCATACAGAATTCTTTCTCAACCACTGAATTTCATGTTCCAGAGGCTTTGAATCAAACTGACACTGAACTCAATAAGCTAACAAAACATTTGATGCTGGTATGTGTTTGAGGTGTAATAACTATAGCTCCACCTCTATACATGGCATTTTTCCCATTAATAAAAAAAGACACAGTCCCTCTCCCAGTCCTTAACTAAAATCTAGACAATCAAATCAGCAACAGAAGTTAAACGGTTAATATATCAAAATGTTATGACTGTTTTCAAGTCAACATTAATAGTTAGTGCTATTGCTGAAGGAAGAAATATTGAGACCTTTGATCCCGTCTCTTGCATGGAATGACGTATGTGTGAGGGTTGTAGGTGATTTTTTTTTTTCTGGTATATTATGCACTACTATATGTTCCCTCACTCATCCAGGATCAAAAATAAACCTTTGTAATGAAGTATTCCTAACATTAATGCAGCTGTTAACTCATTGAGTTATTTTGAGGATTGTGAAAAATGTTTCATGCATGCCAGATGATACCATCTAATTCCTTTGAAAATGTGAAATCAAGCAGAGAAAGAAACGTGTAACTGAAGTATGAAATGGAGCGTAACAACTGAGAAGGAAGCAAGGGTTCCCTCCAGTGTTTAGAATAGGGGATTGTATTTTGACTTCCCATGTAAAAGCCAACTAAAGAGAATAAATGTAAAAAAGAAAGCATTAACATATAGGAGATTAAAAAGGAAAACCTTAAGGAAATGAGAGAAAATAGTATATAGGACTGGAATTGGAAGGTCAATGCCTCAAAGCTAAGGCATAGCGTCTCTAAAGGACTTGGGGGGGGCCTACCTGCCACTTTAGGTACATGAATCCCAGAATCAGCTGCCATGAATACTGAAGATGCCTAAACATCCTCAATGCCTTTTTTTCCATTCTATAGGGGGAGAACTGAGGGTTTGATTGCGTGAACTCAGCAAGAAATGGGCTGCAAAATGGTCTTGAGGATGAGAGATTAAGATTTGCGTGGATGAGGAGCTATCAGTTGATCTGATTCATCTATGCCTTTAATGAACAAGTTTACCTAACCCTTAATACAATTACATTGCTCAAAAAAGACATGGGAAGAAAAGAGGGGTGGGGGAGTAAGGGTGGAAAAAGATGGGAAGAGGAGGTGCTTAAGTAGTAAAAAAATAAATAAGGTCCCATTACAGTTAACATAGGCTCCAAGGTTACATCTATACTACAGGGCTTTGTTAAGTAAACTTAATATAAGTCTACGTAAAGTCGACTTAGTGGCTATGTTCACACGCAGAGGGCTTGTTTTGCAACAAGCCATTTTGAAATAACTTTTTTCAAAATAACGCGTTATTTTGAAACAAGTTATTTCGAAATAAAAAAACTGTCCCCGAAATAAGCAAAAAGTGGGAATCGAAATAGCATGTCCGCACTGTGGGCATGCTATTTCGGTTCTGGGGCAGGGCACCATGGGAGGTGTGGCAACATGGCCCCCCTGCGGGCCATGTTGCCACTGAATCCCCTGCCTGGCTCTCACCCAGAGAGCCAGACAGGGGAAAAAGCCCCAAAGGGCAGGGATCCCCCAGGCCTGGGCGGCAGCTGCTAGACCCCTGCCTGCTAGGGGTGCCCCTAGCCCAGGTGGGCTGGCGGGAGCCCCTGCAGCAGCTCCAGCCAGCCCTCCCGGGCTAGGGGCTTCCCCAGCTGGCAGGGGTCTAGCGTGGCTTTCCCCGCCGCAGGGCTTGTCCCCAGCCTCACAGCAGGGAGCCCAGCGCCCCCTTCTCCCGCCGCAGAGCTTGTCCCCAGCCCCATGGTGGAAGAAGGGGGCACCAGGCTCCCTGCTGAGGAGAGCCCTTCCTCCCAGGCTGCTTAGGACCCTGGGAGGAAGGGTCAAATGTTGTTTCAAAACAACTGTTGTTTTGAAACAGCATGTCCCACTGGCATTGTTTCAAAATGAGTCGTTTCAAAACAACACTGTTTCGAAGCAAAAGCAGGTTTAAGCCGTTTTGAAAGAACATCCACCATTTTGAAACAAGCTTGTTTCGAAATGGCCATATGTCGTGTGGCCATGGCAGTTCTTATTTCAAAACAACAGAGGTTGTTTCGCAATAAGAACTGTGTGTGAACATACCCAGTGAGTCCACACCTCTCGTAAGTTGACTTAACAAAGTTGGTTAAGTTGACCTAAGAAAGCATCCTAATAAAAAATGTGTTTGCTTAAGTTGACTTTACTAAGTCGGCTTAAAGAGTGAGCATTATTAAGTTGAGTTAAGGAAGCCCTTATGGCGACTTAATAATTTCTAAATGTGTCCAGGGCTTTGCTTAAGCCTCCTTAAGTTGACTTAAGCCATTAGTGTAAACATACCCAAAGCTTCATAAAGCCAAGCAGTACAAAGCCATGCCACGTTAGTCTGTTTTTAGCAAACAACGAGTCCTATGGTACCCCAGCAACTAATAAAAAAATTTGTGGGGGGGGGGGGGGGCATAAGGGTTCATGGTCTGGAACCCACTTCATAAGATGGTTCCAGCCCACAGCAGTTCATGCCCCAAAACATATTATTATTTGTCTCTCGGGTGCTGCAGGAGTCCTTGTTATTTGTTTGTACTGGGTACACCTAAACTAACTTAAGATTCTGGCAGACCCAATCCATTAGAGGGTGCTTTCGGCCGTCCTTGTACTATTAGCACCCATTGGCCAAAGACTGACTGAGTTGCCTAAGGGTGCAGTTTGTTTACTTGGGCATAAGGCCCACCTCTTTCTCAGCATTTGCTACTGGTTAGTTTAGGCTGCTCCCTGCTTAGTTGGCTGGTCCTGAGTCCCATTCTTAGACCTGATCTACACATAAAAAGAAGACTGAGCTAGCGCTCTTGCTTAAGCATGTGACCCACTTCACAGTTTGAACAGTGTCCCTAGGGTGGTCTAATCAATCAATCAATCAATCAAATCATAGGGCTGGAAGGGACCTCATGAGATCATCGAGTCCAACCCCCTGGGAATTGAATACCAGCATACATGCAGCTAGGGTGCCAGATGAAGTCTAAAGACCACCTAGCAATTGCCTCTTGGAGAGGTGGGTTAGCTACATAAGTGGGAAAAACCCCTTCCATCAGTGCAGGAAGTAGCTACATGTCAGCAACATATCTGCAGCTATAGAACTTGTAGTGCCTACTCTAGGTACTTAATTCCCCCCTGCACTTTAAAGGGAATCTAGGAGCCCAGGTCAGGGAGTGTGAATTCCACTGCATGGCATGGTGCCTAAAAGATAGGTGCTGCAACACTGAGCCCAGGCCCACTTTGTGGCACTAGCCTCAAGGTCTCTAGGGAGCATTTGTCTCCAAGGAAGCACTCAAGATAGTGCCAAGACAGAGAGGAAAAGCAGGGAGTGGTGCAGCTGGCTTTTGTTCTATAAGCATATAGATTGCCAGCCTCAGTGGCTTTGCTGGAGGCTGCTCGAGTAGCTTGAACCCTTCGCTTTGCCAGTATGAATGTTTCCTCGCGTACAGAGTTATCATCCCTGCATGTTGAAGAGAGGAGATCATAATCAGCCTTATTTAATTTTAGCCTCTGCCCTTGTTCAGGATTTCCACAATGTGGGAGCAAGTACCACTTATTGGCAATACCTAACGCTGTGTACACATGGCCAGTCTCTCTAATGTGCTGTGTTTGATATGGGCCACACATGTGGCTCTAAAGCTGGTTTGAGCAGCTCAGTGAAGGTAAAGCCAGCATAAGGGTGAGCCTTCCACTGAGGAGACCTGAGATAGGGTTTGGTGCAGCATACCCTGCCCCCCCCCCCCCCCACACACACACACACACTCACACATAGTGGCATAGCCGGACAAAGTGACCAGGTTGGGACAGCCTGCATTGCGTCAGGACTCAGTTGTGTTTCTGGCCCATTGAGGCCAGCTGGTTGTACACAGCCAGAGCTGCTCTACTGCTGCTCCAACTAGGCACTAACCCCATCAGCGGGCTCAGGGACTTCAAAGGTGACTTTTAAGCTGCAACCTGGTCCCTGCACTTTGTGAAGCTCAGCAACCCCATTGGCTCTCACCCACTGTCTGACCCTCCTGAACATCACCATACAAAACTTCCCCTAGCTGCCACACAAATGGATTGATTGTGTCAATGCGTCTACACATTGAAACAGGCAAAAAAAACCATGTTTGTTTGAAGGCCAAGGATATAGTCTCCTTTATATGACCAAGGGTGTCCGGCACTCAGGGGCCAAGCCCACATTTGCAACCCCACCCACACAGGGGATTTGCAGCGGTGTTGGCCCAGGGTGTTACCAAGCTCTGTTTCTGATGCAAAGCTGCTGACATTAGGCCCTGTTGCTTAGATCTGTGCCCTCAGCGTAAGGCCTTTTTGCTTCCCCACAGCTCTACATCCTAATGGTCTTTTCACTCAGGGAATTTTTATGGATTTGTACATGAATAGCCCTGCCTCTTTGTAGCAGTTACCAAAGCAATGATCTGTGAAGCATACGCAATAAAGAGTTTGCAGTAGACTGATGGAAACAACAGACAACATTGGTCTTTAGTGTAAGTTCCCGTACTTGCAGTAAGGTGACGTGCAAACATATGCAACTATTTGACTTTCACACCCACAGGCCAGTGTTTAGGCAAAGTGAAGACAAACCCAACATTGATAGGAAAGTGTATTTGTAAAGTAAATTTTGTTTATTAAACTGAACGATCACTGAAACAGAGTTCATGCATGTTTGCGTCATAGGAAGTATTTCCTGTTTGTGTGGTGGTAGGTACTATGTATAGGCCCCGATCATGGATTTATTGTGTTCAGCCCCAGACATGCAAAGTGATGAGTGTTTACAAGCACTAGTTACTTTAATGTCATTATTACCTGTTATATGCAGTTTTACTCTGAAGATAGTATACAAATTACAGTTTATTCAACAGTTCTGCTTTCTTGCTATTTGGCCTCACATTTGCGTACGTTAGTGACAATAGTGGGGTTGTGCTGCTGTTTTCTTTTGTAAGCTTAAGTGGCTTTGCACCATCACAAACCAGCTTCTGTTTCTTTTCAGCACCTCAGCACCATTAACCCCCCCCCCCACACACACACACACACTCTGTGTGTGTGTGTCTCTCTCTCTCTCTGGACACTGGTGGTTAGGTGCCATAGAGGGGTGGAGCTTTAACCACAGCATACTTATTGGCATGTCCTATTGGCTAGATTAGGCAGCTGCCCACTCAGCAAGTTGGCTTCCATGAATACAATTAGATACCTAACTTTCCCCATGCCTTGTATATGGATCTTAGGCACCTTATTCAGGACCAATGTTCCCTCTAAGCTGCGCGGCCGCATGGCCGTGCAGCCCACAGTGCTGCCTGGCACAGGGAACGCTGCTGGCCGTGCATGGCTAACAGCTGCAGTCCCTGCCCGGAGAATGACTCTGAGCTGGGATGCAGAAGGTCCTGGGTTCAATTCCCAGGGGGTTGGACTCGATGATCTCATGAGGTCCCTTCCAGCCCTATGATATGATATGATATGATATATGATAAAACTCCTGCTCAGAGTAAGCTGTCACTGAGCATGTGCAGACTCTCTGTATATGCTCAGCGAGAGCTCCTCTGGCCAGAGGAGCAGCTGGGGACCAGGCCGTGCTGCTCCGGTGGCCTGGTAAGGGGGCCCTATCTGCCACCCCTTCCAACTCTGGCGGGAGTGGGGAATGGGGGTGGCCATGGGCCATCAGGACCAGAGGCTACTCTGCCTGCCTGCCCACCCGGCCTCATCGCGGGGGGGGCAGAGCAGCCAGCCCAGCCTACCCCTGCCTGGCCACGGCTCCCGATGGTTAGAGGGGGCCAGTGCTGAGCTCTGGGTGCAGGGTCAGGGCCCTGGAACAGCCTGCTCCCAAAGAGTTTGGGCTGCTTTACCCCCAGCCCACCCCAGGCCATGGATCAGACCCATTCAGTCCGGGGGGCGGGGTGGGATGAAGGGGCCTAAACTCTTTGGGAGCAGACTGCTCCAGGGCCCCGACCCCACGCTTTGGAGTTCAGCGCTGGCCACCTCCACCACCCAGGGAGGTGCAGCCAGCTGGGGTAGGCTGGGCTGGCTGCTCCACTCCCGCTGCGCTGAGGCTGGGCAGGCAGCAGAGCTTGAGGGGGGGCAGGGTTGGGCCTGCACGTGGGGGCCTGCGCAGCAAGCACCATATGTTGCTCAGCTGAGCTGGGCTCTGAGCAGGAACATTGTTCAGGACTGTGAATTACACAAGGCCACAGAGTGCCTAAGGGGGCTGGGCCATTTGTGAATCCCACAGGTTGAGCCTCTGCAAATAGTTTATGAGCCTTATAGCCCTACCAAAGATCCTTAGCTAATTGTCTTCCTATAGGAGTGTTGTGTACTCTCCCCTAGGCATATCTCATTTGAAAAAAAAAAAAGATGTTTTTCAGTGCCTGTAAGGGAGCAGTCGGATCACAGGAGCCCGTTCCTCAGTGGTAAGATGTCCTGCAGCTGCAAATAGTCAATAACCAATCACAGATCACTCCCCCAACGTCTCTTACTATGGAGAGGGGGGATGAGCAGAGTGGCTGATGTTGCTGCTACTGCTGTAAAATGACACACTGACCCCATGCTGAAGATGTCAAAGTGAACAGAGATCACCTTTGAATAAGTCTTGGTGGGACAGGTGGAGCACAGTAGGATAAAGTAAATGGATTTCACACCAAAGGTGTCAGGCTTGGACTGCCAACCTGTACAGCTTGTCCAATAGGCAGAGTTCACCAACCTTGAATGGAGGACAAAGACAAAGTATGTTTTTCTCTGCTGCACTCTAAACTGTAGCATTGTAGAGTGAGGGTATCTTTTTTTCACAAAATTTTGGTGGGAGAGGAAAGGAGGAAGGATGATGTTGGAATTTGGTTATGAAATTTTAGTATATGAAAAACACATTGGGTATGTCCACACTGAAAAGCTTTTTTGAAATAAGGCGGCTTATTTTGAAAAAACTCCTTACCTGTCCTTGCAGACATTTTGGTATTTTGAAATAAGTGCTTTATCATCTTCAAATAACGAAGTGCTATTTCAAAATAATTAAAACTTGCATTTATTTCAAAAGAGCAATTCTTTCGAAATACTTATTTAAAAAAAAAAGCCATTCTAAGCCATGGAATTGGCTCTTTTCGAAAAAATGGCCCTATAGTTTTCCCTGCCTTCCCCTTTTTCAAAATAGAGAGTCTCGTGAAGACTCTCTATTTTGAAATAATAAATTTGAATAATGCTAGTTCAAAATAGTTATTTCAAAAAACTGTTTTGCAATATCTTTGGCAGTGTGGATATAGCCATTGTGATAAAGCAGCTTGAACTAATTCTTCAAATTCAAACGTTGGTCAATTTTGAAGATGCCTTTAAATACAGGTTAAGTATAGAATTATAGAATCATAGGGGTGGAAGGGCCCTCATGAGGTCATCTAGTCCAACCCCCTGCTAAAAGCAGGACCCTTCCCACTAAATCATCCCAGCTAGGGTTTTGTCTAACCAGGCCTTAAATGTCTCAAGAGATGGAGATTCCACCACCTCCCTAGGTAACCCATTATTATGTTTCACCACCCTCCTACTGAGAAAATTTTTCCTAATATCCAAATTTGATGGCCCCAGCTATAGCTTGAAACCATTGCACCTTGTTCTGTCCTCTGTTACTACTGAGTACAGGCTAGCTCAAGGGCCTCAAACTCAAATCACCATGAGGGCCTCATGAGGACCAGTTGAGGGCTGCATGAGGACTAGTACATTAGCCCGAGGTCCGCACCACTAAAACTTTTTCATACAATGATATTGCAAATATTGGTAACAACAGTGTTGGTGCAGGCTGCAGGAAATAGCTTTAGGGGCCACATGTGTCCCACAGGCCATGTGTTTGAGACCCCTGGTCTAGCTCCTTTCTCTTTGGAGCACCACTTTAAGTAGCTGAAGGTTGTATCAAATCCCCCCTCAGTCTTCTCTTCTGCAAACTAAATAAGCCTAGTTCCTTCAGTCTCTCCTCATAAGTCATGTGCCCCAACCCCCCTAATCATTTTTGTTGCCCTCCGCTGGGCTCTCATTTGTCCACATCCTTTCTGTAGTGTGGAGCCCAAAACTAAACACAGTATTCCAGATGCGGCCTCACCAGTGCCGAATAGAGGGGAATAATCACATCCCTCGATCTGCTGGCAACACTTCTACTGATGCAGCGCAATATGCCATTGGCCTGTTCAGCAACAAGAGCACACTGTTCACTCGTATCTAACCTCCCATCTACCATAACACCCAGGTCTTTTCCTCTACTGCTGCTACTTAGCCTGTCAGTCCCCAGCCTGTGGCAGTACGTGGGATTTTTCTGTCCTAAGTTCTGGACTGTGCAGTTGTCTTTATTGAACCTCATTAGATTTCATTTGGCCCAAAGCTCCAATTTGTCTAGGTCTCCCTGAATCCTATCCCTGACCTCCAGCATGCTCACCATACCTCCCAGCTTGGTCTCATCTGTGAATTTACTGAGCATGCAATCTATCCTATCATCCAGATCATTAATGAAGATGTTGGACAGAACCAGCCCCAAGACCAACCTCTGGGGCACTCCACTAGTTACTGGTTGCCAACTAGACATTGAGCCATTGAGCCCTACCCGCTAAGCCCAAGGATCTAGCTAGTTTTCTGTCCACCTTATGGTCCATTCATCTAAACCATACTTCCTTAACCTGCTGACAAGGATGCTGTGGGAAACTGTATCAAAAGCCTTACTGAAGTTGAGGTACATCACATCCATGGCTATTCCCACATCCACATAGCCAGTCATCTCATCATAGAAGGCAATCAGGCTGGTCAGGCACGATTTGCTCTTGGTGAATCCATGCTGACTGTTCCTGAGCACTCTATTTTCCTCCAAGTGTTTCAGAATGGATTCTTTGAGGACCTGCTCCAAGATTTTTCCAGGCATTGAGGTGAGACTAATTGGTCTGTAGTCCCGTGGGTCCTCCTTTTTCCCTTTCTTGAAGAAAGGCACTATATTTGCCTTTTTCCAATCATGCACAGAGAACTCATGCAAGTATGCACAGGGAAAACACTGAATTCAACAAGACTGAGAAACACAAAACTTTCGGACACAATGAAGTCTAGCATTAAACCTATTCCAGTTAGACAAAGCTGAACTAGAGACATGTCTTTTTGCTAAAGAGATTACAGTTAAACTACCAGTAGATATGTTCCAAAGGGGTAGCCATATTAGTATAGTTCTGTAAAATAAGCAAGAAGTCCTATGGCACTTTTAAAGACTAACAAATTTATTTTTCACATGAGCTTTCATGGCTGACGTCCCACTTCATCAGATGCTAGAAAATGGAAAGCTTACAGTAGGGAGGGATTAAAATCCCATGATTACATTTCACTGCATCAGGTCAGATTACTTTAACAAATCAAGTTTTGTTTGTTTGTTGATTTGCTGAAGAAATCTGACCTGATGCAGTGACTTGTAATCTCAGGATTTATCTTTTCATCCCTACTGTAAACTTTCCATATTTGAGCATCAGACAAAGTGGGACTTCACCCATGAAAGCGTCATGTGAGAAATAAATTTGTTAGTCTTTAAAAGTGCCATGGGACTCCTTGCTTGTTTTGCTGAACTAAACACACACAGCTACACTTTTGCTTGTTGTGCCAGTAGATGTCACTCTAGTGTTGAATGAGCTTTTTGTATTGGAACATTTGCAGTTACAAAGCACTAAGTGTGCCGTAGCTAAATCAATTAGAGGAGCTGAAAAATTCTTGCTCTCTAACTTTAAATGAAAGCAACCTGACACACTGGATGACATGTCAACATCTTACTTTTAAATATTTGATTAATTTGTTTAAAAATAAATGTATAAATAGGTCCAATATTTTACATCTTAACCTATACCTTATTCACGGTTGACTGTTGGGCATAAAGTTGAACTGGTTTCATCCATGTTTCAACACTTAGCACAGAACCTTCCTTTAGAATCAAGGCTAAGCGTAAAGTAATTTATATTTCTAATTATGAAATGCAGGAAGAAAATTGTTTTACAAAATATAAACCTAAGACAGGAAAACTAGACTATACAAAAAGGAAAACTTAAAAAAGCCCATCACTTTCCTCTTCTACCTTGTCTGTGCATGACCATTTACCTTGACCAAACCACTCCTATGGAGTGGAAAAAAATGCCAAAAATATGGACGCTGCTGTTGCAAAATCCCTTATGACTTCTTTTCTTGGCAAGTATCTCTCGTTGAGACGTGCTCACTCAGCCTTGAATGTGGTCCAAAATTACTATAGTTATGCACCAACTTGTCTGCTGATAGGAAAAAATATCAGAGTCAACTTGGAAAACAGTAAAACAAACAAGGAGTTCTGTTGCACTTAAAGACTAACGGATTTATTTATTGTATGAGCTTTCATGGGAGCAAATCCCACTTTGTCAGTCTTTGAAGATGGGGGAACTTACAGAATGGAATGAAATAAATGCAGAGAAGTGTAAGTCATGGGAACAGGTCACAGTGTAACAGGCGATCATAGCACTTGTAGGCTATGTCCACATGCAGTGAGTTAAATCAATTTAGCTTGAAGCGATTCAAGCTAAATTGGTATAACAACCATCAAATCGATTTAAATTAAATTGATTTACCAGGTCCCTATGAATTGAACTAGCATGTCCAGGGAAAGACTTTCTAGTTGGATTTAGGAGGGGGGCACCCTGGGAGGTGTGGCAACATGGCCTCCTGGCAGAGCCATGTTGCCAGCCAGTCCCTTGTCACTGGCTCTCCAGAGTCAGTGACAGGGGAAAACAATGCCCCCAGGGGCACAGATGGGGCCACCCCTCTTCCTGGCACTTTCCTGGCAGTGGGGAAATGATGACGGTGCCCCTCTTTGGGATCAGGGCACCCTGCATCCCCACGCTGGGCCAGTGGTGCGGCAGAAATCAGGGTGCCCCTCTTCCCTGCCACTGGCTGAGCGGTGGGCCCTGAGATCATGAGGCGACCTGAAACGCCTGCCTCTGGCCGGGTGGCAGGGGCTGAGATCACGGGGCACCCCGCTACCCCTGCCGCTGGGCAGGTCTGCCAGCGGCAGAGGCATCAGGGCACCCAGCGAGCTCTGGCCCTACTGCCAGGCCAGCAACAGGGGATTTAGGGTGCCCCGTGAGCTCAGCTCCTGCCATCTGGGAAGCAGTGGGTGATTTGTGGCACCCCACGAGCTCTGTCCCTGCCGCCTGGCCAGCGGCGGTGGTTTCGAGGTGCCCTGTGAGCTCAGCCCCTCCCTTCCTGGCCAGCTGCCTGCAAGCCGGGGAAGCCGCCTCCCTGACCCACCGCCCAGCCAGCTGGAGACGGGGGTGGGCCCCCCTGCACTGCCCCTCCCTCCCTGGCCAGGGTGCTGAGGGGCTGGGACTTCCTTCCAGGGTGCCACACACCCTGGGAGGAAGGTCAACTCTTAAACTGATATGTGGGTCATATCTATATAACAGAGCCACACAGGGTTATTTCGAAACTACAGTTTTGAGATAACCCTCATTTCGATATTAAGCCAGGTTTTATTATATTGAAATGATTTTCCTTATTTCAAAATAAGGAAGCTCCTTATTTTGAAATAAGGAAACTTCATGTGGACATAAATATTTTTAAATCAAAATGACCAGTGTTATTTCAATTTAAAATGTGTGTGTGGACATACCCGTAAAGATTCAAACACTGGGGAACAGCATACAGAGGAAGATGAGGTCAAATCACCTGTTGTAATGAGAGAAAAATCCATGCAATAAATAAATTTGTTGGTCTTTAAGTGCCATAGGACTCCTTGTTTGTTTTACTGAACTAAACTAATACTGCTGCCCCTTCGGAGCTTTGAAGATAGTAAATCTTTAAATTTCCAGACTTCAAGTCCTAACAGTTAAGGTAGGAAGGGGGAAACTATAGCTTAATTATATTTTTAGTCTGTTGTACTAAATAAAAGCCACAGGTTATACCACAGTATTTCTGCCTCATGGGTTACAATGCAGAACAAAAAGAAAGCTAGAACCAAACAGATTAAGCTGTAATTTGGTTCAGTACTTGTAACAAAGCCTCTTGCAATAAGATATGACAATACAGAAACTTTTTACTTTGCATGTGTCCCCCACATGCCTGCATTTCTTTCATTGTAGTGATATTTGAATTTTAAAAATAAAGACTAACTTTTAGAGAGCAACGGATAACTGGAGAACTCAAGTCCTTTTATTTTTGTTGTCACAATTAGTTGCTCTATAAATTGACTCAGGGCTGACTTTAGCTCCATGATAAAATACAGCAATAGATCTACTCTATGCAAAGAAACTAGATGCCTTCCCCCCCACCCGCACACACACTTTCATTGTAAAAAAATGAGAAATGAACAGTAGCCATCTTAGACTACCTTAACTGATGAGAAAAACAAGCATGGAGTCCTTGTGGCACTTAAGCACTAACGCATTTATTTATCACATGAGCTTTCTGTAGGAGAAAAATCTCACTTATCTTCAACACATCTGACAAAGTGGGGTTTTCTCCCACAAAAGGTCATGCGATAAATAAATGTGTTAGTCTTTAAGTGCCCCAGGACTCCTTGCTTGTTTTGCTGACCTAGACTAACACGACTACAGCTTGGAATTTAATTGATGAGGAATCAGAAGCTGTGTACTAGGGATGCATTCTGCTTCTTGCTACTCAAATAGCAGTACCTGGTTTTGTCAATAAGCATAAATAAATGGCCATTGTTTTTAACTGGAAGTACGTTCCCCTCAAATAAAAGAGATTAACGTGTTTCTGCAGTTTTCTCTACTTTGTTCTTGTATTTCACCACGCCTTATCTAAAATAGTGGCTTAAGATAACCATGGGTAGTTTATACACAAATTACAGGACATAGATTGGATCAAAATGTGAAGGGGAGGTCAGTTTGTAACAAAGGCCTTGATTTTTTTTTACCTTTCACATTATAAGATCTGGTGTGGTCATCCATTAAGTGTAAGGCTTTTTGATGGCTTTAGAAACAGGTAAATGTTACACAAGCTTGAGTCTACAGATAAATATCCCCTTCCCAAACTACCCAGTTTGTGAAATGCTGAGTTAAATTTAGGAAAGGGGAGGAGGTGTTACTATTCACGTTGACATCACATTTTTTCAGTCCTTGTATATAACTAATAAGGAAGAGCCAATGTCAAGTGATTGACTGTGGTGAGGTGACAGAGGGAACAGAACATTGTTCAATGGGATGTGGGTAGAGAACTCAATAGCTATGTGGACTTTTTCAGTTTAATAACAAAACTGTAGTCTGGAAATCAGTTAATATTAGGCGCGTAACATAGGGAAAGTAGTAGTCTAGCGTCAAAAACCTTTCCTATATTTGTAAGTCTGTACAACAGTTCTAGTCACCATATTTTAAACACAGAGAAAAATGTTGCCAGAAAGAAGGTAAAATGATGATACTATAAAGGAACTTGAATATTCCTTGGGATCCCTATGTAACCTTTGAGTGGGCTAGACTTCATTTAACTGCCCTTTTCCAGTGCCTTAACAGAAATATACCCCAACTCCTATGAAGCAGCAGCTGGACACCCAGGATTCAGTCCTCAATGGACTCACAGCCAAGATTGTTCAGAGTTACCATCTCCACAGTCAAGCGCTACTAAGAACAAAAGTAAAACTTTATTAACTACTAACTAATCTTATGATGAAAGAAGCAACAATAATATGACTATGTTGTAAACCCACACATCATTTTACAGCTTTCTTTTCCACAACACATTAAAAAAAAAATTTGAACAGAACAGTCCCAGAGGAATACCGTAAGATGCACTCACTGTTCCCTCTAAGCTGTGCGCGTGTGCGTGCGCACACAGGTCATGAAGCCTGCGCATACAACAAAATAAAGTGTGCACAATAAAACTGAATAGTGCTAATATTGGTGCACACAAAGAAATGTTTTTGCACACACAGTCTATGAGTAGTTAGAGGGAACATTGGATGCAATGTAAGCATACTCAGCGTTTAGGTGGCGTTCCTCTCACCTGCAGTTTTTGTTCACCAATTGCAAAAGCTTGAGCTGAAAGCAGCAACTCTCTACTGCTTTGGTTGCAGGAATCTTCTGCAGAAATCCATGTAGGTTCATGTTCTTCCTCTGCTGGAACCAGCATCCAGTCAGCTTACTGATTAACCACCACTCTGTCACATACATGTGAAGAAACTACTGCAAAAGGCTCCATGGTAGGGAGAAAACATTATGCTGTCCACTCCTGGCTCAGCTTCTCCCAGTCATAGGGGCTGTTCTCACTGCAACTCCTGTGGCTGCTGCTCTCATAGCATCTGTCTGATCACATCAGTGGCAGAAAACCTTGTGTAGTGTCATGCCACCACAGCCACTTTCCAGAAGCTTTTGGCTCTGGACAGGTACGTCAGTCCAGCAAGGCAGCAGCCCCAACAGGTCTCTTAAAGAGATAGTTTTAAACTAGACAGATGGGTTACATCTGTATTCTATAGTGGTGGCTTTAGGGGTAGGCGAAGCAGGAGGCCTTCTAGGGCCCCAAACAATAGGGGGCCCTGTCTTCAATTTGGTGGACAGAAATGAAAGTATAGAAAAATATAAAAATGATTCCCAACTAGCCGAGCAAGTAGGGCTGGAAGCCTAAGCACTTTTCAGCCTTGGCTCATCAAGACGAACTATCATTAGGGTAAATAAATAAATCTGTTAGTCTTTAAGTACCACAAGACGCCTTGCTTTTTTTTTTTTATCATTAGGTTCTATGCTTCTTCTGAATCACAGATGTCACCATTATCTGCCCATCACCTTCACGCTGACATGCTAAAAAAGCAGGTGCAAGCTCTTTGTGAAACACAATAGCAAGAACTTTTCCAATAGTGTCATTTTTTTTAGTTCCTCACTGTGTCCATTTATTCTGCCATTTTTAATCCCAGTTGTAAAATTTTGCCTTTTCCTTTAATTTTTTACCTGTTCTTTTGCCTTTTCCTTTGTGACAATTTTTCCATTGGCTTTGGTTAGCTCAGGTTACCAGGTAGGTCCATATAGGCTGCTACCCATAAATATAGTGCTGCCCTTAGGCAATCATTACAGCTGTGTGTGACATCTGTGTCGTATGTCTTTCTTTTGGCAAGTAAATATTTAGCCTCGTTTGTACTTAACATTTAATATTTTTGATGGGGCCAGAGTCTTATAAACTTGAGTACTTTAGAGAATTTCATTGAAAGTTGGTGTTTTTCATTTATAGCTCCACACTAGAAACCTTCTTTTCATTTATTTTTATTTGTATTAAATGTGTAGTGCAGATAAACCCAAGCCTATGTGAACAAATTGTAAGATTTGCCTGCCAAAATTTTAAATGTGGTATTTTAGTTATTTTTGAACCACTTTTTGTTAATTAATGCATGTACTTTTTAAAAAATTCTTAAATGTTCATTTCATTTTAACTTTGTAGTTCAGCATTATCTCATTTCTATTAAGTGAAAGATGATCAACATACGAGCTTCATGATGGAAAGCTCTTCAAAAATATCATACCTAAGAATAATTTACAAGTTCCAGAAGGATCATCATGTTAGTTGGCTTTAGCAAAATAAACAACAAGTCCGGTGGGGGGGGGGCCTATTAGGGCTGCAGAGGGAACTGGGGCCACATGGAGGGCAGCAGTGAGGGCCTATAGGCAGCCCTTTAGGGGGCCTCACACTGGGCCTTTGCCTAGGCCCCCCCCCCAATTTGTCTAAGGTCACCTCTGGTAGTCTATGCCTGTGAAATTTGTACAAAACTATGCCCAGTGCAGCGGAACTGTGCTCCAGACCATCCACTTTCGGAATGATTTTTAGCTGTAGAGGCTAGAAAGTAAATTTTTAAGAAAGTGTTTTATTCCCTGAGTCTACCAAGCACATGAAACAGCTCCAAGAAGTGCTAACTGCCCCAATCATGCTACACAGGAGAGTCAACATATAATGGTTGTGCTGCTATAGAATGTGGCATTTTTCACCAGATGTCACCCAAGTCAGCATTTTCACTGAAAAATGACTATTTTAAAATGAGGTACAGTTGTGAATATGTTTAGCTGTGGGTGGGTGCTAAATGAGCATCAGTAAATTAACTTTGTTGCAGCATTTGGTCTCATTATACACTGCATGGGGGCTTACATATACACACCTGCACCACAAGCTATAACATGGTACAAATTCTCAAATTCAAACATTTCCCTAACAAATAAATGTTGCAGAAGGAATCACAAATAGGAGCTGCAGACGAGAAGAAAGTGTTCAATACATTAGAAAGGATTGTTTGGAACAATCAGCAAAGACACAAAGTGATGTGCTTCCCAGTTTAATAAATGTGAGCGTCTGGCCACTCAACATCTGGTGCACAAGGGTTCACATATTTAGAATGTTAATACAATGTGGCCCTAGTTCAGTAAAAAGACATTGGCAGCTTCAATGCTTACTCACATCAATCCAAGTAGGTGTGTGCATACCACATGCACAGTTGCTGGAAAGCTTTTTGCAGTAGCAATACTTGTTGGGTTGTCCCTGAAATTGTGCAGCTGTGGCATCATATATAGGGCCCTGCTGACCTGCTGCCCCTTCAGTTCCTTCTTACTGCCCATGACAGTTGTTGGAGCTTCTCTTTCTCTTGCTTTGGCAAATGATTTGCTAGTGTTCCTTGTTAGTTATCTGTTAATAGTTAGCTACTAACTAATCTATTTCAGCTAATCTAAGTCTCCATTCTGGGATCATTTCCCCACCCCCTCTTTGGGGAATCAGCCACATGGGTCCTGCCCTAAATCTGTGCCCAATGGCAGCCCACACAACTTCTATCAAAAGCACCTTGGAAACTATCAGTAAACAGCTGCAGAATTTGCAGAGACGTTAAACCAGTGTTTCTCAGCTGGTATGCCCTGGAACACTGGTGCTCCATGAACAGTGTAAGTGGTCTGTGGGTGGTAACCAATGTTCCCCCTGAGGCAGCTAAGCAACGCATATTGCTTGCTGCACGAGCCGCCCCCCCCCCACAGGCCCGAGCTTGCCATTCTCCACGCAGGCCCAAGCCTGCTGCCGCCACCCCCCCCCGGTAAGCCCCACCCCAAGCCAGCCCACTCCCCTCCTCTCTCTAGCCCGCTCCCTCAGTAGACCCTCCAGCAGGCCCAACTCCCCTCAGCAGTCTTACCCAGCTGCTGGAGCAGTGCAGTTGAGCCACAACTCCTCCAGCCGGAGAAGCACTAATGGAGCATGCTCAGACATTCTGGGCATGCTCCGTTAGAGCTTCGCTGGGTGGGAGTTTTCATAAGTCCCAGCTTCAGAGCAGCTCTCAGCCAGCAGCCTTCTCTGCGCTGAGCAGCTGCGGTGGGCTATGCAGCTGCGCACCCACGCAGCTTACAGGGAATATTGGTGGTAACCCCACCCCCTCCCCAGCGTAGGGGAGAGGGGAAGTGTGGCTAGTTAGGGCAGAAGGAAGGAGCAATGCAGCAAACCAGCCATCACTACCTTGCTCCTTTGCTGTGGCTCTCTAGCACTGTCCAGGTTGGCACTACCATAGTCCCCATGATTGGACTCAAGGCTCTCCGACTCAGAAGCTGAGTCACATGCTTCCCACTGCAGCAGGCACAGCTTGAGGAAAAGATGACTGTCAGGCTCCTAGACAAGGTCCCTTCATGGGGCTTTGGGAAGCTTAATGGCAGCTACCATTGCAGTGGCCTGTCTGGACGCCTTGGGCTTACCACCTTTAGTAGGGCACCTGAGACCACCGCCTCAGAGAGCCTCTATCCCAGGTACCAAGGGTCAGCAAGCAGCACAGAGTAGTGCCTGAAGGTTGGCACCAAGGAGGAGGTGCAGGGTCATACTGTGCTGGACGCAGACACCAGTTGTGACACTTTCACACAAAGGGAGGTACTTGGATCTGAGAGGCAGAAAGATGAGGCCTGTAAAGGTTGTATTCGTCCTTGTTACTGGATGAAGCAGGGGGCAGGACCAACAGACCTACCCACCATGGAGAATGCTGCCTATCAAAAACTCCAGGAAAGGGTGCAACAGAATATGAGACTCCAGGTGGAGGAAGTCAAGGATTCGATGGCCGCTATGGTTGACATCCCAAAGATCCTGCCAACGCGACACTGCCCCTCATTAAGCCTATCCAGTCCACCACAAAAACTGTAGCAAGTGCCTGCCTCTGTACCCAGAGAGGAAAGTTATTACCCCATTTCAGGGCCACAAATACCTATTCACACTCCTGCAGTTGGCTCACTGGTCGTGTTGACTGCAAACATGAAGAAGCAGGAAGAGTAAGGTCCCTCCGCAAACTTTAGGGACTCAAAGAAGATGGATTTCTTTGGCAGGAAGGGCTTTTCTACCAGAGGAGTCTTGCTTTAAATTGCTAACCAGCAAGCCTGCATTGATAGAACTTCAATCATAGGATC
Source organism: Podocnemis expansa (assembly GCA_007922195.1). Lineage (NCBI taxonomy): Eukaryota > Metazoa > Chordata > Testudines > Podocnemididae > Podocnemis > Podocnemis expansa. The sequence goes on from ML681996.1 coordinate 7,708,425, forward strand.
CCGTGTCAAAGTTTAAGGACCTAGGCCAGGCTTCAACAAGACAGCCCTCTGTCCTAAGAAATCATTTTGAGGCTTTGCTCAAGGGTCACTTTATCAGACTTTTTTTTTTTTTTTAATTTTCTGTCCTAGTTCTGTTGGGAAAAGGCCCAGGTAACCTCAGACAGATGAGTGCTACAAACTTGATATTCTATCCAGCCCTGCTTCTCCCTACCTTCTACCCTGTCCCACTTCAGGAACTGCTTTCACATGCAGCTTCTTATACAAGACGTGCAGGCATTCTTAAAAGCACTGGCAATGGAGGGGGTTCCTTGGACATTATGACGGAAAAGATTCTATTTCCCCAAGACTTCCTAATCCAGATAGCCAAGGGGGTTCCCAGACCCAGTCTGAACCTGTGAAATCTCAGTAGATTAAGAAAGTTGAAATTCTGCATTATTTCCTTGGCCACCACCATTCCTTCTCTGAATATGAGGCACTGGTATGCCACACTCAACTTGCAGGATGCATACTGTCACCTATCAATAATCCCCCACCACAGAAAGTGCTTCAGGTTCAGGGTGAATCAGACGTCCTATCAGTTTCACAATCCTCAGCCCTACAGGTTATCTGCAACTCCCAGGGTATTCACAAAGTTCATGGTGTTAGTTGCCACATTCCTCAGATGTCCATAAATTCAGATATTCCCATTCCTGGATGACAGATTGGTCAGGAACAGTCCAAACTTAAGTGGAGGCACTAGAGTCACTGGTTTGGGAAACATTCATTCAACAAGCTGGGACTGCTACTGAACAGCTCCAGATCAGCCCTCCTCTCTTATTCAGAGTTTGTAGGTGCCACACTGGACTTTTCAGGCCAGGGCACGACTACCAGAGTCTCGCTTTCCCTATACGAGCTCGATAATAACCATTCGCAAGTGCTGGCCTACCATAACAGCACAAAGTTGCCTGAAGTTGCTAAGCCACATGGTCTCTTGCACCTATGTGGCCCAACACACCAAGGTGTTGACCCAAACCTCCCAAAGCTCAGTTGACCTCACTGTAATGCTCAGACAGTCTGGACAAGGTGGTCACACCCCAGCCAGAGGTTATCAAGGATTCTACAATGGTGGCTAAACCCAAGTGCAGTGTGTGTGGGGGAGTCTCCTTTTACAAGCTGCAACATTCAGTGACACTGGTCACAGATGCCTCAGCACTGGGTCCCAATAGGTGCTCTACTGCCACGTGAACATCAGGGAGCACAGAGCAGTTCATCTGGCCTGTCATACAGTCTGCCCATAAACAAAGTGCAAATGCGTATCAGTGATGACAGACAACACATCGGCAACATTTTAAATAACCACCCTGAACAGTCTTCTCCTCTGTGCCATGGAATCCTCAAGTGGTGTGATTTTTGCACAGCCCATGTGATCTACGTGAAACCTCCCAGCGGCCCAGGGCAATCTGGTGGACCACCTCAGCAGATCATTCTCCAATCATGAGTGGTCCCTCTGTCCAGGTGTTGTGAATATTGTTTTCCAAAGGTGGGGGTTTCCCCAAGTAGGTGCATTTGCAAAAAGGATCAACAAGAAGCGTCAGCAGTTATCCTTATTCCTGAACCACCACCCAGGCTTGATCTCAGACACACTCCTCCTGAATTGGGAGCAGGAGTGCCTCTGTCCCAGAAAAAGATCCTGGGCTCAGGCACCAACATTTGGGGCTCATGCGCTTTAAGCATGCTACCGCTGCAGACCCAGGTCTCTGGCCCTAATATTCAGGGCTTGAGCCCTGTAAACCAGCAATACCCCTGGTTGGGAGGGACAATATCTCTATACATTTCCACCCTTCCCACTGGTTTATAAGGTCCTGCTCAAGGTTAAGAGGGAGGGCACAATGATTATCCATAGCTCCAGCCTGGCCTCAGCAACATTGGTACACAAGCTGCAGGAGATGACAGTGGCCACACCAGTCACTCTACCAGTGATGCCAGACCTCATTGCTCAGGACCATGGCTGCCTATAGCATCCCACTCTAGAGTCTGTCTACCTCACAGCTTGGAGGATTCATGGTTAAATACCATAGAATCCATATGCTCAAAGCCAGTCAGAAAAGTCCTCCTTAGTAGCAGGTAGCCATTCACAAGGGCTTCATACTTGGACAAGTGGAAGATTCTAATGGCGGTTGATGTAAAAGGGGATCCACCTCAGTCACAGCCCTCAAAAACCTCCTTTTGGACCAGTTGCTATACCTACAGCAGCTAGGCCTGACTGTCTCATCACCGAAAGTGCACGAAGAGGCAATCTCTATCACATGGCTTCTGAATTTTTTCCAGCCCAATGTGAGCTATTTCCTTAAGAGGATGGACAGGATTTACCCACAGATGTGTCACCCAGTAGTGGCCTGGAACCTCAGCTTTGTGCTATCTGAACTGAAAGGATCTGCCATTGAGCCACTAGCAACATGCTCACCTCTCTCTCTTTCACGGAAGGTGGTGTTACTGGTACTGATAACTGCAGCCAGGAGGATTTCTGAGCTCAAGGTCTTGACTTCTGGATACCTGTTATGGACCCCTTAGCCTGGCTCCCTGGCAGGCATGCTTGGCAGTGTTACTCTGGGGAAGTCAGCTCAAGTCCATGCCCCCCACCCCCGAACTCAGTGCTGTCCATGCCTACTAGCCCTTCACAGGGTGGCCCAAGCCTCCAGCCAAGTCCCAGTTCAGGGAATCCCCCCTTCCAAAGAAAAGTCTAGTCCCAGCAGCCTACTCAATGGGTGGCTGCCTCAGTTTCTTCACCACTCTTACCAACAGCACAGGGGGAGGCAGGGAGGGACTTGGGCCCACCCACTACTGCAGGCCCCAACCCAGGGACCTTATATGCCCATATCCCAGTCCAAGCAGGTTCCCTGGGCCACTTCTGTGCAGCCTCTGCACCTTCTTCTACCTCTTAAAGGCTTTCTTCAGGCTCCTCCCAAGCTTCTCACAGTCACAGCTTTCTTTATCTCCGCTTGGGCTCCTCCTGAACCCCGGCCATTTCCCTCCTCCCTTGACTCTGCTCAGACTCCTCCCAAGCCCCAGCAGTCTGAGTTCTGGGCTCCCTCCGCAGGCCACCTCTTTCAGGTTACAGGCCCCTTCTCACCGAAACCTGACGACAGTGCACTGTTCCAGGTGCTGATCCCTCTGCCCCTGCTCGGGAAGGACCAACTCTCTCAAGCGCCTAAGGGAGACTGCCCTTGGTCTGCCTCTGTGGTTAGCTCTTGTACACTGCCCTTAGTTCTGGTTGACCCAGCAGCACTCCAACCTGACTGGCTGCTCTCCCAGGGCCCTCCTTAACCCTGAAATTGCCCATGCAGGGCAACTGTCACGTCACAATGCCCATATACTTTGTTCCATAAGGACAAAGGCCAGTTATGGACTCATCCAGCTTTCCTCCTCAGGGGGATATCTCAGTTTCACTCAACCCAGGACATCTTTTGGTCTTTTTCCCTAAGCTGCATGGTAACAACAGGGAAAGACACTCCTATTCCTGGATTTCTACACTGAAAGGAAAAAGCTGATCTGGAGATCAGACCACCACAGCAGCAGATAGAATGAAAGGCCTCCTGGTGTCCTCAAATATTTCATTATGGATCACGTTTTACATGAGCACCAGTTATGACCTGATTAAAAGACCTGTCCTCATACTCACAGCTCATTCGGCAAGGTCACAGGCTTCCTCAGCAGACTTCCTGGCTCATGTGCCTACTCAAGAAATCTGCAGGGCACAACACTGTCATCATTCTACGTTCACCTCGCACTACACCATCACCCAATGGGACAGGATTATGCAGCATTTAGCAGAGCAGTGCTCCAATCAGCTGTTCCATAAACTCCAACCCACCTCCAGGGACCAACTTGTGTGTCACCTACTTGGAACTGACATGAACAAGTACTTGAAGACGACAACAGTCAACAGTTACAAAAGGTATGTGTTCTTCCAGATGTGTGTGCTCACGTGCATTCCAAAACTCACCCAACTACCCCTCTTCAGCAGAGCCAACCAGCAAGAAGGAACTGAAGAGGCAGCAGGTATGCCGGGCCCTATATACAGTGCCAATGTGGTGCAACTCCAGGGCCAACCCAATGGGGCTGCTAGTGGAAAACAAACTTTCCACCTTTACATGCAGTGCGCATACACCTACTTGGAAGGGATGTGAAGAACACATCTCAAAGAACAAGAATTACAATGGGCAGGAAATTGTTTTTTCCACAGCTTGGTAACTGGATACATCTTTTGCTAACCTGAACTATTCAAGGGAAGTTCACTAACTACAGTTTTACTTCCAATTCAACAGTGAAAATTAAAGGCACACTACATATTGAAGAGACTTGAACATACACATCTCAGGCTGGGATAAACATCTGAATCCAGCTTTGTGTGATCTGAAAAGACAAGGCATAAAGGTCAAGAACAGAGAGATGGACCTTTCAGACAAATAGGTTTTACAGAATGATCCACAAGGAAAGCATTTTGTGGTAAGAATACTTATATTTTTCCTTTTTTTTTTGTTTTTACACTTTTATTAACACTTACAAAAAACATTCAAACACAGAAAAATTAAATAACTTTGGAAGCAGAATTCAAGTCTTTCTGCCTACATACGTATGACAAATTTCGAGCTGTTGGCACAAAAATAATCCACATTCATAAAACCCTTACTACTATATCAAACATAAGTTAAGTAAATCATAGGCACTAGTTTATCAAATTCATATTTCCACACTTCTGCAACATATCCGAATCTCTAAACATAGAAAGAGCTAGGATTTCCTGATATTAAGAAACTGGTAATGCACAAAGGCTTCCTAGTAAACAGATGGTTTCTCTATTCAGGAAATTGTTAGCTGTATTTCTGTGGGAGTAGAACAGCAGATAAAAGGATGCTTATATAACTTAAGCTCAACATACCTTCTTCACTTGTTGAAAGTAACTGTTGGAATTTAAAAAAATAAATAATGTACACAATATTCTGATGCAGCCTTTTAAAAAAATTAACCCGAATAGCTTCATCCGAATTTTGATTTTCAAAAGTAAAAAGTCTATTCAATATTTTCATAATAAAAAGCAATTAAAATTCTCTCTCTTTTACTGAAGACTGCAGCATTGCTTTGTAACATTTTTAAACAAAGTTTGGGCTTTGTTGCTGTGGATGGATACGTTTGATCCAAATTTCTATTTCTCATAATAGTCACATGAGATATCCACTAACCAAAATAAATTTACTATGCCAGCAAATGGCTCAAGGCTGGATCAGTAGCATAGACTGGTCGTAGTGCAAGGTAGCTCTTTTATAACCCCTGCTGCAGTTTTCCTACTTAATTACAGTATATTTGATGCCTTAACTTCAGAGGCTAGTCACATTTAAGAGATCTTAGTCAACATAGTACGAAGTCCTTTCATTGTTGATATAAGGTATGCCTGCAGCCACTTGAGTAGTCATAGCTGCACTCTAGTCCCTACAACTTTATTTTCCCCCAAATCAAGTAGTGTTGCATGGCTTTTCATCCTGTAATGTTAACACTGGCCCAAAGTCCAGAGTTCTCTGGAATTCCAGGATCAATTATCCTCTAAGTGGTGGGAGTCAAAATGCATTTACATTTCAAAGTGCTGGTATTAATGGGGCTGAAGACTACCTACTATCCAATCCAACATAAAGCTTTTAGTGTTCTCCAGTCATTGTACAAAAGGTACAATTGTTAGCCACTGCTGCAAACTACACATCCAGAAACCTTGTACTGAAAAATTCTATGCACAAAAACCAGTCCTTCCTGTTTAACTGACCCTCCCAACACATTTGTTTTAAATCTTTATATTACAAATCTTCCAAAGTGGAACAGAAAAAAAGCACTCTATGTTAATTTTAAGACAGTTTTTCCACTGAGTAAAATGTCAGCCAGATTGATGATAAGAACAGGTGAAAACAAAGTTGATATCAACAGGTGAGTCTGGGAGACCAGAAGAATTTAATAGCTTGTAAACATATGTAGCAGATTTTATACTCTGTCACCAACAATGTAAAGATACAGATATGTAAGGCAAAGTACATAGTTAAAAACACTAACTTGGGCAATATCTGCAAAAATATTTACAATTTAAAATAAACCAATTTAAGAAATGGATAAAGATAGGATACAGAAAATTCCCTCATACCATGAAACATTACTTAAATGAATATCATTTGGCATCAACAGTACAACTCATTCCTTACGATTTGTATGTTACAAGTGCATAGTTGTCTTTCCTTCTCATTATCTATTAGCGTATACAGTTGTGTTCCAGGCTAAAACATTGTGGTGTGATTATCAGAACAAGTGAATAATATCGCCTCTTTTCTTTTTAAGGAAACCTGCTATAAAAAAAATACCCTAAACAGTGAGCAGTGTTTTAAAAGTGTGGCTACTATAGCAAAGGCCATCTTTCCTGAGCCAGGAACTATACAAGGTTTAGAAAGATTGTTCAACTGATACTAAGCCCTTTTGGCTATCAAAACATAAGAGCACATAAAACTGATATGTCAAATAAACAAAAAAGATGCAACCTATATTATATGAATGTGTGTATGTCAACCGCATCCAGACCTTTAATGATCAAACAATGCCATGACTGCTATTTACCATCTCTAGGGTAACCTACAGAGATAATGGCTGGATTTTTTCTGAAGGATTTATGTACCACTTTTTCCAACCAGAATTGTTTTAAACAGGTGTTTCATTAGCATTGTAATGTACAGCAATTAGCCTGCCTTTTCTGAGTAATATGCTATTGCTTAAACAGTACATGTTCACCAATGAGTCATTCTGTTGAATTAAAAGACTGAATATGAAGTTTTGGACAATCTGAGTTTGCTCTTTTACTTGCTGTTTTTCAAGATGGGCATTTCTTTGGCATTCGTTAGGTTTTTGCCCAAACATTGGCCACTGTCATAAATGCTCAAATTGATACAACTTTTAGCAAGCAAGGGGAAAAAACCCTAGAAATGATAGCAATTCCATGTAAAAGTGATTGGATGATCACCAAATAGCTGATGTTAAATGTCATTAAAGTGCTGCTTTAAAATCTCTGCCAGTTTGTGCTAATTAAAGACAGAGGTCTGGGATTTTACAAATCCCAAAAGTCACATCTGAACAGTCTGCATATCAAGCTGTCTTTTAGGCTGGGGAAGGAGTGTCCATCAACCACTGGAACGTTGCATTTTTTTAAGTGTTGCCATTCAGTAGCAGCCATCTTTCCAACTCTCATCTTTCATGCTGCCATAGATCTTAGGAGCCGGTAATGATCTAAAATGAAATCTATTTCAGTTTAGGTTCATTTAATTTGTTCAAGCTTTAGTCATTAAAATATATGAACTTACCTTTTTCTTGAAAATTAGTATGTGGTTAATCATTAAGTTTCAGAAGCATCATTACATTACAATGCACTTTACCATAAAAATAAATACTAAATTCAAAGTTTCTCATTTTATGTTTGACAACTTTGTTTTTAAATACACTTACATTTAACTACACGAACACACACACGTGACTAGAGAACTTCATTCAGCTACAAACTGTGAAAATATTAACACAATCCAATGAGACACAAAGCAGGAAATCCTTATTGATGAAAAGACAAAACCATTTTGTTCATCCCGGTCATCCAAAATTAAAAGAAAAGAAAATCACCTTCTCAGCATAAAACCACTAAAATAATTTAGGGTTAAGGTAAAGTTACAATAAATATCTGACTTGGTAATAGGGATGGACATCTTGCTCTAAGGGGGGGGGGGGGGGTTCGCCTTCCTCTGCAGCATGGGGCAGGGCTCACCTGCTGGTGAATTCTCTGAATCTTAAAGTCTTTAAACCATGATTTGAGGACTGTAGTAACTCAATCGTATGTTAGAGGCTTATTGTGGGAGTGGGTGGGTGAGGTTTTGTGGCCTGCATTGTGCAGGTGGTCAGAGTAGATTAGAGGTTTTCTAACTTTTTTCCTCCGGACCCATTTATGCCGATGACCCAACAACTGCATCTTGCAGCAACGCACTCCAGTCTCTCACGAGTGGCAGCAGGGGGTGTTGCGACCCAATACCTGAGGGTCTGTGACCCAGTACTGAGTCCTGCCCCAAGTTTGAAAACTAATGGACTAGATGATCATACTGGTCCCTCTGACCTTAGGGTCTGAGTCTATGTGATGGTGTAAGAGCCATTAGGAGGAGACTGTTAGACTAGTATTAAGAGTTCAGTCAGAAATAAGGCAGGCTTTTATTACATTTTAAGATTGTTAAATAAATATTGAAGACAAAATCCAGCACGTCTCTGCCACTGCACCCAGTGGCATAATGTATTGTCAGCATGACAGTTATTTTTCAGTTATTTTTCTAATGCACCTGTGAGGAGGTCTGTGCATCCTGACCACAGATTTCAAAAAACAGCTAAGGTGATTTCCTCTTACTAAATATCTAAATCACTTTTTCACATAAGGCAGTGTGGCCTGTTGAGGACGACAATGGACTTCAAGGCAAGTGATCTCAGTTCCAGTTCCAATTCTGCTATTGACTTTTATGAAAACATGGGCAAGTACTTCCTCTTCCTATCTCAGGTCTCCTCAGTTTGTCTAGTGCTCCAAGATGACTTAAGAAAGGCTCCATAAAAGAGCCAAGTACTAATAAAATCAGCATAGATTGCCCCATTCCTTTTAAGAGCTCAGTCATTAACAACTTGGGACTGAATTACTACAGAAAGTCTCTGAACACATGGATTTTATTCAAACATTAGCTGAGACTGATATCTGCACTCCACAACAGAATTAAAAAACAAGAAAGAGCCAAATTACTCCATGAGCATCGCAATGGATGTAAATCAGTAAATTGCAGTGATTTACTGAACAGTTTAGGAGAGCAGTATGTACCCAAAAGATTCATCTTCTAAACTTACTGCTTTTGAATTTGCCCTGTTGCTCCTTTATCATTTCTTAAAGTAACTGTCTAGTACAGGTACCTTTACTGTGTGGCCATCTGTGGGGATAAATACTTTTGAAATTAAAGAACTTTTGTTCTATCCTACATTCAATAAATACTGTCTAAGTATACTTTCAGCCTTTGCATCTGATATAGGATCTTTTTACAGGGAGTGTCATTTACTAAGACAGGAGACTGGACGGTGCAGAATTTAATACTGTATGCCTGGGTTATCTTTATATAATCCTATTCCTTTAAAAATTTTCATAATTACACTATCTTTCTGTAATAAAATAAGAAGTACAAAAATAGCAGTAAGGGAAGTGTTAGTTTCTGAATACAGAACTTCAAATTAACCCTCCACCCCCACGTACTGACCTGCGAACAGGCTGTGCAAGTTTGCTGCGAGGCACTGGTATGCCCCCAGCAGAAGGGGCACTAGGTCTGGGCAAGCCACTCCTCATCCCTGTTGTCCCTGCTGGTCTGGTAAGCGTACTACTGCCGATACTGCTGGCAGGGCTTGGAGACACTGAGTTCTGAGCTGCAAGATGCCCTGGTGAAGAACTGCTGTGTGTCAGCTGTATCGTTTCTGGAGCTGCAGCAGAACCAGGGCCATGGTTACTGAATGCTTTCACTGGTTGTCGCAGAGCCAGAGGTGATGGTGCTGGAGGGGAGCGGAATTTACTTGGAGACGGTACTGGAAAACAATACAGACAGAAAAATTAACTGTTTCCAGAAGTAGTATTCTTGAGTTATGGCTCCAAGTAACTATTCAATAAAAGGGAATGCAGATTTTCATAAGAAAAGTTACATGCAACAACATGGTACATCTATTGGAATGTAGCCAATAAAACAGCACGGAGAAGGGGGCAAATAACTTGCAAATATTAAGTTACTGCTACAAATTTGAGAAATTGTAGAATTATAGAAACATAGTGTTGGATTGAACTGCAAGCTGTCATCTAGACCATCTCTCCAAACTGAGGAATAAGCGTTGCTGTCCTCTGGACTCTACAATTTGTTCACCTCTTTCTTAAAGCATGGTGCACAAAAACTGACATAATTTGCCAGTTAAGGCCTCATTAGTGCCAAGCTGGGCAGAACAATCACCACCCAAGTCTTACTAATGACACTTGTTAATACAGTCCAGAATGATGCTTCCCTCCCCACCCCCCACCCACCCCCTTTTTTTTTTTTTTTTTTGGAGCGGCAGCATCACACTATCAACTCATCCAATCTGTAGTCTACTATGTTGCCCAGATCCTTTTTTGCAATAGTGCTGCCTAACCAGTTATGTCAATTCTTTATTTGTGCATTTGATTTTTCCTTTTTTAGTACTTAAATCTTTACATACAGCATCACTGACATCTCAGACCTGTAACACTAACTCACCTTGTACAAAGAGTTTGTTTTTTTAGATTCATAAACAAGATTCTTCTCTTTAATCAATCATGGTAAAGACCCAGAAAGTAGATTTTGTACCTGGGCTATGTGTGCTGTTCTAATCAGTATTTGAAACAGTGGTTTGTCAAGTATAAAGTTATGCCAACAGTTGCTTCAGATTTGCTTAAGTGGAAATGTTGCACTCATCAATGACATGATTTAAAAAAGCACATTGCTAAATGAAAGTTCTGAAGGTACAAGATTGCTGTACTATTGCTGAACTTTAGTTTCACTTGCCTTTCTAATTCTGGATACTGATTTTGAGGCAATGAGACTTTACTAAGGGGGGGGGGAATCAAAGGATCTTCAAAGTTACTCTTAAGCCTCTCCTCTTAATTCAGCCCACCAATTACAAGTTAAAGACCAAGCATATTAAATTCAATCATGTTAAGGTCCAAGCTACCATAAATATAAGAATGAGCCTAAAAGCTAACACAAGAGCATTTATTAAATTACAGATAACCAATCTGTTAATTGGTCAGATTTCTAATTTAATTAAAAGCCTTCCTTCCAACAAGGCACTTATCAAATCTTCCCTAGGAAAGTCTACAGGGCAAAGAAACCACAGTTGCAGTTTGTTTCACGTAACCATTTAGACATGCAATGCTTTTAAGCCTTATCTCTGTGTGAATTTTATGTAGCTTCTTGAATGCCAACAATGGCTTGGCCTAACTTTAAAAGCCCCCACTGGCATAGTAATGTTGGTAACGGATATGAAAACCTCCAAACCCCTAACAGCTATGCTGACAAAACCTGTAGTGAGAAAAGTGCTTCTGTTAACATACAAAGGTCAGGGACAAGGTGTTCCTTCTGTGGCATCTATGCCAGCATGAGCTCTGACAGAATTAACCCATTGACATTTGTTAATCTGCTTTTCTGATGTGTGTTAAAAGGCAGTATGCTCGCTCCCTGATACCTCTGCTATAGTGAAATTTACCTACCAGGAGTTGTCTTGTGGATCACACAACACTAAATACTACGTTGTTGGCACTGTAGATGTTTTGCAATAAATTTTAGTCATCTTTGTTCTCTATAGCAAGATAACTGACGAAAAAGTATTTAAATTACCAGTGTCACCAATACATTAAATCATCCTCAATACTGCATTACTAGGTCATCTGCACAATGCATCTGAAACTATTCGCCAAATAACATATTAAGCACCTTTAATTTCAGAGTGTGGAATTGATTTACTGTTTAAAAAAGTAAAACAATATTTGAGCCAAACTGATTTCCTTGATAGAATTCCACGTCTTAAAACTAGTTTTATTTTTAGGTTGATTCAGTGATAAGGTGAACAGGGAATTAAATTCAATTTACTCAGGAAATACAAGAGTAAAACTAGTGTTCAACAAAGTGAACGCAGCCGTTACTTCCCTCCATCAAGTCAAAATATTAGATCAAATTGCCATCATTTGTACCTGCCGGAGCCCACAACCATAACTGGAACCCCACTGCGATAGACACAGTACAAATTTGAAGGAAATAGTTCTTACCTCAGAAAGTTTATCACTCTCCCTCCTTAAAGGCAGCAATTGACAATTCAAAGGTAAAGCAGAGGGAGGGGACAACTAGAATAATAGTGGCATAAGGTTGCAAATTAGTTGACTCACAAATTGCTGTTTATGAACTATACTTTGATGGAATATTACATGCACACAAAAATGTTCAGACTGGCCATTTTCAGGTGGCAATTTTTAGACACCACCAAAATGTTTCTTGAGAAAGAATCTGAAAAAATGCATAGTGGCTCTCTGGGTAACGAATGGGCAGTAGGGAATAAAACACAACTCTGCTTATGCAAGAAGCTGACAAGTGGTGGAGTCTGGCATCATTAGACATGGACAGTGCGATAAGCTACAAGAGTAGATAAACAGAGGAGAGGCTAAATCATGTACCGCCTTAAAGGCAAAAAAGAAGATTATAACTAATCCATGGTGAGGAAGAAACCAGAAGAGGGAGTCAAAGGAAAAATGAGTGCTGTGGACTGAATAACTTGACAGGAAGACTAATTATCAGCAACATTCTGCATGGATCCAAGGAGAGGCCTACATCTGGATGACTGGGCTTTAACTAATAAAGATTTGTTTGTTTTTAAGATGTGCTATTGCTTGCAATTTAAGGATGTTGCTGAAATTACAGAAGGTCTGAGCTATGCAATAGTTTACACATGGAAGGTTCTTACACTCTTTTGTTGGATTGCATCCAGTTGCAGAACACGTATATGACATCACACCTAACCATATTGTTTTAGATCAGGCAAGAATTAATGCTCTTACCTCAAACTAAATGACCTTTAGGTTTGGCCTGCTGTGACACTGAGGGACTCTCCTGTAGGCACAGGAAGGTGTCTTCTCAGCAAAACATGGGGACTTGTAAAGTAGCAGCATTCTTAAAACTATGACCCAGAGATACTTTGCAAGATTCCAGTAGAGATACGCAACCAATAAAATAATGTAAGCCTCCCAATTCCACAAAGCCAGTTTTCGTCTGAACTACAATTTCTAAAGAGTTCCATTCTGAATTCATAAAATACTTTGTTACCACAGCATCATGCCATGCACTTATTTTTAACAGCTGGAGTTGTTCTGACAAAGGTTCTTAACAAGGCAAAGCACCTGGTTTGGAGAAGAATTCATTCTTTGATTAACACCAAACCACAGACAGCATGATGTAATTATTGGCAGACATCATATCAATTCCGTTCTGTGTAGCAATTTGCCTGGAGAACACTTTTGAATGATATTTAATAAAATTCAGTAAGGCATCTTTAGAAGAGAAAGGAGATTTGCCTGGAATTGGAGCTCCCTGAAGACAGAACAACAAAGAAGTAAACTATTAATGAACGAGTCTTGCTTTCTGTACAAAGATGGGGTGTATGTATAATTCAAATGTGATATATACATACCATGAACACAAATAGTCAAACTTAATTAGGAAGACCATGTTTGTGAACTCTAATTTCATATAAGTAACTCAAGTCCTTTTTAAAAAAAAAACATGATTAGAGCTGACTACAGCCAAAAGGATGACACAGGGTTAAGCCACACTAGTCTGGCAGTCAAAAGATCTGATTTCAGTTCCACTTTCACCACAGACTTCTTGTATAACAGGATGACAAGATAAGTCACTTTATTTAGGGTTCAGTTTTCCCATCTATAATATGGGGATGATTGCCTATCTCAGACACAGGAATATGGTGAGGCTACAAATGCTTAAGTCTCTCTGAAGTCAGATAAAAGATAGTCTTACATGCTCTCTAGAAAATTGAATCTAGTTGATCAATGAAAATATCAATGAATCATAAGAATTCAATGGAAAGATATTCTGATCAGTGTGAAGGAACAGGGTGGTCACATAATTACAATAGGAGCAGTCAGGAATCTGGGTTTTGACTGCCACTGGCTTTGCTATGTGACCTCGAACAAACTGCATAAACTACTTCAGCTTAACTATTAAAATGCATGTCTTGGCTCTTTCAAGGAATGTTGGGTTTATTCTGAATAATGACATATCATCCCTGCATGCAAGGTGTTATAGCTGTCCCACGGCACCTTAAAAATTAAATTTCTTTGAACATAAGCTTTCGCTGGATCCAAGCAACTTCATCAGTTGCATTTGACTACAGCCAAAAGGATGACACTGGTTAAGCCACAGCAGTCTGGGAGTCAAAGGATCTGCTTTCAGCTCCAGTTCTACCATAGACTGCTTGTATAACAGGATGACACTAGTTGCATATGATGAAGTGGGTTGCAGCCCATGAAACCTTATGCCCAAAGAAATCTGTTAGCCTTTAAGGTGCCACAGAATTGTTTTTGCTGTACTCAGACTAACACAGCTGCTCCTCTGGAACTTGATGTAGCTGTGATATGGAGTTTGAAATATTAATATCAGTAAAAATATTTACAGAACAGTTTATCCTTTTAAGACCTTTGAAGTACAGATTGTAGCCAACTGGATATTTTATCTTTCATTTATTGTGATGTTATAATTAACATGTTATGTCATATAATATTATATGCTAAATAGACGTAAGTTACAGGAATATAGAAGTATAAGATTGATCAGTAGAAGAGGTAAGTATACATTAGATATCTAGGTAAGCAGGGCTGAAATGCAAGGCCTACAGGTGAAGGCCTGTAAGATTTCAGCTTAGCCATACCAGGCCACAGGCTTAAGAAATGCCTGATATAAGTAAGGGACCCACATATGACCTGATACCATTATACTACAGGAAAAGATATGCAAATGGCTGGTACCATGAAAATTAACAACAAGAGTAATATTTTGCTTATAATACACCTGGTAGCCTCATTTTTTCTAACACATGCCCTAGGTGCAGGATGCACTGTCTGCATAAATGCTAATGAAGGATAGCCCAAACAAAAAAAAAAAAAAAAAACCACCCCAAAACAACATCATAAAAAAAGAGGCTGCCCAGAGTGGGAAAAATGAGATCCATGTAGGAAAACTCCAGCAGGAACTATCCCTGAACTGATCAACTGGCATCCAATCAGACTTTAAGAATACCATTAAGGACAACTTTTTTTTGTAACTTGTGAATAAGTCTTTATAAAATTTCTAGATGCTTGGGTAATCATAACCTTAACTTGTAAAACAGACTAGACTTTGTACTTGTGAAGGTAATGTAGTTACTTTCCTTGGTATCTGTGTGTTCCTAGAAACTCTAAATTTGAAGCAAGTAGCAGAGGTGACTTTCACTCTGTTAAGCTTGAAGCTGTAGCCACTGAAGCCGAACTCACAGTGGTGTAATATGACATTACAAAATTCACTTTAAGTAAAATAAAAATACAAGACAATCAGAAAAATAAGTGCCACTGTTAGTAAATGTTTCTCTAAACAAAAAATAAGATCACTTTTGTAATAATTGCTGTGGTTCTGATATTTACATGACAATGATTTCTATAACTGCTAAAACTTCCTATACAGTTAGTAAATTAAGTGACATTCTGGGATTCTGTACTCCAAAACAGAAGATAGCATGCTAGGATCTTCATGCAAAGAGAGATTAAAACTAACAGGCACCATCACAAATGTGAAGCTGAGAATACTTTAGGCTTTAGCATTTTATTTTTGACAGACTAATTAAACTAATTTAAACCTAAAATTAGAGAAGCTATCTATTCCTCTATAGGTTCCAAAATTTCCAGACTGCTAAGTATTGTGTGTGGTATGCCCTAGAAAATCTGGGACATGTCCAGAATTAGGATTAAAAGGAAATAGCTAGCCAGGAAGACTGTATTAAAACTTCTTTTCCAGGAGAAATTATTCCAAGCCAGGTAACTGACTAAACATTTCTCAAAAAGCATTGAATTCTTTAGTTATCCTCAAGATTGAATGGAATTCCTGATATTTCTAGGAAGTGTTCTGAACAGATCAGTTACAAGCATATTTATGGTTAACCACAAGCATCTGGAGCAATTTTTATTGTATTTGGCTGATGAAAGTGCTTTTAATAAGGGAAGGCAGAAGACAGTAAAACTTCCTCTATACAATGAAACAAACACTGCAGTTCTTGTCAGTGGCTTTAAGTTGTGTGCTCCCTGTTAATTATTAGAAATGTTTTAAGATCACCTTTTTGAGTATTACGTATTAAGAAATTACTGTCACTGACATAAAATAAGTGACTTGCAGCCGTTAATTCTCTAACATGCTTAAAATTAAGGTGATGCTTGGTTTTGCACTAGGATCTACTGGACTTTTAATAAAGACAACGGAAACCACTACATTTTAATAAATTCATACAATTTGTATCTTTTTCTTCTGCAGAACAAGACGATATCATCATATAGAAGCACAGGGATGCTAAAATAATTTCTATAGTGGGGATGCTGATGATGGAATTCATGTGGTTGGTGTCTCTTACTGCTACGGCAAGCAAGAGAGTTCAGCAGCACCCCTAATTCCAGCTTCTCTGTACAAGCTCATCGGACCTTAAAACAACTAATTAGCATTCAGATACTAAGTTTGGTCCAGTTGGATTAAAGTTTAAGCATTTGATTCTCTTCTGGCAAGAACATATTTCAGCTATTAGCAGCATAAACAACCAGAAACATTAGAGTAGTATTTCCTAGACACTTTCTCACTAAAAATGCAGAATTATAGTGATTATTTTTGCAAATCATATTAAGAATTGCTGCTATACTTGAACTTTTCAGGAGTAACTAATGTACTAGCATCCACTTCTAACACTGATATGTAAGGTGACAATTTTTCACTCATGATTGTCAATTTTCCAGTGCAGAGGGACAAGATTTTAAAAAACCTACAATGACTAAAAATTAATCTCACAAATGCAACCTTCATGAATGTGGCTTATCTTTGCTAATCCAAACAATTTCCCCCCCCCCTTTTAAATGTCTCATGCTTAAGAGTTCTTGAAGCCTATCTCAAAGTTCGCATCCATCCTTCGAGACACCTTTCTGCCCACAGCAGACAAGACATGACTGCGCTATACTGAAGTCCATTAGTGTTAAACTCTTCATGAAAATCAATGGTACACGATTTAATACAGGTGAACAGTTTTCTGAGTTTTGCTAGAAGTTGGTAAGAGGCTGTAAGTTAGTTACCTCCTTTTGTAGATGGAGTTTGAAGAAACTGTTTGGTTTTGAAGGCAGCACGAGGCAAATTTTTCTGCCTTTGCAGGGCTGTTGAAAGATAAGAAGTATTATATTTGTCTAGAAAGACAAAACAACTTAATTCACTCAGGATACAGAACCATCTCCACCTGTGAAGCATCAGGGAACAAGCAGCCAGTAAAGTGCATAACAGTTTTCAAAACCTGTTATGACTCAGCTCTAGAAGAAGGGATGTGATTTGTTTTAAAGTGGTGCTTGCTGCATTAAAAGGTTGCAAAGGGACTGTGTCAGAAACCTTGCAGTGCAAAATGAACAAGATTCTTGATAGTAGAGAAGTTTCTTCCCAGACTGAAAAACCAGGAAGGCAAAAAACACACACACCAAAAGGAGAATGAGCAACCAGCAAACATGCCACAGCAATCTCAGTGCAAGATTAGACAAAGTAAAGATGGGAAGGAAGGAAGACTGCCAGGTTTAACTTGCTAAAACAAAAGTTAATTTTCCTTTTAAAGCAAAAAGAAACTTTCAGAAAAGGTGATTCCAAGTAATACTTCAATAAATAAAAGATGACTCCAAGAGCTTGTTTTCTAAAATGCTATTTTATCATGTAAGACTACTGAACTTCAAAGCTGCATCATTTTCAACTCTCAACCTAACATACATACAGCATTTATAACTAATATTACATGACTTTCCCCTTCAAGCTTATACAAATGTATGTTTTCTAGAAATCAAATGAGCAAATTCAGGACTGCTGCCATCAAATAGAGACACATTCGAGAATGACTGGGCTTTGCTGGCTTCCGCCAGAATAGATCAAGGCAAAACACTAGTGCTGTAGTGCCTTAAAGGGTTCCTACAACAAATCATTTGCCAACTGCCAACCAGCAGAGTAATTCACAGATTCAGAAGAGTCTCACAGCAGCCTTCACTAGCTGGGAGGAATCTTTACTGGAACGAAGGCCTTATCTACATGCAGCAGTTGCACTATTTTCACTGTAGTGGGGTGAAGTGATGCAACACTCCCACTATGTACAATTACCCTGAAGGGCCTATACCAGGATTGCTTATTCTCATATAGGAAAGAGAATAAATGACAAGTGTATGGCAACATTATATTGGTATAGCGTCTCCACACTAGGAAATGAATCAGTGCAACTGTTGGGGGGTGAGGAACACTTGCGTAACTTTTAGTTATTCAAGTACTAAAACAGTGTAGATCAGACCTCAGTTACCATCCCAGGTATAACCCCTGAGAAAGGACAAGTATGAATACAAGGCCTGTCCTGCCTCACCAAGCCCCACAGCACTATACAGCAAGTCTGTAACTAGAATGCGGAAAGAGAACTGGAAATGGCATGATCTTTCTCATCTCAATGAATGGCTGGCTGGCAAGTTTGCTCGTCTTGGTCTGCTGGCGGCATTATAAAATGTCACAAATACTATTAAACTTATTCTGCCATAGATGATACAATCAAAGTGCAATGCAGATTTATAACAAATAATTTGGAAGCAATATTTCAAATGAACTAAAGGTATAGCAATACAGCCAGTCGTTTGCATCAGAATCTTTTATTTCTGTTTTGATCCTCTGTGCACACAGCCTCACCCTGGCCATTTATGGTTAGAACCAATTTATCCAAAGATGGGTAGGCAACTAAGCTACAGGTGCTGCACTCCGAATGGAGAGCAAAATAGCAAAGCACGTTTAAGATTTCACCTAATACCTTTAAACTGCAATTCACTGCCATAAGTGCAGGGATACATATTATGTACTTCATTTACTAAATGTAACTGTCTTCTATATGGTAGCTTTCCCTAAAAGTTTTCTCAATACCTTTTCACAGGTTTACGTGGCTTGGGCGGCAAATGCTAAAGGAATGAGAGACCATCCCCATCATTACGTAATTTGAAAATCCAGTAAACAAACAAACAAAAAAAAAAGATATTTGTAAGAACTTGTTCTTTGAAATATGGAACTTAAATATTACAATATGGATAGTTAATGTCCAGTAAGATGAGACATTCATTCAGTAGTTCAACTATATTCTCCAAGTGATTTTTCACATGTCACAAGGAAGAACCACATGCATATCAGGAGTTTTCAACAGCTAAAAATAGGAGTTTGTTATTTAACCAGTTTTAAAAAGAAACTGATACACTACTTGTAAATGGACAGTGAATGATGGCTTTACACTAGACTATCAAACTGTTCAAAAACAATTTTTTCAGTTCAATTACAGTTTAGTACAACAACCCACTACACTGAAGATCATGTCTGAAAGTACATTTCTTTCACCTACACTTAGACACAATCACTGAACCTGGAAGGTCATCATGTCCCAGTCCCCTGCACTCATGGTGGGACCAAGTAATATCCTGAACCATCCCTGAGAGGTGTTTGTCTAACTTGCTCTTAAGAGCTTCCAATGATACAGATTCCACAACCTCCCTAGGCAACTTTTTCCAGTGGCTAATTACCCTGCCAGGATTTCCCCCCCCACCCCCCCATGTCCAATTTAAACCTCCCTTGCTGTAATTTAAGCCCATTGCTTCTTGTCCTATCATCAGTGGTTAAGGAGAATTTTTTTCCCTCCACCTTACAGTGACCAGACCTTGCATCTCTAAAATTGTCTATTCAACTTATCACACTTCTGAGCAGTTGCCAGGTGAGAGATCTTACTACATACTCAGTATTCATTTGCCAGCATCCACAGCAAGTTCAGTAGTGCAGCCATAGCAGATGAGCATGTAAATTAGCTAGTGACCAGCATCTTTGGAGAAGGAAGAAGCAGTGACCTGAGATGAAAATATAGCCACCTTGCAAAGTGAAGCTCATGCAAGACCAGCAGGTGAATGGGAAAGCTTTGGATCTAAAAACCCAAAAAATCACGGCACAAGAAAACAAGAAAAACTTGGTACAATTTAACAGTGATATTTGTCTAACATGAAACAGTTCAATACAAAGTCTATAGAAATAAATGGAAGTTCAAATTCAGCAAGGAACAGAATTCAAGGAACTCAATATTTAACTATGGACGCCTGTACGTCTGCACACAAGCCCATCCTAAATGGATTTACTTCACATTCAAAATCTTTAAAAAAAATATACTGGTTTGTATATTCACCATCAAGGAACTGACATCAACAAGAGCACGAAAATTGTAAGACGTAAAAGTGGGCTTTATTCATGAAATCCAATGTTATCTACAGGGACTAATATTCAAGTACTAGATATAAGCAAGTTCACCTAACCATTTCCATAATTTTTATCTGTTAACAGTGAATGTTCAAATAAGAGTTTCCCCTTCCTTTGGATCATGCAATCTAATCACCATGCTAAACCTGAAACACTGCAATGTTATGACTTTGTGGCAGGATTAAGCAGTGCAAGTTAAGATGTCAAAAGTTTAACACTCTTGCATATTGAACTACAGTAGGTATCCTGGCCAAGTAAATTTTGTATTGTTTTTCCTCAGTATTAAAACATTTGCCCAAAAGTAACTCATGTGGGTCTGCTAAAATCCTTCTTTGTTTTAAATTGTTACAAATAAGTGATGTTCTTAAGCCATTAGAGCTACCACTGGAATATTTCATTAGGATGGCTGCTATCAAATTATTTTCATTACTGTGGACCAGGATGATAGTATATACTTTGAGATTTTATAGCTTGTTTGACAGCAAAGTAGTTCTTCAATGGAGTTCCATTGCTTTTATAGTTTTAAATCAAACTATTAGTATCAATTAAGAACATACACTGGACAGTTGTATCTAATAATTAGGGCCCTACCAAATTCATAGTCCTTTTTTCTAAATTCATGGTCAGAGGATTTTAAGAATCTTGAATTTCACAATATTTTAACTGTGTGGGTCCCAACCCAAAAGTTTGGGGAGCAGGGTGTCATCACAAGGCTATTGTAGAGAGACCACAGTATCACCACCCTGAAAAGGGAAGTCCCACCCCTCTTCAGCCAAGCAGCTAAGCTAGTGAATTGCAGGAATCTCTGGCTGAAGCGCCTCCAGCAACACCCCTCCTTATTCTGAACCCAGTGCTTGGAGCAAAAGGCCTTGGGGCTGGCTGTGCATGGAAGGAGAGTGACCACAGTGCTTCCCTTACCATAGTACCCTGGACAGAAACCGACCCATAAGGCCAGCTCTGCCTCCTCCGCCCCCCTCAAAAAGTGACAATGACCCATGCTGTGCCATCCTCACTTCTACCCTGCTGCTGCCAGAGGCGCGGCCTTCAAAGCTGAGTGTTTGCCCAACACCCACAGCTCCCTGGCTGTCCAATTCAAAGGGCAACACCAAAATTACCATGGCAATAACATAACAGCCAGATTTCATTGGGGGGGGGAGGGAGGAGGGAGCGACTAGATTTCACAGTCCATGACACACTTTTCACAACCATGACATTTGGTAGGACCCTGCTGATAATGTACTTTCATTCCAAAGGAACTTGAAAGAACAATTTGTATTTTCTTAATAATTTGATTGTTTTCCTTTCTTTAGAATTTTACACACTAAAAGTCAACACATTAAACACTAAATATACAAAGATGGTCACCATATTATTGCAGAAGTATCCAATTGTGAATGAATATTTGAAGTTTAAAAATATACAGCTACACAACTGCCAGACTCCCCCCTTAAAATACATCTACTTTTTTTAAGCAGTCCATTCTTTAAGGAGAGGACTGAAATATGAATACAAAATCTATTCTTGCAGTTCACAGTTCAGTGACCTCCCACAACTAACCCACATGGTAGGTTGGTTTTGCTTGACAGTATTGTATGTGCACATAACAGGGATCTGAAAAGTCACTTCATCTTTTACAAAAGTGGTTTTGAAACTTGCAAGAGTCTTATATCTGAGTGCAGATTTTTGCACTTTTGATATCTTGCATTTTATTACTTCACTGGCTTACAAAGAAGAATAGCTGATAGGGCAGAAAGAGACAGATAAATGACTGAGCCAAAGCAAAAAAAAATATATTGATATAAATCCAGATTAGTTTTTGGCATCCTTTAAAAACCATATTTACCTCAGTTGTGCACTGCAACATAATTAAAGAATGAAAAAACCCAGAAAGTTAACGTTCATTAAAAATCTTGGTACTATTGCATTTTCTTTTCAAAGTAGATCCATACAAAATCTCTAATTATAGTAAATAAAAAGGTTTCTACAATACTCTAATCTGAAGTGTATGTGTATACTAAATACATATACCAGAATTCACCAAAGGATTAGATACATCATTTTAAAAAGGTGACCATCACATTTTATACATAAGCAACCACTGATGTGCCCTCATCTGTTCAAAATTCATGCAATTCTTAGCTAGTATTCATTTTATTTTACAGAGAAAAATATGGCAGTAATGCTTAGGGTTACTGTACTTGAACTTTTCAAGAAGACACTCCAAGGTGGGGGCGGGTGCTTGAACAGGAGAGTGGCCACTGCACCACAGACACAGTGGGAGGGGGTGGAGCTAGGAAGCTAAATTGGGGGGTGGGTGGGAGGCCACTCCCAGAAGAAGGGCTAGAGCTGGTCTCTATTCCCCCTCCCTCCCACATTTGGCCAGAGCACTGCTTATGAGGAGCACTGGGAACTCTTCGGTAATAGTGGAATATTGCCCAGCTCTCCTACCACCCACCTATCCATTATGGAAGCACCTTCCTGGCTTATAAAAGCACAACATTTAAGCCTCCCTAGGTCAAGTGCAACCACCACCTGTGTCTTGCACTTATGGACTGCCGCCTGAGTTAGCTCTCTGCCGGAGTCACCCCAAGGGAGAGGGTACTGCCACACACCTTCGGAGCCTCCCCCAGCTCTTGATCTCAACAACTTTTATTCTGCCTAGGCTCAATAGGAAAGCCAGAGCTGCTAAAATCACTCAGCTGTTCTGTAGCAATTGCCAATCATTTGAATGGGTGGCCAGCAGTGGGGTAGCTAATTGGTCGAGTACAGAGACTGGCCACAGGGGCTCCTAAGCTCAGAGGCAGGATTAGCCAGTAAAATGAGCTCCTGATGCTGTTCAGCCCTCCTGTGGTGCTTGTATTCAGGCAGCTGCTTGACTACCTCTGCTCTAGCATTGCTTGGATCTCTGCTCCCAGCTAATCCCAGACATTTTTTTGCTATTTAAAAAACCCGGCTAGCTAGAGATTTAATGTCCAAAAAGGAGGACATGACCAGGAAAAAAACGGACATATGGTAACTCTACTCCTAATTATTGAAACAGTATTACTAATCTCACAAAATTAAGGGGAAAATAAGGGAAACAAATTTCAAGAATCTACGAAAACTTCAAGAGAATGAGGAAAATATTAAGACTTTAAAATTATGTATCTGCCAATTACTGTCTAAATTACTTTTAATGGAAGGGACATGCAACACTTGAAAGAATCTGCTTTGTTTTACTAACTGCCAAATTTGGCATTTATATATGACCAGATCTCAGATTTGACTGAACATCAAGTCTAATGTTATGTGTAGTTCTTTCTAGTTCTCTTTACTATGAAACTGTAAACACATCCTATTAGTCTGAATCTAATTCAGAAATGTGTTTACAGTATCACTGTAAAGACACTTACTGGCTGAGGCTTGAGGTTGAATACGAGGTATTCCTCCATTTGGCACTTGAAAATTTGAATCACTTCTGCTGTTTTTCACAGACTCAGCTTGGATGTTGGATGTCCTGGACAGGTTTGGAAGACTACGCCTTAGTTTTTCTGTGTAACAAAAAAAAAAAAAACACAAACATACGACAATGTATCACATGATGCAGAAGACTTGCAACAGACGGTCGAGAAAATGACAATTTTGTTGTATAAAACTACACTGCAATTTACAAGTGCGCTGTGACAAAACTAAACATTTAGATTCTATTGTCCTACAGATTGCATGATAATTTTATGCTGCACATATGTAATATTACATATTTTCTTCCCAAACAGATACTTTGAATAGCAGATAGCGAAATCGCAAAGTCAGAAATTCAGATTTTGAAACTCAGATTACCTACATTGTGAAACCATGATTTTTGTTATACGTAGTTTTATCATAGTAATTTTTCCATCAATTTATTTTTTTAAAGTATGATATCAGTGCTCAACCAATCCCAGGTGCCAGGTCAATTATATAAACTGAACAAAGATTCATTCCACCTATTACTAATGTGCAATCATTTGAAGAGAAACATGGTAGCTACTTACCACCGTTTATTTTGACAAGACGCTATAACTGAAACTGCTTGTACTTTCTGTAAATTCCCTGTCTGTGAGCATCTGACACACTGGGATTTTTCCCCATGAAAGCTCATGTGATAAACAAGTTTGTTAGACTTTAAGTACCACAGCACTCCTTGTTTGTTTTGCTGAACTAGACTAAAACATGTATCCCTTTGGAACTCGCACATCATTTCAGGCAGACACAATTATTCAGAATGCCAGGAAACCAGGGTACTAGTATGTTTGGAAATAGCACCATGGGATCTTTAAAATACAAAACTGAAGTCCAGACTATTAAACACATTACACAAAACTGCATGTTCCTACATCGGCTTCCAAAATGCATTTTAACAATTACCAGCTTTCTAAGTAACCATCTTTTGCTTATACATGAATTCAGCTTAAGAGGGTCACAGTTTAAAACAGAAATCTCCCAAGGAGCACCCACACATCACCTTCCCAGTCCTCCAAGAAGTTGTTGATGAGGGACTGCTGATTATTCCAGAAAGACCTTTCTTTCCTAACACACGGCATTCCCCTTTATGGAGCTTCTAGTTAGGTTTTAATAATGCATGCACTATTTAAATATCACGGCACCTTGGTTCTATGCTCTGCATTGACTAGTATAGAATTTAGGAGCTGCTCCATGTGTCCCCAGCCCAAGTTATGCTGGAGTTCATCCAAGTGAGTAGAGCTTTACATGGGAGTGGTGGAACAGCTGTTTTATCAGGATCAATGGCTGTTCACTGATTTAGAATACAGCTAGTCAGGTGCAGCGGACAGGAACTATAATCCCATGTCAACTGGATTGAAGAAAAAAGTGAGAGCTCTCAGTTTCATTGGTATCCACATATGAACCTTTGCATTTTGTTCAAATAGTTAAATTAGGCAGGTTTCTCACACAACTGAAGGATGGGGGGGTAAAAAGCCATTCTTCTGACTCATCTGTTTTCTAATGAAAATTGTAACAGAACTTCAATTTTTTTTTTTTTTTTGGACAAGGAAAAATGATTCTAATGTCTTCCCATCCCCAGTCACGTTCTCACTGGAAGAGATTTATTTTTTCTCCTTCATGCACACCTGCCCCCAGCTCTGTCTTCCAGGAGAGGAAAGGAGAAAAAAGCCTTTTCAGTCCTACAGGTGTGAATTATGTCCTCCCCACAGAAATCTAACATTTATAAGCCATACCCATCATCACAAACTTCCTGCCCACCTACTATCAACTGGTTCCTTCCAGCTCTCACCTGTCACAATGGCATCACTGCAACCAGAGACAAGCTTTTATAGCAGGGGTCTCAAACTCAAATCACCACGAGGGCCGCATGTTAGCCTGAGGGCTGAACCACTAAAACCTTTTCATACGATATTAAAAATATCAGTAACAGCAGTGTTGCAGGCTGCAGGAAATAGCATTAGGGGCTGCAGGCCATGTGTTTGAGACCCCTGTTTTATAGGGAGGTGACAAAAGGGGAGGAAGCAAAGAACAGGACAGTTCTTCAATTAAGAGCTGAGTGTGAGGCAGTGCTGAAGGCTGGTAAGCTATCCTTTAATATATTGGTTTTCCCCTCCCTTCTCATAAGAAGTACTACTAAGAATAGGCCAGTTCTGAAACCTCTTGAGACGTCCAGGCCAACTAGTTGAAGAGCTTAGCGTTCAGAGCAGCACCCAACTGCACAAACACCACAGCAACAGCAACTGTTGATAGTGTTTGAGAAGTGCACACTCACATACTTAACTTAGAGCCCTCTGCTATGTGGGATGCCAAGTTGAGAGGTAAGATACCAACTGATGTATTTCTGGTGTACCACACCAAAAGAGCTTATTAAAACTTCCTAAATAAAGAGTGGGACAAGAAGCAATGAAACTATTTTTTTTTTCCCCTAAAGTGGGATCTGTGGGGGTGGGTGAGGAAATAAACCTCCAGCTCAACATAACCTCTTACTGTTTTTTTCTGTACCCCTAATGTGAATACACTTACACCCATCCTTTCCTAAAAAGATACAAATGTAATTAGAATATTTTAGAAGGGTCATCCTAAAACTGATAAGCACAGACATGGGATTTTGCAGATGACCACAGAGCAGTATGTTTTTTTCTGCCATTAAGTCTTATTATTGAAATTAGCAAGATACCCATGTCACATCTTAAATGAAATTCAGAAAAAAGTCTATTTAAAGAGAAAATTCAACAGAAAACTAAAGAAGAATCGCACAGGGAAGAAAATTTTCTGCTAAGTTAATGCAAAACAAGCAAGGAGTCCTGTGGCACTTAATGACTAAAATTTATTTATCACATGAGCTTTCGAGAAAGAAAATACCACTCTGAATCTCACTTTGGCAGACACTTTGAAGATGGGAGAACTTACAGAATGAGAAGAAAATAAATGCAGGGAAGTGCGAGTCATGGGATCATGTCACACTAACAGCAAATCAAAGCAGTTAAGATTCACACTCTCGGAAGCAGCACATAGGGGAAAGTGAGGTGAAACCAGCTGTTGGAATGGGGGGAAAATCCATAGCTCCAATTTAATCCTGCCTTCACGTAGTCAAATTTGCATATGAATTCTAATTATGTTAAAAACTTCAAAGAGAAACCGAAGAATTGGAATTCATACGCAAATTTAACTGTGAAAGCAGGATTAAATCGAGACTATGGATTCTTCTGCCATTACAAAATGTGATTTGACCTCCCCCTCCTCTATATGCTGTTACAGTGTCACCTGAACCCATGTCTTGTGCTTCCCTGCATTTATCTTCCTTCCAGTCTCTAAAGTTCCCCATCTTCAAAGCATTTGACAAAGTGGGATTTGAAGTGGTATTTTCAACCATGAAAGCTCATGTGACAAATACATTTGTTAGTCTTTAAAAGTGCCCCCAGACTCCTTGTTTATTTAACTTCCTCTAGTTTTGCTCTAACACAGGGTTCTCCAATATGCGGCCCAGGAGCCAGAATCCGGCCCACCAAGGGCTCTTATCCACCCCACAGAGCCACTGCACACATCCTCTTGCCACTTCTGACACTTTCCTCCTGCCCTGCCATGCCATGCTCCCCTCCTGGCCCTTTCCCTCTCTTGCCACCCCTGCCCTGCTCTCCACACTCCCCTGCCAGCTATACACCCACTGGCATTTCTTGCCACCCCTGCCACACACACCGCTTTTCCCCTGCCACCCCACATGGACACACCTGACCTCCCCTCTTGCCACCCCTCCGCCCTAGTCCCTACACTGTCCCCTACCATCCCGCACGGCCACTCCTGCCCTATCACCTCTTCTCTTCCTTGCCAGCCTTGCTGTTACAGAACATTTACAGAACCAAACTGAATTTGTAATATGGTGCTTATTTTTGACTGTTTAAATTTTACTAATAATCAGATGGATGTGTACCCAAGATGTGCTCACTGGCCCCCAAGTGAGAAAAGAATTGCAATGGGGCCCCTCATCTAAAAAGGTTGGATACCCCTGCTCTAAAACAATTCTCTCTCTTGTAGCACAATTACAGAAGATTTCCCAAAGAAGTGAAAAATTCAGTCCAGTGGAAGTTTTAAATTAAGGAGTTTCCACTTGCCTCTCTTGAATGTAATCTGATTACAAAGACTAGACATATCAGAATTACAGCCTTTCATTTTACTACTGTAAAAATTTACACAGATTTTAACTAGTTCTAATAGCAGGACAGGATATCGAGCTGTCTCCTCATTAGTGATAACTAAAGACTGGTAGGTGGAGAGGACCTCAGAGTTGTCAGTTTTGTTATATCAATATCTGATTCAATAGATGAGCAATTTGTTTTTACATACGATATAAAGTGGTATTTAAGGCTGAGTACACACATCCAAGTACATTTTTAATAAGTCTGTAGAAAGTAGTTAGACCCCAGATTATCAGAAGGAAGTAATTAGCAAACTCAAAATATATCCTGCTTTATGTAACACAACAGTTCACAAGTCTTGTTATGTAATTTACAGTATACTCATCACCATTTTAGCTGAGCACAGGTAAGGATTCTGGCATGATCCCATTTTTTATAAAACTAAAATGGATTATATTCAAATATGTTATTCTACCATAATAAAAACGTACAGTGTTGCAATTACATTTTCAGTCAATTTAGCATAGTCAGATTAAAGTAACTAGAAACTTAATCACACCCTCTTATAAAACTTGATCAACTCCTCAGACTGCAAGTAGACTTCACTATAGCTAAACTGAGTAAGCTGCTTACTCTGCACTCTCACATGCACACCTCAGGGATTCAACAGTAATGCCGTACTGGGAGGCTACTTACCATAACTGATGGTTCTTTGAGATGTGTGGTCCCCATCTGGATTCCAGGTGTGGGTGCACATGCATGCCATTGGCCAGAACAGTTCTGAGTACTGTCCATTGATCCATGTGCATACACTGCCTCATCCATTTGGTATGTCTGAGGCCTTACGTGGCTGCATGGCTCGACACCCCCTCAATTTCTTCTTACTAACAGATACTGAACCCATAGCAGAGGGGATGGGACTGGAATCCAGACAGGGACCACGTAGTGCAAAGAGCCATCACTTACAGTAACTTCCTTTTTCTTTGGGTGCTGGGACCTATGTGGATTTCTGATATGGGTAGCATAGTGAGCAGTAATCTGCACTCAAGTGAATGCTAAGGCTCAGCACACACTACAGCTTGCACAACTACACAGCCTACTGGTGCTCCCACAGAGGACAAGCTGGCTATAGTATAATGTGCAGTGAACAGAGGTCAGTGTTGCCACACTGTAAAGATCTTTCCATGGGACATCTGCAAGGAAGGCAGACATAGCAGTCTGTACTCTTCTGTACGCTCAGTGGTGGCAGAACTCAAAGGAAATAATGCTCCATGAATCAGTGGGAGACCCATTTACAGGTACACTAGGAAAAGAGCACATGACCCTGACAGTACTCTGCTATTGTGAGGAAGAGTTTTGACAAGGCTTAGAAAGTGCAGGTACGAAGGAGGTGAAAAGGCCAGTGCTCGCTCAACTGAGTGAAAAACAGAGATGAATGCTCTGATTGAGATAGAATGGTGAGGCCATCTTGGGAAGAAATTTAGGGTGGAGTTGCAGGAAGATTTTGTCTCTGTGGAACACCATGAAAGGAAGATCTGCCATCATTGTTGCGACTTTGCTACCTCAGTGGTCCAAGGTGATGGTCACCAGAAAGAGAATTTGAATGGATACGTAGGTGAGTAGACAAGCATCCAGGGATTCAAGTGCTGGTTTTGTAAGAGCTGAAAGAACTAAGCTGAGGTCCCAGATCACAGTGGGCTTCCTGACAAAAGGGAATGTGTTCAGTAGACCCTGTAGGAACACAGTAAAGGTTGGGTGGCTAAAAATGAAAGTCTTACCCACAGGTGGAAAGAAGGCACTAATTGCTGTAGATGTATTCTTGTGGAGGAGGAGTGGGCGAGGTCCAAGAGATGAAGGTGGAGTAGATAATCCAGGACAGTCAGTACCGATATGCCTGCTAAGTGTGGTGATGACTGAAGACTCATTCTATGAATCACCTATATTTGACTTGACAAGCCCTTGTTCCAGGGTGTCAACTCTGTAAGTCAATCCCATAGCAGTGTGGAGCATACATTGTTTATTTCTAAGCCCATCCAAACATCAGGGCCTGAGGTGGAGAGGCTGTCGGCTGGGATGTTGGATCTGGCCCTGATGCTACGTGAGCTGGCTCAGCAGGAGACAAAGAGGGATTGGACAGTGGGTGCAGAGGCGGTGGAGTTTGTGAACCAATACTAATGGAGCTGAGTATGCCTGTTACCATCGCACTTTGCAAAGTATTTGTGGTAGGAGCAGAACAGGGGAAAGGGAGAGGCTCAGCATCCATGGTCCCTGAATCCATCTCAAAGGCTCCTCTGAAGCAGAAGAGGGAAGTTTGCTGTTTTCAGTTGTGAAGAGATCCCATTTTAGAGTACACCACTGCCAGAAAGTGTTGCGAAAGACTGGGGTCATGCAGTTCCCACTCATGGTTGTAATGGAAGGTTTGGTTGAGCATGTCCGCCAGGACTTTACCTGTACTCGGTAAGTGGATTGCCTGTAATGTGATAGTGTGTCACAGGCACCAGTTCCCTAGCTGAATTGCTTCTCAGTAAAGAGACAAAGATCTGACTCCACCCTTGCTTGTTTATGTATCATCACTGCCTTGTTGTCTGAAAGAAGTTGTGTGTGTTTGCACTGAATGAGTCAAAGGAGCATTTGCAACAGGTGCATTGGCCCAGCCTCCACTCGAGAGTACCCTGGTAGTTACAAGGGTAGAGTTCTCTTTGATGCATACACCAAGGTTGGCAAGGGCATCCTGCAAAGTTCAAATGGTGTTGAGCTAGCTTTTGAAGTACAGAAATAAAGAGTGAGTGAGGTGATGCACATACACTGAGCAACAGCAAAGACCTTCATGAACATGCAAGGTGTGGTGGCTATTCTGAAAGGAAGGACACTGAATTAGAAATGGGAATGCCCCAGTGTAAAAAGGAAGAATTTCCGGTGGTCAGGATGGATGAATTGGTTTAGAGCCCAGAGGTCCAGTATGAGGAAGTAGGGGAGAGTAAAAGTCATGGTTCCAGTAGTGATGTGGACCTCACTCTATAGCTCCTTTCTGGAAGAAAGTGCACACTTCCTTGTGAAGATGTGTTTGGGCTGGATCCACAAGATTGTCCCAAGGTAGGTGTAGAATTCTATCAGATAACCTCAGGCAAGCCAGGTTCAGAATCCCTACACTGGGTGGACTGGTCCAGCAGGGGAAGAACTTGAAAACTATTGATTTTAACGCACTAGCTACTAACAACTATAAAACCACTGACCATGTATTAAGCACTTTGTGTGTGCGTGCTATGTAGCTTTCTCACAGGAGGAAAAAAAAAAAAAAGTGTTCCACCCTGGCCATAACATGGTAAAAGAAAACTGAGGAGGTGTTGACCCACACAGTCACATGGACAACAGAGGGCACGCATGTGGCTCAAAAGACTACTCAAAACAACTGCAGGGCTGGTGCAAGGCTTGCATGCGCACCTTCTTCTGGAATCCACATAAGGGCCAGCACTTGAAGAACCCATAGTTTTGAACATTACAGCCTGACAACTACATTTATTTATTTATTTATTTATTTTCAAATATACTAGTTCAATACTATTCAGTGCACACATTTAAGATAAAGCTCTTTACCTTCACTTTTGACATTGCTAGTCTGTAAATCCATAGGATGACCTTGAAGCGAAAGACGAGGTTGTTGTAAGCGGCTAATCATAGGCTGGGGTGACACTCTGCTATATTCCAGGCCTCGAGCAGGTGATCGAGAACGAGGAGAATTCCTGGGAGACTGCTTTGGTGAAGGCCATGGTGAGCTGCGTGGTGATGGTGAGAACTTGCTAACAGCTGGGTGCACTGCATGGTGTGCACCATCTTCTTCATCCTCTAAACTCTGTGCATCAAGTTCCTGATCACTGAATGTACCTCGTCTTGTAGAATTGCAAGAGGAACCAGAACTACGTCGAGAAGCAGTAGCTGCATACTCCTGCCGGAGACCTGACAACAGTAAGAACATTATTTACATACTAGCTGTAACCCGTCAAAAATGATGGGGGAAAATCAAAAGGAAATTTATGAAATACTTATTTTAATTGATTAATAACTTTTTAATTACAACATTTTTTGCAAAAGTTCTACAGTCAGCTAAACCTTTTCTTTGGTACTTGGTATCCTTCATGTAATCTTTCAGATTTTCATGGTTTCTTCCCCAAGTGAGCGCCACATACAATCACCTGAAGAGTCAGCATGTAACACTGGAAACAGCTGAAAGCATAGCTGAGAGCTTTATAATTGTGACTAGTTCCAAAGGGGCAGCCGCGTCACCAGAGTGAACGATCCCTGGGTTTCACTGGCTGTTACTGTCCAATTTTTAAATCCTCAGGCATTTCACCTTTATGAATTACAATGAGGTATGCAGCTACAACAAGGTGAATATCTGTGCCATGCCAAGACTCCTAGGCCATTGTGATGTCTGAGGTGACTCAATCAAATGCTCCTTGGGAGTCACCTCGGACATCACAATGTCTTGTCATATGGTACACTTCACACACACAAATCAGGAAAGCTGATCACAAACTAGAAATGGCCAATACTATATAGAAGGTATATACAGTATTAGCCTCAAGTTCAAAGTCATATTTAACAAATCCTAGTTCCTCTTATTGGAGGGTTCTAGTTCACCACAGATCAATACCAGCAAAGTTATCTGTTTGTAGCTTCTGTGCAGTAAGGAAGTGATCTCAGTCTATTTCCTGTTACAGGGGTCCTCAATTCAGTTTTTTCCATAGTGTGGCCCACATTTCAGGTTTTTGGTAGCTCCCTCTCACATCTGCACCATAATATTGTGACAACTACATCACTTACATTAAACCTCTCTCTTATTAACAGCACCATCAAACAACTGGAAGTAAGGAGAGTCATGTGATCAACCAGCCCTACACAGACCACCAGAAGGTGATCCACAAGTCAACTGTAGAGCTGTTCTGGTAGATTAGTAACCATGATAATTAGCATCTTTGGTCTCAGCAGAAACCATAAATGAAATAGGCAACGGCTGAGCACAGCCTAAATAAAAACTGAGGAAACATGCATAACTGCCTTGTCCACCTGTAGAGTCAAAGGACAAAGGAAAGTTTATTCTACAAGCATTGAGCTGAGTTCACCAAGACAGGGGCTAAAGTAGTACTTGTCCCCTGAAGAAAGGGCTCAATAATACGCAAGTCCAACTAGAATTTTAAAACAACCCACTATGGTTTATCAATTTGCCTTTCTTTTCCTCCAGTATTTCTTTTGTCCCTTATCACTAAATCCAGGTCTTTACAGCAACTAATCTGAAAGCAAAATGGTCAGTCAGTCATGTTACAGAAAGCGCCACAGTTTGCAGAACGACATATGAACTATACCTATTTTCCATCTCTTCCAAGAACTTAAGTGTGCAACACCTTATCAACCTTTTAAGGATTTCTGGCCAAAAATAAGTTTAGAGCAACATTTCCAGCTTTCCTTTGTAGAAGTTCAATGCTCTAACTTTATTGCTAGGGCCATTTATTTGGTAAGTCTTAGCAACTCCTGCTCCTCTATCATTCTTTCCCCCATTGCTGCATAGGAGAATTGAAAATGTCTGCAACTGAAGTTTAAAAGAATTATGTAACCAAAGAAGAATTGCCTTTTAGAGTGCAAAATGCTTACTTTCTTCTTGCATCCGAGCTAGAATTTGCACATCCGTAACATCATTTAGCTTATAATTTGATCCAATGGAGTCTTCATCCATTTCAGATGCACTTAATTCACTGTCTATGGAGGACTGTGGACTTAATGGTGGGTTTCTATCTGCTGAACTTTTAAAATGGCCTGTGAAAAAAATAAAGAAATGAAAGCAAACCCTATAAAAACACAATGCATTATTTTACAGTAGCTCAGTAAATACTAATGCATCATAAGATCCAAAGGGGTAGCCATGTTAGTCTAATTCAGCAATGCAAACAAGGGTCTAGTGGCACTTTTAAAGATTAAAAACTGTATTTATTGCATGAGTTTTTTGTGGGAGAAAAGCGCACTTCATCAGATGCTTGAGTTTGATAAAGTGGGATTTTCTCCCATGAAAGCTCATGCGATAATGTACCATATTAGTTTATGGGCAACTAGTGAGTGAAAGGCTAGGTGTATCACAACCCATCAAAATAGCTAACTGACTAAACAAATACAGATGGGGAGTAGGCCTTTTAAAAAAAAGTATGGGTAATTAACCACTGAAACCATTTTTCAAGCACTGTGGTGGAGTCTCCACAAGACAATATTTTTCTAAAAGATATGCTATAGATGAAAAAGGGATTATTTTGGAAAAGTGCCATGACCTGTGTCATACAAGAAATCAGACTGGATACTTACAGGGGTCCTTGCTGGCCTCAGAATCTATGAATTTAAGAACTTCAAGACCTGGCACTACTACCAAGTCTAGCCTTACTTTTAAAAAACCCTAATAAATTAGAATACTATAACATTAAGTTGTTGACTGGTATTTTATTGTATCCAAATGTTAATGTTAATTATCATAGTATCACAAATTTGTCTATCTGCCTAAGAGTTCCAGACTGGAACAAAACTCAAGTGCAAAGCTGTTGCTTCAATAGAACCCTCAGCTTTACAAGTACAGCTGATATCAGATCTATTCTCTTCCCTCAACAGAATTCTTTGTCTTTAATGCCTAAAAGACATCACAGAGGTTTACTGTGCAATTTTGTTAAATATTTACTTAAATACCAGGTCTACTAGACAACATATCTGGTTGATCCACGGGATGATGCTATATACAATATGTTAAGATACAAACTTAAATATGTAATTTGATACTTAAATTATGTAAAAGCCCTTTTATTCTTTACACACACACACAATAATATTATTTGTTTAAAGATGTTTTAGCAATCAACATTTGTCAGATTTTACAAGTTGCTAGAAAGTCATTTCAGTTTCCTTCCCCATACCTCAACAGGTCTGATGTCCCAGAAAAACTGACAGATGAAAAATAATCAAAGATAAAGGCAAAAACCCACACACTTCATACCTTTTCACCCCAAGATTACATGACTGTTGGTACCACAAGATTGTACCCAAGCCTGCACTGATGCTGCATCAGTGCATATGAGAAGCTGTAGGCTTTGCAGCCATATTCGTGTAGATAATCATTATAGCTTATGTTAAAAAAGTTGTACCAAGTCTTTTAATAAATGCAATATGCCTCATATATATCCATATAATCATATTTACCTGCATTATTTATCCATGTAACAAATACTTGACTAATGTAGACGGACCCAGAGGAAACAGCATAAATATATCTCATTCCAAAATAAGTCTGGCAAACACTTTTCCTAAAAAGTCAGCATAGGTACAAACTTCCTATAGTATCTTTTCTTAACTATATAAGCATTAACTTCTCACCAGTTCAAACCACAATTCAAGAGCACATGATGTTTTCAGAACAGTAACTCACCTGAGCTACCAGGAAATACAAGCTGTTTCACTAATGGAGGTTTCACTGGTGTTGAGGAAGGTGAGTTGAAGCCACTGCTGTAGGGGCTACTAGCATTTGGACTATACGGGCTTGTGTAATTAACCGCACTCAAAGGATTACTGTACAAACTCTGTCTCTTGAGGACTGTATGAAAAGGGGAAAAAAAGCCACATTGAAGGAATTGGTGAAGACTAACATACATACATAAAGTGGTATTTTGTCATTCAACATGATTAAGTTACTAAGCAATTCAGTCACCAGAAAAGCTTTCTGGTTTTAGATTTACAAAAAGTACCTATCTTAGATTCCACACAAATACAATCATAAAAAGTGACAGGACAATAAGTTTTCCCCATCCAGCTCAGTAAGTCAAAATTCAGCACTTCAACTCACCTCTGCTTCAAAAGACTAGTAAATTAAGCTTGCATAGTGCTTAACACATCAGATTATGGGGGTGGAAAGGAAAAAGGAAGCAAGTTCATCCACAGAATACCAGGCTCTAGACTTCTCCCTTTTAAAGGACGTGCTCAAGCACCTTGATTAATGTTCACTACCATATTATCAAACAGAGCAGCAGTCTCTAAGGCACATAGGACAGAAGATTTTAAAGTGAATCACCCTGAACTGTACATAAGCAAAATGGAAGCCATTGTAGATCCATGCATGGATGCTGCTAAGCAAAAGGTCAACTCCATGTTACTATCTTTTGCTTGGCTTGAGTAGTTGTCTGAAGTAATTGTATACAATTTATGATACACTTGGGAAGGGAAAATGTTATCACCAGGAAAACAGATCACAATTTTCTTGTCTAATTATAGATAGGAAAAGTGCCCTAGGCCATTGCTGTACACCTGGTGCACTCAACATCCAATAAAAAACCAATTGTGCACATATAATAATGTCTTCAGATACATGTGTTACAAAAGTAATAAGATACCTTAGTTAAAGAGTAATTGGCAGCCTACCAGAAAAGCCTTCTACTGTCATTCTCGTTAAGCTTCATCCAGCTAGTTTTATCCAAGCCCTCAGCTAGTTAATGGGATAGTATATTAATGAAACTATGTGGGCATGATGACAGATAACACAGCTGTAGATGTCTCAACAATGATACACCACAGGCCTTTGTCTCCCCTAGCAGTGTCATATACATCTTGAATATATCATCTGATCTACATGGAAAATTCTTCATTTGAGTCTACTTTTGCTACAATTCAAACTGCCTTGACTAGAACTCAAACACTTCAAGAGTATACGCAGAATATTTTTTTTAAAAGTTATATTTGTATGACCCACTTTACAGAACTAGCACTAAATTGTTGTCTGTCACAGGTGATAGTGTAGTGACTAGCCCATCTGCTTTACATGCAAAAGGTCCTGGGTTCAAACGCCAGGGAGTTGGCCTAGATGATCTCATGAGGTCCCTTCCAACCCTATGATTCTATTCTATTCTCTCTCTACCTTATCTGAGGCTAAAAATATCTTTCACCTCATCTAAACAGCCAGCAAAATTTGGTGGCAGTTGATGGGAGTTATACAAGCTGCTCTTCACAGCTTATCTAACTCCCATTAACTTTGTAACTTCTATTTAGCATGCCATTCTCCATGTGCTGTGCCCATGGGAAATGTGCACCAGTCAGTGTAGTGCTATGCTTTTTGGGGAGGTGCTTTTCTTAAATCAACTTCTGGATCAACTGATCTGGTCTTCACTTCCACTCAATCAATCTGGTTAAGTTGATCTGATGACAGAGAATTTTCCCACCATCAGTGGACGCACCCTTTGTCCTCTAGAAGAATGACAAGCTAAGGTTTTAGTGATAAGTGTCATAATCTCTAGAGACCATAAAACTGCAGACAGCTTGACCAAAAAGCAAGATGAGTCCCACTAATTCATCTGAGGTATCCAGAGATTTATGGCACAGTATATCTAAAAAAAAAAAAAAAAACCTCAGTTAACAGCAAGGTGTTTTACTGTATTAAAAAAGCCCAACAACTATCCAAAATATAAAACACTGTTCTTTGCACAGTTCAAGTCTGACTTTGATTTTTTTTCTTTTTTAAACAAAAGAAAAAGGTCCACAGAGCTGAATAGTAATGATTTTCTACTATTAGAACCCCGCAAATACGCAGAATATCCAAAGACCATTTCTGAAGACTGAAGATCAGACGTAGAAACGTATTTTATATCTGTGCAAGGTTTTACTATAATATTTTAGTATCAGAAATAATATAACCAAGGATAAGAGACTAATCCTTGACTGAAATAATTAGAGAATGCTGCTATAAAAGCAAAATTTATGTTGAATATTGTCTGATTAGAGTAAACTATCCTTCTTGCCCCCCCACATTACTTCCTTTGGGTTTTGTATATTGATGGTGCATAAACAGAGGAATGAACCAAAGTTTATAATATTTTGGCATGAAATGGCTCCTTTACAGAAGTGAAACTGTTGACTATTTGTGATCAAAATCTGTTTAAACAGCAGAATTTCATAAGCTTCTCTGCTCATGAGGACAAGTGTTGAACATTTCAAGTCATCCCACTATAGTTGGCCTTCATTAGCTGCTGAACTCACTGTAAATTAGATTTTTTCCTCCCAATAGGGCAGTACTCTTCACTGATATGCATTTTCTATTGTTTTTAATGTTTTGTTCAATCAATAATGCTCCACCTCTCCTATTGTAAAGTTATTCCACAACCTAGCAACTCTTACTGGAACATTTACGTCCCTGCTTTTTAGCAGGATTTTTTTGGTCTTGATCTTGAGCAGCTCCAAGGTTATAGTCTTTCAGATTAAGTTTATAGTATACTTAACTATTTAGATAGCGTTACATCTCAGGTCACTGAAAAACAGGATTTAAACATCCCAGTGATGATTACTTCAGATTTGATCTATTACATCTGTTCAAGTGTCTACTTAAAAAGGATAATCTCTTTAAAGTTTAATAAATGCATTACATTTCAATTGGAAATTTTTCTTCTAACTGTACTGCACTATAAATGAAAGCTCCAAATGGGGATGGGGAGAAAGGGAAGCAAATTTGACTTCCCTTATGAAAGCTAGCCCTTGACTACTGAAAATATTTTATGTCAAAATACTACAACTGAAATCTATATACGTGCATTACAAAAGTTCCAAAGCGGCAGCCGTGTTAGTCTAGTTCAGCAAAAGAAGCAAGGAGTCCTGTGGCACTTAAAGACTAACAAATTTATCTATCACATGAGCTTTTGTGAGAGAAAAATCTCTCATCACAAAGCTCATGTGATAAATAAATCTGTAGTTTTTAAAAGCCACAGGACTCCTTGCTTCTTTTGCGAAACATCTGAAGATGGCCCAGTAAACAGTGTGCTGCTGTGATATGCAGTAACAGATATACAAACATTAAAATGTTGAAAAATATTGGATTTTTTAGAAAAGGGATGACTAAAACCCTCCTTGCATCCCTCAAAGACCTAACTGTAGGAGTCTGCAGCTGCTGAACCGATGAATGGCAGAGAGAAGCTGTAAACAATAACTAAGATGCTAATGGTGGGAAAGGACTCAATCAAGTGGGTTGACTCTCTTGCTTTAATGCACTCAATTTCTTTACCCTGTTTATTGTAAACCCTTTTATTCAATGTCTTTTTTGAAGTTAGGAGCTACAAGTGACTCAGTAACCATTTTCCATTCCTGGTGCTACAGAGTTTTAAAAAATATCAATTTCTGGAAATGCATAACATCAGCTGAATTCAGACAAAGCATGAGGACAAAGGATTCATCTTAAAATTTTACGTCACAGGAGTGATGAATATGACTTAGAGATATTCCCAGTCTATGTATACAAGTTCAAAGAATGCATTGTCTAAAACAGAACAAATGCAGCTGTATTACAAAATTCATCCAATTTAGAACAACAGCTGGAATTGTAAGCAGACTACCTTCTGGTAAGATTTGACCAGAGTTCTCTTGGTATTGAATCTACCCTAGCCCAAGTATAAAATCCGATCTTCCTTATGTATCAGCTGAATCTTGATTCTCATACCAAAAGAGAGACAGACAGGCACAGAAATGTCAGAACAATGTTAAGGTTGCAAAAATCAAGAGTTCAAAAATTATGAAGTGCCAGAATTAAGGGTGTCTGAAATCTTAATTCAGCTTTCCTGTGCATATGTATTAGGATCCAGTCTTTAATTATATAATCACATATTCTTTCTATAGGACCTCTCATTCAGTGTACAGGATGAACCTCCTCTGGAGATGACAGAGTTGGGTATTGAAGGAATCCATCTGTGTGGCCCCTCCTTCACTGTTGTAGAAGCTGGAAAACGTTTAAATGAATGAAATAGGGGACTGCAGAAAGATAAAGGATGATCTCACTGTTAAAGCAGCTGAACACACCATGAAAACTGGATTCTATCATTAGGTCTGCCACAGAGTTCCTACCTAGACCATATAGAGCAAGTCATTTAAAGCTTTTTACAGTGCATTCCTCAATCTCCTGGTGCATGACATGAGGTCCTGAGGTCTCCTTTAATGAAGTGCTGAACACTCAAAGCTGCAAGTGACTGAAGCTGTGGGAATTGTGATTTGAACATACATAGTGTTATATAATGCTAAGGATATTGGTTAAAGTTTGGCAAAGTTATAAGAAAAGGAAAAAAGTTTTTTTTTTTTTATAATTGGAGGTTTCAGGTCACATTATAAGCAGCACTACCAGTCCTGCCTATAATTTCTTTTAAATACATGTCACAATTTATCCAGGATGACCAATGCTGCTCCATATGAACTTTAGATTATTCTCCGGAACATTCTGAGAGTCTCTCCCCAGTCATCTCCCCAAGAAAAAAAAAAAATCTGCATTTGGAAGCATTCAGAATCTAATGTATAGTAACTACTTTTGACAGGTAACAGTAACAAAAAAAGGATCTACTTCCTTCTTCTGGCAAAAAGCCTACTGTTCCCAATAGGAATTTTTTCACTTGTATTAGCAGTTCATGTCCAAGCTCTTTTTTTTTTTTTTTTAAACCGATCAGTTTTCATGGCAAGCCTTTCTGAAAACCAGAATGTTTTAATTTAATGAAAATCACATCTGGCCAACTTATTCTGGCAGTCTCGTTAGTAATTCAAACTGACCAAAAATAAAAATCTGTCATTAAGTGTAAAGCTGACCTAATGTATAGATTGGCTCCAAATAAGTCAAATGTGTAACTCAAAAATGGATTTTCCATTCCACAAATGAGGTAGTAATAGCTCTTGCTTTGCATGTATCCATAGTGATTTGTGCTATATAAGAAACTATATACTGGGCATGCTTTCTTTACACGTAAGCCTTGATAACATACTCTGTACAAAGCAGTCAGATCGTCCAAGATTTTACAATGAATGTGTAAGGCTTAAGTTGGATCCCTTGTCCTCAAACTGTCATACTATTTCTATTCTCTGCCCATTTTATTTTAAAGCCCCCCCCCCCCCCCCAAAAAAACAGGCAAAAGATTGGCTTTTATAAATGTAAACAGATGCCAGCATTCTGTTATCAGGCATCTGTCCCGGCTCGAGTTTCCCCCAATCAGCAAAGTGAAACTGACATGATTGTTTTAAGTTTCACTACTACTCACGAGGCTCTCAGTAGTTAGCACTCTCCTAAACTTAGCAAGACTGGAACAGCAGAACTGACTGCCTATATTCTTAGCAAGGCAACAGTTCTGTGCTTCATGCTTGTTTAGCATTTAGAAGGCTCATACACATAAGGAGGGCTAGAATTCTTTTTTCTTTTTTAAAATGAAAGCTTAAATTCTGTAGTAGCTGATGGTACTTTCATAGGAAAATTCCTACTTATGACTGGCAAGGATTTTCAAACCTTGAACAACAAAACTGTGATGGCTTATCGTGGGACTGAATTTAGCCCTCTACATTTAGCTTAGCTCAAGTACGCAGTTTTTGGCAAATTGTTTAAATTTGTATCTATGATATAGAACAAGTTCAAACATCCCAATAATATCTAGGCACAATTCAGTGTTCAGACTTTCAGCCTAAATGTCATACTTCAGGCTAGATCTTCCACAAGATTTGCACTAAATTAACAAAAAAAGCAATAGTTTTCCTAAATGGTTAAGATGAATATTTAAACTGAAAAGCAAGGCAGCATATGTGAAGGGCAGAAGCGAGGTAGGGGTCTAACAAGACTTTCACATTAAGGATAGTAATGGAGATAATGCTACTATATAGTCCAAAGTGACAGATTGGGGAGGTTGAAGCAAATTATTTTTGGTCACTACAATTTAAATTAACAGCAACACCTTCAGAAGGAGATATCACAGAGAGAAACTGAAATGTGGGATGTAGTGGAGGAAAACACTCTAGAATGGAACTGTAGTTTTGCCTAATGTTAAAATGGCAGTTCAAAAAGGAGATGAATGAGATCATCCCAGATAAAAGGTAACAGGCAGTAGCTGAGGAAAGTTTTGTAGATCTCAGAGCAGGAGAGACAAGGGCAATGGTCCACCAGCAAACATCAGAACAATCACGGATAGCAAACAAAGTCATAAAAGCCCAAAGATGACTTGACTTCAGGAAGAAGGGTGTGACTGAACTGCAAAAAGCAAAAGAACAAAATGAAATCCGGCTCTTGAGATTTTAACCAGATAGAAATTAAAATGGAATCAAGAGGGCAGAAGTCAGGCTAGAGAGGATCCAAGGTGGAATTCAAGAACAGGAACCTGTGC
The DNA here is from genome assembly GCA_007922195.1 of Podocnemis expansa. Lineage (NCBI taxonomy): Eukaryota > Metazoa > Chordata > Testudines > Podocnemididae > Podocnemis > Podocnemis expansa. Next base: position 7,750,395 of record ML681996.1, read on the forward strand.
TTTGAGATGCAGAGGGAAGAGGAGATGAGATGCTACTTGGCAAGGCAGCCAGATAAATGATGAAGATTTTTTGAAGTTGGTAGAGGTAAAAACATACCTTAATATGAAAAAGCCAGTGGGAAGAAGGTTAAGGGGGAGAGAATGATTTTAAAAGCTAGTAACTGGGAGAGGATCGAACTGAGAGGGCAGGAGGAAAGGTGGTGATCCACCTTTCTTTCTAACAGCAGAACTTGTTGACCTTGTAAATAAAAATCAGCAAGATTCCACATGAAGATAGAAAACAAAAGGTTCAGCAGAGAGTTGAAGTATGCAAATAAATGCCAAGGGTTATAGAATTCACATGGAAAATAGTGCTGTTTGGTAAAGGAGAGAGAGTTAAAGGAAGGATCAGGCAGGTGACTACCCTGCAGTGTTGAGTACCTAACTCCAACTAAGACATCAGTGGGAGGAATGAGAACCCCTCAGCACTTCACAGGACCAGACACTTAGTCATCAGCCACAGTTTTTAGTGTTCACTGGCTGGCTCCCCCTCTGCGCTATTATATAATTTAAGACATTTGTCTCTAATCTTGGAAAGGAATAATCAAGACCTTAAAGCCACTGAAAAATCCAGTGTCCCAACACTATTAGCTAACTTTAGTCTCTACGTCCTTAGTCAACAAAGAAGCAAACAAAAAAGCAGATTTAGCACAGCATTAAACTATGTATCTAAATATCTAAATTTATAAAGGGTAGATGTACAGAATTCAAATATACTTTAAAAGGAAAATTTTGATCTCTCATCAAGAATTTAAAGTTTAACCAAGGCAGCCAATAATTCCCATGTTAAACAGCTGGACTCCCCATGTCCCCCTGGAGAGGAGAATAAACTGGCCTGCATATCACTACTTGGGCGCCATAAACTACTAGAATCACAATTCACGAGGTCTACTGCTTCCTTCTATTTATCTGGCCTAAAACATAAGCACAGCATACATAGTCATCTGACAAACGTAAGAGAAGAAACTCCTCCAACTCAAATAACTCACACAATAAAGGTAAGTATATCTATTCTAAAATAAGGTTCAATGTTAACATCACACAACATATATGCCGATGCATGAACTCACCTGACATTGTCTGTTCAAGCCTGTGGATCAGTGATTTTTTAGCACATTCAATATCAGGACTTGGATAATCAAGTACCTGCCTGCACCAAACCAATGGACTAACAGATTTCTGAACTGGAGTCAATTTCTTCTTTGGTGATGTATATAACCTAAAAGAGGAAAAAAATATATGATGTTAGGTAAGTAAACAAGTAATCAGGCATTTTAAGAAAATATTAAGTATTTATGCAATTTTGCTACCAAAAGGGAGCACAAGTCAATGTTGGTAGACAAACTGCACCTTTACTTTGGTCATTTGTGAAGTCAGTGTGGGGTTATTCTCCAAAGCCTTCTTCCAAAAACTCTAAAGAAAAAGAAGCATCCAATACCCAAAGCACAGCCACTATAATTGTAACCAGAGTATAAATAAAACTAAGAAAAGTTATCCAGCTTCCAAAAAATAAGCAGGCAGATTATTTTTTAAATCGTGGTAAGTACTGACAATGCCCCTTAAACCAGGGTAAAATAGGTTATCTACACTATGAGTGCTTTACTAACTACACTATCAAAGTGAGTCTAATAGACCTGCCTTACACCAGCAAAACTATGCTTCTCTTGCTAGTATAGCTTTTTTCCAAACCTTTAACCCCATCCCGATCTTCCAAGAAAAATGAGCAAAATTTGCAAAAACAGGCAAAAGCACACAGCTGTGCCTACTACTCTAGGGGCTTTTACCAGCACAACTATGTTAGTCTGGTAGCATAGCTCTTCACACCTGAGCCCAACATGGCAATGCCATCAAAATTTCATATAGTATGGAAAGTGAAATTCATATTACATAGTAGAAGCTTAGTTGATAATACACAAATATACTTCATTTGATTTTCAGATATGCCAAGCACCTATAGTTCTCACCAATTTCTACTATTACCTGAAAATCAGAAGCATTGTTACTTTTTATATCAAATTAATAAATGAAGAATGTAAGGAAAACCAGGTTATAACCCAGTCAAACATCAAGTCTCAAAAACTGAAAACACATTTGCCACTTTGAAGGAAAAAATATACCTTCAGACAGGTTAAGTAATACAAGCATATTAATTCTGATACAGAAATCTTGATTCATACATTTGTGGTTTTAGCCTTGAGGCAGTATTAATTTTAAAAGACAGGAAAGAAAACATTAAGGAGTTTTGCAGCTTCCTTTATCTCCACATATTAAGGTGTAAGTGGTAATCACAGAAGTAATCAAGTAATGAATTTATAAACTTGGGCACCATGGTACCACAGGTAAACCACCAAAGTTTAAAATATTTAGTGCACAAACAATGTTCAGATATGCCTTCACGTAAACTTTAACATTCTTTTTTTGAACTAAAGCTGCAAGTATTCTTCATTAAGGATTAACCACAAGTTTGAAGTTTTTAAATTCAGCCACCTGAATCTTTTTCCTCAAAAAAAATTCCTAAGAAAAAATATTTTGCAGACAGACCCCAAACAGTGAAGATTTAAATCATCAGTCAACATCACCATCTTATTTCTGTTAAAAAACAAACTTTCAAAGTTTCTGCGTTAAAGGAGGAGGTTATTAATGACAGGCTGTTAGAAGTCAACTTGCAATCTTTATTCTAGCGCTTGCTGCTGCAAGAGCTCTAAATATATGCACACAGAAATAATGCAATAAGCACTTGCGTTACCATCAACTGCTTATCTAATGCCAGCCTTTAAATTCCAGCTGAGCAGGGTTCCAACTTAAGTAGGGTAGTTAGGAACATATGACAGCTAAGTTTACCACTCTCCCATACAAAACAGATGGTAAAAATTCCCATTTCCCTTGGGCCAATTAAATCAGAAACAGAGTCCTAGCAGAAGAGAAGAGTAAAAATAACTAACTTTTCCTCAGCCAAAGCTTATCTTTACACATTGGCAAAGGTTTACTATCCTGAAACTGACATTCCCGAGGTTGAACTCTTGAAGAGCTTTGATTTGGGGAAGGAAGAGAAGGGTACAAATGATTCACTAATGAATGGACAGCCCATTAAAAAAAAAAAAAAAAAAAAAAAGCAGCTTTAAAATAGGGGTCTCAATCACGCGGTTCATGGGCCACATGTGGCCCCTAAAGCTATTTCCTGTGGCCCGCAATGACACTATTGTTACTGGTATTTGCAATATCGTTGTATGAAAAGGTTTCAGTGGTGCAGCCCTTGGGCTAACGTACTAGTCCTCATGCAGCCCTTGTGGTGATTTGAGTTGGAGACCCCTGCTTTAAAACCACTTCTTCCTCAGAGGAGTTTTAATTATTTTTGCGTATAGAATAGTGTCTCTATTAGCTACCAGTTTTTCATAATCAATGGGAGAAGTAGTACTAGAGCCCTTTCCTATCATGTTATTTACCACATTTACATATAACAGGTTTGTTACAAAATACAGGAACATGAGAATAAAAAAATCTTTCTGCTAGTTTCTGTAATTGTAAGTATTCAGTGAGCAATACCAAAAGGGCTCTTACTGCAGCTATATATTACTTGGGCCATTTTATATTCTGTTTTGAGGAGTCCTTTTGGTTCTCCTGAGGATTTCATTCATAATTATAGTGAATGTTTACTCTTATTAACATCTTGAATACTGGAAGTCAAAACTATTATTTCTTTTACTAAAAGAGAAGTTCAGCATCTTGCTGGGACTGGGTTAATCTTAAGGAACTTAGGGATACAACTTCTCTACCAGACAAAAGATCATGAAGGAATGTTTCTTACTGGCCATAGACGGTGTACCACCATCATTCATTTTAATATCTGATAATCCTTTCCCTAGCCATAACCAGTCAGTAGATTAATCCTACAGTTAGTAAAGATCAAAGTATTACTGCACATGTAGTTTGCTCCCCATTTAGCATCAATCTTGAAACATCACAGCTTGATGCTGTGCAGACTGCAACAATCTAGGACATAGTGACAAGTTATTACATAAACGTCTATGTAATTCTAAATAAACTAACTCCTAAGCAAAGATTCTATGTCTAGAGATGACATGAGAGGCTTCCAAACCCTTCAGACACAAGCTGAGAAAATCAGGGCTTAAAAAAATAGCTAAATCATTTTCTGCCCCTGTGAACTAAAATGTGTCTGAATCAAAACACAAATGTGAGTTAAGAGTTGATCACTGATTCTTCCTAAAGGTTAAGGTATTGTCCTGGTTATTTTTAGTAAAAGTCATGGACAGGTTGCGGGCAATAAACAAAAATTCACAGAAGCCTACAAACTATCCATGCTTTTTACTAAAAATAACAGAGGGAGCACCAGCCCCAGCAGCAGAAGCCGAGGACATTACAGACATTCATTCAAGTCACGGCATCCAGGACCTCCATGACTAAATTGTATCTGGGTATCACACTACTCACTGGAGCAGTCTTTTGGCTCTGTAAATGAAGACTTTGGCAAATGGACTTTGAGTTGAGGACTTCTGATCAGTAGTCTTTGGGGTGGAGGAACAACTGGCAGCACCACAGCTGCTACAATTCTCTTCCAGACAGCTGAGCAGCTGGCACGCTTTCTGCCCATAAGGACAGCTCAACACCATCTGAAACAGCACAACCAGGACAAAGGACTCCTGAGATTTACTCGCAGCCCTAGGACTTGTTCTGTGGCCTTTAATTAACATCACAAGGGTTTTGCCACTTTGTCAACACATTTCTGCCAATTTATATAGATTCCAAGATCATAAGGGACCATTGCAATCATCTCATCCAGTGGTTCACAACCTTTCCGGAGTGCTGTACCAATTTCAGGACTCGCATATCTTCCAAGTTTCCAAATTCATCTCGCATATCTTCCAAGTTTCACCTCACTTAAAAAATAGTTGCTTACAAAATCTTACAAACACACGCCACAGAATTCACTGAAAAACTGCTCTCTCTCTCTCAGTTTTATCACACAATTATAAATAAATCAACTGGAATATAAATATTGTACTTACATCTCAGCGTCTAATACAGGGGTTCTTAGACTGTGCGATACCACAACGCCCACCACGACCCCCTAAAATGATACATGAATTTGTGTAACAATCCCCCAAGTTGCTTACAACCCCCTGTAAGGCTGGGCTACATTCTTTGTTTTTAGATGTATACTTTTACCTTTAACCATATTAAAATGCATAATGTTTGCTTGCACCCAACTTATCAAATGACGCAAATTGCTCTTACCAAATGATACAGTGACCTATCCTCTTCATTATTTAGCGCTCCTCCAATTTGTGTCATCTGCAAACTATCAGTGATGATAGTATGTTTTCTTCCAAGTCAATAACAACAATATTAAATAAAACAGGCCAAAAATCAATTCCTGGGGGACTGTTAGAAACAGCCATTCAGTGATGATTCCCCAATTACAATTTCATTTTGAAACCTATCAGTTGGCTAACTTTTAATAACTTCCAGATTGTTCATGCAAAATGTCATGTGGTACCAAGTCAAATGCCTTACATAAGTGTTTTGGTTTTATCAACCAAACCTGTAATTTCATCAAAACAGATTAAGTTAATCTGATAGCATCTATTTTCCATAAAGCCATATTGATTGGCATTAATTATATTGCTTTCCTTTCTTTTTTTACTAATCAAGTCCTCTATCAGTTACTCCTCCATTATTTTGCTCAAGATCAATGTCAGATTGACAAGTCTGTGACTACCTAGGTCATCTTGTTTGCCTTCTTTAAATATCAGCACAACATTAACTTTCTTCCAGTCATGTGTGCACTTCTTTCCAAGACTTATTGAGAAATCAACAACTCCTGGATGCTGGTTATCTGAATCTGCTGATCTAAGAATGTCTAACTTCAGTAGCTACTGTTTAACAACCTCCTGAAACATAAGTGGAACAGGAAGAGCATCATATGATATGGCCAAGTGACTTTAATTACATGTTCAACTTCATGCACAAACACCCCTGCTCTATGCCTAAAAACCAGAGGTGGACAAAAATGGCTCACAGCTATGCGCCAGCAATTTTACTTTTGGTTGCCAGAAGGCACTTCTCCATTACATTTCTCCAATGGAGCTAGGCAACAGGCTATGAAAACTGGTCACCATGGCAACCAGAAAGATACATTTGTTGAGGCTTGCTAAAGACACATGGATTACTTACGACAGAAAAACCCCGTCTGTGACTGTAAGCATCTACACTCACACTGCAGTGGTATAGCCGCAAAGCTGTAGCTTTGCCACTGTAGCACCAGAACAGACGTGTAATTTTTTTTTTTTTAAAAGAAGAGCTGGAATTATCAAAGAAAGCAGCACTGTAAACTTTTTACTTGTGTGACTTCTCTCCCTGACTTCATGTCATGTTGAAATTATATTAAACTTTGCAGGACAGAAAGCAGGTATCACACCCTATGCCAGTAGTTCTCAAACTTATGCCCACAACCCAGCAATTACATCTTTGAACAATGCACTCCAGACTTTTGGCAGTGGCAGCAAGGGGTGCTGCGACCCAGTGCTTGAAGGTCTGTGACCCAGCACTGGGTTCCGACCCCAAGTTTGACAACCACTGCCCTATGCCATATTTGCACGCTGCATCACATAGTAGTGTTTATCAGAACTCTATTTCTCTCCAACATGGTGCTATTAACTATAGAATACTTCAACTTTCAACACTCATGGCATTCTGACTGCCTTGCCTAAGCTTTACAACTTTAGGATTCAGACCTTAACACAGTAATGTCAAATTCATTTGATGTGAGGGGCTGCACTGGAGGTGGGAGGGAGGTGATCTGGGCCAGCCCAGAGGCTCCATGTTGCTCCTTTAGCAGTGGGACAGTGGCACCAGTAGGCCAAGTCCAATTTGCCCCCCCCACTATACCCTACCCCCACACCCTATGCAGCCCCTTGGGTGGGAGGGCACAAGGAGCAGGGGGTAACAAAGCTGACAGCCCCAGACTCCAAATAGCCTCAGTCAGGCTGATGTACCCCCAAAAACCCATTTCTGTCAGAACCACCAAAGTAACAAAATCTGCCGACACATAGTTTTCTGCACTACAAGTGCCCTGCACCAGGGCCAGAACAGAGGGGCTCCAGACCAGGCTGCCCAGTTTTTGGGTGCCAACCGGCACCCCCGCCCTGCCACCACCGAGGGCACAATGCTGGTGGGGTGGGGTGGGGTGGCTGCAGCCCCAAAGGGGAACAATGTTGGGGGGGCACAGACAGAAGCATTGCTACCTAAAGAAAGAGATTTGGGGCACAGGCCCTGCACCTGGCCACTCCCCCAGCACCCCTACCCAGGGGGCTGTGCCTGCCTCCCCTGCAATGGCCTGGCTCTGCCCCCAGCTACTCCCCGGGCTCTGACTTCCAACCCCCTCAGTGGCATCACTCCATGGCCCTGTGTAGTAGCCAAGCTCCAGCCTACCTGCCCCCTCCCCCATGGCATGGCAGCTCCAGCCACATCCCAGAGCTGCAGGGCCTGGCTCTGCCACAGCTCCTTGACATCCCCAGGGCCTCCTCCTCCTCACCCAGTCAACCAACCAACCACCCCCCTTCCTCTCACTCTTACACAGTTGGGCCCTGCCCAATCCCAAGGAGCTGCCACCTCTGACCATGCAGCCTGAGGGAGAGGGATTTAAATATTCCCACCCCAAACCCACCCTGGTCACTCACAGTAGAGGCAGGGCTGTCCCTTGGGTAGGACAAGAGGGGCAGCCGCCCAGGGCCCCATGCTTTGGGGGGCCTAATGGGGCCACATTGCTGCCTCCCCCCCATGCCAGGGACTGGGCAAGCTGGCCAAAAGCGGCAGCCCAATTCAAAGGACTGGTTCTATTGTGAGGCCAGAGTTACAGCTTGGGGTGAAAGCTGCTTAAGGCAGTAGATCAGCATTGCAACAAAGGTGACTCATTAGGACTAACAATGAGGTACTAACTGTTGTTCAAACAGCCTCTATGCCTCCTCTCTGAGTCAGTATCTCTTTGAAAAAAAGCAAGGAGTTGTGTGGCACTTTAAGACTAACAGATTTATTTTTTGCATGAGCTTTTGTGGGAGAAGATCCCACTTCCTCAGATGCTTCGAAGATGGGTGAACTTACAGAAAGGAATGAAACTAAATGCAAGGGGGTGTAAAACATAGGATCAGGTCATAAAGTAACAGCAAATCAGAGCAGTTTACAGACTCAACATGGGAAGCCTGAAGTCAAATTACCCTTTGTAATGGGAAAAGAACCCATAGTCTCGATACAGTCCTGCTTTCACAGAATTTAGCTTGCATATTAATTCGAGTTCAGCTGTGTCTCTTTGAAGTCTTGATGTCCCAGGTATATCTCTAAACGACAGTCGTTAACAAATCCATCGTCAAGTAATTAGGAAGATGCAAGTGCTCAGCAACTGGTTTCTTTGTTCTTTGATTTCTGATATCAGCTCTGTGCTCATTCAGTCTCTTACGGAGCGATCGTCCTGTTTGTCCAATATATAAGGTGTTGGGGCATTTCTTGCACATGATGGCATAGACCACATTAGTAGATGAGCAGGTAAATGAGCCTTTGATGGAGTAGCAGGCTCAATTAGGACCTATGATGGTGTCTGTTGTGCAGATACGTGGGCAGACTTGGCAGCGTGGTTTTTTGCAGGGGTGTGTGCCTGCTTCAATGTTCCTGTTGTTAGATCTGTAGTTGCTGGTGAGTATCTGTTTAAGGTTGGGTGGCTGTCTGTAGGCAAGGAGTGGTCTGTCTCCTAATGCTTGAGAGAGAGAGGGATCATCTTTTAGAATAGGCTGTAGGTCCTTAATGATCTGTTGCAGAGGTCTGACCTGAGGACTGTATGTGGTGACTAGTGGCGTTCTGTTGCTTTCTTTCTTGGGTCTCTCCTGTAGTAGACGACTTCGGGGAACCCGTCTAGCTCTGTAAATTTGTTTTCTTACTTCCCCAGGTGGGTACTGTAGTTTCAAGAATGCTTGATAGAGATCCTCAAGATGTCTGTCTCTGTCTGAGGGATCAGAGCAGATGTGGTTATATCTTAGGGCTTGGCTGTAGACAATGGATTGTGTTGTGTGTTTAGGACGGAAGTTCGAAGGATGTAGGTAACTATACCGATCAGCTGGTTTTCGGTATAGGGTGGTGGTGATGTGTCTATCCCTGATTTGTACTGTAGTGTCAAGAAAGTGGATCTCCTGTGTTTAGGAAGATGGAAGTACTCAGCAACTGGTTTCTTTGTTGCTGAGCACTTCCATCTTCCTAATCACTCGATGACAGATTTGTTAACGACTGCCATTAGAGATGTACCTGGGACATCAAGACTCCAAACAGAAACAGCTGAACTCGAATTAATATGCAAGCTAAATTCTGTGAAAGCAGGACTTAATTGAGACTATGGGTTCTTTTCCCATTACAAAGGGTAATTTGACTTCAGGCTTCCCATGGTTTGAGCCTGTAAACTGCTCTGATTTGCTGTTACTTTATGACCTGATCCTATGTTTTATACCCCCTTGCATTTAGTTTCATTCCTTTCTGTAAGTTCACCCATCTTCGAAGCATCTGAGGAAGTGGGATCTTCTCCCACGAAAGCTCATGCAAAAAATAAATCTGTTAGTCTTAAAGTGCCACGCAACTCCTTGTTGTTTTTTTGCTGGAGTAGACTAACACGGCTATCCCTTTTGAAATTGACAGTATCTCTCTGGGCTTCTCATTCATATGAAAAGGACCAAGGTCACTGGCAAGCAACCTTTGTGGTTTTTTATCAGTAGGCCCAATGAAGAAAAGAAAAAACCGTGAACACCCCTTATTCCACCATTTCTGGGATATGGGGATTGCAGTTATTTTTCCAAATTAGGACTTCTCTTTTTTCAGTGGGTTGAGAATTCCCTTGCTTGCAACAAACATTATAACATGTAGATTTTAATCAAAACTCCAGAAATTTTTTTGACATAGTTAAAAATAGAAGAGAAAAGCAAACTGTTCTAGCAGGAGCCTGTGTTACGAAGTCTGATGTTTTTTCTACAATTAGAAAGCCCAACTAACAGAATAAAATCCAACTCAAGGATGGATCTGCTGGAGGGAGAAGTTATAATAAGGTCCTAATCTGAAGGGGAGGAGTGGATAGCCCCTCTGTGTTGCTGCCTTCTGCACACTGCCAGGGGTCATCAGGCCAAGCAGAGGGGGCTAGGACCCCTTCAATCACAATACTGTGGACAATTGTGCATTCTGGGAAACTCATGAAGGCTCAGGGAGCAGATGAGGAGCAGAGGTGAAAGTGGAATCCAGAGGGGCTGCTTCAGTTCCTGGGATTTGGTAGTGGAGAAGGGAGCAGGACCCGGAGGGACCTGGATAGGCTCAGGAGCAGACAGGATCTTCCAGGACCTTTCTTTCCAGCCTGGCATTGGCTCTCTTCTCTTTCCCCTGTCTCAGCACTTCCATCTCATTTCTCCACCCAGTCCCTTCCACCCAATTTGCAAGGAGCTCCCACACACACACTCCAGGCTACTACATGCAATTCTAGAGACTTGACATACTTCCTGATTTAAGACAGGAGTATGGTATGTGGGATCACCCACTGCATGTTCCATGTAGATAATCTCAAAATTAGATGTTATAGGCTTCAGAGATGCAACAGAACTAAGGATGAAAATGAGGGATTGCCACCCTGCCAAACACCCCCCTCTTCCCGCAGCCATGGTCACTGTTCAATTTTCTGACAGCAGCTGCTTTTTTTCAGTGGAGGGTCCCCACACGGTAGAGGGATCCAGAGCTAGGTCCCAAGGAAAAAAAGTTTGACAACCACTAGCTGAAGGGCAGCTGAGAAACCAGACCCTGTTCTGCCGCTTTTGGCCAGCCTGCCCAGTCCCTGGCATGGGACGGCCAGTGCAGGGGCCTGCTCCTCCCCTGGGCCGGCCAGCCCCACGCCCCAGTGCCCAGAGGGAGGTGAGTGGGGGCCCCACAGAGGGTGATTCACCCATGGCCCCGCACCCCCAGGGACAGCCCTGAAAAAGGGGACAGGCCAGCATATCCTCTTGCTGCTCCAGCTCGGGGGGGAGGGCCCCCGCCCCACTGCTCAGCCGCCTCTGGCCTGCTCTACCCCCAACCGCCCAAGGAGTTTAGAGCAGCCAGCATCTGTCTGAGGCTTTGTGGGGGCAGTGCCCTGGCTGCAGGAGCCTGTTCAGCAGAGTTTTGCCACTCCGCCCCCAGCGCTGAACAGAGGACACTAGTCCCCAGGCCCTGGAGAGGGCCAACTCAGTGCTGCGGGAGGCCAGGGGCAAAGCGACCGAACCTTGCTCAGTGGACCACTGCAGGGCCTGCCTTGCCCCAAGCCTCAGCCAGATGCTGACCTACTCTCCACCTCCTGGGGCAGAGAAACAAGCCAGGGGCAAGGCAGACAGGAACGGTACCTGCTGCACGGGGGGCAGGGTCTGGCTCCAGCTCCTAGCACTGTTCTTCCTTGCAGCTGAAGATGGGGTAGCAGCAGGAAGACAGCCCCATGGTCCCCCTCCACACACGCACTGCTCCACAGGCTGGACTGGACATGCCCGTGGGCCAGATCCACCCTTCAGGCCATAAATTTGACACCTCTGCTTTAACATATTTGATTTTTCCCCAAAAATTTGCCAAAGGCACTTAAATCACAATGGAATAATGGCTCGCCAAGATCAATTTTACAACGATTCAACTAAAATCAATTGTCAGCTCACACAATATGCTGTTGGTTCTGAATGCCCAAGATACACAAAGTCAGACTGTTCTCTGTCCACTGGAAGAAGAGTTTATTGAAGGATGGATTTGCTCCTGATTACACCTCACCTGTTTATATGCCATCATGCCCCAGACTACTCTTCATGAACATAGTGGTAGTGATGGTAAAACAAGTGCAAGATGAAGGAGGTTGCTGGGCAGGAGACATACAGAGGAATATGGAGAAGAGAAGAGTCCCTGACTAAAGTTAACTCAGTTTAGCTATGTTAACTTAAACTGACAACAAAATATCCAGAAGATGTCAGATAAACTAAAACATTGGATTGAACTGAGATACAAATCAGGAATAAGGAGGATAGATTTGTAAATCACTGTAGTAAAACTGACTGTTGAAAATGTGAACAGATAAAATAATTCCCACAAAGGACGTAGAGTGAGAGGAGGCAGGGGACAAGGATGGAAAACAGAGGAACTTCCATGAAGATCTGAAGAGGCAAATCCCCTGAGAGAAACTGAAAAACAGAATCATGAGATGACAGTATTGTGCAAGCCAACTCAGGACAAGATTTAGAAAAAGGGAGCACAATAAGCAGCCTCAAAAGCTGCAGGGAGATCAAGTACTGGCTGTTCAAGTTCTACAGAAAAAAAAAAAAAAAAACCTATGGGAGGGAACATGCTCCAGGCAGAGTGAAGAAACAACCTTAAGAGAATTCTATTTTAGTTACAGCACTAAATCTAAGAGCGTCCATTTATTCAAATGTATGGATAGGAAAAACCTAAGAAACATATTTGCAGCAGAAGCTGAAGTTTACCAAAAACAGAATTGTATATTTAAAAAGTATTTTGTAGAGGTCAATGAATCAATAATCTTTTTTAACAGAAAATGTTTAGAAACCCACAAAACAGTTACCTGATTATTGCACAAAACAGATGAAATCAATACGATTTTTCCCATAATGAAAAACCACACAGCTTCCTATAAAACCTTGTAACATTAATCTCTTAACTCAGGAGATATTACAGTTACTTTCATGAAAATAAAAAGGAAAAGCTGTGAAAGCTTTTACATGAATGTATTTAAATACAGGTATCCTCAAGAAGATAATCTGCTTAACTACTGGTCTAGAAAAAAGTTCTAAATCTATCCCAAAAAAATAAGACCCAACGCAAGCTGACCTAACAGTGCCCAAACTGTATATTGTAGGAATGTGAAATGCACATTAAGAATTCTATACTTCAGGAAATTAGGGGAAAATTCCATTATGGACTGGACAGCACATAGATAATGTCATGACACAAATATCAGATGCGTTTAGATACTATATGTGGGGTTTAGTTCAAGAACTTAGGAAAAAACAGGAGACCACTTTTACTCAGGAGTCTTGCCACAGTACCCACAGGCATTTTACTTCTAACAAAGTTATAATCTTTAGTTAAGATGCAAAGCCCAGGTAATTTTATTTGGTGTTAATGCTCCTTTAATCTGGAAAACTGAAAACTACTATTGCACCCCTTTAATACTAGCCATCCAATGTGATTCTTTCTGTCTTAGTACTATCATACTGTGGCTTGATTAGTCATTATCTGAATTTTACAAAAATCCCTCAGAAATACATCCTTCTATGTCAAGTAGGGATGTAAAATAGCAAATGGTTAATTGTTAAATAATAGTCTTACCAAACTGTATCAACTACCTGCTGGGGGGGGGGCGGGGGCTGTTTGCAGGCGATATCGTGGGATGGGATATCATAGGAAGGGACAACATGGGGAGAGAAGGGACTCATGCGTGTGGAAGACAAAGCCCTGATTTTGGTCACAACACCAGCCTGAGCAGCAGTGAGCCAGTCGGCAGCCACTGAGGTGTGCCTGGGTGAAGGGCAGGCCTTGCCAAATGTGCTGCACGTGTAGGTGTTAACCCCCAAAACTGGGTTCTAGCTGTGCAGCATGTTAGAAGGGGCTCCTTCTGTCAAAATGCTGCTGTAGCCACTTTTGGTGGCAGTGTAGGGCAAAGAGTCCCTCCTCACTGAAAAACCACCAGAGACACTGGCAGTGGCACAGTCCAGAACACAGACGCCCTGAACACTTGCAGTGGCAGTTGAGATGCCAGCAGCTTCTTTTGGGGGAGAGAGGGGGAAGGAGGAGCACCAGAGGGCATTCCACCCACTGGAGTACCCTGGTGCAGCTAGGCACCAAGTACAATTCCCAGGGGCCATGACAACCTAGCACCCAGGTTTTGTTGAGCCCTGGTAAAGGGTTTGAGGGAGTTCCTCGTCCTGGGGCAGAACCAAGACAATGGCAATGGCTGGGGTGGGGGAGAATAAGTGGGCTTGGGGAATGAATAGAGTGTGGAGATGCTTTACTGCCCCCTTCTACAAGATGGGAAGTAGTAGGCCCTATGTGCCCAGTGAAAGTCAGTCAAAGTGTGACTGAGAAGCCAGGATGGTAGCACCTACCTGCTCCAGCTGGCATGGCCACAGCCATGATCAAAGCTCCCCTTGCCTCCAGAGCCCACCTCTCCAGATAAAACTGCCACAGCCGCCGAAGCATGGCCCAGGCAAGGCAGAGACTGACCTCCTCCACTGGTGTGCATCTTGTTGCGCTGGCTGAACAGGTGTCCTGCTGCTGCCCATCACAGTCAGCTTCCCCCAAGTGAAAGCTCCACAGCAGAGAAGCAGCTGTCACACCCTGGAGACCCCCCTGACCCATGCCCACGCTTGCCTGGGTGGTGCAGCCACCACACAGCACACTCAGCCAAGGGACTGCTGGTGTCCCCGCCCTACCCCCGGCCCCACCCCCAACCTCAACCCTGCACCCTGGGTTGGCACCATTCCCTGGGGAAGAACACGACATACTGTTAAGAGTTGTGCAACATTTTATCATTTAAACTACACAACTTTTATCATTTAAAATTTTGTTCAAATTCAGTTTCATTTAGTCAACCACATACATGCTGATGAACAGTGGTTTGTCTTTAATTAGATCATGATGCAATAACTTTGAGAATCAATAAGAATTTAACAATAGGTTCAACAACATACTGATAATGTTACATTTTATCAACTGAATGGGTAGCACTATCAGGTATTAAACTGGTTTAAAGTCTTCTGTCTCAAAGAATACATTTGATAACTAAGGAAACAAGGGTTTGGTATTCCAGTAAAGTTGTCCAGCATGATTCATCAACTTTAAATTTCCAAATCTTAAAGCTAGTTGGAAAGTCAATTATAGAGAAGCCATCCGAATCTTTGTCCTCTATATCAGATCCAATTATAGCAGTAACCTAGCTGACCAGCAATGGGTGATTGGACCATGACATAAACTGCTAGAAATAGATCCTACCTTAATCCAAATAACTACTGACTGGCAAAGTGCATTATTAGAGGACTCATCTACATGATGCAGTAATGCACTCTACACTATACAGGAAATGATTTCTAAAACACATTAACCTGTGGCACATGAACTGGACCCAACAGGACCTGTTGTTGTGCGTTAACACAGTGCTGTTAGAAACAATATTAAGTTAAAACAACTAAGGAACCATTGGCGTACACCAGCAGGGCCTACACATGTCAATCAACATATCTGTATACCTTAATCTCACTTCACGCAGAGCACATTTTCCTCCCATATAAAAACAAATGCCCATACTGGATCAGACCAATGGTCCATCAAGCCCAGTAACCAGTCTTCCAACTATGACCAATGTCAAGTGCTTCAGAGTGAAAAAGGAAATGAACAGAATAGGTAATCATCAACAGATCCATCTTACCACTCATTCCCAGTTTCTAGAAAACAGGAATCCCTGACTATCTGCCCACTGATAGATCTATCCTTCATTAACTCATCTAGTCCTTTTTTAAACCATGTTACACTCTTGGCTTTCACAACTACCCCCTGGCAAAGAGTTCTGCAGGTTGACTGTGCTGTGTGAAGAAATAATTCCATCTGCTCATTTTAAACATGCTGCTATTAATCTCATTTGGTGATCCCTAGTTTTTGCATTATGAGGAGCAAACAACACTTTCTTATTTACTTTCTCCACATCAGTCATGATTTCATAGACCTCTACCCTATCTGCTTAGTTGCCTCTTCTCCAAGCTGAAAAGCCCCAGTCTTACAGGAAGCTTTTCCATACCCCTAACCATTGTTGTTGCCCTTTTCTGTATCTTTTCAAGAAGCCCTAACCCATTCAAGTTCATTGTATTCTCCCAGTTTCTAAGTTTATCCTCAACCCAATTCAAGCTTACTGAATCAACCTAGTGCATTACCTTGCAGGTATATGATCAGTGCAAGGCAGATACACCAGATTATGCTTTATTTGCTTCATTAGAGGATCCCAAATCAAAGACAATATCTTCAGGCACACTCTGAGCACCCACGAAACAGCTCAGGCACAAGGAGCACTTTCACAACAGTACCCTTGACTAAGGGCATTCGTAACTAAGCAGAGTGCCACACAATTTTTTTCATTTAGTTAATGTTACAGCGCTTAATCATGGAATAAGCTCATTGGTAGCTAAATGTACTGGCTATTGCCACCTGGCATACTAAGCCTATCCTGGACTTGTAATTCTGATTGCAACTTTGATTCTCTTCCATGCTCATGCTGTACTATTCTGCTTAAATTGTACTGTTGCCTGAGTACCTAACCCCTCAGTACCTAGCACTGTTTCCTGCAGCAGTGGCTTGTGAGAGATTTCAGAAAGATTTCTATGAGCAAGTACAACAGTAGAACAGACTAATTTCCCATAATCCCCTGAGAACTCCCATAAATCCCCAGATCTCAGTGCCATTTACAAGTATTTTTCTCAAAATAAAGACCAGAATGAACACTCAGCAAGAAAGGTTTCTGTTGAAATAGAATGAGATTTTGTAGACGAGACAGGCACTTGCCCTGTAGAAGCTGGTTATTCTAAACAATGTCAGAGCAGGTGCTATGTACTTCAATGGGGGGTTTAAACCACTCTCTTTACCCTACCATGCAAACCCGCATCTAGGAAACCCTTGCCTCTCTGGGTTCAGAACTTTGAACACACACGCTCAGAGCAAGCACCAAAAAACGTCAACCCCAGGGTGAGTTGAGAAGACATGCTTCACACATGTAACAGCCTCTCCAGCCCTGGATAAGGAAACAGGGCAAACCACTAAAAGGAATGAAGAAGTTCACAAATCACAAGCTATTGTTCCAGGTTACATTCATCTAATTTCAAAGTTCTCTCTCATCTGAGAGCATCTGAGTAAGAAGAATGGTCCACTTAAAACAGGCTTGTCCAACCTGTGGCCTAGGGGTTGAGACAAGATTCTGGCCCACAGAGTGGTGCCGTGAGAGCCTGGAAAGCTGAAAAGCAAGGTGCTATGTGGTGGGGGATAGGGGTTTGAAAGCTGAGCTGGCATTGTGCTCAGTCTGGTGGGAGGTGGGGAGGAGAACTGAAACCAAGGGCAAAAGGAATCCAGGGGAAGGTGAGCCATGCTGAGTGGGGGTGAGGAGAACACAGGGGGACAAACACGGGACAAATTGTGGCAGTTCTGGGAGGGTGAAGGGGCAGGGCAGCAGTGAGGCTGGTTGGCAGGACCCAGCTACTTCCTGACCTGGACATCCCCTCAGTTCTGCTCTCCTCCCACACCCCTAACCCCAGCACCCCTCTTCTTTCCCTGACAGTAGCAAAACTTCTTCTGTGGGAATTGCTACCCATCAATGTTTCTGGTATAAAAATGCCCATTGCCTAAACCTGTGATGGCCGAAGAACTGCCAGGGTTTCTGTCTTGTCTCTGTCAGACTCTGTTCTCCTTTCACTGAGCAGGGTGGAGAGCAGAGTTGGTGGGGTCCTTGTCAGGAAGTAGCTGAGTCCTGCCACCTAGCTGCTCTGCTTCCCCCCACTTCACCCTTCTTCCCCTCCCCTCCTCTGCCATGCTCCCCTGTCCTGCCTTGCTCACTCCCACAGGCACCCCTGCCCCATTGTCCTCTGTACACAGTGCAAACAAAAGCAATGCCAAATATCACACTAATCATTATCTTATTAAAGTTTATTAATAAAGACCAGTTTGTATGTCTTACCTATCAAAAATTTCTCACCAGCCCCCTGGCTGAGTAAAGAATTGCAATGTGGCCCCTTAACCAAAAAGATTGGGCACCCCGACTTAAAAGCTCACTGAGCTGGCTCTGCTGCTGTTGTGTTCTGGGTGCAAACTAATGGCTTCATGGGACAGGAAGAGGCAGATGAGTTGGAAGTGCTGGTAGGTAAGGGAAGAGGTACAAGATACAGGGAATAGAGAAGGAAACAGACCTGGGTCTGTTGCTCACATCTCAAGATTTCAGGACACTTGATTACGTATAAAATTTCTCTTACTGGTCCCATTAGCAACTACACAGTGAAACAAATTCAAGGCAGAAGCATTAACCCCATTCCACTTTAACAAAACGTACAGGAGGGGGTGAGGAGCACTTAGGAATCACATAAAAACTGTGGAGCTTAGTGGAAAGGCCACTAGACTAGGACTATTCCTATCTCTGTCACTGGCCTGCTGGGAGACCTTGGGCAAATCACTTCATCTCCACACCTCAGTTTCCCCTCTGTAAAATGGGAATAATTATATGATGTTCTTTGGTGAGAACTACAATTACCAAAATAGCCACCAATTTCTACTAACAATTTCCTAAAATTTAAAATTGAAATGGAAAAAATTTGTTAATGCAGAGTTAATGTTGTTTTATGAGCTTGTTCCCTTCAGCAAAAACTCAAAACTTCTGAAAACTAGGCAATACCATGTTAGGATAAACACTTGTTGAGCCTTCATACTGCCTCCCCTGTGAGCAATGCCCCCAAAACATTCATAACATACTCGCTGTCTGCCTTTTCAGCATAATGGACAGGCATTATCTACATCTTCCGTATACTCAATACTGAGCCTACTCCCCTAATGCAATACCATTATCTATAAAATGGAATAACCATTGCATATCCTTTGACAGCTTCTTCAAACTTCCACACTGGATTATACCTAAATCTACACTATTCTCTACCCATCATTAAATCCACAGACCACTTTCAAGTCCCATCTCACTACTGACAGTGCTCATGGATAGGCAACCCCAGAACGCTGCTGTAACACAGTATGCACAATTTTGCCCTGAAATAATGCAGGTTAGAACCTCAAGATATGTATGCATCTCTTTCCTTTGATCGCACTGTGGGAATTACCTGCATGCTCTCCTGCACTGTTCCATCTAAGCCGTGAGCATGCGCATGTGCACACGCACACAGTTGTGAAACCCGCGCACACAGTTGTGAAACCCGCGCACACAACAAAATAAAGCATGCACAAAAAAATTCAATAGTACTAATATTAGCGCGCACAAAAATTTTTTTTGCAGAGACAGCCTATGAAAATTAGAGGGAACTTTGCTTTCCAGTTCTCTTGGCGATCAAGCTCATACATCCTCATATTACAATCACCGCTCTGACACACTTCAGACTAATTTCTTGATCTCACATCAAAACATCTTTCTGCCAACCTGTCCCATCTTTTGCCTTCACCACTCAATACAGCTACCCCTAAAATAAAAAAAGCAACTGGAAAGCACACAGGTAATTCTCATTTGCTACTGCCAGCTTCAGTGAGGCAAAGTTAAGGCTCCATGGGCATCTACCTGAACTCTGTATTTCCTGGTTTTCCAAAGTCTCAGGTTTGCTGACCTCAACACTCTGGAAGGGCACCAGCAATCACCAGGCAACCTTAATGCTGCAATAACAAACATTTTTGCCATTTAGTAATAACTGTGAAGATGTACAAGACAATACATCATGAAATACAGAAGGCATGACCCATGGTGCTAGCATATGAAAGAAAGACCAAGGGATTAAAATAACTGGTTTTTCTAAAACACTGCCATAACTGCTGAGGAAGCTTCTGTGCCCATTTTGGGAATATGTCTACACAACACAGCAACTGGACAACCACAGCTGGCCCATACTAGCTGACTCAGGCTCACAGGGCTCCAACTGCAGGGCTGTTTCACTGCTGTGTAGATCCCTGGACTCAAGCTGGAGCCCAGACTCCAACCACATTTGGAGTGGAAGGATCCCAGAGCTCAGGCCCTGAGCCCAAAAGTCTAAAGCAGTGGTTCTCAACATTTTCTCTGCTGGGGCACAATTTGCTACCTTGAACTAATTGAGGCACACCACCATGTAATTTCCAAATGAATTCATGAACTTTCAAGAGCCAATCCAGAGTAGTTTTACAAAAACAAATGCGTGGCACACCTGGGTGCGGTAGCACACAATTTGGGAAACACTGGGCTACAGAGCAATGGAACAGACACAGCACAAATCAGCTGGCTGGCAGGTTTCTATTTACTGTGTAGACAAGACACATGCTTAAGGAGACACCCCCCCCAAAACTTCAGGGGACGCCTGCAACGTGTTTCCAGACACCTGCAACGATTCACCAACTTGCTGGTTTCAAGAACCGCCAGAGACCTCACTGACCAGGCAGACAGCAACAGCCTCCACCTTCACCGACCCACACGCCACTGGCGCCAGCGTTGTGCAGCCCCGGCTAGTTAGAGAAGCGGGGAAAGGCTCCCCTGGGTCAGGGCTTAGAGAGGAGCGAGTCACAGCGCCTCAGGGGGGCTGAGCCCAGCCCGAGGACGAGGTGGGAGACGGAGGCCCAGCCACTGACCAAATGGCCCCTCTCCGCGCCCCAGCCGCCCCGCCCCGCCCCGCTCACCAGCCCGTCTCGTCCTCCTCGCAGCCGGCCAGGCGCTCCAGCTCCTCCGGCCTCAGCGGCTCCACTTCGTCCAAGAAGCCGCCGCCCTCTCCCGCCGCCGCCCCGCCCCGGCCGTCCCGCGTCTCCTCAGCGGGCGGCCGCCGGGCCCCGGCTCCGGCCCTGGGGCTGGGGCTGAGGCAGCGGCCGTCCGGGCCCAGCGGCGGCTCCCCCCGCGGGGAAGGGCTGGCGGCGCCGGGGAGGCGCTTGGGGCTGGCGGGGGGCCCGGAGCGGCTGCGGAGCTGCTCGTTCTGCTTCTCCAGCTTCTTCACCAGCTCCTGCAGCTTCCGCACCTCCGCGTCCGCGTTCACGCCGGAGTGAATGTCCTCCATGGCGGCCGCTCGCGTCTCCGGCTGGGGGCCGCAGCCGGCCTCTACATGGCCGGGCCCGGCCGAGCGAGGACTCGGAGCCGCCGCCCCGTCAGCTGCGCCGGCGGCCCGCGGGGGAAGGGCGACACACACATCCGGCCGGCGGCGCCATCTTGCCTGCGCCCCGCCCACCGCCGTCCGCGCGTCGCGCAGGCGCCGGAAGGGAGGGAGCGCGCGCGCGCTCGAGGGGCGGGGCTTGGCGGGGGCCGGGAGCGAGGCGCGCGCGCTCCCGCGGACCCGGAAGTGGCGGCGCGAGCCGAAGGGCGGGGCCTGTCAGGGGAGGCTGGGGGGTGGCGGCCCAATGGCGCGGGCTGAGCTCCGGGCCTGGCCTTGCTGCCTTCCCGCTGCCGGGGCAGGAAACGGGGAGCCGAGCAGGCGGGATCCCGGGGTGGCGGCTGCGGTTCCCGCCGCCGTCAGGACAAAAAACCGGCTCCGCCGCGCGGGGCGTTAAGTCACCCGCTTCCCGGCCTGCCCCTTGGTGGCGGCGGCCGGTGTAGCCTCACAGACTTTAAGCCGGCTCACAGCAACGGGCCCCTTTAACGCTAACTAGGGATTTCCCTAACACCCGCCCCCCCCCCAGTTGTCAGCTACTAACAGTGTCATGCCAAGTTAGAGAGCACCCCCGTTAGAATAGGCTCATAGGCTTGGATGGGACCTCACGAGATCATCAAGTCCAACCCCCCTGGGGCTTAGAACCCAGGATCGTCTCCCTATTAAGCAGAGGGGCTAACCCCGACACTATTTGCTGTTATACCCCCTTCCAGCCTCCCCCTTTCAAGTCCTGAGGAGAATATGGGCACTAACCAAGGCTCTGAGCTTGCTGCCACCCAGAACATGTCATCCCTCAACAAACAAGGAGTCCGGTGGCACTTTTAAAGACTAACACATTTATTATTGCATGAGTTTTCCTAAGAGAAAATTCCTCTTTGTCAGATATTGTACACTTCATAGATGATCCTCCCCCAACTCACAAGCACAGAGCAG
The DNA here is from genome assembly GCA_007922195.1 of Podocnemis expansa. Taxonomy (NCBI): domain Eukaryota; kingdom Metazoa; phylum Chordata; order Testudines; family Podocnemididae; genus Podocnemis; species Podocnemis expansa. The sequence continues at coordinate 7,772,258 of ML681996.1, forward strand.
ACTGTAGAAAACAGTTATTAAAAGAAAAAAGCATTGGTCTGTCTCAATAAGTAAACATCCCACTGGAGGTAACCTTGGCAGTAGTCTGTTTCATCGAGTTCCCTACCCACTAATTTTTTTAAAAATACCACCTGTAGAGTAAAGCTTTTGTTTTTCTCTCATTGTTATTAAGTTCTGGAAGTTTACAAGGTGCTGTATGTCCACAATAAACTTAGTCATTTGGGCACTAGCTTTGTTGGCCAAAGAGCCAGCCCATGGGGTTTTAACTTGCAGGATCAAGACTTATGTTAGAGAAATAATATAAAATGTACTAATAGATATGCCAGATAACATTTCAAATTATTATTTTTCTTATACAGTGCATAAAACTGTGTGCCCAAAATTGTGTGAGGAATTTACCTTCAGGCTTACTGATATTACGGACTATTGCTCCCACTTCTCTCATTTTATTCTCTTTTCAGTTTTGCTTGAAACACATTGAATTCCTTGAGATTACAAAATTTTGGACTGATTTGTACAATATGACTTGCTATTAATTCAGGGCTCAACAAATCCCCAACACCACGTTCTGCAGAGCAGTCCCTGGCATCTATAAATAGACCTGGTGGCACTCAGTGGATGCTGAGATGGGGGCAGGGCTATGCAGCCACCAAAAGTGATGGCAATGTTTTTTCAGCTACAGGGGGCATTCCACCTACATGCCTGAATTTGAAGTTGAGTGCCTAACGGTGGCAATTTTGTCAAGCTCTACATTAATTTGTATTATAGTGTCTAGGAGCCCTGGTCATGGACCAGGACTCCATTTTGCTAGGTGCTTTATAAAAAGATAGTCGGTGCCCCAAAGAGCTAACACTGTAAGTACAAGCCAAAAGACGACTGTGGATACAAATGGGGGAGTGCAAGGCAACTAGTAGCATTGATCAACATGGAGCAGTGGTTTCAGCACACCAGCCACTCAGATTGCCAGAGTGCTTAATTAACTAGATGAATTCCTACAGTCTCTACATATTGTGAAGCCTGGAGAAACACTTCCCGAAGGGCATGCATAAATAATTTTATTAGTCTTTTCCTGACATACAGATCTCAGCAGATCCACCAGAGTATCAGGGAAGAGCTGCAGGATCAAGTAAAGGTTCTGCAAGAGGCTCCTCTCCCTGGCTTAGTCATGCCAAGGCTGCACAGAACTGCAGAAACACCTATGAAGTTTGGCTGCTGTTAGCAACAAATATGATCAATATTACACTGTCATGTGGCATCTGGCCCTTTAACTGGTCTGTCAAAATCTCCCCATACACATCACTTTACAGGATAAAGGCCTTGGCGATCACTTAACTCCAAAGTTCCTATCTGATTGGTAAAGATATAGTAACAAAGTCCCAATTTTCAAGTTTTTGTTCAATTTAAAGAGTACAAAGGTATAGGTCATTCTTGTATTTTAAGGACCTGATTCAGAACTCATAAAAGCCATTGAGTCTTTTCCTTAACTTAATCTGGTTGTGGATTAGGCCCTAAACCTATTGATCTCAATGGCTATGTCTACACTTAGAAGGTTAGTTTGAATTACCTTAATTTGAACTAATGAATTTGAACTAATAATGGTTAGTTCAAATTGAGTTAATTTAAACTAACATGGCCCCACTAGGAAAACCAATTCGAATGAGCATGTCCATGGACAGGACTTGCTAGTTCAAATTAAGAGAGGCGAACCATGGGAAATGTAGCTACATGGCACCCAAGAAGGCCATGCCACCACCAGGGATGAAATAGTAGTGGGGAAAACATCCCTTGCCTGGCTCTAGCCCCATTGAGCTGGGCAGTGGGGAAAGACACCCGCACCCGGCTCTAGCCCCAGATGCTTTCCCTGCTGCCCAGCAAGCGCGCCTGGCCAGCGGTGCTGGAGCCGGGTGGGGAATCTCTTCCCCACTGCCTGGCAAGCACACCCGGAGCTGGGAGGGGGGATGCTTTTCCCACCACCCAGCAAGCATGCCTAGAACCAGGCGGGGGGGGTCCTTTCCCCACACCCAGAGTTGGCATGCACTTTGGGAGGAAGAAGGGCAAACCATGTTAATTCAAACAAACAGTTAGTTTGAATTAATGTGGTTCCATTGGTTTAGTTCAAACTAATAAATTCAAACTAAACCTTTGTTTGAACTTAAAGGAGGCTTTACAAGTTCAAACTAAGCTTTCCTTAGTTCGAACTAAGGGAACACCTTAGTTCAAACTAATGAAAGCTAGTGTGGCCATGCATTAATTTAGTTCAAATTAATCTTCATTAATTCAAACTAAGTTGTAAGTGTAGACATACCCAATGGGTCTCTGCATAGGGGCAGGGGGCCAAACTCATATCACCTGATGCAAAATCAGGGCCCAAAACAGTAAAGAGAGGGCTTTTTCCCCTAAACATTCCATTGTATCCCTTTTCCTCTATCCTTTGAATGTCAGTTCTCCGCTAAAGTTCTGATCCTGAACTCTGATCTTTGCAGGTGGTCCTGACTGAGACTTTTGACTCAGTTCTTCAGGCAGGGACCATGTACCCATATGTCTTTCTACAGTGGTATTACAATTAGAACCAGTCCTTACTAAGGCCTCTGCCCCCTACTACAATATAAACAGTAATAACATATTTCTAATTAGTATTATATGTCTTTGACAGTAGTAGGAGGAGAAGAAATCTCATAGGACCAAAGGCTAGAAAAGAGGATAGAATCAAGACGAAGAAACTGATGAAGAAAAGCTACAGAAAGCAGATAAGAAAATAAAAAACTAAGCTAAGTTGAGGAAAGAGAGGACAGAGTGTTTCAAGTTGTTCAGTCAGCTCTCTCTGATACTTTGCAGAGAAACAATGACAGGCGCTGAAGGGAACACATCCAACACTAGCTTTTCAAAAAGTTACTTATAAAGCAGAATATTACACAGGGAGGTGAGGAGTGGATGTCCAAAAGGAGAACGTGTTCCCCCATCGTAGGCTACAGAATTGCTCTGTAACTGTTCTGTAGTCTATCCAATGGCTGGTGTTGGCCATATGGTGCAGTTGGGCAGCACTCCACTGAGAAGGGTTGTCACAAGGATTAACTATCATGTGGATCCTCCAATCACCACTGCTTATACCTGGCTGTGGTCCCCATAGATAAAGCGCCCATTTCCACAAATGGCCCCACTACAGCAGGGGTCGGCAACATTTGCCAGCCTCTCTGCCAGCCTTGCCCACCACATCCCCAGTGGGTCCCGAGGGGGCAGGGCCAAAAGGGGGTGGGGCCAGGCTTTGGGGGCGGGGCAGGCACTCACCCCCGGCAGTGGAAAGCAGCCCCTGGGGGCCAGGGTCAGCCAGCACCCCCCCCCACACACACAGTAGCGGGCAGCCTCGGGGGGTCAGGGCCAGCTGGCACCTATCTCTGGCAGTGGCAGGGGGCCCCTGAGGGTCATGGCCAGCCAGCACCAGCCCTGGCAGCAGCAATCTACTTGTGAGGAATGACCCTCACTACCACTCTGTTTTTCTATAATGTCTTTAAAGGTAAGATTTGGGCCATGTATTTGCAATGTTGTGTGGTCTTTTTGGATCTATTATAACCTTCAGGTGGGCTAGAATTCATTTAGTTGTCCCTCTCAAGTGCCTTAAAAGAAATAAACCCAAACTCCTATAGAGAAGCAACTGGAGACCCAGGATCTAGTCTTTAAAAGGACTCACAGCAAAATTGTTTAGTTTTTCCATCCCCACATTAAAATACTACTAAGAACAAACATAATGAACTTTATTGACCATTAACAAGGTAAGTCTTATGAAGAAAGAAACAACATGATGTGACTATTTCATAAGCCCCCATTCACCACTTCATAGCTTTCTCCTCCACAAAACGTAAACAAGAAAAACAAAATGAAGTTAAATAGAACAGTCCTCATGGTGAGAAAGAAACCGAAATGTTCCCAAAAATTAAGGTGGAGTTCACTCGAACGGTTGGTTACTCACCGTAACCGTCCTTCTTCGAGATGGGCTGCTCACATACATTCAGTTACAGGTGTCTATGTGCTGCAGTGCACGGTAGCTCGGAAAGTCTTTAGCGTTAGCCTGTCAGGTCAGGGCACATGGCCAACGCCCCCTTCATGCTGCGACCATGGCTACATAGATGACCGCAGCCCTGACCCTCCCAGTCCCATAAACCTCTGCCAACTCCGTGAGTGGGGACGATGGGAGGGACCTGAATGTATGTGAGCAGCCCATCTCGAAGAAGGATGGTTACTGGTAAGTAACCAACTGTTCTCCTTTGAGCACTGCTCGCATCATTCAGTTACAGGTGACTGCTAGCCGAACTCAAGGATGGTGGGAGGAGTTACAGTCTACCCACACTGAGTACAGCTCTGCCCACAGCGGCATCATTTCTTGCCTGTTGGGCAATGGCGTAGTGCGTCGTGAAGCCATGTACCGACGACCACGTAGCGGCCCTGCAGATCTCTTGGATCGGGACCTTAGCGACGAAGGCTGTGGAAGATGCCTGAGCTCTGGTAGAGTGGGCTCTCACAGTCTCTGGGAGAGGCGTGTTTGACCTTCTGTAGCAGTCTTTAATGCAGTTCACAATCCATTTGGAGATGCATTGGGACGATACCGGGGAACCTCTCATTCATTCTGCGACTGCCACGAACAGTTGGGGGTCTTGCAGAAGGATCGGGTGCGCTCAATGTAGGTTAGGAGTGCTCTCCTCATATCCAGGGTGTGCCACCATCTCTGGTTTTCTGTCACCTGTGGGTCTGGATAGAAGACCGGCAGGTGGATTTCTTGGTTCATGTGGAAGGGGGTGGTGACCTTGGGCAGGAACGAGGGGTGGTGACGCAGGACCACCTTGTTGGGAAAGAACACCATATATGGGGGTTCTGAGGATAGGGCTCGTAGCTCTGAGACCCTTCTGGCCGATGTAACGGCCGCCAGGAAAGCCACCTTCCAGGACAGCACTAGCAGGGTGGCTGAGTCTAAGGGCTCGTACGGCGCTTCTATCAGAGCCCATAGCACCACATTCAGGTCCCACTGCAGGGTGGGGTTACAGACGTGGGGAAAAAGTTTTTCCACTCCTTTCAGGAATCTATGGCAGATGGGGTGTGAGAAGAGTGGGACCCCATCTGTTGTTTGGTGAAAGGCCAAGATTGCTGCCAAATACACTTTCAGTGATGACAGGGATAGGCCTTTCTCCCTTAGGTCAAGAAGGTAATCTAAGGTTGCCTGTACTGGTGCGGAGATAGGGTCTATGTTTTTATCATGGCACCAAGTGGAGAAGTGATACCATTTTGTGATATAGGTGGACCTGGTGGAGGGTTTTCTGCTACCCAACCAGGACCTTTTTAACCCTATCCGAGCAGTGTCTCTCTTGCTCGCTGAGCCAGAGAGCATCCAGGCTGTCAGGTGCTGGAGGCCCGGGTTGGGGTGCTGAAGGCATCCCGAGTCCAGTGTCAGAAGGTCCGACCACCGTGGGAGGTGGAGCGGGGTCCTCACTGACATGTCTTGTAGGAGAGGGACCCAGTGTTGCCTGGGCCAGTCTGGGGCTATCAGGATGATGAGTGCCTCGTCTGTGATGACCTTCAGAAGCACCCTGTGAATCAGGGGAATTGGTGGAAAGGCATACATTAGGACTCCCGACCAGTTAAGGAGAAAGGCATTGCTGAGAGACCCCTTCTCCCGACCTCGGAGGGAGCAGAACCGAGGGCATTTGTGGTTCTGCACCGTGGCAAAGAGGTCAATCTGAGGGGTTCCCCACCTGATTGTCAGCAGGGATAAAACCTCGTTGTGGAGGGACCACTCGTGGTTCGCCAGCGGCTTTCTGCTGCGTGAGTCTGCTATGCCATTGTCCACCCTGGGGAGATGGGTGGCAGTTGGCATGAAATGATGGTCTATCGCTATTTGCCACAGCTTGGTCACTTCCTCGCATAGGGCCGAGGAGAGGGACTCCCCTTTGGCGGTTCATGTAGAACACGGCTGCTGTGTTGTCTGAGAGGATTTGGACCACTCTGCCCTGGATCTGATCCAGGAAGCTCATGCAGGCCAGTCTGTTACCAACTTTGCCCACCAACTCGGGGTATGCTCATTTATTAGGGTTGCTTTCTCTATGGGGAAGATGGTACTTCTATTAGTGTGCTGCTTGTGTGACTTGTGTTTCTATAGAGGTGCATCTGAGCGGACCGGGTCTACCAGCACTCTCAGCTGACCCCTTATGTGTCCCTGAACTCAGTAGGCTGGGTCACACAGCACTTCTCTGCTGCTACCCTTATGTGCCCCTGTACTGCACCAAACTAGGCTTGATTATGGATCTTGAGCAGGCTGGGTCACACAGCACTTCTCAGCTGCTACCCTTATATGCCCCTGGACTCAATCAGGCTGGGTCAAAACAGCACTTGTCAGCTGTCACCCTTATATGCCCCTGGAGTCAATCAGGCTACTATCCCTATCAATGAGCAAACCTTACAGGGTTGTGGGCATTACAGGGATCTTTGGCTAGGTAATAGAAGCGTTGCTGCGAAGTGATATAAAGAAACCAAGACCACAAAGGAGAGGGAATGATGTCTTAAAAGAGTCTGGAAACTGGCTTAATAACAAAAGTCATTTTATTGCTAGGTATCTAAAACTTGTACTACTAATAATAATTACAAGGAGAGAAGAATACCCCAAAATACCCAGTTACAGCATTGATAAACATACAAGGAAAGAAGAACACCCAGCTACAATATTACCTAGATTCTACTGTATCAGGCCTAGAGAGAGAGAGAGTGAGTCATAATTAACACAAAGGGAGAGAGGTGGGGGGGGGAGACGGAGAGAAAGTGTGGGGGGGGGTTGTCTCACCACTGTGTAGCAGAAAGGTTTCCAGGTTGTGCAGATCACGGTCAGAGGCTGGATGGAAACAAAGCTCCCACAGCAACCAGCGAGGAAGAAAAACCAAATCCCAGTGGAAATGATACAGCTTTAGATTCAAGCATCAGGACTCAGGACTCAATCCAGACTCACACAGGATTCAGAAAGGATCCAGTCAGGACTTGCACAGGACACACACTACACTACACTATGTGGGTAAAGGTTTTTTAAAAGGACTTGTTTACGTGGCCAATACACATTCCTGGCTGGGTGTAATGGTTCAGAGAAGCTCACAATACAGTCAGGCAGACTCAGTATTTTGGGTATCAGTTATCATGTCTGTGACTAGAATGGTCTGATAATTGCTGAGTTTGTTCGTTTTGGTGTGAGATCCCCCATCAGGCAATGCTTCTCTGCTTCTTCAATCCCAGAGTTCAGTACGGCTCTTGCTTCTTCAATCCCAGAGTTCAGTGCGGCTCCTGCTTTGGAGTCTGGTTCTCCATAGTCAATGCAAATGAAGCTCCATTGTGCTGATGGCTTTTGGATATGGGTAGATTAGGAAAAGGATGTCTCCCATTTCCTACTGTTTTTGGTTTTCAGTTCAAGCAGAGGTTGGGGGATGTGTGGGGGGAGGGAGGCACAGGCTGGATACTGTGCTCTGATTCCTCAAGAACACAGAGCTAACATGTAACAAGTCTGATGGCCCTGAGCTCCTTCACGTTTATGTGGAGGAGACTGTCCTCGGGGCTCCAGGCGCCTTGTGTGGAGAGGCCCCCGGACAGGTGGGTGCCCCACCCTAGGTTGGAGGCATCCGTTATCAGGGTTACTGCAGGTTTGGACTCCCTGAACGGGATTCCCCCTATCACGAAGTCGGGGTCCTGCCAGATTTGGAGGGACTCCAGGGCATGCTGGGGTACTGAGATTACCTTGTCGAGATGGTCCCGTTCTGGTCGGAAGCTTGTGGCAAACCAGAGCTGGAACGGTCGCATCCATAGGCGGGCTGTTCAGATTACCGATGTGGCCGCTGCCATGTGCCCCAGGAGCTGCATGCATCTGCGCACTGTGGTCAGCCCAGGTGCCTGGAGTTCCGTGATGATGGTGCAGATGGACCGAAATCTTGACAGGGGCAAGGATGCGATGCCTTGCCAAGCGTCCAGGTGTGCCCCAGTGAACTCTATGTCCTGGGTGGGGCAAAGCTTGGACTTTTCCAAGTTTATGTGGAAGCCCAGGAACTCGCACAGGTTCATTATGACGTTGACATGGTCTTGTACTTGTCGACTTGACTTGCCCACTATGAGCCAGTCATCCAGGTAGGGGTAGATTCTTACACCCCTCCTGTGTAGGAATGCTGCGACTGGTGCAACACACTTTGTGAACACCCTGGGGGCTAGTGATAACCCGAAGGGGAGGGCAGTAAACTGGTAATGGTGTCGTGCCACAACAAACCTGAGGAACTGCCTGTGGTGGGGTCAGATGCTATGTGGAAGTAAGCATCTTTTAGGTCGAGGGCCACGAACCACGCTCCCGGGGACAGGGAGAGAATGATCTGCGGTAGGGAGATCATGCGGAATTTTATCTTCTTTATGTTTTTGTTGAGAGCTCTGAGGTGTAGGATGGGCCGTAGGTCCCCATTGGGTTTGGGGACCAGGAAGTAGTGGGAATAGAACCCTTTGCCGCATTCCCCCTTGATGCCTCGATGGCTCCGAGGGAGAGTAACTTTTGGCATTCAGCCTCGAGCTTGCCTAGTAGATCAGGGTTCTCTGGGATTATGGGAGGGGATGGCTTCCTGTCCTGGGGGGTTGAGAGGAACTGGATGTGGTATCCTCTTGCTACTGTGTCGAGGACCCACTGGTCCGAAGTGACCCGGGTCCACCATGGAGCAAAGTGGCGGAGGCGGTGGAGGGAGAACAGGGGCTGTGGAGCACTGCCCTCGGAGGGACCGTCAAAAACACTGTTTGCAGCCCGATGAACGGTCCAAACCTTGTCAGTGCCACCCCAACTGGGAGGTGCCCAGCTTACCCCCTTTACCTGCCCGTCCTTTATCCTTGTCCAGGTCCCCAAGGTGGCGCTGGGGAAACTGGAGAGATCTTGGAAACTGGGTCTGCAGCTGCAGCTGTTGTTTCAGCTGCTGTTGTAGCTGTTGTGACTTCAAGGAACATCTAACAGGTTGCGGGGTGCAGATCCTGCGGGACCTCAAAGTGGCCCTCGAGTCCTTCATACCATGCAGCTTCGAATCTGTGGAAGATGCAAAGAGGTTGGATCCATCGAAGGGAAGGTCCTGAATAATTTGTTGCATCTGCATGGAGAGGCCAGAGTTCTGGAGCCAGGCCAAATGGCGCATCACCACTGCTGATGCCATTGTGCGTGCCGCTGTATCCACCGCATCCCAGGTTGCCGCAAGTGTGTCCCTGGATGCTCTCTCTCCCTCGTCCAGCATTGCTTCGAAGTCTCTCAGGCGATCCACGGAGATGACTGATCAGAGATTTCATAGCGCTTCCCACAGGTTGAAGATGTAGCGCGTCATCAAAGTAGAATGGTTTGAGATGCGCAGCTGGAGGGTGGCCTAGGAGTAAACTTTCCTGCCGAGCAGGTCGAGCCTCCTTGCCTCCTTATTCTTGGGGGTGGTGCTAGGTTGGCCTTGTCTCTCCCTTTGGTTGACTGCGTCGACCACCAAGGACCCCGGGGCCGGGTGGTGAAACAGATAGGGAAAACCTTCCAGGGAGACGGAATATTTCTTGTCCACTATTTTGGACACTAGCGGGATTGAGGAAGGCATTTGCCAGCGTTCCTGGACAATGAGGAACACCCTGGCGTGCAAGGGGATTCCGACCTTAGCCGGTGGGGCTCGATGGCATGCGTCAAAGAGGGAGTCATCCTCCACCTGGATTACCCCTAGCTTGAGCTTCAGGTTCGCCGCCATGCGGCAGCGAAGGTCCTGTTCAATGCAAGGATCTCCTTCGCGGTCAGTGGACATGTTGATTAATCTCTTGTCAGGCGACGAAGATGATGGGGCCCTTGATCTGCTTCGTTGTGTAGAATCAGGGTCCGGCTCGTCGTCAGAGAAATCCAAGGACTCTAGTGCAGGAGAAGGTGCGTACTGGGAGGAGGTGTCATCTGCCGTCGCGTTCAGCCAGTCGAGAGTCCTTTCATTGTGCAGGGACCTCCGGTGGCATAGGTGTTATGAGGGGCCAGGTGTTTCCCCCGATGGGTGCCTGCACCGCGCGCTCAGTGACAAGGAGCTTTTGTGGGCTCGCTTTCTCGGGCGCTCCTCCTGGGGGGGAAGAATGGGATCCTCCGAGGATGACCTGGATGACCTTCCCCCCAATAGTCGGCAGTCAGGTACCGAGAATTCCTCGGAGAAGCGGTGAGGAGCCATAGAACTTGGGCCTGGTACCGGGTTCGACGGTGCCGGGTTGGAGAGAGGCAAGGAGGCCTGAGACAGTACCGGCATCGGTGCAGGTGTTGGCAGTGCCAAATCCAACGGTACCGGAAGTGACAGTACTGGAAGTGGGGTTATCAGTGATGGTGCTGGGTCCAGTGGTACCAGGCTTGGTGGCGGCACCGGGGTTGCTGGCGGTGCCAGGCTTGCGGGCAGTGCCGGACTCGTAGGCGGTGCCGGACTTGTGGGCAGTGCCGTGTCCAGCGGCACCGAGGGAGGCAGTGCCATTGTGGCTGGTTGCCTTGTGTTCTGCACCGAAGCTGGATTTAAGTGCCCTTGGCGAGCCGGTGCCTGAGCCAGGGCCCTGCTCGGGGCGGCTGAGAGGCTACCGGGAGACCGGCAAGGTCAGTGCCTAGAAGGTACCATGGAGGGCCGAGATCTTGGGCCTGGTACTGGGGATCGGCAGGAAGCTTGAGCCCGGGCTGATCGAGGGTCCAGCAGAGCCCTGACAGCTCAGCCGCTTTCGAGTGGAGTGGCTCCGGTCCCCGAAATGAGGCGGAGGTGACGCTCCCTTTCCAGCCGAGTCCTCCGCTTGAAGGATCAGCAGATGGGGCAGTCCACTGTGATGTGGGACTCACCCAAGCAAGCAACGCACTTCTCATGCGGATTGTCCATCGGGAAAGCCTTGCAGCATCCTAAGCATGGCTTGAATCCTGGCATTTCGAATTTTGTGTGAAAGAACAGGCCCTTGCGTTTCGCAAGATAACACTGATCCAAACCAATGATGATGGTGGAAAAAGGAATGGGAGGGTCAGGGTCACAGTCACCTATATAGCCGAGGCCGTGGCATGGAAGGGGTGTTGGCCATGCGCCCTAACCTGACAGGCTAACGCTAAAGACTTTCTGAGCTACTGTGCGCTGTGGCGTGTAGACACCTGTAAGTGAATGATGTGAGCAGCGCTTGAAGGAGAATCTCAGTTATAGTCTCTGTTCATCAAGTCCTAAAGGCTTGAGTTAAAAGAAGTAGCTTTGCTTTTCTTTGTTAGCAGGAATCTTCAGTAGACATCCATCTAGATGACTCTTCCTCTGCTGGACCCCACACTATCCAGTCAGCTCACTGATTAACCAGCACTCAGTCACATACACACATGAAGAACCTCTGCAGCAAAGTGCTCTAGATAAAGGAGAAAACAGCTTGCTGGCCACTCCTGGCTCAGCTTCTCCCAATCGCACACTGAGCATGTGGGCTCTTCTCAATCCAGCTCCTCTGGCTGATGCTCTTATGGCATCTGACCACCACACCAGCACGAGCATTGTGGCGCATGCTTACAGCTACCACACTCAACTTCCAGAAATATCTGGCTCTGGCCAGCTAAATCTGCCCAACAACAGTAACCCAGCCTCAACAGGCCTCAAGCTAAAGTACCCAGAAACTCAGTTTAGGACCTAGGGCTCAGTGTAGCAATCTGTGAAAACTGCTACGGGGTCACTGGGTAGCTTACTGAGTACAGGGCAGGGGAAGCTGAATATTGCTGTAGAGCTAACTGGTGAGAGCAAGTTGTAAACCCTGTGACTGTTTGCAATATCACAAGGCAGAAAGATCTGAATGATGACATTGCACAGACTAGCTTGCTGCTCTTCCTGTGGGATTAAGCAGCTGTCCTTGGGGAGTCATCTGACCCAGTTCCTGCTCATGGATTGTTTGCTCCAGCATAACTGAAGGATGTAATTGCAGACTATGCTCAAGGTATGAGTCATTGTGGGCTCTGCCTGAGGGTTTACCTCACAATACAACTCACTTCTTATTGCCATTTTCATCTGCTAATGCTAAAGCTGATTTTGTCAGGCCATACCTCCTTAACTATGCATAGAATATGATATATGGCAGTTTGGAACAGTTATAGCCATCTCTCATAGATTTACAAGGTGCATCGCTCTTACAAAAGCACTTGATTAACTTTAAAACATGTGGAAGAGCAAGAGTGACATTGCCTGGTCCAGCTTTTGGAAACAGAACTGTCACTGCATATCTATCCATACTGCAGTGGATCAAGCGGTAGTGCCTCTAGATCCAAAGAAATTTACCACACACGTATCTGAAGATGTACACATTTGATACTTGATATAAATACTTCAGTTGGTGGTGAGGAGTTGAGCTCAGGTGTTGATGTGGTGTCTTTACTAGTTTTCTTTGCTCATGATTTTTGCCATGATTCCAACTAGGGGGCACAGTTTGTATGTGCATTGTATACAGACATTAATTTGTTGGCCTGATCAATGACATTAGGCACTGATGTCACCAAGCAGAGAGAGAAAGTATTCAGTTTGCAGAATCTTCAACATGGTGCCTTTGCTGAGACCAAAATAGGAAGCTAGCATATCATAGCAAGACAGCACATGGGCAGTAATCCTGGTACTGCTTTGCAGTGTCATGGATGTCTATTTCATCTCACTCTTGGCCTGAGTTCCATAATCACAAAGAATGTCAGGTCTTGTTCAAGGTAATTTTGCAAGAGTAAGAAAAATATGTCAGTGTTATCTGATAAAAATGATATTCTCACCAGTTTCTCTTTTGCAACCATCATCATTTGTTGTACATGGATGTTGTCAGCTTCCTCAGGCAAGGTGGCTATATCTTCTGTGCTGATCACCACACCTCTCTGGTGTATTTCAGTTAGGATGTTGTCTCCACCTGTGGTAACTAGCTTATATATTTTTGTGTGCATTGTTGTGAAACTTAGTGTCTTGAATGAGTTCTGTACAAATTATGTCAGACCATTGTCTCCTCTAACAGCCATATTGGGTCAGATCCATGATCCATCTAGACTAGCATCCTGGCTTCTCACAGTGGACGGGGCCAGATGCTGTAGGCTGGTCCCAATAGCCATTAAGACAACTTTCCTAGGAGGTAGCTGTGTACTTGTACTCAACTGATGCATTCTGCTTTCTCCTATAGCTTTGTCTTGTGATACTTTGTGATGAAGTTTTTATACCTTTCATAGGTAAGGTATGCAGAAACCTATTGCTAGCATGTGTTCAGTGTAGATTCTAAAACTGGTCATAGAGTCCTTGATGATATTACTCGTAATCCAGGCCTCCTGGGATAGTCTCCTGAATATGCAAAAGTCAGGGCAAGCTGCAAAACTGAGAGCCAAACTCTCCAAACACTGACAAGTGGTACTTAAACCAGTCTCCCAATCAGTCACAGAACATGCTTCTGATTCCCCATACTGGTCATCATGACACAAAACAAAATAGAAACAATCCCCTTTATTGCACATCAGCTCCTATGGTCCCTGACTAGCCGTTGGGTCTTTTTTTTAAAAAAAAAAAAAAAGAAAAAGAAAAAAAGGCTTTCCTGACCCCAAAGGGCCAGCCGCATTACACAGAACAATATAGACTTGGATCTTACCCAAAATACCACGCTACCAACAAATCCTTCAGTAACTAAAACTAAAGGTTTAATATAAAAGGCTATATATACACTTAGAAGGTTAGTTCAAATTAACTGAATTTGAACTAATTAATTTGAACTAAAAATGATTAGTTTGAATTAAGTTAATTCAAATTAACATGGCCACACTAGGAAAACCAATTCAAACTAGCATGTCCATGGACAGGACTTGCTAGTTCGAATTAGGAGAAGGGCACCGTAGGAGGAAGAAGGTGAAAAAGTGTTCATTCAAATTAATGGTTAGTTTGAATTAAAATGGCTACATTGGGTTAATTTGAATTAATAAGTTTGAATTAACCTTTACTTCGAAGTTAAGCAAGGTTTTATAACTTCAAAATAAGCTTTCATTGATTAGAACTAAGGAAAAACTTAGTTCAAATTCATGAAAGCCAGTGTAGCCATGCATTATTTTAATTTGAATTAATCCTCATTCATTCAAATTAAATTGTAAGTGTAGACATACCTAAAGAAAAGAAACAAAATATGAGAGATGTTAGGTTATGTCTACACTGAAGAATGCTAGCTTGAACTAAGTTAGTTGGAATTAATTAGTGCAAACTAATTTTGATTAATTTGAACTAACTTAATTCGAACTAGCAAGTCACAACTAGAAGCCTAAATCGAACTAGCATGTCCATGCACAGGATTTGCTAGTTCAGCTTAGGAGGAGGGCACCATGGGAAGTGTGGCAACATAGCACTTGAGAAGGGCCATCCCCCAACCCAAACCCATAAAAAGAGGAAGGCACTTCTTCCCTGGTGCTATACACCCTGGGAGGAAGAAGGTCAAACCATGTTCAATTTGAACTAACAGTTAGTTCAAACTAATGCGTCTACATTGTGTTAGTTCGAACTAATACGTTTGAACTAACAATTAGCTCAAATTAAAGGCACGTTTTACTATTTTGAAGTAAGCTTTCCTTAGTTCAAACTAATGAAAGCCAGTGTGGATGTGCTTATGCAATAATTTAGTTTGAATTAATCTTCATTAATTCGAACTAAATTCCCAGGGTAGACATGGCCTTAAAGGGTTAAAGTGAACCAAAAACATACAAATGATTTAGAGTCCATATAAAGCAACTCCTAGGAAGAATTTGAAGTTTCCAGGTTAGTTCAATTCCTCTGGTAGACACCCAGCACCTGGATGGGCTTCAGTCCTTTGTCCTATCACAGAGGAATAGTTCCAGGGATAGGTGTTGGTTGAAGACTGAAGACAAAATGGAGATGAGGCTGCTGCCTTTTATCACCTCTCGCCTTCCCCATCCTGTGCAGAGTCTTTGCAAATCAAAATGGAGTTGAGTCACATGGACAAGTCCTAGTGGCTCAACAGGTTTCTCCCTTGGCCCACTCTACCTTGGAGCTTCCTTAATGGGCCATTAAGGAGACAATGGTTTGTAGACATCTTGTCATGGGAGTGTCCCAGTGTAAGCTGTGGCCTCCCTCAGAGCCGGGGTCAGAGGAATGGCCTGAATGCCACCCCTGGTCAGACTGGGGAACTGCAGGCACCAGGACCCAGAAAAAGAAGGGCGGGGCCAAGGCAGGAAGAGGAAGTATAAAAGCCCCAGCCAGCAGCTCAGTAGGGGTTGAGCTGCTGAAGGGAAAGGACATGCCTGCAGGGAGGTAGCCAGAGGGAAGTTGCCCAGCCTTGGGCACCCAGAGAACCCAGCCTCCTCTGGTAGGCAGGCCATACAGCCCACCCAGCCTCCCAGGACTGGGTGACTAGGAGGGGAACCCCAAACCTGCCAATTGGGAAGGGCACCCCAGGGCCTGCAGGGGCCCTGACCGGCTGCCCTGTGCTGAGATTGACCCCCAGCCACCTGAGGAGATGGACATAGACCCCTACATCCCCTGCAACCGGGAGGAGCTCCCCTTGGCCGAGGAGGAACCTCTGGCAATGTATGGGCCGAACACCCTGGAGGAGCTGCCCAGAGTGGAAGGGCCAGAGGAACTACTGGACCTGCTGCCCAAGGACAGGGAGGGGTTCACTAGGATCCTACAAGAGAGACCCCGGGGATGGCTACCCCCTCTGGAAATAGGTACCCAGGGCTGGGTTGGAGGAAGTAGCTCAGAGAGGGCAGAATGCTGGGCCATGCCATAGGGCAGCATGTTTCAGTTGGAGTCCTGCTGATCCAGAGGCAGAGCCCTTCTGTCGTTGCCTAGGGCCCTGGGCTGAGACACAGTGGAGAGGGTGGGCCTGCATCTCCTTCCTCAACCCCCTTTTCTTGGCTAAAAGCAACTCAAGTAATCCCTGACTGCCCAAGCCGTCCATAGACTTTGTGCTTGTCTCGCCCAAAGGTGATGGCCGACCACTGGAAGGGACACCCCCTGCAGCTAATTCCCTGGAACCACCAGTTGGGGGCGCTCTCCCCATAGGCTGGAGAGGGCCAGTGGCCTACAGCCAGAATCAAATAACTTGAAACACAAATAGAACTTACATATTCCTATCTTCTAATACAGATATGACACCTACATATAAACCATAGAATCATTCCTAGCAGATTATAACCTTTCTATTGGTACCAAACATGGCATATCACATACAGGTTATTGCAACTATGAAATGTTAATATGAAGAGCAATCATAAATGATCCCTTAAATCCGGACAGCATCACAGTACTTACTAACCAATGCAGAACTATCAGCGACTATGCAGGCAACTTCTTGCAAAGCATACTTGCTCTGTCTACAGCTGCTTCTTTAGGTTAAATTTGACCATAGCAATCCTCATGTCACTGGTGTCAATGAACATTGCTGCTGGTGCAGGAACCAACTCACACGACAAAATATTCTTGATGGTAATATCTCGTGAATTTGCTTGTAGGCTTATCACTTGGAAGATAAAATTAATCTCAAATACCTTTGCTGGAACAACCTATACATGCTTTTTTATCACATTCCCTACCTCTACTGTCCTTGGTATTATGTTATAGCAGTGGTTCCCAGCCTTATCAGTAACACGGCACATTTCAGTGAGACAATTCCACAACACACCCACTTTTTTCAGCTGAATTGATTGCTCATAAACATCACCTTTAGTGGTACAAACAGCATAGTGGTTAGCACTTCTAGTTCATCTGCAGACAGCTGTGGGTTCAAGCCCCAGGGGGTTGGACTTGATAATCTCATGAGGCCCCTTCCAACCCTATGATTCTATTCTACTTATGTTTACTATAGTTATGGTCTTACTAGAGTGATTTGCAACATAGTGCACACAACAAGCTAAAGAAGGAAAAAATGCATTAATGTTTCAAATTCACTGGAAAAAAAATACACATCATCTTAATTTTGCCCTTTGGCCACCTGCATTTAGAATGTTCACGTTTTAGAATCAAAAGACTAATGCCTTGCTTTTAATTTGATGACTAATTTTCACATTTCATGAGTTGTAATTTTGGTTTAAGAGGAAACACTATTTGTTTTACATTAATTTTCATTACCTTTGTACAAAATTTCATAGCACACTTGGACAGTTCTCATGGCACACCAGTGTGTCATGGCACACTGGTTGAAATGCACTGTGTTATAGCACCCTGTTGGCCAACTATGTTCAGATTTTTGCATGTGATGAATTCCAGTTGTAAGTGACTGGTGGTGGTGTCACTTTATCAATGATGGTGTTTATTATTGCCTCTAGGTGCTTAGTGGGGTCTAAGAGATTGGTGCACAGCTCTGGCTTCTGACTGATGGCTTCTTTGTCCATAGTATCTGAAGCCATCCTTGACTTGTCAAACTGCAAATAAGTACTGATAGCTAGCACAGAAAATAAATAACGAGAAGCATAAAAAGTGAAAAGAACAGGTGACTGTGTGTTTCTGTTATAATCTCTTAATGTTTATAACTGCCCAATATTTGAAAATTAATTCTTATGAGTGAATCTACATAAGAATCTGTTAAGTGAACATATCTAAGTATTCAGGAAAAACAAGCACCATGTTCCAGCAGGAGGAGACATATACTGAGAGGGTATACTGCTAACACAATCACTCATGTGGACCTAACTGTTCCCTCTAGCTAACTAGGTTACATAACAAAATATTGGTGTGAAGTTTTTTATTAAAAATAATTGAAATTCAACAGAAATGGTTTCACTATCACTTAGCTTGTAAATCAGGAGGGATGTGGTAATAAGTGATCATATTTCAAAATGCTCAGCAACAACAAGATGCCATCAGGCAGTTTATTTCAATTTTGTGTTTTGAAATTCAGAATAAAAAAATACACAACAAACATTGCATGAATCCTAAAATAAGGTACTGCAAAAACTTGCATTTGATTATTGGATTGTTTATGTTGAACCCAATATCTTGTGTTTGACTAGACATACATAGCAGAAAAGCATCCAGTCTTAAGAATGCATTGCAAAAGAAAAGAATAAAATGCCTAATAAATATGCAGAAACTGCTGACTTTAAATTATGTTTTTAAATTATTTTAAAAAATGGATTTTCTCAAAATTTGAATTGTTTTTCCTTGCTCAGTAAGGTCACAGAAGAAGTACAATTTGAAATTTCAGTTTTTGAGTTATGCAAACAAATTATTTTCTTAACGTAGGGGAAAGTGTTTTTCCCCTCCAATGTACCTAATTAAAAATAACTGGACCAATTTTGTTCAAACTGCAAATACATTTAAAAAAAAGGCTTTGGTTGAGGTCAGATATAGGAAATAACAATCCAAAGGGAATTTTTACAATAGAATGAAGGCGTAAGACTAGGAGTTGGAATTAATCCATAATCTACAAGGGGAAGTTAGTGGAGTTGATGTTGTATCAGTTTATATCAAAGATCTTATTATAACTCATAATATTTACGGCACGAGTCTAGTGTGTATTAGAATGATTTTTCATTGATATTTATAAAATGCTTTGAGATCCTTGGATATAAAATAATATACAAATTTAGATTATTGTAGTAATATTTACAATACTGTTTGTCTGAGTGGAGAGGTGTTGGAATTCTCAGGTAGTGAGAAAGTTAAAAGCAATGATTTTATCTTTTAGAAAACATAAAAAAAAGTAAAAAAACTACTCTGTGGGTAATGGACCCACAGAGTAGTAATTTATGGATTCCAGTTATGAATACAGTGTATGTTAACATTTACTGAGAATGAAGTAGTTTACCATCTTTACTGAGAATAAAGGAAGTTGAACTCATACAAATTTCAAAATTTCTTCTTTGCCCTTTAAAAATCAGCCTGCCCTGAATATGCTCCAAATAAACCCTTTATACTTTCTCACAGGAGCAGGAAGAGTGAATTTGCAGATGAAGTGAAACCTGCTACAGATACTGAACTGTTGCATTTGAGCACATGCCTTCTACCACAGTCTTGTAAGAAGGGAAATATATCAGAAAGGACTTTGAACATACAGTGGGAGAGCAGCACTTCCAAAGTGTTTTTCTGGTGTGTCGGAGATTGTGGAAACCCTTCTGTACAAGAATAGCACAGATGAGATTCTGTGATACTAGTTTGGGTGGAGGGATAAGAGAAAGAATCAACAGCTCTCCATGGCAAGCACCCCGCTACAGAGAGTGCACATTTCAGCAGTACTTAAGTGCAGTTGTGATTTTGATAGAACTAGCAGTATCTAGCGTCTGAGCTGCAACTCCACTCCACACCCAGGAGGCAGAGTGAGGGAGTCATAATGGCAGCACATCGTCTTGGGAGAGTCCTCAAACATGAAGGCTGGTAGATAGCTAAGAGATTTCTAACTAGCTTTTATCTTCAAGCTCGGAAAACTGGCATTATTTAGAAGTTTCATTTACTGATGAAGAAATTGTTGCCTCCCTACCCTCCAGAGAGAAGTGTTCAACATGCCCATACATGCTCTTGCACAGGCATAAATGTTTAGCAAAACTCTTGACAAAATGGCAAATATGAGTCACTGCAATATATAGTACTTACAAACTTTGCTCACTCAGTGTGGTAACAAACCTCTCTCCTAAAATCCACTCTGAATTTGTTAAATGAGTCCCCCAATATATAAATAAACAAATAAGTAAGTCGATTGATCACTCTTAAGAGATTCTCAGCTGTTACCCAGGCCTCTTCAGTGAGAAGGAAACCCAGGTTTCACAGGTGAAAGTCTGGTCCTAGGCATTTTGAGAACTGAAAAATTTCAGTTTCAGTGGCAGCCCTTTAATTAACATGGACCTCATGCTTTCAATGGCAGAGGGCCTAGTAGGAGTGTGAGTAGGTACAATGGATAATTCATGATGTCTTAACATGTTTTTAGTTGTTAGATAAACATTAAGGAACCCTCTATGCCATGTCTGCAACCTGTGGCTCCGGAGGCACATGTGACTCTTTGACTGCTTCCTTGTGGTTCTGGGTTCCTGGCTCCAGGCCCCCACCCTTCACAGGGAGACTCTGCATGTAGCTTATGCCAGGCTCCAGGCTCCCCCCTGCCATCAGTGGACCTAGCAAGAGGCCCACTCCTGGTTCTGAGTTCCCCCACCACCAGGAGACCCTGCAGCAGGTGCCCTGGCCCAGCTCCTCCCATCTTCTACCAGGAGGTTACACCCATTACAGCTCTCAAAACTCTTTGCTTATTGAAGGAATTTTAAAAAATGGCTCTTCTAATCTTTTGGGTTGCCAACCCCTTATAAATACAGTCATGTAAGGGGAACCTGGCTTCAACAGTATCCTCTTTCTACTTGGTTATAATACAGCAGCACTAAGTAGTGCACATAGAACCTTATCTGTGCTCCACAACAGAACTAGAGCATGGAAATGTTTTTAACCAGGCCTGGATTAACCCAGTGGTTCTCAACCACTGTTCCCTCTAAGCTGTGCGCATGTGCGCATGCACACAGGTCATGAAACCTGTGCACACGATAAAATAAACTGCACACAAAAAAATTCAATAGTGCTAACATTGGTGCTCACAAAGAAATGTTTTTGCGCATACAAAGAAATTGTCTGCGCACACAGTCTACGAGTAATTAGAGGGAACAAATCTCAACCAGTGTGTTGGGATACATTATTGTGTGACCACACAGTAGTAAGTGTGTTACAGAGAGTTGGGGAGATGGCTGGATTCAGCTTGGGGTGGGTGGGCTAGTGTGTCCTGAAAGGTCATGATATGCTACCAAGTGTGTCACTATTTGCAACAGGTTGAGAGCCACTGGATTAACCCATCACTAGACCCTTGTCATACATACATTTCTGGGTCCCTAACTTATGATATAAATAGCAACAGACAGTATATGGAAAGGTCTCATGATTTTTCATTCCAGCATGTATCCTATATAATCTCTCTAGGTTTTTGCACATTGCTCATCAGTTGTGTTGTCTGAGCACTTTCCACATTTTCGCCCCAGAGTCTTAGGTCCTAAAAGCACTTTTATATGTCTTCATCTACAGTCCATTAACAATCATTGTAGCTGCTCCTGAGCAACTGACTGAGAAATTTACGGATGATGACAATGGAAGAAGTGTTCTTTAATTACAAATTTTAATATACAGGTTCTCCTTTGATCCAGTTTTGTATGTGGGACACAACAAAGACTAGTTAAAAGTTCCCAGCTATACTATTCAAAAAGGGCACTGATCAGCAGCCTGTATGAGGATTCCCTTTTTATTTGGCAAGCAATTTGCACAAAAAATTGTTTTTTAGTTTGATCTTGGAGTTATTAGTTTTTGTGCATCAACTACTTTAAAATATTATCCTTATTCTAATTTGCCAACATTCTGAGTGCAGCATAAGACAAATGTTATGGTCAGAGTAAAGTAACTCAGAACACTGGGAAAAAGCTACTCAGCTGTCAGGAAGATTATGATTTACAGGCTTGTTTGTAGAATACTATGATTTCAGGTACTGTTATAATGTATAGGGAAATTTATATAAGACATCACCCATATTGGGCAATCTCCTTTTTAATGCCCCAAAGTGTACAGTTCTGCCCTATATTTTCTTAATGAAGTAGGTTTGCTAATAAAAGATTCCATTAAGACAAGTATTTTTCTTTACTTGTAGGAACAGACACGATGTCCCCTCTGAAATACAAGATACTTAGAAATTAACTTCTTTCAACATACTAGGAATTTAAAATGTTGTATTACATATATGCAGACAAAGAAAATTTTCATTTAATTACCTTTAAAACCCTCCAGCTCTGTTCCTCATGAGAAATTTGTATATAAAAAGGAAAGACTAAAAATAAAGTACACCACATGTATTAATAGTAAAAATTTGCTGGCATATATATCCCTTCATATTTTGCAACTAAATTAGCTTTGTACTCTTAAACAAACCCCTGAATTATACCTAATAAAAGCTGTGCTACTGAGTGTAGAAAATGTATAGTACATTCATTCTGACACAATTATTAAGATTTATAATCTAGAAGAGAAGGTGTAATAAAAAGTCTGTAGGTAAAGATTCAGTGCAGCGTTATGACAATGAACATACTATAAAGCAGAAAATAATTAAGAATATATTCCAAAATGCTGCATAAATATATAAAGTCATAGAAAAACATATGACATAGTATTTGAGAAATAGTGTGCGATATTATTAAAGATTTCATTAGAATAGAACCTTAACTTTTACCATTTACTGATTTTTTCAGTGTTAAACTGAATAGATTTGCATTCTATTAGATCTCCTCGCCGCCCCCAAACAGCTTAGTACAAAACAATCAAGCACCATCTAGTGGCAATATCTTATATATCATTTTAAGTCAGAACCAGCCAGTTCAAAGTTCAGACTATACTACCTGGTCATTAAATGGACAAGATCACAAAACTTGCTTTAGGTTTTAATATTTTTATTTTGAGCTTGAGATAGTCTAGGCATTAGTGAGTTTTGGAAATTAGATTATATTGGTTTTGGTGATGGTGCTGCTATATATGCTTCTGTGGGAGAGTTGCTATCTTTAGGAGATCTTAAGTAAGGTATTTCTATCTAAATGATCCCATTTAAAAGCGTAAGAGAAGAGAGTTACAGACCATATTATTATAAGTTCAACAGTGACAGACAGGCTGATATTAATTGCACTTGATAAATTAATTTTATGCCTAATACTTACCAGTTAGCAAAGAACAAGGAAATATGCATTGGATTTTTAAAGATATTTAAGCCTCTAAAGATGCAGTTAGGTACTTTAGCCTAACTACAGCTTTAGACACTCTTGTGGGATGTATAGATTCCAGGCTGGCATTGCAACCACAATGCAGCTACTACCAACCACAGGGGTTAAAGTAAGCCAGAATGTGCCAGATTTAAAAATAGTGGGCCCCAGAACGCCGCGTTCTGGCTCTATTTTCTATTTTTAGGGGCCTGCTGAATGCTGAGCCCCTAAAAAATAGTAGACCCTGGAACACCATCAACCTTGTTAAGCTGACTTAAGGCTATCTTTACACTGAAGACAGCATAGACACACCACAGGAGCATTGCTGGGCCCCATCCCCTGCCCCCATGGCTTGATCTGGTACCAGCCACCACCAGCATGTAGTTCAGTACCTGATCCAGCCCCTGCTGCCACTGGCAAGTGGCTCAGAGCTGGACTGGGCCCCAGGGTGGGGCAGGGGGCTTGGCCCAAGCCTGGGCCCTGGCTCCTGCCTCTACATAGGTTGACTTAAGTCAATCTTAAGGGCAGATGTTATTAAGTTGACTCAAGCAACCACTTGAGTCAACTTAGTGTAGTGGCTAGCACCTCTACTTAACATGCAGAAAGTCCTAGGTTCAGCCCCCAGGGGGTTGGACTCAATGATCTCATGAGGTCCCTTCCAGCCCTATGATTTGATTAGATTAGTACAAGCCCAATTTGGACATGGAATTCCTTAGGTTGACTTAAGGGAGGTTAAGTTGACCTAAGGCTCCAATGTAGACATACCCGTTTTTACAATGTGAGGCCATGGATCAGTGTGGTTGAACTCTCTACTGGCTAATCAATTTGTTATTTGAACTAGAGGTGAAGATACAAACCCAGTAGGATAGTTCCTCCCTGGATCCACTCAGCAGGGATTCAGGGTGTGTGACTGGGAATCAGAGAGGCAGGAGGATGGACTTTATCTGTAGTGTCATTTCCACCAACGCAATAGGGATTCCAGACTGTTGAGTCTGCCCTGAGGAGAGAGGATAGGGAAGCAGCCAGCAGGAGAGTTCCTACAGCATGGCTCTAATGGAGCCCTCGGCAGCACAGACAGCTGTGGAGGCACAAGGCCCCAGTGAGCTCATGGGAAATATGGCAGTTTGGGAGGACTGTCTCTACTTGTTTCACAGGTGGTGGGCGAATCTTCCTCCCCTAAAGGAATTCCATCAAGGGAACTTCATACAATGGCCTGTTTCCTTATGTCTAATTCATTATTTCCACATAGGAGACAATCTGGTCCTTGGAAAGGTACTCCCTGTCTGGCCTCCAAGCTATTGGTCAGGTGAGGTCTTCTGTCTGAAGGAAGGGGTATACAAACACCATACTGGAGAAGGTGCCGCTAAGGAACCATTCTGGGCCCAGTTAGCCACATCCCACTGCACCTGCAAAGGCTGCACAAGCTAGAGAAAGAAGGAAGCAATCAAGGAAGTCAACTGCACAGTAGCCTCTGACAAGGTGTACCAGCCCTTTCTGCCTCCTCCTCCCTCAGTGTCCAGAAGGGCCACTCTCCATCATGCAGACTGCATGCTCTCTGGCAGAAAGTGGGGGTTAAAAGCAAGAGCACCACTGGCCCAGGAAAAGACCCAGGGCTTGGCGCACTGGAATTTGGGGCTTGCGCACCACTGCCACAGGCAACCTGGCAGCAGACTTGGGGCTCAAGCCCCCTAAGCCCAGCACCAGCAACACCCCTGGTCAAAAGTCCAGTAGAGGCCTCAATTCAGGGTGAGACTGTAGACAGTTTGAAGATTTATATAAAATTTTTAAGGGTTTGTAACAGTCAGTGTTGTGTTGGGTAAACCAAGTTTGAATACTCAATCTAACTTGCTATTGAAACAAAATGGGGTTTCTGGCAAAACAAAATGGAAACCGCTTTTGAGTGACACAGAAACTTCTAGTTCCTGTGACTGACAGTTAATGTTGCGATCTTGGCAGTTATTCTAATTGTTTATGAATATGTAACATGCAAGTTCTGTACAGGAGCCAATGGGAACACGCATGCAAATGTTAGAATGTATAAATACTGGCTGTTTCTGTCGATCGGGGTCTCACTACATTGGAATAGGGGACTCATTTGTGATCACAAATGTAATAAAGGGAAGTCTTTTTCACTCTTGGTGTGGTTATTGGCTCTGATGGCACCAAGTCAATCCTGGGACCTGAAATTCTGGTAACAAGAGAAGAGAAGAGAGAGACTCAGTCTCAGAGCCCACCAGTAGCAGTGCTGGGCATTGCTGTTTGTTGAGCGATAACATGCTCACTGAGGCCTCGGGACTGCAGGGGGTGTGCGCTGCTCTGTAGTGATCCTTGTGGAGCCCTGCCATGCCCAGAGGGGTTCCAGGACCGTGTTACTGCCCAGCAGCACAAGCCCAAAGTTTTTTGGCACCCCAGGCACCTGTGATTTTGGCTCGTCCCCCTGCTCTCCATGAGCAGCTTTGGGTGAATCGTGGGCTGGGCTGGCCTGAAGCCAGCCAAACTGCAAGCCAGCACAGGAGCTCCTGCCCCCTCCTTCCACTCAGTCCTCCTAGCCTCTCCAAGCTTATCTCTAACCCCCCCTCCCCGCCCAGCACTTACCTTTACTTCAGTGGGGAGCAGAGCCAGCCGAAAAAGCTTCTTGCCTTGCTGGGCACTGGGCCACATATATATTTGGCACCCTAGGTGACAGCCTAGGTTGCCTCTATGATAAGACCGGTCCTGTTGCCCAGCGTGATATTTTGTGGCCTGCACAGGATGAGAATTGTACCAACCTTCGTCTCCCATTAATAGTTTTCTTCCCTTCATTTCCTCAGCACCCTAGCCTCTCACCCATGTGCTTTCTTTGGTGAATACCCAATAGTCAGTAATGTATGAGGACCTGATCCAGCTCCTATCAGTGATGCCAATGAAGAGGGGTGGGGGACACCCCCCCCCCAGCTACTCCAAGTTTTTTGCACTTGCTTAAAGTTCCACAGGCTGCAGAGGCAGGGGAACGGGGAACATGGCCTAGCCACTTTTAAGTAGCAGCCCTTTACTAAATCAGCACATCACGGATGGTGAGGTTGAGAGTATCAGTCTAGCTATGTGGTCATTACACTACTGAAATTTTACCTGGCTGCCCTTCTGTACAGATGGAAGGGTGGCTGAACTAATTTTCAGGAAATGGTATTGTGACCATCTATGCCAAGTCACAGCATCAATCAGATTTGTCCTGGATGCCTGGACATCCAGAAGCAGGGGTGGGTTGGACAACGTAGGGGTGTGACCTGGCAAATAGGACATCTGTTCCTGTAAAGCAGTGTGTAAGCATGCCTGATGGTGAGTGCCTCGGGGTGGGGGTGGGGGGTGCTGGTATAATTCCCATCCTGGGCAAGTCCCAAAGACTTGTGCGTGGCCTCAGGTCATCTGTAATGCAACTACTTAAGAGCTTTGGGGATGCAATGGAGTCCAATGAACCATGTGGGCTGAGCAGGAAGCAGTTCAGAAGCCCTTCAGGGTGTGGCAGGACTTTCAGGACAGTTGTCACCCCCAGGGCTCTGTCCCTTTTGGTGGAGTCTCCCTCCTCTACTGTCTTGCCCTCTTCTGAGGCCTCTGCTGTGCTTTTGAGTTACACGTCCTTCCAGGGCATGTGCACGTGTATGAGGGGAAGGAGCCTTTCTGGAAGCTAAGGGCTCCTCCTCTGGCAGGAGGGGCTGGTACACTTCATCATGGGGAATCTATTGACAACTCAACTCCTGGCAGCACTGGCTCATGCATTGTGTGGGTAAGAGAGGGATGAGTGTGGCTACACCATCACTGCATATAGTTCCAGGACTGTCATTTGAGCACCTTTCATTAGGTGCTAAGGACCCAAGGGGAAGGGTCCCTTGTAATGTCTTTGGACAATGCATCGTACAATACGGGTCTAGCCACTAAGGTAATGAAAGCAATAAACAATAATAATGAATACTAGATTCATTTTTATAAAGTAAACCAATTCAACATTGTATTCTTATCTCTATAGCTGGTGCAACAGATGCAGAAAAAAAAGTATTGCATAGGATTTTTTTTCTGTTTTCAAGTTTGCAAAGTGCTTCAGAAATTGGAAAAATTTTATAATAGTCAAAGTTTTCAAAGAAATAATTTGCTAAAGCTTTTGCTATTTGGATAGCTGTGAAACCGTAATGAAAAATTCCCTTTCTTTTTAAAATTTTTAATTGTTGGTTGTATTTGAGCACATAAGTCATTTAGTATTGGTGCCAACTTGTGTTGACTGAATCTACTATATGAAGTCAAGAGTTTTCATAAGGCATTCTGATTCATTTTCTCAGAGGAAGCAGCTGTATTTTGCATGCTGTTGCTGAACTTCAATCAAGTTGTTCTGCTAGAACAATGCTTAGGGTGTGGTGTGGGGAAGTTCTGTACATGGTGCGCACAAACATTAACAGCAACTGAGCCTGTATTAGCTTTTGTACAGCATTTCCACAGGGTTTTTCTGGGAATGACATATTCGACCTCATGTATGTGCAGTCACCCACTTCCCATCCAGAGATCACCTGTCCTTCAGAACAAACAAGGAGTGTGGTGGCACTTTTAAAGATTAACAGATTTATTTATTGCATGGGCTTTTGTGGGAATTTCACTTCATCAGATGCGTGAAGATGGGGAACTTAACAGAAATTACATCTTCAAGCATCTGACAAAGTGGGATTCTCTCCCATGAAAGCTGATGTGATAAATAAATTTGTTAGTCTTTAAAAGTGGCACCAGACTCCTCATTTGTTTTGTTGGACTAGACTAACATGGCTACCCCTTTGGAACCTGTTCTTCAGCGGTGTTTTGCAAGTGACAGGGGGTGTGATCATGCAACAAAATGCTTCTGTTTGCTCACCTAAAGACATTTAAGCCTCAGATTGTTAAATACTAAACACACCTAGACACAACATTTGTTTGTATATTAACTGCACACAAAAGAATGAAAGGAATTAGTACTCTTTCAGCAAGAGAATAGAAAAATAAAGATGTACTTTATATCTCTTCCTTCTTCATGGGATGACCCTTTTCAAGTTTGTTTAAATTGCCTCATGCCAAATGAAGATCAAAGTCAACAGTGTTTTTAAAATAATCAGTCGAGGGATTAATTACAACCTGTTGTTGCTCATGGAACTGATCTTAGAGTGAAAGTTAGGACCTTTCCAAACATTTTAGGAGCTACATAAAAAACTAGAATGTAGGACATATTCTGTATAGGACAGCCGTCTAATTATAGGACTGTTTCATGAGACACAAGATGAATGGTAAATTTAATTAGAAACCCCATTTGATGCTACAAGTGGCAGAACAGAATAGAATATTACTCTTGAATGGCTAAGTCATTACAAAAGGCGATTTCCTCTCAATCATCCTTCTCAGCTATTGGTTACAGCTCTTGTTTCCATCTTCCTCACTATTTGAATCAAACCAGCTTGTCCACTTTGCAGAGACAGGCTAGCTAGCGGTCTACCCATCTGGACATGTGTGAATTAACCTTGTGACTCACCCTTCTTTGTACCTATATATTTACAGCTAACATGCTATATTTTACATTTCATGCATCTGATGAAGTGGGATTGTGCCCACAAAAACACAAGATAAATAATTTATTGGTCTTTAAAAGTGCCACAGGACTCCCTGTTTAAATGGCAGAAAATTGGTCTACTGACAAGTTAATGCTTCTCACACTGCTTATACTGAAGAGAAAAATGTTTATATCTCATGTTCATTTTTGTGTCAATGAAAGGGTAAAGTTAGATTTATCATAATATAATGTGATTAAACGGAAGAGTTTCCCAGGTAAATCACAACCCTCTAGGCCAAATTCCTGAATCTCTGGATTTGATATTTTGAAACCTATATTTTGTGTTAGTTAAAATATGAAGTATACATTATTGAAAACTGAGTGATGAATAGCTGCATTGTTAAGGCTAGAACTTGTACACAGATTCAATTAGAAGGCTTATATTTTAGACTCTGAGCATTTAAAATAATAAAAATTGTTTGGCTAGAAAGTTACCATACTTTACACTGAATATCAAGTTGAATTCTGCTCAGAAACTGAACATTGTACCTATTCAAACGTTCAAAATAGGTATATGTTGTTTAACAGTTGTACATAGGCAATATTTGGTAAAACAGTTTGCCCTCTGGTGGCTGTTGGTAGGTAAGACAGAAGACAAAGGTCTTCCGGTTCTTCATTATCCCCACTGCAGTGAAGCTGGTGAAGAACTTCTGTGCTAATGGAAGAGAAACACTCCAGCAAGCAGCATTTAGTAATTCAGCAGGAGAAGCTCTCTCACCAACATCAAGCTGTGCCTTCAAGCACTTATGTTGATGTAAATTGTATTGCTCAGGGGGATGGAACACTCATACCCGAAAGCCATGTACATTTTCCCAACATAAGTAGTAATGTGTAAACATCACTTTAGTCAGAGTCTATGGCCACAAGAGATGACCATTTCATCTTTGTATTTGACCTTCAGGGTGCTAGGGATGAGCCAGTGTGGCACTGGCTTGAGGCACCAAAGCTTAGGGCACCAAAGCCTGTGCTCTGGGCTGACCTGCCCCACCTCCAGGATGGGGAAGAGCCAGCCCAGGGGCAGAGCAGACCAGCCCAGAGGCTGGGCTCTGCTCTCTCACCCCTCCCCTGGGCTGGCTGTTCTTCCCAAAGGGTGGGGAGGACCAGCCCAGGAGTGGGGCAGGAGAGCAGAGCCTAGCCCCCACACTGTCCTCTGCCCCTTGGGGGAAAGTGTCTGGCTTAGGGGAGGGGGGAATATGAGGCCAGCACCTGAAAGAGCATGTGTCACCTCACAACCACGGCCCACCCCATCCAGTGTCCCATATCTAGCCATGGCCGTATCTGATGGTTCAGAGGAAGATTTTTTTTTTTTTTTAAAAAGTCCTTATGGACTACACAGGGGCAGAGGAAAATCCCTTCCTGACCCCTGACAATGGCCATCTGAAACCCTGAAGCATGAGTTTCAGCATCATGAGACATAAATCAGACGTGAACCCCAGAACTGTTGTCCTGCCCCCCACCATCACAAGCAACCACATCACACAATTGCACTCAAATTTGCCCAGCTCTCTTAAAATTAGTTAAGTTGTTTGCTCCCAAAATGCCTTTAGGGAGGTTGTTCCAGAACCTCACTCCTCTGATGGTTAGGAGCCATCTAATTTCCATTTTCTTCCCATAGCCAGTTTATATTCATTTCCAGAGGAGTAGCCATGTTAGTCTGTGTACAGTAAAAACAACAAGAGTCCTGTGGCACCTTACAAACTAACAGATTTCTTTGGACATAGGCTTTTGTGGGCTCCAACCCACTTTGTCAGATATGTGTATCTGACGAAAAATATTGAATAAGACTGGTCCTAAGACTGATTCTCAAGGAACTCCATTAGTAAGCTTCCTCTAATCTGGAAAACCAGGATTCTAACTGCAGGTTTTGATGGTTTATATAGTAGTTACTTGTTCGAATATTTGTAGACAGAGCAGATGGAACTATGTGATATAGTTAATATTACAAATTTAATTCATTTTGTGGTTAGGAAACTGTTCTGTCTTCAGATTTTATATGTATGAGTTATTTAGCTTAGCCAAATCATCTTCAGACTATGTTTTGTTCAGGAACTATGACCTGTACCCTATTTCTTACAACAGGAGAGAGTGTTCATCAAAATCCTATAGTATAGTTTCTGCTTCAAGACTGGATACTTGAAACTCCCCCTTTCCTTCCACATTGGTTTAATGATTGAAGGGACAAAAATCAACTTTCAAATCATACGCAAAAAACCATATTTTTCCTATGTTATTAATAAAAACCTCAGTTTATTAAAAGTGAAATAAAAAGCCTTGTTCCTAAAGTTTAAAGACAAAGTAACTGAATGTAAAGGAAGTTTAAAGATGGAGTAAATTTGGTCTGGAAGTTCTGTGTCTGAGGCTCTGTGTTTGCTTAGACAAGTTTATTAAGACAACAAGCAGTTGTGTGGCACTTTAAGACTAACAGATTTATTTTTTGCATGAGCTTTCGTGGGAGAAGATCCCACTTCCTCAGATGCTTCGAAGTTCACCCATCTTTGAAGCATCTGAGGAAGTGGGATCTTCTCCCACGAAAGCTCATGCAAAAAATAAATCTGTTAGTCTTAAAGTGCCACACAACTGCTTGTTGTTTTTTTACTGGACTAGACTAACACGGCTATCCCTTTGGAAACTGACAAGTTTATTAAGGCATAAGTCAGGAGAGCTAGGGGTTTAGATTGATAAGCAGGTAGACTGTTTCTATAGATACAAGAGGTAATCCACGAAGGTTGATTATAAGACAATCCCTCCTCTCTGGACCCTGATGAGAAGCTATCACCCTAGTCTGGTAAACAGGTTGACGGGGGCTAGGTAGCTGAGGGGTCACAGGAGTCTGGCCACTCTCATTGGTCAAGGACAGTAACTGTTACCCAAATAAGCTGTAAACAACAACAGAGGCGGGCTAACTATATGTTGCCTATTAAGTATAATCTAATTATGTAACCTGCATATTAAAAGTAGTAATACCATGTATGGATTTTAGGCATGATGTAACTTGTTGTATTATGCATGAGCTTGTTGCATTATGTATATTGTATTTTGCATATTAGAAAGTATATATGACCTGTAGCCCCTAGACTGGGGGTTTTTGCTCAGAGAGGTTAGCTTCTTTTTGCTTCCCTCTGCTGCAGTTCCTTTTATTATTCAGCTGAATAATAAACTTTGAACCACAC
Organism: Podocnemis expansa; assembly: GCA_007922195.1. Lineage (NCBI taxonomy): Eukaryota > Metazoa > Chordata > Testudines > Podocnemididae > Podocnemis > Podocnemis expansa. The sequence goes on from ML681996.1 coordinate 7,803,750, forward strand.
CTTGTTCTCTGCCTATTGGAGTCTCAGCTGGGAACGGGCCTTCACTTGTGGGAAGGATTCGGGGTTCCCTTCCCAGGTTGGGAACCCGGACCAGTTTTTCCCTGACACTGAACTAAGGAAGTATGCTGTTCTTCGCTCCACATTTGCCTGCTTTTTGTTTTGTATCTCATCCTTTTCCATAATTTTTCTTCAAACTGTAAGCTCTTTGGACAAGGACCTATAATATGCATAGTGCACTTCTAGTTGTGTATAAATAATAATAATGTTAAGTAAGAAATCAGGGGGTTCTGCTAAAAATCGAATGAATTTTGATTAGAAACAAAAGGCTTTATTCCAATCATTTAAAATATGAACATATATCTCTGACCTGTTTAAGCTATGGCCTCAGTCCTACAAGGTACTTTCCCAGATCCAGCATAGCACTTAAGCACATGCTTAACTTTAAGCATAAAAATAGTCAATAGATGGCAATAGTAGTCCCACTGACATGTCAGCGTATTTTGCATATATACAGTTGAACCCTACTAGTTTACAAATCCAGTGTGAAACCCTGTTTTCTGCACATCAGTTTTTAAAAGAAAAAAAAGTGGAAGAACAGAATCAGTATTTGTGAGAGGGATTGATGTAAAAAGAAAAAGGGCCAAGTACATCTCTGGCATAACTTCTCTGCAGTCAGTGGTGCTTAAGGGATAAATTAGAACTGAGTGAAAGCTGCCCTAGGTTTGACAGTGGGGATACCACAGCCTGCTCTCCACAGCATAAGTGCCCCCACTGGAGAATGAAAAAGATAGGTGTAAAGGTTGCTGGGAGACTGCACTTCCCACCAGTACCAGTCTTCTTTCATCTGTCTCAGTGTTGTGCAACACTCTTAAACAAAAAGCACTGTAGTAGAGCCATGTATTGTTATACATATCTTAATGATTGCCAACTGACAAAAAGTCTGCTCTCTGGAACATTCAAAGGGGGTGGGAGGGGACATACTCTTATTTTTAACCAAGAATGCTACTGTTTGTTTTTCTAGAAGAATTCTCACTTCAAACAATGCAGCAGGCTGGCAAGAATGAGATATTTCCTATGGGATCGGTTCCTACTATTGTTTACAAGTCAAATACAAAGCTAGATAGTAATGGGCTGCCCCATTTCTAGTCATTTCTAGTTACAACAGGGAACATGTAACTGTGAAGAAAATGACTGCAAGAAATCCTTTCTCATAAGTATTGTGGCAAGAAAAGCATTTAGAAAACTCTAGGTCTTTTCCAAATAACTTTTTTTCTTAGTCAACTTTTTATCATCATCTCAACTTCATTTCCTAAGAACCAAACGTCTAAGCCACTCTTCAGCTTAATATTTTGCTACTGTTGTATTTTCACCTTTGTTCTCTAAAATTGTTGGCCCCGGGGGGAGGGGGGGAACACTGGAAACTTCTGCAGCCTAACCTTGAAGCACACAACAGTTTGTATATTTTGTTAACACTGCTGTCATTTGAAGTGTTGAGGCAAACTCTATTGTTTGAACTCTTTCTTTGGAGACACATAATACATGTTTATACATACATACTTGTATACATAGTTGTTGTAGGCCAAATACTTATGTAAATATACCCCAATTGTTTATAGTCTTTATTGGAATGGGTGAGGCTACATGTGTACATTGCTACCATTTCTCTTTTCATTATTACTCTAAATATTTGTATTATGGTAGTGCCCACCACAGAGTGGGTTCTGTTTTGCTGGGCATGGTATAAACATAGAAAAAAGAAACAGTCCCTGCTGTGGTTGGTTTACAATCAGAGTCAGTTTATGCTGGTTATTCCAGGCTAGAACTGCATAAAGTGTTGGACCGGAAATACATGGACCTTCAGAACTAGCTTTGGTTTGAATTTAACCTACATTCATGAATCAAGAAGTATGGGAGAGTAGTGAAGGGTGAGAAAGTGAGGGTGGAGCAGATGACAGCAAACCAGTTATGTGCCTTTATAGCACCAGGGAATTCCTTTAAAAATAGAGTCCTCAGTTGCCCCATTTATCTCTTCTTTAAAATGACGGAGTACACAAGGAGGACTACACCTGATCTGAGGATTTAGCTTCTAATTTTTAAAATATCTGCATCAAGAACATCTGTGGCTACAGAGAGTACCCACTTTTTTATGGGAGGTACAAAATTAATTTCTGTTTAATTTCTCTGAAGACAACAGAATTACACCATGGATTAATAGACCCACCATGGTGAAGATTTCCAGAGGGGTAACCATGTTAGTCTGTGTACAGCAAAAACAATGAGAGACCTGTGACACCTTTAAGACTAACAGATTTTTTCAAACATAAGCTTTTGCGGCCTCCAACACACTTTGTAAGATGTATCCGATGAAGTATGTTGGAGCCCATGAAAGCTTATACCTGAAGATATCCATTAGTCTTTAAGTTCAAAAGGGGCAGCCGTGTTAGTCTAGTCCAGCAAAAGATACAAGGAGTCCTGTGGCACTTAAAGACTAACAAATTTATATATTGCATGAGCTTTCATTAAAGCATCTGATAAAGTGGGATTTTCTCCCATGAAAGCTCATTCAATAAATAAATTTGTTAGTCTTTAAGTGCCATAGGACTCCTTGCTTCTTCTGTTAGTCTTTAAGGTGCCACGGGACTCCTATTGTTTAGACCTATAATGTGGTTTTCTTTATCCTGATGACTCTGTAGCCACATCTAATTATTAAAACACTATTCAAAGGGCAAAGCGGACATTAGTCAACCCTGAAGGTGCACAAAGTCCTTTTTAAACAAAACCAATGCCATTTATTTAAACTCCTTTGAAAATACCAAACAACAAAATTAATGACTGGCAAATCTAAATGTAGAAACAGAATTATTAGATGAGGAAAGTAAATCAAAATATGGATACCACACCAGATTCTGAGTGCCATTAATTTCAGGGGTTAACTCTGGATTTTCATCATTATGACCGCAACTACAGTCCAACATGTAGAAAGAAAGATCATATCTGAATGTGCTTTGGAACAAAGAGTTATGTTATGAAGTGGATTTACAGAAGTGGGATGCCTATTTCATTCACAGCCCTATAATAATGTGAAAATGTCCCCCCCCCAGTGAAGCTTCTTAACAAGGTGCTGATTTTTAAAGCTAGGTTCTGAACCTGTTAACCACTGTAAACTCAGAGCAAATTCAAGGAAATTATTTCAGCTACACAGTGGTGTTGCTAAGATCAGACTTTGAGCTTATAGTAAGACCTGGGATTTTGGTTTGACACTCCTAATTCCAGTGAGCTAAAGTGCCCTCCTATTTACATCAGCGTAATACCATTACACCAACACCATGTAAATAAAAGAATTTGACTTACATAGACTAAAATGTTACTTTCCTTGTGTCAATCATTTTTTATTTTTGTTCCAAATCTATACAGCATTTCACCTCAATTTGTATAATTCTGGGACAGCCTTCCAAGGAGACCAGTGGGGGCAAAAAACCTAGCTGGCTTCAAAACTGGTTTGCGTATGGAGGGGTAGTATGACGAGACAGCCTAATTTGGCAATTAACTGGTCTTTGACTGGTAGTGCTAAATATGCCCAATGTTCTGTGATTGAATGTTAGATGGCATGGGGTTCTGACAGGACCAGCTCAAAGGGTTGTGGTGCTCCAAGCCAAATTCTGATTTGTTGCCTCCCCCCATCTCATTCATGGAGGTTGCAAACAGGTTTCCAAAGTGCATAAATCTCCAGATTTGCCTGCAGAGGGAATCAAAGCGCACTCTGCCTACATAACTTAAGCTGAAGGTTGACTAACAGTGCCTGAGCTGCTAGGAAAGAGTTGAAGAGGTGGGAGCTAGCCTGATCTTCAGAACTATCACCTGAAGCCATGTCTGTCTCTTGCCTCACAGTAGAGCTGGCCATGGGTTCTGAGTTACTACAGAGAATTCTTTCTATTGGGCTGGTGAGTTTGCCCACATACTCAGGGTTTAGCTTATTGTCATATATGCGGCTGGGAAGGAATTTTCCCACAGAGCAAATTGGCAAAGGCCCTGGGCTGGGGTCGTTGTTGTTGTTTTTTTGGGTGGTTTTTTGGGGGTTTTTTTTGGCCTTCCTCTGAAGCATGAGGCATGGGTCACTTGCTAGTGGATTCTTTGTACCTTGAGGTCTTTAAATGTGATTCTCAACTTTTTTTTTGCTGGGACTCCCTTTGAAAATGTTTCCAGCTGCAACCCCCCCCCCCATGCCCTTCTACTCCCTGCTCCTGTCATGTCACGCCACCCTTACTTCTGTGCTGCTTGGGCCGGTGCTACCTTCAGAGTACCCAGTCAGTAGCTGCTACTATCCAGCCACCCAGCTCTGAAGAGCTCTGGCTGTCAGGCACGCATGGGGCTCACAGCCATGACTTGTGCAAGGGCTGACAGTTCACAACATGTCCATAATAACCTTGTGACTGCCAGGTTGAGAACCCCTGCTTTAAATCAGGATTTGAGGAGTTTGATAACTCAGTCAAAGATTAGGGGATTATTACAGGAGTCCTTGTGTGAGGCTCTGTGGCCTACATTGTGGAGGTCAGACTCAATGATCATAATGGTCCTTTCTGACCTTAAAGTCCATGAGTCCGTAAATATACACAAGATAAAAACTGTACTCTGACCATTTTGATTTCACTTTTATTTTCTTTTTAAGCAAACCACATCCTCATCCAAATTAAGCTCTCAAGAGCATTGTTCTAAATTTAGTTAATTCTGTTAAAGTCATTGGTGTAACTCCAGATCTACACTGGTTTAATTAAGTTTGGAATCTATTCCCTATGTGCCTAGCTGTGTACTGTTATTCCAGGAAGGACATTTTTATCTAGCTGATAAATCAGCATGAAGACAGGTTCACTAAACCTGCTTTTAAACTATGGGAAGCCTTTATTCTTAAAATATGCATTACCACATTTGCTTGGGGGAGCGTATGTATGTGGGGAAGAGGCAAGATTGTGGCTTCTAAGCCACATCCCATACTAAAAAAGTGGCGAGAGCTGCACTGTAATGTGACTCAGCCAGAATTCTTCCTTGGGACTCCTGGAGTATGCCTATTACAGAAGTAGCTCCATAAGCAGGAAGTGGGATCTTCTCCCATGAAAGCTCATGCAAAAAATAAATCTGTTAGTCTTAAAGTGCCACACAACTCCTTGTTGTTTTTTCACGAGCCCAGCTAGCCAGCTGGTGCATGGCAATCCAATATTCTACTTCTCCTGTCTTCTCTTTTTTGGTAGCTAGTGCCTACAAGGGTCCTACCTGGCTGGCCCTGCCCAGGAAGTATAATAGGTGGGTAAGTAAAGATTCCTGTCACTCCCCATGCTTACACAGACATTAATACAAATAAAAATAGTTATAGAGGCCTCAGTCAGCTCATGGTCATGGGTACTGGGGACAGAGTCCCTGTCCCAGAGTGAACAATCTGAATTATGAAAAGATGCGGAGCCGGCTCGACTTCGATAAGCAAATGAGGCCCTGGCTAAGGGCCTCATTTGCTTGGGGTGGCTGTGGTGCCATGGCAGGAGCGGGGCGGGCTGGTCCAAAAGCTGCCCCCCCCCGCTCCCATCCCTCCCCAGACCAGACAATCTCCCTCAGAGGAGAAGCAGGCCTGGCCCCAGTGCTGTCCTTAAGGGGGGGGGGGGGGCAAAAGGGGCAGCTGCCCTAGGCCCCATGCTTTGGGGGGCCCTGCGCGGCCACCCTGCCGCCCCCCCATGCCAGGGACCAGGCGAATGGGCAAAAGGGTGGTCTGCAGTGCTGCCAGTCCCCCACCACCACCCGCACTGCTCTGGGTTCCGTGCTGGAGCAGCGGGAAGGGAGTGGGAGCCAGCCCAAAGCCAGTATTGCTGCTCCCCGGCCTCCTTCCCCCTGCTCCAGCAGGAAGCCCAGTGCAGCACGCGTGGCGGGGAGGGGTGGTGGACCAGCAATGCTGCGGTGGCAGACCACCCATTTGCCCACTCGCCTGGTCTCCAGCATGGGGGGGGGGTAGCGCAGGGTCAGTGTTTCCCAACCAGTGTGCCATGGCACACAGGTGTGCCAGCAGGTCGGAGCAAATGTGCCACAAATTTCTTGAAGAACTACTCAAAGAGCTCAGGATTGGATAATTGGCTCATGACTATTCATGAGTTCATTTGGAAACTATACGGCGGTGTGCCTCAAATTGATTAAAGGTAGCAAGGTGTGCCACGGCAGAGAGAATGTTGGGAACCACTGCACTAGGCATCCCTCTAGGGACGTCTCTGCCTGGCCCATGGGGCAGGCTCCACTCTCTTGTCCTGCTTCTGGGCTGGCCTGCCCTGCCCTGCCCCTAGGGAGGACTAGCCAGTCCAGGTGAGGGGTGAGAGAGCAGAGCCCAACCTAAGGGGCGCCAAAGCCCCTTAAGGCAGCTCTGAAAAGATGCAACAAGATGGCAGAGCAACAAAACAACAGGCATGGGGTAGAGAAGAGGAAGATAATTATTGGCATAATCATATGCTTACTCCACAGATGGGGCACAATTAAGCCCACTGTCTTTTCTGAGAAACTGCATCAAAGCCTTTTGAACATTTCAAGACCAGATTTTGCACTCAAATCCATCCCACCAGCTTTAGTGGGAATTGAACATGAATATCTGAGGACTGAATCTGACTTGAAATAAATAACTTCTATTGATTTTTGTTCCTTAGGTCACCAGGCCATGAACGTCCCTTAGTCCTAGACTATACTTTAAGTGTTTTTTGGTGGCAGTCAAGGAGATACGCAAGGTATGTAAAATACCTTGAGTATTTCCCAACAACTAACTAACTACTACACGTTAGGGTACACCAACTGCAAATGCCTTACAGCAACTCCAGTTCCAGGGATGGAATTGCTATGGCGATTTCCAGAGCGATTCAGCAGGTTCATGCTCACCACTGAATCACATCCAGAAGATCATGCTGACGGAGGCAATTTTGCCGCCATCAGTATAGACATACCCTTATAGATCCTTGATAGCAAAAACAAGAGTCCTGTGGCACCTTATAGACTAACAGATTTCTTTGGGCATAAGCTTTTGTGAGTTCCAACCCACTTTGTCACATGCATCTGACAAAGTGGGTTGGAACCAATGAAAGCTCATGCCTGAAGAAATCTGTTAGTCTGTAAGATGCCACAGGACTCTCATTGTTTTTGCTGTACACAGACTAACATGGCTACCCCTCTGGCTATTTCTACCATGCAAGAACTTTGATAGTTTATTCCGAATATACAGTTATTAAGGTCTATAATGTCATTTTCTGAATTACTTTTCTTTGTACTGGAAGAAGACTGGTTTAGGCTCTGAACATATAAGGCCCAGTTGTCTGTGATGCCAGCAGAGAATTTTGCCCATAGATACCTGATGGTTAACAGTTATGGCTGAAAAGTCAGTCTCATGGAAAATAGAATGGTCTAAAATCTGACAGGAAGAGGTGAATCATCATTTTGCTTCTTAGCAGGAGCTCCTCTTCCTGCTTAAACAGTAAGAGCAGGGTTTTGTTTTTCCATAAATATATTATTTTAGCCAATCAGAGTGAATTCTCTGGCACTCTTTCATCTGGGTAGTATAATTCAAACCATTTGGATTCAGAAAAAAATGTCTTCTAAGCACCTGATGGTTCTATCTGATAGTTCTGTTTATCTGTCTCTACTAAAGATATACACCTCTCCCATATCGGCAGCAGACTCCCAAGGTTTTTGTTTGCTCCTTGGATGGCTGCTCTTCTTAGTGCTTGAAGTTCAGTGTTTCTACAGCTCCAATCCACTGATGCTGCTCTGAACTTGGATCCCTAGTAGGTGCTGGATCTGTGAGCAAGATGCACACAACTCATGTAGCAGAGAGAGATTTTTGGGATCAATTATGATACTCAGGACCCACTTGCTATTCGTAAGGACTGAAGTTTATCTTTGTGCTGGATGAAGAAAGTGTCTTCCCATCAGCACTAGAGCTCAGATGCACACTGTAACTGAGGCTAGACTGTTAATCCCTTAACAGATGCAGTGTGAAAAAGGTGTGAAAATGAGACAAAAGAAGTGTATGAAAAATTAAGTGTGAAAAAATCAATAAAAAAGTAAAAAGCAATAAATAACAGGGCCAAATACCAACAGCAAACAATGAAGAACCAAATAATTACAAAAATCAAACATGCTCTATATTTCCCCTTCCTCTCCATCCTCCCCCTCCCCCATGGGAAACTTTTCTCTCAAGCAAAGATTTATCTCAAAAGGGTGAAGATCCAGTCTCTGAATCTATGATGCAGCCACATCCATAACAGAATATTGTCTGATACTCTGATAACCTCTTCAAAATTTTTGAAGAATTAGGCTGTTTTCAGAGGGCAAGAAGCATGATAAGGGGCATGGAAAAACCACTGCAGGAGAAAAAATTGCAAAGATTGGGGTGATCTACCTTAGAAAGGAGATGAATAAGTACATAAAATAATTGGAATGATTGGTGGAGCTACTAGCATTGCCTATAAAAGTTAAGGTTGCTGAATACAGCATTGCAAGATCCTATTTTCAGTTTAGAATTTTGCCAAACTTTAATTATTTGGGCTGAAGTTTTCCTTCCAGGTGTTTCCCTCAGGTTGATTCTTTCTGAAACTTTCAGCCAAACATTTCAATCCCTTCTTCCCCCTACTCCCTACCCCCAAGTATAAGGCTAGGGAAAATATATGGTTTTATCCATGTCAAAAAATTCTGGTGACCTTTTTGCGGTAACCTCATGCCTTGGAGCTGAGACTTGAAGTTTAGACAGGCACAGGCTTTGTATTAGGGGTGCTTCATCTGGCATCTCTATGGAAATCCACCCAAACTGGGCCCAGTTTTAAGATTTGGATGGGGGCAGGAAGGGAGAAAGGCCTCAGTGCACACATGATCAGTAGAGGAGACTTAGATTTTTGCAGCTGGATTTTTTGAAGATTCTGTCTGCATTTACTCCAGCCAGGACCTGAGTCCAGCCTGGATTTGAACAGGCCTTTCCCTGCAATTGCAGCTTTAGGATGCTATGGGATGGCCCAGGTCCAGGCCCCTGCAGTAACAGTAGGCAGCCTACAGGGGGGATAAGAGTCAGACTTGGAAAGGGAATAGATTGAGATAAGATGCCTGGGATGGAAAGAGAGACAAAAGGAAAGTGGGAATTAGAGTAGGATGAGGAGAGGAAAGATCTGCACTGGGTGGGCAAGGAGTCTGGTACTGGGAACCAGGGGCTGAGATGAGGATTGGTTATACAAGGAGATTGCAACTGAGAACAAGCATGGGAGAGGGAAGTAAGAAATCGGAGAGCGAAGACAGATCTGATGAAGAGTAGGGTACAGGGCAAGAACTGGCATTGACACAGAGACAGGCAAGGAACTTGGGAAAGGGATCCAGGAGAAATGGGATGGGAAGCCTCTGGGAGGTGAAAACATGAGGTGGCAAGTTAAGAGCAGTTTGAAGTCCCCAAAGTTTATTCAATTGTCTTCAGATATTTTGTGTGCACAATGTATGCCACAGCATGTACTTCTTGTGATTGCCAGGAGACAGCAGGCCTAAGCCCACTCAAAACTAAAAGTCTTCCCCTGAGGGGAAGGGACTATTGAACCCAGATCACAAGTAAATGCATGGGACAATTGAGGAGATGGGGTCAGTGGCGAGAGGAAGAAACACACACACACAGAGACGCAGAGAAAAAACAGGGATGACAGTGAAGTTCACAGTGTTATCCAGATCCAATGGGTTAGCTGTGTTAGTCTAGTTCAGTAAAACAAACAAAGAAGGAGTCCTGTGGCACTTCAAGACTAACAAATTTATTTTTTGCATTAGCTTACATGGAAGAAAATCCCACTTTGTCAGAGGCTTTGAAGATGGAGGAACTTACAGAATGGTAGGAAACTCATGCAAAAAATAAATTTGTTAGTCTTGAAGTGCCACAGGACTCCTTGTTTGAGTGTTATCCAGGGTTTGGCCAACCCAAAGCTCTTGGCATCTTAACTCTGTGCAAGGCGGTGTCAGAAAATAAATCAAATGGAGACACAGCAATCCAGCTGATCAATGGACTAGTAGAAACAGTGCAACACAAGAGTGCTCTCACGTAAAAGCTATACTTTAGTCTCACGCATTTACACACATCTGCAACAGATTAGTACCACCCCCTCAATAATTCCAGAAGTTTGGGTTGGCTTTCAAGTGATACAGCAGCAACTTTCCGCTTGACCAGTTTTCCAGCTGTCATTGGAGGACCCCAACATTTTTGTCCAAGAAGAGAGCCCAAACCAATCGCCCTCACATTTATTCCTGTTTGTAGTCAAGAAAATTGTTAGGCAAGCAGCTTCAAAAGCTAATCAAGAGATCATCTCAGTGTACTAATTTACTAGATGTGCTACTAAAGAATCTCAATATCTGGAAGCCCTGACAAATATCTCCCAGAAGACATGCATTAATGTTATTCTTGCTTTTCTCCTAAAAGACAGGTCCCAGCATGTCCATCTCAGACTTCATCTTGGGCACTGCAGAGTTAGATAAGGCTGAGAAAAAGGCTCCCCTCCCCTTCCTTCTTGACTTAGTCATGACAAGGCTGCACAGGTCTACAGAAAAGTCTACATATTTTGGCTGCTGTTAGCAACAGGTATGATCATCTACATCACACTATCAAGTAGTCCCTGACTCTTCTACTGATCTATCAAGCTCTCCCCATACAACAGGTTAAAAGTGAGGGAACCTGAAGAGATCACTGAACAGACAGTACCTAACATCACCCATTGTTGCTTAGAAGCATACAGGGAGTCAGTCACTGCCCAGAGGCATGACTGTACAAGGGAACAGAAATAAGATTCCATAGTTGCAGAACATGCCCCAATCCAACATCCTACTTCTGGTATAATAGCAGGCTTGGCCAGCGCCAAGAAGAACCTGAGAAGGTGTTACAATTTTGTGGGGCCATGGATGAGATGTGCTAGTCTCAGGTGGTGTGAGAAGTGCAGCCAAAACCTCAGTAAGAAATTCTGGAGGAGTTGGAGAAGAGGCTCCTGATGTGGAGCCTGATATGCTGTACATAGATTTGCATCAGGGTGTCCTTCTTGATGGAGAAAGTACAGGTGGTGGAGAGATCATTAACTGCACTAGGCACATGCCAATGATCATGGCTGCATGACAGAGTTGTAAACCGATATTCCCAGAGGGCTGTGGAATCAGAACAGAGTACACACTGGCCCACAAGGTTCCTTGCTCTCCTTTGGTGGCCACTGGTCCTGCTACTTGGGTGTCAGGGCAGGCCATGAAGATGAGGAAGTGAATGGTATGAAGCACAACTGTAGGTAGATATTTTGTGGGCATGGTTTGGAGGTGGACCAGCTGGATAATGTTCAGCTATTTAAATGTGTTGGGATGACCAAGGAGGCTCACAGGGCAGGGGCCTGGTGACGAGGTCCAGATTACCAGGTGAGAGGCAGTTGGGGAACATCCCTCTGCAGGACCTACTCCAGGAATGCAAGAGAAGCAGCAAGTGAAGCTGCCCTCACCTTGTGAAATACATGACAGGAGATACAGGGCAGACAGTACCATGCACTGGCTGAGGGCCACAAGGTACATCCCTGTGCTCATTGTCCAGGAGGTTTCTAACTCTGGTAGTACTCACCACAACTAACTTCCAGAGCATGAAGGGTGATACCTGCACATGTGGCTGGGTGTTGCATATAGGGATTCTGACAGTAGATCCTGCCCCTCAGTGGCCACTAGAGGCCTGATCATGTAGACTAACTTCTGTGTCCTTGGAAGTCAAATCTGATTGAAGAAAACAGAAAGGAACAAATTATAGAAAGTGAAGTGTAAATGTATAAATGGGCAGGCCAAAGAAGAATTTTAAGAACAATTAGCAAGACATACAAACAATAACAACAAAATGAAATTAAGTACATCTGAAGCAGAAAGCCTGTCAAACAACCAGTGGGGCCACTGGATGATCAAAGTGCTAAAGGAGTAGTCAAAAATGATGAGGCTGTTGCAGAGAATCTAAACAAGTTCTTTGCAGTGATCTGCAAGGGAGGCAAGGGAGACTCCCACACTTGCACCATGGTTTTAAAGTAATAAATCTGAGGAACTGTCACAAACTGAGGGGTCAGTAGAGGTTTTGGAACAAATTTATGAATTAAAATAGTGATAAATCACCAGTATCAGATTGTATTCACCCAAAAATCCTGAAGGAACTCAAATGTGAAATTGCAGAATTAACAACTGTGGTAAATAATCTATTGCTTAAATCAGCTTGTGCACCACATGACTGTAGAATAGATATCATAATTTCAGTTTTTACAAAAAGGCACCAGAGGCCATCCTTGCAGTAAGCCTAACATTGGTACAAGGCAAATTGGTTGAAACTGTATTAAACAAGGGATTTAGCAGACAGAGACGAACACAAAATGTCAGAAAAATCAATGTGGATTTGTTAAGGGAAATCATCCTCACCAGTCTATTAGAATTCTTTGAGGGAAGTCAACAAGCATGTGGACAAGGGTATCCAGTGTATACAGCGTATGTGGACATTCAGAAAGCATTTGACAAGATTCCACACCAAAGGCTCTAACCTTATGACTTTTTACTTTGTTTAAGAGGGAAGGTCCTCTCATGGATTGTTAACAGGTTAAAAGATAGTAAATAAAGGATATGAATAAATGGTCCTCACAATGAAGAGAGGGAAATAGAAGGGTCCCCAAAATGATCTGTCAAAGGGCATAAACAATGAGGTGGCAAAGTTTGCTGTTACAAAATTAATCAAGACATTTAAATTCAAAACTGATTGAGAAGAGACACAATGTGATTTCACAAAACTGGGTGACTAAACAACATGACAAATGAAATTCGGTGTTGAGAAATGCAAAGTATGGTAATGCACAATGGAAAATATCCCTGCTATATGTATATCAAAGGTGAATAGGGAAGTGTTATTTACCTCCTTCACATAATACAGGAACCAGGGATTACCAATGAAATTAACTGGTAGTGGCTTTAAAACATACATAAAGAAATACCTCATGCAATGCACAGATAACCCATGGCACTCATGTCCAAAAGTTACGTTAAAAAATCAGGTTCAAAAGAGAATCAGTTGGGTTTATGGAATCCATCAGTGGCTTTAGCTCAGATGATCAGGGACTCAAGCCAATATGCATAGTTTCTCAAAAACTACATACCAGAGTCTGGGACTGGACAATGGGGATGGATCTCTCAGTAACTGCTCTGTTCAGTTATTTCCTTCAGAAGCATCTGGCACTAGCCCTTATTAGCAGACAGGATATTGGGTAGGTCAGGGGAGGGCAAACTTTTTGGTCTAAGGGCCACATCTGCTGTATGGCAGGTCACAGGGTGGGAAAGGGGTGGGGGGAGAGGTGGGACTGAGAAGATGGAGCAGCTGCCATGTTCCAGCCATGGCACTGCTACTGGGCCCAGGTGGTGGGAAGGGGGCAGTGACTGTGCTCCAGCCTTCACATTGCTGGGCTCACATGATGGTGGTGATGGTGATACAGAAGGCAAGGGGTGGGGGACTGGTCACCACAGGATGCTGATTCTGGATCCGTGCAGTGGGAGAGGGGCAGGGTGCAGGCGTGGGACTGGGAGGGAGCAGTGCCTGCTACATTCCACCCATGCCCTCTGGGAGCCTGATGAAATGCTTCCATGGGCCATGCTTTGGCTGGCCCTTAACTACTGTACACTGGACCACTGTTTTGACCTAATATTGTCTCTCATGTTTTTCCTCTTTTTCTGTTTACCCTGACACCCATGTTCTTCTTTCCCTTTCTTAATCCATTCACCTCAAGCTTTATTTTGAAGTCATTGCATGTGACAAAGTTTGCTGAATTAGCTGTAGTTTTGAGTCCACAATTGCAGGGTCACTCTTCCTGCCATCATTTGGTTCTTGGTTGAACAATTCCATCTATTATTTCTTTCTACTCTTCCCCACCCCTATTATGTGTACAAAATTTTAAAACTCTTCCCTTTTTGTATTATTAAAAAAAAAGTAAAAGGTACTGTTTCTTGAACAGACTTCAGGGGCTCCTTCTTCCCGTGGTTGTCTGTGTGAACTGAGGGTAGTGAGTCTCCATGGAAACATCATTTGCAAGCAGTAACTGAGAAGAGGTAAAATTTAACAACAACTGCAGAAGTGGCTTTGTATATAAATAGAATTTAAGAGTAGACTGTAGCAGAGGACTCTGGCCTTTCTCAGAGCTGGGGCCTGAGGATGGGCCTGAACACCCTCTCTGGCCAAACCCAGGCACAAGCCTGAAGCCCTGCAAGCAGAGGGGTGGGCTTAGGACAGGAAGGGGAGGTATAAAGAGCCAGCCCAGCAGCTCAGTTGGGGCTGAGCTGCTCTGGAGGAGGGATGTTCTCTGAGCCAGGCTGCTAGCTAGGCAATATTGTGGCTCTCTAGCTAGAAGGAGCCCTGCCTCCCCTGTCAGTGAGCCAGAGGGTCTATCTAGCTTACTGGTACTTAAAGACTGGGAAGAAATGCTGTGGACTGGGGTTGCTCTCCTGGCCAGCCTCATGACTCTGTGAGCTGCCCCTTCCAGGGGTGCCCAGGAGAAATGGAGGAGGGGCCCTGTGACCTAGAGGAACTATTCTCTGCTGAGGACCCCTTTGGCCCCAGGGGACTACTAGGTGCAGAGGCTCCCTGTAGCCTAGAGGAGCTGCCGTCAGTGGAGGACCATGAAGCCTTTCCAGACCTGCCAACTGTGGACAGTGAGGGACTTGTGGGGGTTCCCTGAGTGGTGTACACCCTGGACCCAGAGAGGCCCCTTGGAGATGGGTACCTGGGCACAGGATGGGAGGAAGTGGCCCAGGGGGAGTTGTGCCCGGTTCAACCGGAGACTGGCTCCTGGGCTGGGATGCAGTGGTGTCAGGTGGGCCTGAGTCCCACTTCCTTCCTTTTTCCTTGTGAACCTAGCCTTTGGCCAACCACCTGGGGCTATTGACTCTATTGTTTGCCTGCCTTGCCCAGAGGCCAGGGCCACAGACACAGGTGTTTGCGTGCCTTGCCTGGAGTTTGGGGCTACTGACTTGAAGGGTCTAAATCCTTGTAAGCCCCACAGGGGGTGCCGTCCCAATGGTTTGGGAGGAATGGACTGTAACAGACTTATCACTTGCATACAGGCCCTGGTATTACTGCCCCACCCAACACATTCCTTTTCCTACTTCCTCCCAAACCTATAATATCTTGAAAACACTATTGTGGACATGTTGTGAGTGTCCCTCTAAGTCTGCACCAGAATACAGTTTGATCTGCTTAGAGATACCTTCTGATTTGTCAAAACAAAGAGTTCTGTGGCACTTTTAAAGATTCTGTTTAGTCATCTGACATGCTACAACTTCCATTTCATGCATCTGATGAAGTGGGATTGCACCCGTAAAAGCTCCTGTAATAAATAAATTTGTTTAATTTTAAAAAGTGCTACAGGATTCCTTGTTTTGTTGAATGAGACTAACATGGCTACCCCTCTGATTTTTTACATACGAGAGGTTCTCCAAACAAAATAAAACAAACCTAAAGGTTCTTTCCCCACTCTGTCCCTTCAGAAAGGATGACAGAGTGAAAGACAAAATGTGATCAGTCCCTTCATCATCCCTTTGGGGTTTGGTATAGCTACACGTGCAGTGTTTTTAATTAAAGTTAAGGTTTGCTTCCAGCTTCTCCTCTTTCCCTCACTTTCTACCGGATCTGTGCAATTTCAGGGACAGCAAAGTGTGAGACTGTTCTCTTGATCTGCCCCTATAACCAGCAATTTTTTGGGACTGCCAATCTTGCATTTTAGTTTTTATTGACATGAAGACCTGAAGCTGATTTTTTTTTTCCTAACGGAGTGAACTTTTACTGACATCACTAAAACCAACATAAACACTACAGCAACAGAGTTCTGGGGCACCTTAAAGATTAATAAATGTCCCCAGTCATAAAACTTTTGTGGGCTGCAAACCCATGCATCTGACAAAGTGGGTTGGAGCCCATGAAAGCTTATGCCCAAAGAAATCTATTAGCCTTTAAGATGCTACAAGACTTTGTTTTTGCTGTACACAGACTAACATGACTACACCCCTGAAACTCATCAGCAATACGTTATCATTATTGTGACATTCTGATAAGATTAGAATGTCATACTTTGGGATGCACAGGGGAAACTGGGAGAGGAGTGGTAGGGACCCCACCATAGGCAGGATTGGGCCCCAAAGACTCTAGTTATAATGCCTCTTTTACTGCACCCCTGCCCTGGGGAGCACAGAGACGAGCTGAGCATTGCCCCTGCTGGTGCTCACTGCTCAGCCACTGCAACCCCTTTTGCCAATGGTAAAAGCTCCTGAGAAGGAAGTTCAGCTGGTTTAGGTAGGGAAGAGTTAAAGTATACTCAGGCTACCGGTACAAATAAAGAGTTCTGTGGCACTTTTTAAAGCAGTGGTTTTCAAACATTTTCCCATGGGATCAGGGGTTAAAGTATAATTTGGTGGGCCCCAGAACCCTCCTAATAAGCGGACTTCATTTCCATATCATCTGGGTCCCCTTCATGCATGTGCGTGCCCCATTTCTGTATCATCTTGGCCCCTTTCATGCATTTGTGGGCCCCAGCCCAGGTAGGCATTTGCAACTACTTCTCCATACCATATGCATCCGTTATTGCTCCACAAAAAATATTTATAATTTTACATGGCATTTATATCTATGTCAATTATCGTCACAAACTAGCAAATACTGCATAACACAGTAAGTATCGAGATTAACAATGGTGGGGAGTAGGACATGTCAACAGCTAGGACTGGGTGGAACACGTGTTCCACTGGATTTTTCTATTTTTAGGGGCCCTGGAATGCTGGCCCCTCAAATTTGTGGACCCCGGAACTGCATCCAGGAGCGTTCCCCCTACTTTAACCCCTGCATCCCCAATACCCACTTCCAAAATCCACACCCAGCCCCCAACATTCCTTTAGCCCCAATACCCACTTCCACAATCTACATGCTGCTCACAATACCTGACCCCACCCCCAATATCCACTCCCCTGTCCCCAGTATTCCCCCAGCAGCAGAACAGGGGGTCTGGAGGCCAGCAAGCACAAGCCTGTGGCTGGAGCCTGCCGTCTGGTGGGGTATCCTACTCCAGTGCTGAGAGAGGAAGGCAGTGAAGGGGGGGAGGCCAGGGTCCTGGCCAGAAAGTGCGAGTGACCCTGGTGGGCTGGGAATGGAGCGCAATGGGGACACAGTGGTGTGCTGGGCAGGGGCAGAATCGCCACTAACTGCCCCCCCCCCCGGCTGCATGTTGAGGCTTCTGCCTCTAGTGCGCCCTGAGCATGAGCAGCGGAGCCAGGCTGGCTAACATGCCTCCCCACTATTCCTGCTCTGTCAGAATGCAGTGTTCTGGCTTGGCTTTCTATTTTTAGGGGCTGTGGAACGCTGGGTCCCTAAAAATAGTGGGCCCCAGCATGCCATTCCAGTGCATTCTGGTCTGCCTTAACCCCTGCTTGGGACCCAGTTGAAAAAAATCATTTATGCCCATGCCTGAACAGTTGCATCTTTCAGCTATGCATTCCAGCCTTTTGGAGGCTGAGCAGGGGGAACTGTGACCCCATACCTGAGGGTCTGTGACCCAGTACTGGGTCCAGACCCATGGTTTGAAAACCTGTGTTTTAAAGCACCCACCCAGCCAGGTCAAAGTCTTTCTGATAAGCTTCAAAACAACCTGAAGTTTAGAAAAAAAAAAAAAGTCACCAAAGATTCCACTATACAGAGCAGACATCAGTAATAAGCTGGATCCTGGTGAGTTGTAGGATTTGCATATAAGGGGGAAAATGTTTAGCAGGCTGAAAACAAAAACACAAAACCCTTTTAATGATTCCTTTTCTCTCTTCCTCTGATATGTACAACAGCGGGTTGAGGGACTGGAGCTGGAGACTGTCTGAGCTCAGAGTTGGCTGCCTTGAGGACAACTCTGCTCCCTCCTGTCTACAGTGTTCTCTTCTGACTGAGTGAACTTCCCCAGCAATTTCATCAGCCAGTTTGCCTGGTCTGGGCTAGGCAAGAGCTGAGAGCTGCAGCTGGTGTAGGGGAAGTGGCAGCAGTGGCAGACTCAAGCAGGCAGCTGGGGCAGATAGTGGTACTACTGTTCTGCTGGGACACAGAGCTATCACTCCTCCCTACTGCTGAGATTTTTTTATGGACTCTTCTTTTCCTTTAGGTTTTTATGGACAGTGTAGAAATGCTGCTTTTTTTTCTTTTTTCTTTTTTTTTTTTGCTGCTGACTGTCCAGAAGCTTCATGAAGGCTGGTAGCCCTGCACCCTGATCTCCAATCCTTTCTTTGGAGTCAAGGGTGGGTTTCCCCCTTTACATGTCCTTAAAACAGTGCACGCCAAGCCTGACAGGTGTTTCTGGTTAGTGCTGGCTGTACCCAGAGGAACTTGTGAGCTACCGCCCTGCTAGAACAGCATCCACCCAAACAGGGCAAAAACAGCCCTGCTGCATACATTTTAACCAGAGGCGATCCCACACTGTGTACTGAATCCAGACACCAGTGAAATGGGTGGGGCATTTGGAGCCAGCTCTGAATTGTGCAACTTATTCCCCTGTTCATAATGGCTTGAGATGTGATCCTGAACTCAAAACACCTGCCTGAGCTCTTGCAGGAGTTCACACCTGGGTTTGAACAAGAGAGTCCTGTGGCACCTTAAAGACTAACAAATTTCTTCAAGCGTGAGCTTTCATGGGCTCCATCCCACTTCATTAGATGTAAGAAGTGGAAACTACAGTTGAGAGAGATCTACACATGCCATGATGAAGCAGGTGCCACAGGACTCTCCTTGTCTTTGCTGTACACAGACTAACAGGGCTACCCCTCTGGAAATAGATACGCAGGTTTGATTCTGATCCTGAACATCCTGAGCTTGAGCCCATTTCAAATGCAATGCTGCCAAGCCTAGGGTTACTGGATACTAAAGCATGGAAAGGAGGACAGGGAAGTATGAAAAGGAGGACATTGGTGGATACATGGAGAAAATGGAGTATTAATGTAATATCCTTCTGTTTTTAGAGGGCCCTGGATTGCTTCCCCCTAAAAATAGGGTATTCTGGTGTATTCCAGCATCCTTTAATCCCCTAAGTAAAAAGCCAGACAAAATCGTGTATTTTTAAAACACCTCCTGGATGGAGGACATGAAAGTAAAAAGGAGGATGTGTCCTCCTTTTGCCTGACATCTAGTAACCCCAACCAAGCATAGGGTTACCAGGTGTCAGGCGAAAGGACACATCCCCCTTTTTACCTTCACATCCTCTGTCTGGCAGGCGTTTTGAAATACAGGATTGTGTCTGGCTTTTTACTTAGAAGGGTTAAAGTATGCTGCAACACCCCAGAACACCCTCTTTTTAGGGGGAAGCGTTCCAGGGCCCTCTAAAAACAGAAACCTATTACATTCATACTCCATTTTCTCCCTATGTCCTCCTTTCCATGCTGATCTGCTAGCCCTAGCCAAGCCCCACGTGCCAGCACTGGAAAGCCCTTAAGGAGGAACCTGCTGACTCAGAGGGCGGCCGGTGTGACAGGTGGAAGGAAGAGGAAGGAAAGGAGCAGGTGTGTTTTGGGAAGCCGGGGAGCGCGAGTCATTAGGGTTGAATGGGCCCCCGCCCCAAGCACTGCAATGAGACTCTCCGCCCAGCCACACGCTGGGACGAGGCGGGGACGCAAGAGCCAAAGCAACCTGCCGCTTCCTTCCTTTTTCTCCGCCTGCCCTGAAAGGCGCGGGGCGGGGCGGCGCCTCCCCCCCCGGGAGGCCGCGGTCCCAGGGAGCCTGGCTCCGAACCCGGCAGCAGCCGCGCCGCGCCGCGCGCTGGCCTCGAGCCGCGACCCCAGGTAAGGGCAGCGCCGCTGGGCTGGGCGGCGCCTCTGCAGCTCGCCAGGAAGGGGGTGAGGTGGGGGGCGCTGACAGCTTGCACCGTGCCCCCCCCGGCGGGCGTGGGGAGCCGCTCTGACAAGGAGGAAATATTGTCGAGCAAACGCAGCCTGTACTTCTCTTACCTAGAGTTTTCTCTCCTTTCTGCCCTGGGCACCCGGGACAGCAAGGCTGGTGCCACACTAGGAGGGAGAAGGGGTCATGGGCCCAATTCATACCGTGTAGACAGGGCCGGCTCTGCGGTGAGGCAGGGGACAGACACGGCTTGAGGTGACAGGTCTTAGGGGCGCCCAGCCCCCTGAAGATCAGGCTGGCTTCCGCCTCTTCCCCTCTTTCCTAGCAGCTCTGCCACTGATAGTCAACCTGCCGCTGAAGTCATGCAGGCAGAGGGCACTTTAAATCCTTAAGTCATGCAGGCAGAATGCACTTTAAAGCCTTTTGCAGGCAGGCGCTGGAGATTCATGCATTTTGGAAAACTGTTTTCGACTCCATGAATGAGATGGGGGGGGCGCCACAACCCCTTCAGTCGGCCCTGCATGAAGAATACACCAACCTACTGTAAATCTACCAGCTAGCAGTAAATGTACCTGTATGCCCCCCCCCCCCCATATTGTGTGTGGGGACAAGGGAGTAAAGAAATGTTTGTTGTTTTTTTTTTTTTTTTTAAATGTGATATCACAAGTTAATGGAAAAAGGCAGACGAGTACATTTCCTGCCTGGCCTGATAGACTTTCCTGATCATTTCATAAGCAAGCACTAGTATGAGTTTCCTGGTTTGGATAACAAACAAGGAGTCTGGGGGCACTTTTAAAGCCTAACAGATTTATTTATTGAATGAGCATTCATGGGAGAAAAATCCCACTTCACAGGACAAGTCGGATTTTCCTCACACACAAGCTCATGCGATAAATATGTTAGTCTTTAGAAGTGTCACCAGACTCCTTGTCTGATGAAGTGGAGTTTTTCCTCACATGAAAGCTTGTGTGATCATAAGTTTGTTAGTCTTTAAAAGTGCCTCAGGATTCCTTGTTTGTTTTGCTGAACTGGACTAACACAGCTCCCCCTTTGGAACTTGTCAGTTAGGATGTTTCTGATAAGGGCAACACAAGTTGCACCAACTGGGAGAATACAGTTGAAAGTGGTTTTATGTATGCAGTTTTTAATGTCCTACTCAAATACCTTTGTTCACTTTAGTGGTATCCAAACACTCTACCTGTTAATGAAGATGAGATGAAAATCTAGATTGATTTTAGATTTAGACCAGTAGATAGAGACTTGAAAAACTCCTGGAAATGAATTGTATGTTGCAGTGTCCCTTCCAAGGAGTGAAAATTGGCAAGTCTGACATACTGTATCTGTACAATAGTGATGTCTGTACAATATTTGCAACATACTGTGTAAAGATGAAATATGTCTTATTAATAGCCCAGCAAATGTTTGCTAAAACTACAGTATACAATTGGAAATAGATAGAGCACAAGCATGGAAAAGTTAATGCCCAAACCAAATAAATTCAGAACAAAGCATGTCTGAAAATAGGCTGGTATAATGGAAACCATTTCTCAACCTCTGCTAAACCTATTGCTGGTATATAATATTCATACCTTGTGGGCCAGATTGTCAGCTCCATTGTAAAGTTTTAAAAGTTCTGCTGTGTTCTACATTTATTGGTTTATGTGATCCTTTTTCCTTGTCTCCTTTTATGTAACTCGTGCCTTCTTAGATTACACAACTCTAAATTTATGAAGTTTCTAGCCCTCTTCCTCTATCAATAGCTCAGTATCCTTAAAAGTTCTTTACTTTTTTGTCCTAGCAGTATGATTGTCTTGTTGCGCTTATGAATGTGTGTCAAATGATACTGACAGCCTACACAGTAGGTGACTAAGTTTTGATGATGTCTATAGTCAGGCATTCTTTCCAAGTCCTAATGTTACTAAGATGACAAGTATTGGAGCCTTGAAAACAGCTTTGATTGTAAATGTACTTCAAACTACTTTTTTGGTGCAATAAAAAAGTGCACATCTTTTTTTAATAGATTTAATTCCAGAGTCCTTACTTAGCATCTTTTTGCGAGTGTAATGGACAAGAAGATGTTTATTTCAGAATGAAAAACCTGACTATAGGCAGGATATCAGCTATAAACCTGTTGTGTGGACATTTGCTTTTTGACCATTTTTTCAGAACAGAAGTGCTGCAAATTATAAAACAATTGTAGAAATAACAGCTTTATTTTGTAGTAAAGTGTTCAACATTTTCTACAGCAGAGGTGTGAAACTCAGTCAATGTGGGGGGGCCACACTGGAGGGGAGAACACCTGATGCAGGCCATGTGGGGACCCCAGCTCTTTCCCCTGCCATGTTCAAAGTGGCATGGGCTCTCCTTTCCCCTCCCCAAACCCATAGGCTCTTGGACACTTTCCCTTTTCCCTGCTCTGTGGGCCCCCCTTCTCCTGCTTGGCTGCTCCCAGACCCCCCTTCCCTTTCTACTTCCCCTACCACATGGTGGCAGGCAATCAGTCTCAGTCACAGCCACAGGCAGGCTGAGATCTTGCCTCCCCCTCTTCCCCTGCCCAGTCACTGTCAGTCATTCAGCATGCTGGCCTTTGGTTGGCTCTGTCCTGGATGACTTTTGATTGGCTTGTTCCCATGTGGGCCTCAGCGACTTTTTCCATTCTAACTTGAGATTTGTGCAATGTGCTGTCAATCAAATTAGCATGCTGGCTGACTGACAGTGAACAGTTGGGGTTGGGGGGGCCATGTAAGTGAGTCAGATGCACTCCTAGCCCTGCAGTGCCTGCAGCTTGTCTTTGCAGTTTGCTGCTGCAGACAGCTTCCAGGCGGCAGGTTTGGGGGCTGGATCAATGCCCTTGGCGAGCTGGATTCAGCCCATGGGCTATAAGTTTGACACCTCTGTTCTACAGTATGTCTGGAAATACACTGTTGCATTTTACTTAAATGTTCAGGGAGTGGGGGACAAACTGCTGTCTCTCACGGTTAGTACCACATAGTATACTTTCAGTTTTAAGGGGACAGGGACATAATGTTTGTATAGGTCCCAATTATAGAATCATTGTAGGTCCCCATGCATATCTGAAAAGTACTCTCTTTCTTGTCCCCAGCCAGGGCCAAATTAAGTCTCCTGGGGGCCCTGGGCTACCCACTTTTTTGGGCCTCCCCCTCCCACCCAGTGCAGCAGCACCCAGCCTGGGGGCAGGGTGAGGGTGAGCAGTGGCAGTGCTCCAGCGGCAGGGACTCCCTCCGTGGCGTTGGAAGTGCTGGTTGGCTGGCATGGCACTGGGGCAGCAGACTGGTGAGCCCACCAGAGGAGGGGGGCAGGATGGCTGGGTGTTGGCAGCAGCATTCCAGGGCCAGGGTTTGGCATGCTGTCAGGCTGCTGTGCTGGGGCTCCCCAGGCAGGGCCCGTCTGGAAGACTTAGATTGGCCAGGCCAGCCTGAGCTATGGGGGTCCATCCTGTGCGGGCTGGTGCTGTGCAGGCAGCGCTGAGGTAGGAGCTGGATTTTTTAGGATGGCAGGGCCTCCCCTTTAGCTTAGGGCTGCAGCTTGTAAAGCCCCTGTGTTAATTCAGCCATGTCCCCGTTTCACTCCAAACATCCTTCTTAGACTAAGCTACTTTCTCCCTGTCAGTCACTCTCTCCTTCTCATGGATAAGAATGTAACTAGCTTTCTCCCACACTTCAGTGTGGCTGCCTCCATTTTTTTCCTATTACTTTTCTTCCCTGAGGTTTCCTGCTCCATCTTTTTGGAAAGGCATTCACTTTACTCTCATCTGCTGGAGTGTTTACCATTATGTCTGCTACATGGGAGAGTTCAAGGGAAAGAAAAGGACCCTAATGTTCATTCTAGTAGCGGACAGGGAACTGCTTCTTCCTGCAGGCTGCTCCTATAACCAGCTACATCAGAGACCAACCATAGGAAGTCAGATAAGCAGAGTTGGGTTAGTGAGCAGTTTAGGAGTTCAGAGGAAGCTGCAGGCTGCTTCCTTAGCAGCAGGGTCCTAATGGTATTGGATGTCTGGCAGCTTCATCCATGTCCTCTTGGCAGAGGCGGCCTGAGGCAATGGGGGGCCTCAGGTGAAGGCCCATTATGGGGCCCCCTAAAGGGCCCACTGTTGGCCCTCACTGCTACACTTCCTGTGGCCCCAGTCTCCCCTGCACTCCTAACTGCCCCACACCACCCCCCAGGACTCCTTGTTTTTGCTGAACCAAACTAACATGAGTATCCCATGAGTATTGCTGAACCAAACTAACATGAGAATTTGTAAGTTATTCTTAGGTATGATATTTCTACAGATCTTCCCATCATGAAGCTTGTAAGTCGATCATCTTTCATTTAACGTCAAAGAGCTAATGCTGAACTACAAAGTTAAAATGAACATTTAAAAATTTAAGTATGAGCATTAATTAATAAACAAAAAGTGATAACATTAATGGTGGCTCAAAAATAACAAATACCTCATTTAAAATTTTGGCAGTCAAATCTTACAAATTTTTCATATAGGCTTGGGGTTTTGTGCACTAGACATTTAATACAATTAACTAGTTTCTAGTGTGTAGCTGTAAACGAAAAACACCAAATTTCAATGAA
Organism: Podocnemis expansa; assembly: GCA_007922195.1. Lineage (NCBI taxonomy): Eukaryota > Metazoa > Chordata > Testudines > Podocnemididae > Podocnemis > Podocnemis expansa. Next base: position 7,828,246 of record ML681996.1, read on the forward strand.
ATTCTCTGAAGCACTCAAGTTTATAAGACTCTGGCCCCCTCAAAAATATTAAATCGTAAGTACAGAAGAAGCTAAAAAATTACTTACCAAAAGAAAGACATATTGCACAGACATCACACACAGCTGTAATGATTGCCTAAGGGCAGCACTGTACATATATTCTATATGGACCTACCTGGTAACCTGAGCAAACCAAAGCCAAAGTAAAACTTGTCATGAAGTCAAAGGAAAAGGCAATATTTCACAGAATTAAAAAATGGCAGAATAAATAGCCACACTGAGGAATTAAAAGCTGAGGCCACTGGAAAGTTCCTGCTATTGTGCTGTCTATTGCTTGCTCCTGCTTTTTTAGCATGTCAGTATGAAGATGATGGGGAGATAATGGTGAAATCTGCAATTCAAACAAAGCACAGATCCTAATGATAGCTCGCCTTGATGAGCTAAGAGTGAAAAGTGCTTAGGCTTCCCGCCCTATCTCTGCTAGATGGGAACAATTTCTGTATTTTCATTTCTGTCCACCAAATTGAGGATGGGGCCCTAGGCAGCTGCCTGCTTCGCCTATCCCAAAAGGTGCTACTGCCCTAGGTGGCCGCTTGCTTTGCCTACCCCTAAAGCCATCACTACCTTTTGGTATTTCAGCATCCCCTGCTGCTGCTTCTTTGCCCCTTCATGCTTCTTTTGGCCACATAAGTCAGTCAGAGAGAAAAGTGGTGGGTCAACCATCAGAGTCTCATTCTGGCTTCTATTAATGGCCACAGCTCCTACAGACAGGGTCATGAGAGAGTCTGGTCCCCCCCCCCCCCCTTAGAGAGAAATAAGACAAACAAACAAGGCTATTTTGAAGAAAAGCTTATTTTCCTTAATTTCTACTTAAGTTTAGCCTAATGGCAAACAGACTTTATTCATTATGTATTTATTGCAGTAGGAAATGAGACTTCACATGCTCAACTGCCTCCTGGAAGGAATAGTAATAATATTAGTGTTTTAGGATACGGTAATGCTTGCTGCATAGGGTGGCATACTGAGACCATCCAGAAAATGAAAGTAATGTAGTCAGGCTTGGCTCCTGATTACTAGTTCTCTCTCTCCATGGGATATTGACACAATTGTGACAGCAGAGGCACTCAAGCTGGAGTCTACTTCTTTTAACCAGGAGGTTGGCAAGGCATTCTGTATAAAGATCCACTGCTAATGGAAACTGTTCTCAATGACAGCTGTTCTGATGCTTGTCTGCCAAATCTCAGACTTATTAGGCTTCTAACCCCCCCACCCTAGTCTATTATTATATTGCATTGTAATTGTTGGTTGTATTTCATGAATTATGAATTTGATTTTTTAAAGAATGTCCTCAGAGATCTCATGGTTGTTTACAGCAGCTAAAAATGGAAATAAATAGTACTGAATAACAGTGTTGCCTATCAACATTTTCCTCAGCAGCTGAGAATTCATAGTTGTCTTGTAATTTTATGATAAGGTAACTAAGAAGTAACTAACTTCACCATTGTAGAATCCTTTGGAAAAATGAAGGAAAATTTTTTTCTATTTTTTAAAAATCTGTAGTGATTTTTAGTCACTTTGTAATCTATGTAGTTTTGTTTTATTTAGGCTTGGTCTGTGTATATCTTAATTTTTATAAACTGTGCACAAACTAAAAATGTTTAAATTTTTATGCAGCTCTCTTGTACTCAATACATAACATTTTCTTCTTAGAAGACCATGCAGTGTTGTACTTCGTAGTGTCTATACAATGATTGTGAAAAGATATCTAACATCTATTAGCCAGTTGTGTTTTTCTTTGCCTTCACTTTCTATGGTCCATTTTTTTCTCACTGCTGAAATGTAAGACTTACTTTATAAAAGCTATAGCATGTGTTTGTTTGTATTAAGGTTTCAACATTGGTGTGTGTGCTTGCGTGCTCACGTCCATGCACAAATAGCCAGATACTATAGTATAAATATCAGAGTTGTCAACACAATAATATCCTGCCATGTCATGCTAACAGCTGGCTTAATGAAAAAGGCTTGATTTTTTTTTTTTTTTTTTTTCCAGTCTGGATATTTTGAGGCATGACATTCCTCTACTATGGGAGCTGTTGTAAGGCTTACATCTTTAATATAGACATTTTCATTTCTATGTTGATGGGCACAAGCCATACAGGTTGATTCAAGTACTCCCCAAATCTAGGGTGTTTGTATCCTGGGATTTAGTTCTAATATGTGTACTTAACTCTCTTAAAACTGATGAATCTAGTGGCCCAGTGGATTCTCATTGTATAAACTCCAAACTGTGCTGGCATGCTGTTATATATAGTATTTCCTGTTATGCAAAAGAACAGATCCTTGTCCAGCTGAAGTGAATGACAGAGTTGCCCCTGATAACAAAGGGACCAGAACTGGCCCTAATTCTCTTCATCCCAGTAGTTCATGTATAAACTTGGGGCCAAATTCATTGGTCAGGCAATTGCACAGAGCTCTCGGTAAGTCAACAGAATTGCACTTGCTTTCACCAGTGCTGAATTTGGCCTTAAAACTTATGATTTATTGAACAAGGGGTGTTATGGTAAAACACACACCACCACTTCAGGGTACTGTTCTCAGGGCCTGGCACCCCCCCCCCCCCAACTCCTTTCTATACATTTTAGAAATAAATAAACAAAACAAAAGTTACATTTTGTACAGTAGGAAAGCAAAGAGTCAGCTGGAATGTATATGTCATTGCTGTCTTTTTCTGATGATAAAACAGGAACCAAACAGTGGTGACTGGTATTTATTTGACTATTACCCTTTCACGCTGGTAATAAGTCACCCTCTGTCTCAGGCTAAATTTTTCAGACAATTATTCATTGTAAGGATAATAAAAGCAGAAAAACCACCCTGCCATATAAAATTCTACTCAAAACTAAATCCATGAAAAACAGGTAGGGTTATTTTTATAAAAGAGTAGAGGAAGTTGTACATTAAAGTGCTGATATGGCCAGAATAAAGCAAGCTTTAAGAAAATAAAAACAATTCCAGGGGTTTCTTGAAAATAGGGTGCAATGGACTGAGACAGGCATTCAGGAAGATTAGTTCCTTGCTGTAGGCACCAGCACAGTGAAGAGCCTTCTGTGCTTAAGCATCATTGCAGAGTCCCTAAAAAGTGAGAGATCCATTAAAATGAGGCTCAGAGGGGAATACTTTATTTTCTTTGTCTAGAGCTAAGTCCTAAGATACAACCTCCTTTGCTCCAGTCGCTCAGATAGCAACAAATACCTTCAAAATCTTTATTGAGCATTCCTAAAACTACAGTACCCACAGACTGACAGACCCAGATGGGTATCCAGAAATCAACTACTACACTACTGGTCATTACCTATAGCCCTCAAGTCAAACTTGTGTAGCACATAATCAAGGATCTACAGAAGGGGTTCTTAGCTGGGGGTGCCTGCACCCCATAGGAGTGGGAAGGGAGTCCAAGGGGTGTGAAAGTAATGTATAATTTAAACATATAATGACCACCCAATATATACTTCAAAAGTGATGATATGACAGATGAATTTTTTTTAGGTAGGAGTGCGGGGTTATCATGTATCACTGTAGAGGGTGAGGGGTCTCTTAAAAGGTTAAGACCCCCTGATCAACAGCCTATCCTGCAATATGATCCCTCACTCTCTCAAGCCTTGAGAGATGGGCCTTTCCTCCTTTACAGACACTTGCCAGCAACAACATGCCATACAACAGAAACAGTAAGGCAGGCACATGTATCCCTCCAACAAACCCTGTTGTCAGCTGTGCCCACATACTTGCCTAAAACAAATGAAGGAGTCCTGTGGCACTTTTAAAGACTAACAAGTTTATTTACCGCATGAGTTTTCGTGGGAGAAAACACCACTTTGTCAGATGCTCCCACGAAGGCTCATGTGATAAAAAAATTTGTTAATCTTTGAAAGTGCCACAGGACTCCTTGTTTGTTCTGCTGAACTTGATTAACATGGCTACGTTTTTGGAACATACTTACCCAAATGACACAATCACAGTGCCTAACCAAACCAGCTACTCCATCAAGCTTCGTGCACCTGCTCATCCACTAATATGATATATGCCACCATGTGCCAACAATGCCCCTCTGCCTTATACGCTGGCCAAACTGGACTGTCTCTGCATGAAAGAATAAATGGACATAAATCAGATATCAAGGATGGTAATGTACAAAAACCAACAGGTGAACACTTCAGCCTCCTCACACATTCAGTGAAAGACGTGACACAGTGCTTCAACAGAAACACTTTAAATCAACACTCCAAAGATAAACCACAGAGTTAGAATTCCTATGAAATTTGACACTATTACGTTTGGTCTGATAAAGATTTGGGCTGTCTCACTCATTACAGAAGGTGGTTTTTCCCTTCTCAACCTTCTCACCTTCTTATCTGTTTGTTTGAATCAAAACAATCTGCTTGGTTTGCAGGAAAAGTCTGAACTGACTTTGTGACTTACCTTCTCTTCATTTATATATTCCCTTGCATACTGTAGTTTCCATTTCATGTGTCTGATGAAGAGGGATTGTACGCATGTGAGCTCATATGATAAATACATCTTAGTGCTGTGGCACTTTTAAAGACTTCTTGTTTGTTTTATTGTGGATTTTCTATACCCTTACTGATGTTGCTCATGGTAATCCTATTGTGTCACCCAACTATAAGAATTTACAGAAAAGACAAATCTTTGGGGAAAAAAGGGCCTTCTGGGTGGCAGATGACTCCATTAGGGATCCTATTAAGGCCAGAATTCAATAAACTGCCTAGATCTTGAACTTAAGAGTGAGGCACTATTGATCAGTTTTATCTGCTAAAACATTTTGTGAGTCAGGGAAAGATGGATATTTATCTTCATCTGAATTAATTCTTAAATTTCTCTGTCATTTTTGAAGTTCTTCTGGATGTCTTGCTTCTTACACATTTAAACTAAGTTGTGTGTTGAGAGGAAATTCCTGGAATTGTCTTGTTTCAGCCATGCATCTAAATATTATATTACTAAATAGTTGAAATAACTGAAAATTGAATAGATTGTATAGAACTTCGAATAATTGTAGATAATTCTATGTGAGAGCCAACTATTTTTATGAAGTTATTGATTATAAGTCTAGAAGGAGCCGTTGTGACCGCCTAGTCTGACTTCCTACAAAACTCAGGCTATAGGACTTTCCTGAATTGATTCATTTTTTAAGTAAACTAGAGCATTATTTTATAGAGAAAACATCCAATCAAAATTTTTTAACACAGCCAGTGATGGAAAAAGTATACCACAACCATTGGTAACTTGTTCCAATTATTAAATATCCTTCTTGTTAAAAATTTGCAACTTATTTTTTGTCTGAACTAATCTAACTTCAAGCCATTGGATCTAATCAGTCCATTGTACGCTAGATTTAGGAGCTCTATATGCCTGAAATTTTTGCCCTTGTTCCGGTAGTTACGGCCAAGTTACTCCTTAACCTTCACTTAATAAAGTTAAATAGATTATGCTCCTGAGCCAAAAAGGTATGTAGATGTGTAAGTTCTAGTTTTAAGCATCACTGTGATCCACAAAACGAGCTTTCGCCTACCCCTGCATACACCTGAATTCACTTGCTGCCTGAAGGTTGTGGGGGGTGTGTGTTGTGTGTGGTGTTTTACCCCCCCCCCCCCAAAAAAAAAAATTCTCTAGACAGTGGTTCCCAACCTTTGGGGGGTCTGTGGGCCTCTTCTGGGGGATTCTCAGTGCTTCTCCCCCCTGGGGCTGGAACCCAGTTGTGGTTGCGATGCTCCTGCCAGGGCTAGATTCCAGCAGGGGTGGGGGCCACAGAGGGCTGGACGGCTTGCTGGCTGCTAAAGCCGGCAGTGGTGCGGCTTCTTTCCCCTGTAGGGGCTGGATGGGAGCCATGGCTGTGGTAGCCCCTGCTGTCTGGCAGGGGAATGGGGCTGCAGACAGCTCCCAGGTTGGGGTGGCGAGCCATTGCTGTACACTGCGGCCACTGAGGCCCCGTTCTTCTGCCGGGAGTAGGAGCTGCCATAGCTATGGCCCCCTGCTCAGGGGCTGTCTGTGGCCTCATCCCCTGCTGGGGAGCGAGGCCTCCCCCAGGCAGGGGGCCATGGCCATGGTCCCCCCACTCCCAGCAGGAGAATGGGGCCACGGCTGCTGCAGTGCACGGCTAAGGCTCGCTGTCCCTGTCAGGGAGCCACTGTGGCCCCACTCCACTGCTGGCACACGGGGGCTGCCACGACTATGTCCCTCTGCCGGATGGACCCTGCTCCCCAATAGGAGTGGTACGAACCACGTTCTGAGCCCCGTGGGCCAGATTCTGCTGTAGTGTGCACTGCAGAGCGGCAGCACCGAGGGGGTTCCTAAAACTTTTTTTTGTTCCTCAGGGGTCCCCAGACTTGCAAAGGTTGGGATCTCCTCCTCTATATGTGCCTAGGTTTCTGCCTCTGGGTATGTGTGCTGCTGTTTCACTCAAGGTGGCTAGATGCTTACCCGTCCCACCTAATGCCCCACTGATCCTTAACCCGGCTAAACAGCGGAACATCTGACCTATGAGGCTGGAGCTCTGAGTAAGCCTACCAAATCTTAAAATCTGGCTGGAGGAGGCAGCACAGCCCAACCCACTTTATTACTTTTAGCCTGTGATTTAGCACACTCATCTGGAATGTGAGAAACCCAGGTTTAGTTCAGCCCTGTGTCTGAAGGGGAGAAGGGAATTGGAACAGGAGTCTCCCGTGTCTCAAGAGAACCACAGAATTATGGGATATTTTGACGTGAGTCTCTCTCCTGTTAAAGCTGTTCTACTTTAGATAAATTTAAATGGAAATTAGAGCAAGGGGATTGGATCATGGTTTTCTACTTCTCTGGTGGAGCCCCTAGCCACTAGGCTGTAGAATTGTTCTCCCTTTGGTCTAATCCCCAGTTGAGTGCTGTGATTAGATTTAATGTAATAAGATGAGCATCATAACCTACTTCCGTACTGGCCATTTTGTGTGGAATGAGGCATGCACCTAACTCATTCTCACAAGAAACAGCTTAGGCACCTAAGCCGTCTGACTCGGTGAGACATTCCTGGTGGTGGATCAATAGTCTGGGCCGCAGAGAGTTGCCTACCTTTGTTATCTTTTGTGAAACAGATAGGGTATAAGGTACACCAGTGTTCTCTCTAATCATTTGTAGGCTGTATTAGCACTATTGAATTTTTTTGTGTGCACTTTATTTTGTTGTGGGCGTGGGTTTCATGACCTGTGTGCACACAGCTTAGATGGAACAGTGGGGTATACCCCTCTTGTAGGTTTCTCTCAAGGGCTAGCTTGGATGCCTTGGGTTTGGCTTTTATGGATCGCATTCTTAGGCACCTCTCTCTCCCATCACCTTCACTGTTTAGGGAGCCTAGAAGTCAAAGCCAGATCCCACTGTTCCAATAATTCTCGAAACACTTAGAAGTTAGACAGGGCAGTGCTCAGTATTGCCACACTTAAGGGCCTTCACAGATCTGGGCCCTGGAATCCTTCATCAGGCATATTTTCCAGCCCTTTAAACTTTCTTGTGGCTGTTCTCTAAATCCTCTCCCATTTATCAACATCCCTTTTGAATTATGGACACCAGGCCTGGACACATTATTCAAGTGGCATTTACACCAGTTCCAAATATAGAAGTAAATAACCTCCTTATTCCTACCTCAGCTTCCCCTGTTTATACACCCAGTTATTGTATTAGCCCTTTTAGGCACAGCATTACACTGGGAAAACAGGATTGTATCCACGTAGCTGCTGTTGTATAGACACAAAATTTGGCTCTCTCATAAACTATGTGAACAATTTAAAGGGTAAACAGGAAAAATCCCCATGTTATATACAGAAAATGGTGTAAAGAAATACACACGTCCTTTAACCTCCACATTATTGGAGTATCGATACCATTCTTTTGATATTAAATAGGTCCTTTGATATTGCAGGTGGTAATGAGGTATTTAAAATATTTTGGGATGTCGTTTGATTTCTCTGTAAGAGTAGAAAGATCAATGATTTAAGCCTGCTGTTTAGGTGCTGGCCTACAGAAATGGTTAAATTAAATGAAGTCAAGGAACTTGGAGGTAGGGCGTAATATTAGAGGCTGAAGTTGCACCGGGTTTATATAAACAAATGATTCAGATGATCCCCCCTTTGATAGAAATAGTTTTAAAAGATATTTACTTGTAGAGAGTTAGAGGTTTTTCTGAAGCTGTACATCTTGTTTTTGGGTATGACATTTGTTTTGATGTTCCCCAAAGTATCAGATTTAAATCAGCTCTGTATGCTCTTTATAAATATAAAATTAGCAAGAAAACCAATTGCAGAGGTGTTACAGGAAACAGCCTGCATACCTCACAAGTGCAAGAATGATGAGTATTGAACTGTAGGCCAGTTGCTACTGTGCAAACAAGAGTCTTTAGAATTCCCAAAAGGAACAAAATGGTGGACGCTATGGCTGCGTCCACATTTCCCAAATTTAGCTCGAATTTGTTAATTTGAACTAATAAATTCAAGTGTAGTTTGAACTACATATGAACTTATTAGGTCTAATTAACAATGTGGACTAAGTTGAATTACAGTTAATTCGACTTAACCCACTTCATTAATTTGAAATAACTGCCCTTAGTTCGAACTAACAAAGTGGGCTTAAATGTCCACACTGTGCCAAATTCAAATTAAGGATTGAACTAAGGGCTTAGTTTACCTAAAGGGCAGGTCTTACTTGTTCGAATTAAGCTTTCATTAGTTCAAATTAAAGAATTCCTTAATATGAACTAATGAAAGCCTCGTGTAGACAGGGACTAAGTTAGTTTGAATTAAGGAGGCTTATTTCGAACAAACTTGCAAGTATAGAAATAGCCTATCAGTAAAGACAGTTTTCTAGCTCTTGATCACCAGAGCATCATACAAGAAAAAGGAACTTTTGCTAAAAAGATCACAGGATTCTCCTCCCAAATTTCACCCTTGACTATTTTTTAAGACCATGCTGATGGGCCTTTTCTGATTAGGAGAAACTTGAAGAGGAAATGCTGAGGCAGCAATAATTTGATTAAAACTGTGTAGTCAGAATTCCAGAGCTGATAAATTCTGCTACTCTATCTTCAGCAGAATTAATGGACTATGCTTCTTATCTTCTGTTTCTCTAAATCAGCAAAGCATTATTACACGATGAGCTCACACGTGTACTGGTGCTAGAACTCACTCACTTTTGCCAATGAAGATAGGTCCTATAATAAAACAAAGTCTCCCCTTGACAGTGAATAAACAAAAAATACCCCAAGTGCAGAAAAACTTCTTCCTAATTAAAATATATATTTTTTCCTTTTGCATCTCTCAGCTGGGCCTAATAAGTGAATGAGTCTTAGCTGCATCTGTTCTCACAGCAACTTACTCCCTGTCCAATTGGCCAGGGCTTTCTGGGACCTATGTGAGCAATTTTCCAGTGCTACACGAAAAAATAATGTTATTCATATCAGTAGACAGACAAGTTTGGAGTTTATAAACTTGGTGTGTATCAATTAGAAACGGGTCTAAGCAGTGGTTTCCAGAGGAGTAGCCGTGTTAGTCTGTGTATAGCAAAAGCAGTGAGAGTCCTGTGGCACCTTTATAGACTAACAGATTTCTTCAAGCATAAACTTTTGTGAGCTTCAACCCACTTCATCAGATGCAGCTGACATGCAGCTGTTGCGTCTGACAAAGTGGGTTGAAGCCCATGAAAGCTTATTCTCAAAGAAATCTGTTAGTCTATAAGGTGCCACAGGACTCTTGCTGCTCTAAGCTGTGACTTTCCAATCTAAGTTTTTCCATGCTTTGAGAGGGCATGGATCTGGGAATATCAAATATGACAAAGTGCATGCATAGGTTTGTTGGAGTAATAACCCCAAGAGCTCAAAAATCATCAGTGCGCCTGAAATTTAGACATCTATGACTCTGGTTTGTTTTGTGTGTGTGTGTTTTTTTTATTGCCTCCTGGTTTTTGAGTTCCCCTGCCAACTACAAGTTGTGTGTGAATCCTATGGTAGCCATTTTTAAAAAAGATGAACTGTCATGAATGATAACCCTATAATATCACTTAGATTATTTGAGTGGGATAGCTCAGCATCTCTTGCTGCTTGTAGTTGTGTGCATCATGTCCCCTCCCTCAAATGGAGGACTCTCACACTTTTTTCCCTGTGCAGCATCTATGCTCTTTTATTTATAGTGATATAGTTCCAATTTCTCAGTCACAAAAGTCCAGCCCTCCTAGCTGTGAGGAATGGGGCAGCCTCTCTTTGTTAGCCTGGTTGCAAGGTCTCTACCCCTTTGCCTATCCGTGTGCACCCTCACTTCCTTTCTTCAGTGCTCTTCTTAGGTTAAGAAGCCAGCTCCCTCTGATGACCCTAATTAGCTTAGCATCTGGGAGGCCCAGCTGGTTTAGTAGTCCCCAGCCCAGGCTGCCCACTATGTGTGTTCTGGAGCAGTGGTTCTCAACTGCTGCGTCAGGACACTTTACTGTATTGCCACACAGCAGTAAGTGTGTCACAGAGAGCTGGGGAGATGGCTGGATTTGGTCTGTAGGAGGTAGGGTGATGTGTCCTCCAGGGCCACCACATGCCACCAAGTGTGTTGTGACCTGCAAAAGATTGAGTACCACTGTTCTGGAGGAAGTCCAGCTCGTTCTGCTTCGCCACACTGATACTCTAAATTACTTTAACTGGGTCTTAAAAATTAGTTTATGGACAATACAGGGACTGTAATAACAACTGTGAAAGAAGTAGAGTTCGCTGTCCACAGAGAAGGTGTGGCACAGGCAATGGCATGAACAATAAAATAGTTGTGAAGAAAAGTAATATTTTGTGTTTAAAGATTACACATGCAATGTGAGCATGTCTAAGTGTTTTGATTTATTTTTAAATTAATTTGATCAGCTGCAGCCCATGGCCAACAACTGTTGTTTTTCTTCACTTTTGCCCTTATAGTTCTACTGACATATTCAGGACATCTTTTAAGGGGGCATCTATCAGGCTAATGCCCTTCCAGTAAGTGGAACGGTACAAGTACAAAAAACAGCAGTCTTGGGGGGTCAGGGATTGTCAATTGAATCAAAATAAATGAATGTGATCTATGTTTAGTCTTCAGTTGTGCATGCCACAAGGTCACTACACAATCACTGTGATTGATGATCTTTGCCCAAGAGGCTGGAAAAACAAGGGGATTTATAGTAAATCAGGATTGGTGTATGATGCAAAAGTTGTATACCAGCAGCATTCACTGCAGCTAAGATTACTGTTCAAGTCAGTGTCATTATTCCCAATCTTTCTTAACCGCGAGAGACTAATTCACAGACATCTTCTTTAAATAGATAAGCTGATTCTAGAAAGCATAAAGAGTAATATGATGAGAAATGTTGCTAATTGTATAGCTCCCAGAGAATGCTGTTTCATGATCCTACTTTTCTATGTACCAGACTGCTATGTTTGGTTTTTAATTTTTTAAGCTAAGTAGGTAAATAACATCTTAAATACGAAGAGGTTTTTAATTTGAACAAACCAGTTAAAGGCAAAATAGTTTGAGTAAGTTTATACATATTACAGGGCTTTCACTTGTGAGGAGAAACAGCAAAAACTAAGATTGTTTAGCTCTACGAATAAAATTCACTTTCTAAGATTGAGATATAATATAATCCAATCAGTCTCCTCTTTACATTATTTCATAATATGAAAATGAGGAGTTGTTCAGAGTTAATAGAAGGCACATTTAAAAGAAATAAAAGGAAAGACTTTTTCTTTCCAAGTATGGCAGTGAGTGTTGTGCTGCACAAGACAGAAAATGAGCCAATCAGTTCTCAGCTCGAAGTATTTTCTATCTGTAAGGCAATATGAAGAAGGCACACCAGGCTAGGGAGCTGAGAGGAAAGAATAACTTGTAGTCAGCCTGGGGAATGAACTATTGCAAGAGGACATAGTCAAGAACTGTAGCTTTATTAACAAAGGTTCTGGATAAAATTATGATCACTTGTAATTAAACATGCTAAGATGAGAGGAATCGTGCTATCATTTCTAAATGTTTCATTTGAGGGATCAAGATGGAATCTCTCTTTCCTCCCTATTGGCTTGCTCAGTTTAACCAGGTAATTGTCGATATATTTCACCTCTTATGGAAGCACCTAATGTAGGCCACTGTTGGAGGCAGGATACTGCACTCGATGAATCAGTGGTCCAATCTGATAAAGTGAAATAGGCATCCATGCCACTAGAATAGAATAGAATCATAAGGTTGGAAGGGACCTCATGAGATCATCGAGTCCAACCCCCTGGGGCTTGAAGCCAGGACCTTCTGCATATTAAGCAGAGGTGCTAGCCACTCCACTAGACTCTATTGAAAAAGGATTGTCTCTAACTTTCAGTATTGTATTTACTGTTTATCCACTCTGGCCACTGAAAAAGCTCTTTGGGCCTGGAGCTCGTCTTGAGCTATTTTAATCTTGATTTATACAGACTCAAATGAGATTGGAACTGGGCTCTCTGTGTACTGTGTTACTTCAGTGGAGTTCGAAGGCATGTCTATTTCTCTCCTCAAGTCTGTATACAGCTTGTCAGAAGCTTGGAAACAAAATGTAGAAATATTTAAAATGTGAAAAATTTAGTGCTCCACACTGGGGGGGGGGAGGAAGGAAGGGAGGGGGAAGAGGCGTCGCAGGAGAGACAGAGAAAGTGTTGCTCCGACAAAGAACAGAGTGAGGTTTTCAACCTGAAGTCCCACGCTCATCTCAGAGAATCTGCTAGAGGCAAAGATTTCATCCAGATTCCTCTATGCTGCTGTTTAATTTCCTGCCTGTAAATTTTGCTTATGCAATTATATTTTATGTATACTGTGGACAGTTGTATCTTATCCAATTTAAATACACATAGCAATTTTCACACAGGCTGAGTTTTCACATCTTTGAATGCAGTTTTGAAATCTGAAAATTTGACTGAGTCATGTTTTTGCCTGTTTAAAATGAAAACTAGCATATGTAGGAGAGGAGGGGAAGTTTTCTGATAGTCTCTATTTTCATCAAAAGCAAAGCAATGTGTTTTGACTTCTCCTTTCTGGCAGTATATAATACACTTAAAATCTCCCTTTTATGCATTTTTTGTTTCCACTTCTGAAATCATATGACAGACTGTGGTAACAGCCTGTTTTCTTTATTTGTACTTCTATTAAGTTCTTATTAACAATTTATTTGTTTAAAGGTTGCATCCAGTATAACAGCATAAAGTAAACACAGAGGTAGAAGTCAAAACTTGGAAAATGTAGAGTTCTAAGTTGGGTTTTATTTTTCAGTTCTGTTATTTTGGCTGATGGCATTCAGGTTTGCGTTAACATTTTTCTGTTGCCATTTGAGATTGTTGGTCGAAGGCTTCATTTTAAGATTTCCACGGTTGCTCTGAACCACTCTTAGACGTCTTGAAGAATTATACATTGATTTGTACTAGATTAAGTGAAAATCCTTGGTACGCTAGGATATTATCTAGATGTAGAAAGGAGCAAGCCAGATTTGTTTGCCTTATCCCCTTGCTATTTATTGGAACATCCATAGTGAAATGCTTATCATTCCTATCAAGTTTAATTTTAAACCTGGAAAACATTTTTTCATCTGGTGTGAATGTTTTAAGTGTTAACCAAGTTTGCAGTGAATACTTGTTGCAATGAGAAGCTATAATTCAGTAGTTGAGAATGGGAGTAGGAGATCTGGGTTCCAGGACCAGCTCTGCTTTGGATTCATAATGTGAAAATAGTCAGATTACTCAACCTCTCCAATTTTCTTTTCTGGAGCTGGAAAATGGGAATGCTGATAGGCATCTTTGTAAAGAGCTTTGATTTCTACAGCTGAAAACTGCTGTATACATGTTAAATACTATTAACAGATTTAGGAGTATGGTTCCCACCTATTGGTCTTTGTTAGGAGCAATGAAATAAGCATGCCAAATTGTGATGCTATGCCAGAACACTTGCATGTCTGCATCATGTGAAATTGCATATTGACACAAAGTTCTCACATGTGAAATAAAATTGGAAGGCATTAATGGCTTGACCCCCCCCCCCCCCGAGGTGCTGAGTACTGCAGCTCCCATTGACATTCATGGCAGCTGTGGGTACTCAACAATCTCTGGCTATAATAGCTACCATGTGAGATAGGCCTGTCAGAACTGGGCAGATCTGTGACAACAGGATTGTGAAAATTTGGAAGTGTGGCAACGTGAAACTCTCACAATTGTTGGAACAAGATAAGTGATGTTAATGGAGGGCAGTTTCAGTTTCTAAATGTAACCTTTCTGCCAGGGTGAACCGGCAGGACAAGGGCTGGGTTCTACATCTAGGGGTTTCCAAATAATGTAACACCACCAACCGGCTTGAGCCGCCACCGAGATTTCTGGGAAATCATGCACTATTCCCTGGACACCCCAAACGGGTAAGGCTTCGCCACTCGCAAGCATGAGATGAGTGCAGTGTCCAGAACTTTTAATAGTAATAAAACAGAATGTAAAAAGGTCAGATAACAGAAATCAGCACCGATCTAGCAAAATCAGTATAGAGCAAGGCTCCCAACCACCCACACGGCATAACAGAACATATAAGACTTAATGGCAAAACCCATGCTGATTTGGGGAATCAGTGCTAATCAGGCTTCCAACATGATCCCACATATCATAACAAATGTAAACTCACCAGCAAAATTAGTACCAATCTGGAGAATCAGTGCTAAGTAGGCTTCCAACTAACCCTAGGGTATGTAGGGAGTGTCTTTCATGCCAGCTGTCCACCAGCTCTGCCCACTGGTCAATCACACTGCCCAGCTGGCTGTCAGCCACTCTTAATATCTGCTAGCTCCACCCACCAGTCACTCATGCTGCCTAGCTTGCTGCTGATCACACCATCTGTTGCTTCTCTTCAGTGATTTCAGCTCTTAAAGCTGCAAACAGCTACTTCCATTAAAATAACAAAGAAAAGTCTCAAAAGAAGCTCAGCCAGATCTATCATTTGACAGCAGGTCTAAAGAATGAGGCATAATGCCTTAAGCATAGCTCTAAAAGTAGTTATGCAAACCCCACCCCATCTTAATTTTCCAGGTAGAAGCAAGCAGTGGCGTCTCTTGCAAGTCTTTATTTTTTTTTTTTTTTTTTTTAGCTGAGGGTAGCTTTTACCCTTTAACTAACCCAAACAGCTTTGGAACAATCAGAGAGTAGCATATCACCAAAAACAGTATTTCATATTTCCCTTCAGTAGAATTACAGATATTGACAGATTTGTGATCAGATCAACCCAAAATACCATTACCCATATTGCTCTGCATCCATAGTTTGATTATGCTAATCTATTTTTTGTGCTCATGCAAATACTAAACCCATGCAGATTAGTTACCCCCCCCCCCGGCTGTTAGGCACAGCTTCTGAGCCTGCCTTACATAAACAATTATGTAATAAAATTCATTAAGTAGTAGAATACTTGGAGAAAGTAAGAACTAAAAACTGTGATGAAGCACCAGCATTGATATTTTTGTTCCAAGTGAATTTGATTGATTGTGTTGGATTCTCTTCTAACAATTATTAGAATTCTGAAAAAGAAGGTTGCAAAACAATGCATGAAGATTTAGTTATGTTGATTGTCACCAATGTTCCCTGTAAGCTGCGCTGGCAAGCTGCAGCGCAGCCCGCCGCAGCCGCCAGCGCAGGGAAGGCAGCCGGCAGCGCACTGCTGGCAGCCAGACTCCTTCAAGGGAGCTCCTGTGGAGCAGGGAGTTTTGAAAACTCCCGCCCAGAGAAGCTCTAACGGAGTATGCCCAGAAAATCTGGGCATGCTCCGTAGAGCTTCTCTGGCCCAGGAGTTAGGGCTGGGCCTGCCTTGAGTCCAGCCCAGAGGTAAGTTTGTGGGGGCTGGGAGGGGGGGTGAGCAGGAGCAGGGGGGGCGTGCTGCCAGGAGCGGGAGGGGGGGCTAGCAGGAGCCGGGGGGGGGCAAGTGGGAGCGGGGGGTGATGCCGGGGCTGGGGGGCGATGCTGGGACCCGGGGGGGGGGGTTTAGCAGGAGCGGGGGAGTGATGCCGGGACTGGGGGGCCGAGCGGGAGGGCGATGCCGGGACCGGGGGGGCGAGTGGGGAGCGGGGGGAGGGGCTGTGCAGCGGGCCCCGTGGGGGGGGGGGAAGTGCAGCGAGCAACAGGAGTTGCTCAGCTGCTCTCTCCCCTTAGAGGGAACATTGAGTCACTTGTAGGCATATAGGATAACATTCCCTCCCTCTCTCACAAGGCTGCTTTGAAAAATATTCACTTATGTAATCAGTTACAGAATCTACAGTAGATCCTGCTGAGCTCCTCAAATTAAATGCCGTTAGCAAAATGTGAATTGGAGAGTTGGTTCCGAATTACAAGAGAAGTGCATTTACTTTTTGTGTAAATACCAATCAGTAGCAACCAGGTACTGTGTTCTACAATGTTGATGGTGATTGATTTATTTTTTAATGCATTGTCTTTTTGTTTACTTTTGTCTAAAGTATATTTTTGTGTGGCTGAACTATCTTGATTTAGTGATGGCTGCCGGTGAAATGAAGCTTTCTAGAATCACCAGTATTGAAATCACAGTTGATTTTTGCTTCTGTTTTACACTCCTCTGTATGTTTTAAATGTTTAAAACAAACACTAGGATTATAGGATTACAAACTGAGGCAAATACTGATTGTTATCAATTTCACCTACTACTACCTGGAACAGGAATTGATATAACATTAAAAATGCAGTAGCGGCTCCTGTGTGAGAGAGAGTGCAGCTTGGAGAGGGAGGAAGAAATCATAGGAACATATTAAGATGACTGCAGTCAACTCTTTCTTTCTTTCTTAAGTCATAGAAGAATTTTTGTTTTTTCTTATTTATCATTCTGTCTTAGCCTTCTCTTGTTGACTTTGACTGGTCTTTTCTTTTTAAAAATGAGTATCAAAACAATTCCCAAAGCTGGCAGCTGATTAAGTGATGTAGGCATTCAAAACCAGTAGTATAACTATCTTTCTTCACCACAGAAAAGCAGTTTGATCAGATGATCAGAAAAAAGAAATTTGTATGTGTGTGCCTGTACATGAATGAGAGAGAAGAGGAGAAAGGTCTTGCCTCTCTTTTTAGGCAGCTGCATCTGTATATGCATCTATATTTATAAAAGTATAAAAGTACCACTTCAACTTTTACAGTGTTTTAGATGCAAATTCTAACCTGTTTGCATAGTTTTAAAGCTGTGCATTAATCATAAACTATTTTTATATCAGACACACAAATATATAATACTTTACAGGGATGGGATAGCTGTTGTGAATGAATGCATTTATCTGTGCAGCTGAGCAAGAAGATGTATGGGGATGGAAGTAGTGAGAGAGCAGGTAGTGCACACAATAAGGGGCAATCAGTGATAGGACCACACTAGTGGAAGAGATGAAGATTGTAATTTCACATGCTATTGCCAGTAAATTATTTAACATTAAACTTAAAAAAAAAAAATTAAACTATTTCTGGCAAGATGGAGAATAAAGCAAAAGAAGAGGGACTGGGTAGTGAAATAAAAGGTGCCCAAATTTTATTAAAAATTATTTATTATAGTGTAATGTTGTAAGAGTGTTTGTAGCTTTTCAGTATTTGTAGCACAGTATTGTGATATTTGTCATTTTATCCATGCTAGATCTGCATAATCCACCAAAAATGACAAGAGTCCTGTGGCACCTTATAGACTACAGATTTCTTTGGCCATAGGCTTTTGTGGGTTCCAACTCACTTCGGCAGATGCAAGTGGGTTGGAGTCCATGAAAGCTTATTGCCAAAGAATCTGTTTGTCTATAAGGTGCCCCAGGACTCTCGTTTGTTCTTGCTGTACACAGACTAACACAGCTACCCCTTTGGAAATAGCCCACCAAGAATTTAAAAGGACAAACATACATTTTTTAATTAATTTTGAAACATTCCACTGTTCAATGATGTGTCAGTGACTTGGTCACTGAATTCCCTTTCTTTTTGATGGGAAGACCTTTGCTTCCAGGCACATGATGATAAATAAGCATAAGTTAGAGCTTTTAGAGAGCTGAAGATAGCTGTTCATAAGTGGAAGGGAAAATTCTCCAATGCTGATATGGGGAACTTTCAATATTTGCCTGGAGCTTGTTTTTTCCAATTTGAATGGACATTTCCAGTCAGCGGTGCCTCATGTGAGAGCTCATTTTCAATCTTACTCTTCACACAACATTTTGGCTCAAATTTTCAAACATATCCACTCGCATTGGGTAGTCTAGGTTTGGGATGCTCAAACTGAGACTGGGAGGGCCTGACTTTCTGAGGTATTTAACACCCACAACTCCATTTGACTAGCATAAATTACAGTGGCAAGGCTGTTAAAGAGATCTGACATCTAAGACCATGTGAGTTCACTAACCACACTTTTCAAAATTGACTAGCAATTTTGAGTGCCTTGATTTTTAGGTGCCCAATTTGAGATGCTTTGAAGGGACCTGATTATGAGAATCAGGTATCCTGCACTTTCTAAAGTTGGACACCCAAAATTTGAGGTACCCCAGTTCACTAATAATTTCTTAATATCATGGTCAATAAAATTTGAGATGAATTTTCAAAAGATCTCTACTGATGCCTATTTCAATTTTTATGCATTACCATTTATGCATATAACTCATATCTACATATACCAAGTTGCATGTGTACAAATGGAGGCCACTTTGAAGCTGTGGCCCAACATGAATTGTTACTGATTGTGCTACTTTTTCTTTTGCTTCATATGTCATTATCTGGAATTCCTTCCTCTTGCCTGGCTTTGAACAACATTTTACTTTTTTTTATATATGTCATAAGTTTAACAGAAAGGTTATGAACTCTAAGAGTTATAAAAACAAAGTTATAAGCAATGAAAGACTTTTTCCTAACTGCTGAAGTTGTCATGACTATTATTCATTTAGGCCTCATATAGTGCAACAGTTTTAAATGGCTGTTGAATATGAAAAATACTTCAGAAAATGAGGAGGATTATTTAGAGGCAACAAAACAAAGAATCTAGTGGCACTTTCAAATAAATTTGTTAGTCTTTATCACACGATTTTCATTGGAGAAAAGCCCACTTCATCAGACACTTGAAGAGAAAAGTATCAGCAAGGATTCTTACCCACACCAGTCCAGTGCATGTGACTTCTTATGCTAGCCTCAGCTAACAAACGATCTCTGAAGTACAGTCCACAAATTTTCAGTAAAACTTGTGCCTCAGTTACAATGAATATGGAGTTCTGGCTCATGAAGAGTGTAGCTTGAAACATGTGATACTCTTTTGATCCATGTGGTTTCCATACACAAGATGGGGGATGCTGCGATGTACTTCATTTTGTGTTAGTTAGGTACAGTCCTCAGGTTCCAGGCAATGTGCCAGTGTAGCCTCAGTTGAGCAATGTTTGAACATTCCTGTCTAATAGTTAACTTCTATTAACTTGGACCCGACATCCTGGAAATGATGTTTTCAGGTAGTGTTACTGAAAAGCAGCAACCCTTTTCAGTGCAGCAATACAAACAGCATAACCATAGGTCGTTTTTCATCCAAAACTCTAGTATAGTATAATCTTTATGTACCTTTTGCTTTTTACAGGATTTGATATTCAATGGCTGGAAACAGAGATATCAAGTGGCTGAAATGAATGTGAACATTATCTTAGAGGAGATTCTGATTAAAAGATCACAACAGAAGAAAAGGACTTCTCCCTTAAATTACAAAGAGAGGCTTTTCGTGCTAACAAAATCAATGCTGACATACTATGAAGGTCGAGCAGAGGTAGGAGATAAGGTTTTATATTCCATTGCCTTTGTTCTTTCTTGAGAAAAACACTTTTTAAAAATATTAATGGTTTCTTTCCTGCGGTATATTGAACCTTGTCTGTTCTGGGAGGTTTGAGGGCTGTAAGTACCACTGAGTGGGAATCATCCATTTTTTCCTCATGGATAGTGCAGATGTATGGAGATTGAAATGATGAAGCAATTCAAAAGGAAATACAAACAAGGATCTAATCAAAATTGCGTTTGACTATTAATCCCTAAAATGATTTTTTTTTTATTTCATTTTTTTCTGAGAAGTATTTCAATCAGGAAATTGATCTCTGTCTCCTGAGTACTGTGTTAGAAAGGATTAAGATGCATCAGGAATTTTGAAGATGTCCAATTTCCTACTAGACATTATGCATTGCTGCAGTCCCTAGTGAGTCTCTCACATGTTTTTCATGCAGGTGCTTCCTCTAACTCCCTTCTCATGTACATTCAAAGACCTCTCACCTGAGGTTAGGTGGTGCTTCCCATGATTGCCAGCAGACACTCCTCAGGAGAGAGGCCTTGATGCTGTAGGGCCCAACGGGCTGTGGGCCCCCCACATCTCTGGCCCAGTCCCAGCAGCAGCTGGGGCCAGATCGGGCTCTCTTGGGGTCTCCTGTCACTGGCTGGAAGTGGCAGGAGCTGGACCTGAGCCTGGGCTGCTTGCCACTGGCTGGCTCGGATCTGGCTCCAGTCGCTGCCAGCCAGCAGCAGCAGGCGGCCTGGGCGGGCCCCATCTGGCTCTAGCCACTGCCTGCTTGCAAACGGCAAACAGCACGAGCCAGATCTGAGCCCAGGCTGTTTGCTGCTGGCTGGCAAGCAGTGGCTGGGGCTGGCTTGGGCTTCCCCAGGTTGCCTGCCGCTGGTCAGCAGCAGCAGGAGCTGGAACAGGCCCTGGCACCAGATTGGGCCCTGGGGGTAGGGCCGCCTGGGTTCCAGCCCTTTTTTTCATGGGAGCAATGCTCCTGCCTTGGATAAGGTTCAGAGCCTGGCTTCTGCTTTCACTGAGGCCAGTAACCTGCCCATGTTTCACAGAGCATGCTAGCTAAATCACTGGAGGGCTGATAGTCTTTTAGCGCCATCAGTTTCCGCTTTGTACCCAGAAGGACAGACAGGTTCTCTCAGTTCATTGGGCAAGAGCCACAGAGCTCAGCTTGGATTATGCCTCCAGAAGTCTTAGCTACGCTCATAGAATCATAAGACTGGAAGGGTCCTCTAGAGTTCTTCTGGTCAAGTCCCCTGCACTCAGGACTAAGTATCATCTAGCCCAGGGGTTCCCAACCTTTTGAAGGCTGGGGACCACTTTTTTATAGAAAGAAATTTGTGGTCCCCTGGCCACTTGTATGTTATGTTGTGGCTGTGACGTCATGGGCAGAATCCGGCCAGCGCTGCTCTGGCAGAGCTGCCAGGACTGGCCAAAGAGCAGGCACCACCACAGGCATGCCTCCCCACTGCTCCTGCTGGGGATGGGAGCCGCAGTGGCCATGCCCCCAACCCTGGCCCTGTCGGGGAATGGGAGCTGCTGTGCCCATGGCCACCCCTTGCCCCTGCCAGGGAATGGGAGCCATTGCAGCCATGGTCCCCTCCCCCTGCCAGGGAGCCAAGCCGCCATGGCCCAGTCCCCTCCCCCTGTCACCAGATGTATCCAGCCCTGAGTCACCCCAACCTCCTCCCTAACTCCCCCACCCTGTCATCGACCCCCTGCTGCATCTAGTCAAACCCCCCCCACCTAACCCCACCACCCTGTCATTGACTTCTCCCCTCCCCTCCACATCCTTTCCCTGGCAGCTGCCTGTCCCTGAGCCAGAGCCCCCTTACCTGGCCACCAGGGCTGGGAGCGGCCATGCTATAGGCTGCTGCTTGCTACCTCCTTGAGCATGACCTGAGCACGCTCAGGGCAGCGGGGGAGTTTTTTTAAAACTCCCAGCCTTGCGCAGAGCAGCTTGCTGCCATTGTCTGGCTCATGCTGCCAGTGTAGACCAGCCCCAGCTCCCAGCATGTCCACGGAACCCTTTAAGTAACTCTGCAGCCCCACCGCAGGGGGCTGCAGATCACAGGTTGGGAACTACTGATCTAGAACATCTAGTTATTTGTTGAACCTGCTCTTAAAAATCTCCAGTGAGGAAAATTTCCACATTCTCCGTAGATAATATATTCCACTCTCTAACTTCCCTGACAATTTGGAATTTTTTCCTAATATCTAAACTAAACTGCCCTTGCTGCAATTTCAGCCGATTGCTTCTGGTCTTATCCTGAAAGATTATGGAGGAGTGCAGCACCAGTGAGGGGACTGTAACATGAATATGACTTTGCAGTTTGGCAGCTTACACTGAGACTAAGATAAATGCTGATCATCTGGGCTAACTGCAGTGAAGACACACGCAAAGTGACAGCACTAAGACAGAGAATGCAGTCAGGCTATATTAGAGCAGAAACACCATGTTTACTTCATGTATTATACAAAAAGCTACATTAAAAGAACATTGAAATTGCAAAGTCAAGCGTTTTGTAAATGCCGTGATTAAAATTACTTGTGAACTTATCTACTATACAACCTTGTAGATCTTTTTCCTTGTCTGCAGAGTTAACTTCCTTTCAAATTTAGTTAATCTAACTGTAAGAAGAAACAGTGTTTGATTTATAAGCCAAATTCTTCTCTCCTTTACATTGGCACACTGACTTAACCATGGTTCTGAAATGAAGTAGAACACAAGCTGTTCTTTGCTACACCCACAGCTGAACCATTGTCAACACCAATCCATCTGTTGTCAGAAATTGGTAATTTTTTTAGTGTTAACAGATCCTCTGACCTCTGTACCTCAAGGGAACACTAGAATTATTAATTGTGTCAGCCAGCCTGTGCCTGGTATGAACAAGAGTATCTTCAAAATCAATAGCCTGTTTCTCTGCTCCAATAAGTCCACTTTGTGTGGCTTACGCAGTAAAAACTTGCCATAAATGACTGGAGATAGTGGAGAATTCCCTCTGTGCTTCTGCCGCAGGGTGTTGCCTCCTATGCTAGCAGTTTTTTTTCCACAGTGTAAGGGGAAGGACCGCAACAGGGACATTTAGGGATCGTAGTGGAACACTGCCATGGTGCCTGATCCTCACCTGGATTATGGCTTGTTACAAAGTTTATACCAGTGATAGAACTTTATGGCTCTAATTTCCACTGGGGCATGCAGCCAAGGATCAGAGAGCTGCAAGCAGATCCCTGCAGCCACTACTTTCCACTATAGAGCAGAACTTACACACAGTGGAGAGGATCAAGGCCCAGATTGTATACTTGTGTTACTATTATTGACTATGGAGTTCACAGGTGTACTTGTCCTGGAATGTGAATTAATCTCTCCTTTTTCTTCTTCATGGGGCTTTGGTTTCTAAAGATTCTTGGAGTTGGATCAGGGGCCACAGGGCCTCTGGGCCTCCCCAACCAGAGCCCCCCGCCACTGGTCAGCCTCCCCTCCTCTCTGCCAACAGACCAGTGCTTTGGGGGGGGGGGGGGAAGCTGGGGCCAGAGGCCAGCTGTGACGTCAGTCAGCCCCTGGGGATGGCAGGGCCAACTGGCACACAGGGTATGGCTTCTGGTGCAGCCCAAAGGCCACGCCAGAGGCTGTATTGCACATGGAAGGTGGCCCCGCCTCGGGGGACAGGGGCAAGGGACAGTGCAGCACTGGGGGGAGGCAGTGGTGTGGGACCCATGGAGTCACCGGCCCAGGTGCAGTCCCCCCACTTGCCCTACTTCCAGGATGCCTCTGATCCTGGGGGCTGACCCGCCAGGCCCTGGCCCGGCCCACCGTGCCCCACCCCCAGGGTGGGGCTGGAGCTCAGAGCCCAATCTCTGGGCTGGCCTGCCCTGCTCCCCTCCCCAGTGTCAGCAGCCATTGTGGTGCGCCTCTGGGCACAGTCTGCATTGGTCCTTGTGGTAATCTGCCCCTGGGAACAGTTGCCTAACCATGCATGGCTTGTCTCAGTTAACTTCTGGCTCAGAATAAATGTGAAATTAATAAATGTGAAATTAATAAACCAACGCCTTTTCACTGCCACCCTAGGAAATCTGTCTTTCTTGACTGAAATTATTTTGGATGCTAATTTTGAGCTTCCATTGATTTGACTCAGACTAGTATCTGAAGCATTTTTGCATTCTGTGTCTGGGTCCTACGTTTGGAGAGACAGCGTGCATATTTTTCAATAATTTCATTTTAACAATGTTTTCTACTGTATCAAATACGAATTGACATATGAAGTCTTCTCTGAAATGCTGCTTTTAGTGGCCCTTTGTGTCTTTGAACAAATGAAGCGGAAGGGGATGTAAGGTTTTACATTTCTGGCCAAAGCTGCAGACCTTTATCTGCAGTAAGTTTAGGTGCTATTGGGATAACCTGGGTCATGTAGCCATAACTAATAGTTCACTAAAGCACCAAAAAGGCAGCCATGTTAGTCTAGTTCAGCAAAACAAGCAAGGAGTCCTGTGGTACTTAAAGACTAACAAATTTATCATGTGAGCTTTTGTGAGAGAAAATCCCACTTCGTCAGATACTTTGAAGTACTAACCTACTGAAGCACTCTGAAGTACTACAGTAATTCCAGACAGTGCCTCTGGTTCTTCTATCTTAACCGATTAGAGCAGTTGCCCTTCAAAGACTCTTCCATAATACAGAAATGTGGCTGAAAGTATGACGGTTGAGTTTGGGGGCATTGTTGATAGGGATGAGCCCTAGAGCTAAACTGCAAGTTAGGACTAATATTTGTAGTTTAGGTTGATAAGTAAGACTGGGAAACTAACAAGAGGACGTCACAATAGCTCCTTATCCGTTCAGTTGCAGTGATACCAGTCTGCAGAACCCTGGTCCACCTTCTGCTGCTGGATACACATGCACAACTCCCTATGTAGCCAATGAGGCTGACTTCTGAAATCCTGGCTCAGTTTGCACACTCCTGAGGCAAATGCCTGCTGAGTCAATAGCTGAGTAAAAAATGAATGAGAAGCCCAGGACTTGACCTCGGGTGAATAAATGGGCCAATCCATTAAAATGGGCTCGATTAGTTAATATGCAGAATAGAAACTGGGTGATTCATGACTATACGTAAAGAAACAAAATTAGATCCAGAGTGTGTCTGGTGACAGAAGTGGAACATTGTATGTACATACTTATAACAACAAAAGGCAGCCAACCATAGAGAAATGTGGTTATTCTTGTAATGTTAGTGTGTGTGTTAATGAACTCTAATGTACCCAATCATCAGCTGGGGCATGACTGGTCTTTTACGCCAAGCTGTGCAGAGCACATTCTATTCTTGGTTTGCTGTGTTCTACGTATCATGATGTGTCACAAAGTTGTTTAAATAATAAAAGCTGCTTTGTAGCTGTAATTATTAAGTAAATAAGTTTTTAATGTATCATTCTATCTGTTCTTAATATGCTAATTGTCTCTTCATATCCATCTTTAAACAAGTTAGTCACAACAAACATAGCAGGAAGGCGGTATAACATATTTATGGTGAATCTGGATGCTGTTGTCCTCTAACAGTGTAAAAGGAGTAATGAAGAAACAAATACTGTTGAAATGGAGGCTATATGTAGTGCTTAAGTGTGTGGGGAGGATGGGGAGATGTCATGGGGGTTATAGACCTGGCCATAAATAAAAAATTGAGATGGTTGCTGAGGAGCACACTTGAAGCATTCTTACCAAAGCTGCTGCTCCTAAAATGCCTTCCCTCACTCAGTGCACATGATTATCATATTTGGACCAAGTACATTGGGGCAAAGCCCTAGACTTATGAATAGTACCCAGGCAATTTGTGTTCCCGGTAAGCAGGTAGGATCTTTGTTTTTAAATGTTTAATTTTTCAAGATGTGTCCTTCTTTTAGAGAGAGAAGAATAAAGAGCTTTGTAAAAAGTAATAAGGGAAAAAGGTGGACACAAAAAAAGCTCCACAATCGAGGTACACCAAGGATAAATTTAGCTCAATATGTTTTATCGTGAGAAATTTAAGAACTAGTTAGTAGAAAGGAAGGATGTTCTCTTATGGTTTGAGTTAGCTCCCATTTTTGGCTGTATTGCTCAGATACTGTGAAATTATGGTGTGGGTGTTGGAAAGATTGCATGATTGTACTAAGAAGAAAATGGACAAGTAAATCAGTGACTGATTAAAAACTCTCCAAGCTCACCAAGCTGTTGTGGATTGAACAATATGTCAGTGTTGGAAAGAAGCCCTACAGTCAATTTTCACATTGCAAATGTGGCCAGTCAGCACACATGATGACTGGACTTTTCACAGATTTGCTGATCATAGCATAGGTGCTGGTGAGGGGGGCCAAAAGCTATCGCTTTCCTTTTTAAAACATGAACGTGTTGACAGCCAGGTATGCTAGTTCTGTAGTGCAACAGAGTGGCAGTTCCTTGACAGTCTTGGCTGACTGTAGTGCAGCTTCACCCACCCCAGATTACAAATTAGCTGGCTGCTGGCTTACTTGAGTGTCACAGGATGCACATCCATGCACCCCTAGTTTATGGTCTATGTAACTTTTCTGTATACTTTTGCAGTATAATTTTGTGGTATGATGCCAATTGTGCCACGCAAGGTTCCTTTTTGAACGCTCTGCCATATGGTTAAGGTATCATGTTTCCTCAGTGTCATGTATGTGCACAGATGTGAAGCATGTTTTACATGGCTCAAGGGGGAGGGGACAATTAGAGTTGTTTTCCAACAGCATGGAGACAGCCAAAGCTGTTTCCAGTCAGCATTGCAAGCTGATTGGGAAACACCTACTGAGAGAAACAAGCAGAGAGTCCTCCTGTGGCATCTAAAGACTAACAAATAGATTTATTGCATGAGCTTTCGTGGGAGAAAATCCCACTTCATCAGATGCTTTGAAGACTCCTTGTTTGTTTTACTGAACTAGACTAACACGGCTGCCCCCTTTTGGATCTTGCCGACACAACTGAGGGAAGATATCCAAGACAATGAAGCTAGCTAATTGCCTGTAGCCCTCGGACTCAGGAAGGGAAGTGGGGACTGAGAGGAGACTGCAATCAAATATAGACAGTTTGAACTGAGAGGGGCTTTTTGCCAGGGATTTGCCACCTTAGAAGCAACTGCAAGATACTGAGCCAATCCACATGGCCAGGAGGGCCTAGACTGACTGAACTCCACTAAAAAGCCAGTCTCTGGGTAAGAACAATGAGAATAAGCTAAAGTGTGAGCCTAGTTAGTGTCATTAGATTAGCATGCATTTTATATCTTTTTACTAACTATAACCCCTCAAAAATGACTGTGGAGAAAAATCATTGGCCCCAGGCCCTGCACCCTGCTAGGGATGGCCCTATGTGTTAGGGGCAGGGCAGCAGGCTCTCAGGGGCATCCCAGGAACAGGGCACAGTTGTGGGAGGCTTTATTGGAGCTGCCTCTTGGGGTGGTGGTGTCCATCTCCTGGGGCCCTAGCTGTGCCAGGGGAGTTTGGGAGCCCCAGCCGTGCCAGGGGGTCCTTCTCTGTGCATTGGCCAGGGGAGAGGGGGGGATGCCTCTGCTGTGGGACCCACTGATGGCATCCTGTGTCCCTCCCACCTCTGGTCCCTGGTCCTGAGTGTAGTGACCCCGGGCTCAGTCCCTGGCCCCTCAGGGCTGCTCCTTGAACCCCCAAATCTCTCTGCCCCCCCCATCTGGGGCAGCTCTCCAACCCCCCCCAACGGCCCCATTGGGGGTGGTCCCTGACACCCCCCCCCCCCACAACACAGCAGGAGCCTGTACTTTTCCAAGCAGGGCGGGCTCCCCCTCCAGTCTCCTGGTAGTGCTGCCTGCCCTGTGCAAGTGCACAGGAGCCAGGATGTTTCACATCATGCACGCGCACACATAGCAAATTAGGACAGTTGAGTTGACTCACAAATCCTGACTGCTTTCTTAAATATTATGCACTG
This sequence comes from Podocnemis expansa, assembly GCA_007922195.1. Taxonomy (NCBI): domain Eukaryota; kingdom Metazoa; phylum Chordata; order Testudines; family Podocnemididae; genus Podocnemis; species Podocnemis expansa. The sequence continues at coordinate 7,856,017 of ML681996.1, forward strand.
ATTTTCTTTATAATCACTTAAAATCATACTCTGATTAATAAACTAGTATTTGTTTTATCTAAATTGGTGTGGACTTTAGCAGGTGTGACTGAGGAGATCAGGTTCCAACCATTTCTTGTTAAATGGATGGATGTAAGTCTGTGGTGATGGGGGAAGGGTCCCAATCCCTGTAGGAGGGAAGTTTCCTGTGTGGTGGCTGGGGATGCTTGCTGGGGGACTAGAAACCAGGCCTGCACCCATGGAGGCAGGCGGCCAGGCCCCTGATCCCTGGCTGGGGACGGGGCCGCCGCGGCCGCTAGTGGCCAGGCCCCGGATCCCCAGCAGGGGATCTGGGGCCCGGCTGGCTGCCCGCAGCTGCAGCGGCCCTGTCCCCGGCCGGGGATCCGGGGCCCGGCCGCCCGCAGCAGCGGCGGTCCCATCCCCTGGTGGGGATCCAGGGCCTTGCTGCCGCTTGGCCTCCCCCTGGCCCTATCCCTGGCCTGGGGGGGGGGGCCTGTGCCCCGGGTCCATTTGCCCCCCCCCCCCCAGCGACACCTCTGCTAGTCTCACCACCTGCACAATGCAGGCCACAGAACTTCACCCATGCATTCCTGTAATGTGTGACAGAGTTATTAAAGTCCTCAAATCATGGTTTAAAGACTTTAAAGTATAGAGAATCCACTAGCAAATGAGCTGAGCCCCATGCTACATAGGAAGGCGAAAAAGCCCCAGAGCCCTTGCCAGTCTGGCCTGGGGTAAAATTCCTTTCAACCCCTGCTAGGTGATACAGGAAACAATCACAAAAAATGCTCCTGAAATAAACTGATCTTTACATCTTAACCTTCAAAAAATTCAAGTGTTTGCAGGGGCTTCAGTGGCTCTTGTAATCCTGTTTAAGGCTGTCCTTTTATCTGCTATACTAATTTGCTGTGTGGATGGGATGGGATGTGATGTGATGTGAAGGGGCAATTAGTTGACTCACCTCTGACATCACAATGACCTGTCACATGGTACAGCCAGCCACCCACCCACCCCTTCTCTGCCCCCATCTGCTGCCCACCCTGACACCTCCTGCCCTCCCCTTCACTGCCACGTCTCCTGCCCCCAGCCACCCCTTCAACACCCCCATTTCCTGTCCTGCTCCATCGTTCATCATCCCTCCCTCCACATCCTGTGCAGTCATTCTTCCCCCCATGCCCCACCCTGCACCCTTCACTTTCCTTTCCACCACATCCCCTACCCCATCCTTCCTTATCTCCCTGATGCATATGGTACTAAGTGGTTGCACCTACCTGCTGCCCCTGCCCTGCTTCACAGGTTTCAGCTGTTTCCAATATTTCAGTGATTCTTCAGACAATTGTATGGGGTGCTCACTCAACCCGGTCCTGCTCTGTGCTGTGCCACATGCTGGGCCCTCATTGGTCAGCAAAGGAAACCATGGTCATGGATCACTCTTGGCTCTGGATCTCCCATGGCTGATCATGACTTTGCAGACAGAAGAACGGAGGGAAAAGTGCTGCCTTTGCTTCTGCCATGGGCACTGCATAAAATCTGAAAAGCTCTTTGGCCTGGATTTGCAATGGGACTTAAAAATTGCAGTGCTTCACAATGTTTAATAGAAAATCACTGGAACGATGCTAAGATACACAAACCTCGGCTCCCAGTACAATGCATGGCAAGAGTTAGGTGCGTAAGAATGCAATCCATAAAAGCCACCACGTTAGGCAGGAAGCGACCAAAGCTAGCCAATGGTAGATGCAGAGGAGATGGGTCTGTCTGAAGCTGTGCTCCTCTTACAGAAATAGGCACCTAACTATGGGTTCCAGGGTCATGTCTGTCTCTGCTTGTGATCCACAACTCTCTTCTCCAACTCAGGTGTCTTAGGGACCTAAGTTGGTTGTTGTGAGAATGAAGGAGGCATCTCAATCTCCCCACAAAACTGAGGGGGTTGGAGATGGTGACTGCAGTGACAGCACTGTCGACTTCATAACTTTTGACTCAGTTGGCTTGTAGGTTCAATTCCCGTTTCTGTCTAGGGGAGGAGGTCAAGAGGATATTAATAGGAGTCTCCTGCCGAAGGAGAGCGCTAACCAGTGGGCTATGAGGTATATACTCTGGTGTAGGTCTCTCTGTTTCTCCTATTGAAGCTCTGCATAAATAGGATTGGACTGGATAATGAATCTCCCACTTCCCAGGTGGGTGCCTTAACCATGAGAACATATAGAGTCATTTCAAGTGAGGGGTTGCCAAGGACAGTAAATGAGACCCCTGAAGTGAGACAGGGCAGGAGAGCTAATGAGTCAACAAGGTAGCACTGGAGAGCAGAAGTGGCTAGTGACAACCAATACAGTTACATAAGCTTGTCCTTGTTGAGTTAAACAGATTGACCAAACTTGCTTGCAAAATTTGAAAAGTGATATGGGTCTTAGATTGTACATCTGTGTGTGTAGCTTGGGGGTTTGTGGTGACTGTGGTTCTTTAGCTGTATGGAGCCAAAAACATGAGGCAAGCAAAACTTTTCAAATGGGATAATTTAAAAATGCTTCCCTCCCCCCCCAGAAGTTTGTAACTATTTTACCAGACAAATGATACTGGAAATGCAATTGTCAAGGTGTTCTGTTAAATATGAAGACTAAATTCAGTCAATAAGGTGTTAACTGGCATTTTAATCCTGCTCTAAGAGCAGATTACAACCAGATCGGAGCAGCATTATTAAAGAAGACTCCATGATGTTTGACTCTTCTGGTGGACCATAAGGATGGACATCAGAAATCAAATTTGGCAGCCATTGAAAGGAAATTCTGGTAGGATCATTAGAGTTGCTGATTCAGAATTGGTTGTGACCAGTAGACAGAAATGTTCCCCTGAAATTAAATAGAAATAGGGTTGACAGTCTGGGAGTAGTGATGTTACCTGATCAATTTTCTGCATTGTGGGCATTGGTGAATCTTGGTCCTCCTAAGTATTTGGTGCTCATATGTACACAAGAAACTCCCTTCCCCCAACTCTTTACCAGCGGGGAGGAATGGACATAAGCATATCAGTTTGGCACAGTTTAATACAACAAAGAATTCAGTAAAGCTTTCCCGAGAGAGAAATTCTTTCTATTTCAGTGTTTGCTACTGTTTTAGTTAAATACATCTTTTAATGATGGCAAATTAGGAAATGGGTTTTGTTTTTTGTTTTTGTTTTTTGTTTTTTGTTTTTGTTTTTTTAACGCAAAATGTTTAGCTTGCATTAGCTGGACACTCCCTTCCTTTCAATTAGGGTTCATGAATGTAATAGAACAGTTGTGTAAACACTACTCTTATTGTTGAACATCTGTGGGCTTTTTAAAATTTATTCTTGTGAGTTTGAAGGCTCATTTAATATGATTGAATTAAGTACTTTTGGGTGAAATCAGTCCTGGCATAAGTGAAGGAATGCCACTTCGGTGGAGTTGGATGTACTGCTATCAAGGCCAAACTTTACACTGTCCAGTTTTAATACCTTATTTCATCAGTGTAGCCTTTTCTGCATGGACTGAAGTTTTAATTTGAGGTAGTTACTACATATGTCTTATAAAATGCAGCTGCATTCACTAACTGTTACATACCCTCTTTGGATTACTTGAAAATACAATAAGGAAACAAGAGCAACCAGCACACTTTGAGAATTGTTTTTAAAAATCCCTATATCGATTCACAACCCACAGAAGATTAGAAAGTGCAAAATATTAAATAAAATGTTTGAATTTTTTTCTTTTTTTTTAAGTTAGCCCCCTCCGTTCAAAAAAAAAAAAAAAAAAAAAAAAAAAAAAAGTCAAAGGTTACTATTATGGATTGGTTAGGCTTTTCCTGCTACTCCTAGAAAATCAGAGGGCAATAATTAAAATGTTTAATAAAACAGAAACAATATGTTTTTATTGTTGACAACTATTTTTGTTTAAATGTTTTAGTAAGTCTTTTTTCAAACAACTAAGTTCATTTTCAGGAGGATGGAGGGTTGATATCCCATGAGGAGTCTTTGGAAATAGCTTCGTAAGTGTGCAGCCCCAGATACTGAAAGCCAACATTTTCAAGAGTGGCCACAGCTTGTGGGTGCTTCCTATTTTACATATTAACCTTGAGATACTCCAGACCTGATTTTGAGAGGTGCTATGCACCCATACTTCCCACTGACCTCATTTGGAAGATATCTTCTTATATTCCTCTTGGGACATCAGCCCTCTACATTGCCCCCCCCCCCCGAACTTAGTTGTTTAAAAAGTATTTATTAAAAATGAATGAGTTGTGGAAAGACTTTTCTGTTGTTTCTAGATGTACAGGAGAATTTTGGGATGATGATGTAGGATCTTTGGCTCCCAGTGGTAGATATGCCAGTAGGATGATTGATGGGGTTGGCTCTGAATTATTACAGAGAATTTTTTCTTGTGTCTGGCTTAGGAGTCTTGCGCACATACTGATTGCCATATTTGGGTCTGCAAGCAGTCTTTCCCCCAGGGCAGATTGGCAAAAGCTCTGGGGTTTTTATCGCCTTCCTCCGAAGCATTGGCATGACTCAGTTCCTGGTGGTTTCTCTGTACCTTAAGATCTTTAAATCATGATTTACAGACTTTAGTAACTTACTCATTGCTTCTTGGTTTATTGCAGAAGGAGGTGGGTGAAGTTCTGTGGCCTGCATTGTGCAGGAGGTCAGACAGGATGGATCATATTTGATGGTACTTGATCCTGCCATGGGTGTAGGAAACTGGACTTGATGACCTCTCTTAATCCCTTCCAATTTCTGTGACTGATTCTGTGGTTCTGTTTGGTTCCTTCTGACCTTGGAGTCTGAGACTAGCAGCACCCAGGTGGAGTTAGCTTGCATCCATCCTACAGAGTGGTCTTTTTACTAGCTGACAAGTTATTTTCATTCTAGCTTTAGCCTATACGTAATCCCTGATTGAGTTAAAAGCACGACCACACTTAAACTAATGGGTTGCGTGTGTAGATGGGGCTAAATGTTGGGGCAACACTTATTATTACAATGGCAAGCTAATAGTTAGATCAGGTTTACAAGTGCCTTTGTGTTCCCAGAGAGAGAGAGAGAAGCAGCCAGAATATACTAATGAAATGGCTCAATATTTTCAAAACAACATGCCTAGAGTTTTCCTGTTAGTTGCTGTGTGTTTTTGTTTTTAACAAACCAAACAAGGAGTCTGGTGGCACTTAAAGACTAACAAATTTATTTATTGCATGAGCTTTCATGGGAGAAAATCATAGAATCATAGGGTTGGAAGGGACCCCACGAGGTCATCTAGTCCAACCCCCTGCCAAAAAAAGCAGGACAAATCCCACTTCAGTAGACGCTTTGAAGTGTAACTTAAGGTTCCTCATAGGAGGATAGCATTTCTTTAAAGCTGACTGTGATCCTGCTGAAAAAATTTCTTCAAATGCAAAGTTACCCTTATAGTAAACCAGCCCCTCATGTATCTTCTTTCTTTCCTGTGGTATTTTTTTCCACCTCAGCTTCTTTTGCAATGACACTTCTTATCAGTTCTGTGTGTTCAAAGTGGTTCAGTTAGTTTGTGCGGGGGAGGACTGTCTGAGTAGTAGGTGACCTCCTTAGCTCTTTTAGGCTTCACTAACCTACACTGATAATCTTAAGTATGCTCATGGATATAAAGAGGTTTTTCTTTTTAACTACTTATGTTAACTGCTCACACTGAGGATCCTGTATCTTGTGATCCCTGAATCACAACATATAATATAATTAGAATTTGTATAGTGTTTTATTTTCAAATGCTTTACAAACTTTATGGATCAAATTCTGAACCCATGATGGCCATGAAGGACCTTGCCTGTAGCTGAACTTATGTGGTTCCTGCTGCATGAAGATGAGGCCAGAATTTAGAGAGGCTGTGCAGGATTTACACCCCATAACTTTATGGGGGCTCCCTGCCTGTCACTGCATAGCATGGATATGGGAAAAGCCAGGGCTAGTGCAGAGCTGTAACGGTGGCAGGGCCAACAGGGCAAAGCCCCAGGCATCCCGGAGCAGCAATATGGAGCCGCTCTGTTAAAGGGGTGGCTTTGTGGCGCCGGCTCTAAGCCCTGCTAATGGGAAGGGGTGCGTTCCAATCAGAATGCGTCCTGGGCAGCAAAACGCCGTGTTACGGGTCTGGGCTAGTACATGTGCTCCTGTCCAGATCCACCAGCCATTCACTGTTGCAGAGGAAGCGAATAGGTATCACAGAAACTGCTGTAGCCCTCAGGCTGACGTCTCGGCTGCAGAGGCATCTTTGCAGCTCTGTAGAATTGTGGATCGGATTCTTTCCTTCCACAACTCAGTGAGGGCACCTGGCTCCTTTTGTAAATCAGACCATGAAGTGCTAAGGCTTTCAGGATAACGTCTTTCTGAGGTAAATGCCAGACTCAGTTCCACCTTTGCAACTCAAAGATCAAAGGCAGTTGTGCCTGAGTAAGGACAGCATGATATGGGCCTTATTAAGGCAAATACTGGAAAATTTGTTTACCTCAGAGTCAAACAGAAGATGTTTGTCTGAGGACCTGATCTGGAGATGCTGTTTTCTCAGCTTCCATCAACTGTAGTGTCATTTTGGCACTGCATAGCTCGAAGTACATGGACAGAAACCCTACAGCTTTCATTAAGCTGATGTTAGTATGCTGGCATAGCAGGGAAGTTACATCAGTGGGAGGAGCATTTCAGTGTGTACAGCTCCACTTTTGTTGACAAAAGTTGAGCTTTTTAGACCAGCCCTTAGAAATCCTCACCTCTCCTCGATCAAGCAGCAAAAGAGTAATAAATTCTCCCTAACAGGCATTTTTATTCCCTTTCCCCAGTGTTCATGCTGTAATGAGAAGAGGGCTTGGACAAGTACTGTCTTCCAGGGTCTTTGGGGGGAGGGGCCGGAAGAGGAGCGCAGAGGGAAGTAATCAAGAAAGTCTTTGTTCCTCAATTTCCAAAGGGGCAGCTGTGTTAGTCTAGCTCAGAAAAACAAACAAGGAATCCTGTGGCACTTAAAGACTAACTCTTTTATTTATTTATTGCATGAGCTTTCGTAGGAGAAAAATCTCACTGTGTCAGACACTTTGAAGATGTGGGAACTTGCAGAATGGGAGGAAATAAGTGCAGGGAAGTGTAAGTCATAGGATCAGGTCACACTGTAACAGCAAATCAAAGCAGTTGTTAAGATTCAAACACTGGGGAACAGCACATAGAGGAAGATGAGGTTAAATCACCTGTTGTAATTAGGAAAAAAAACCAAAGTCCCTATTTAGCCCTGAAGCAACACAGTCAAATTTGCAAATAAATTCCACAATGGCTCATTTGAATTCAACCGTCCTTCCTGATGCGCAGGAAATAACACCTTCTGTAGAGCTCTAGCATTTTACATTGGATGAAGATTTTTTTTCTCATCTGGTCTGGCATATAGTTTCAAAACAAATGTTTTACAGTCACGGAGCACTTAAGCAATACTTTATTGCATGGACTATAGAGATTATAAGTGAGATTAGTGAGTAAGCAGTTTACAAGCTTTTTATGAAGTCAACACACATTCTTATACTACTAATATCTGTTTTAACTGTACTAACCCACAGGTAAGCCAGACCAGTTTCCAGCTGTGCATCTGACAGTGAAGCCTGAGGCATTGACATGAACTTGTAGCTGGTCTGCCACTGTCATGCTATCCACCCAAAACAGAGAATGCATCCAAGGCTGGTCTCTGAGGTGTATGGACATAGGAATTTGACTGGGTGCTGAATGCAAGACGAGACAGGTTATTATTGTTTGGAGCTGTGAAAGAAATAGCAGAAACACAACAGAATCAGAGAAAGATAGCATCAATAAAGGCCCAGAGAGAGCTGGATTAAAACTTGTAGAATGATGCTGAAGAAAACCTATGAAAAAGAGAGAGCTTTTGGGCAGAATGTTGGCTAGATGCTTGACTTGTGAGCAACGAAATTCTCCTGTTGTTTAATTTATACTGTGTTTGGGGAAGCAGGGCTTGGTGTACATTTGTGTCAATAAACAGGTGTTAGAGCACAAAGCTCTGGTAGTCCCCGAGTCGGTCCAAGTGGTCCCAAGACACACAAAGACAGAGGAGGTCACAAATGCATATATGCTTTATTACCTTACAGAGATCTCGTGGAGCTAGCTCCCAGAGGGGTACAATACAGTGGGTTTTATAGTACAGTCTACAGAAAAGGGGTAAGGCAGGCACAGAGCCAATCATAATTCAGGGTCGGGGGCTGTATACCTTATATGGCTGGTCACCTCACCTGGGTCAGGGAAGGGTCATTTCCTAATATGGTGCTTCTGGGCCCATGTGACTGACCTGGAGATGGTGAGGACAGGTGAGATGTGACTACCCTGGGTCCCTGAAATGGTGTCTCAGGACCCAAAATGGAGTCTGCTGACTCATGCTAACCCCTTCACAGGACTACATCAAAGAAATACCAGACTCCCTCATCAGTTTTTCCTTTTAATGGGAACAAACTATAAAACACAGAATATGGTCTAGCTTAGTGGTTCCCAGCCTGTGGTCTGGGGACCCCTGGAGGTCCATGGACATGTCGCAGGGGGTCTGTGGAGCCTCTCCCTACCACGGCCAGAATCCAGCTACAGCCCTAATGCATCCTGCCAGGGCTGCCTCTCCCCGCCCATGGCCAGATCCTAGCATGGGGATGAAGCTGCAGCAGCTCCCTTGGCAGGGCAAGGGCAGGAGCCATAGCCACTATGGCTCAACTCCCCAGCAGTGTGAGCCACAGTGGCAGCAGTGCTGCTCACTGGCTATCCCAGTGGCACTGCCAGAGTGGCATGGGCCTCATTACATAATCAGCTGGGGAGACCACAAAGTTGTGGTGTTTTTTTTTTGTTTTTTTTTTTGTTTGTGTGTGTTTTTTTTTGTTTTGTTTTGTTTTGTTTTTGTTAAAAAGGGGTCCCCAGGCTGAAAAAGGTTGGGAACCACTACCACTCTGGTCCAAAGGACATAAAACAATAGACATCATGGAAGATGAGAGTTTTAAAGAGTGATTTGAAAGGGGAAATAAGGCCTGATGTTTGTTTACAGGGAGTTCCTTCCATGAAAGAGGGGCAGCATATGAGAAAGACCAAAGGTGTTTACTTAAACATTTAACAAATAGTTGATGAAGAGTGGTATTACTGCTAAAGGTGAAGGCAGGAGTTTACATCTAAATAACATATAAGAAAGCATAGGCAAGAAAGGGATCTCTTGAAGAGCCTTAAAAGTGAGGACAGATAGTTTGTGTCCTTCTATTGATTCCCCTAGTATTCAGCTCCTAGACAAACCTCTGTGTCCACACTTCTTGAATACCAGTTCAGGACATATACTTTTAACACACTCAAAACTGCTTTTACTAAAGAAGACCATGCCAATAGCGAAGTAGATCGCATCATAGACTTTAAGATCAGAAGGGACCATCATGATGATTTAGTTTTGCCTCCTGCACATTTCAGGACACACACAAACACACCTGCTCAATCCTATAATAGACCCCTAACCTCTGGATGATTTGCTGAAGTCCTCAAAAAAAACAAAAACAAAACAAAACAAAAAAAAACAACAACCCCCCCCCATGGTTTAATGGCTGCAAGTGACCTGTATATCATGCTGCAGAGGAAAGTAAAAGCCCCTAGTTCTCAGCCTATCTGGTCCAGGGGAAAATTCCTTCCTGACCCCAGATATAGTAATCAGTTAGGCCTGAGCATGTGGGAGAGACCCACCACCCAAATACTATGAGAGAACCTGCTTAATGAAGAAATAAAACCCCCATTGACTGCACCCCCCTACTTGTCATCTCAGATTGGAATCCATACTGCATATCATCAAACAACCACAACCCATATTCTTTGGGGACCTCATCCTGAGCCCCCTCTTCTGGCCTTCAAAGAACTCTCCAAGCTCATCATTAGAAGCAAACTCCCCAAAGACCGGGACACTTCACCTCAAAGTGGCACCAGATCCTGCAAGCATATCTCCTCAACTACAATGATCAACATCCCTCACAAAACACCATTCAGGATCCATGTGTTCCACACATGACTGTCACACAACACGTTCAGAGATTTCCCCTACACCGAGGGGTTAAAGTATAATTTGGCGGAATGCTCCTAATTGGGCAGGCCCCCCTCCCACATGTCCAGGCCCCCTTCAAGCACCCCAACTACTGTCCCTAATATCAATACCCCTGCCCCAAATACCCAGCCCCAGCTCAGGCACCCCCAATGCTGCCCCCCCAGCGTGAGCTGGGCTGCCTCCGTACTCATGGGCAGCGCGCTGGTCCAGGAAGCTCTCTGCAGCCTGCGCATGTGCTGGGGAGCCTGCCCCCCTCCCCTGCCCGCTGGAATGTGCGGCAGAATGCCATTCCAGGGCCTGCTATTTTTAGGGACCCAGCATTCGGGCCCCTAAAAACAGGAAATGGAACTGGAATGCTGTGTTCTGTGTCCTGCTGTTTTTCAATGGTGGGCCCCAGAATGCAGAATTCTGGCACCATTTTCTATTTTTAGGGGGCCCGGAACGCTGAGCTCCCAAAAATAGTGGGCTCTGGAATGGTGTTCTGGGCCATTTCAGCTTACTTTAACCCCTGCCTACCCCCCCCCCCCCACCCCCCTTGAATTTCCCAACCCCCCCCCCCATTTGTCAGTTAGTAACAGTGTTATACCAATTTAGTCATTAGATGGAAATGACTGATCTGATCTCACTAAGGAGTCAGGGGTTTCAGGTGCCAGATTGATTCTTAGTTGAGGTGGGGTTGCCCCAGTCTAACCCTGAGGCTACATACAGGTTTTAGGTACTTATTTCTGAGCTATGGGTTTAATATTCAAATCTCTGGGTGATGTACGTACCCATATGGGTAGCGTATGCACATCAATCACCCAGAGATTTGAATATTAAACTCATACTGTGGAAAGAAGTAACTAAAACCTTTAGTCTCAGAGTCAAAGCAGGAGAGGTGGCAGCCCTGGGAAGGGGTGGGGAAGGAACGGATGTTTTGCTTGGTGTTTGCTTGACTTACAACCATTATCTATCTGATCAGTAATCAGCTCTATCTTTTAACGAAGATTTGGGCTGGTCAGATAGTGCTTGTAGCTCTTAGTTAGGCTCTATACAGTCTTTAGTTATTTTAAGTGTCCATTATAGCTGAGATCACTGATGACCTGCAGTGGGAAAGTAACTTTTGGTGGAGAAACTGCCAGTCTACATCTGCATAAGCTCTCCCACTGAGACTTAAAATAACAGAGGTCGGGTCACAGTGTGGAGGTAGCAGCAGAAGGCACCACAAAGGGGATGGAGTGAAGTGGTGAACAGCACAACCAACAACAGTGGCTACAATGAGCGGCAAGCAGCTGGAGGAATGAGCAAGGTGCCTATTTCCCTGTTTTCCCTCAAAGGTGAACTCCTGCAAAAGCACCTCTGAACTGTGGGTCTCCAATACTGGCTAAGAAGGACAACATGGTGTATGGGGTGCAGTGGCAGGAGTAGGGTGGGGCAAGTTAAAGGAACTTTTGTTTGTTGAACTGTGTTTTAGTGACTTTGCTGCAGAATGCTGGATTTGTGACTGGGAAACTTACATAAATGTTTCCTAGTATGCCAAGATTTTTAAAATGCTTTATTTGCCAAGGTCATTATCTCACATTATCACTATCTTGAGAGGTTGTTATCTTGGATAGTTTCTTTACTAACAATTTTTATGTTTTAATTAATTTTTACATAAGAACATGGGAATGGCCATAATGGATCAGACAATGTCCATCTAGCTGAGTAACCTGTCTTCTGACAGTTGCTGGTGCCAAGGGCTTTAGAGGGAATGAACAGAGCACTAGTCATAGAGCTATCCATCCCTTGCCATCTAGTCCCACTTTCAGGCAAAAAGAAACAAAATTCAGAGCATACTATTGCATCCATCCTGCCCATTTCAGTTAATAAAATTGATGGACCTATTTGCTGTAAATTTATTTAATTCTTTTTTACCCTGTTAGAGTGTTGCTTTTATAACATCCTCTGGCAAAGAGTTAAACAGGTTGACTCTGTTATGGGAAGGAATAGTTCTTTTTGTTTGTTTTAAACCCACTGTCATTAATTTCATTGTGGAGGGGCACCTGATTCTTGTGTTATGGGAAGTATTAAATAGCCTTTCCTTATTCACTGTCTCCATCCCAGTCACAATTCTTTCTATAGACTTCTATCATATCCATCCTTAGTTGTTTCTTTTCCAAGCTGAGAAGACCCAGTTTTACTAAAATGGGGCAACCAGATATGCATGCAGTATTCAAGATGTGGGTGTACCCTGGATTTATTTAGTGGCATTATGATATTTTCTGTCTTATTATCTATCCCTTTCCATTCCTAATTATTGCTAACATGCAATTAGCTTTTGTGCTTGCCACTGCACACTGAACAGAAGTTTTCAGAGAACTATCCGCAATGGACTTCATCTCTTTCCTGAGTGGTAACAGCTAAGTCAGAGCCCATCATTTTATATATATAGTTGGGATTCTGTTTTCAAATATACATTACTTTGTATTTATCAACATTGAATTTTATCTGCTGTTTTGTCGCCTAGTCACCTAGTTTTATGGGATCCCTTTGTAAAACAAAAACCCCAAAAGGATATAGATACTGTGCTTCATAGAAGGCTTGAGTAGCCAATTTCATGTAATAATCTCATAAAATTATCATGAAACACTTTTCAGTTTTTACTGTGGTGCCATACAACCCCCCTTCACCTCTATAGTCTCACACTTCATTGACCCTAACACCCCACCCCATGTAAATTCAAACACCCTCCCTAATTTCAGTTCCTGGGAAAACACTGCATGTGGTATACCTCATCCAGTGCACTAAAGACATCAGTAACAACCATGTGGATGAAACCAGACAATCACTGTGCTACTGAATGAACTCACATGGGAAAATGATAAAAGACAAAGACACTCTATCAACTGTGACTGAACACCTTTTACAAAGTGATCATTCTATATCTGACCGCTCAGTTGTCCTGAAACACGACCTGCCCAGCATTTGCAAAAGAAGAGCCTGGGAGTTTAAATTCATAACTTTTTTAAACACTAAAAAGCATGGACTGAATAGAAACACTGGATTTATGGCTTATTGCATATTAGTAGCCCTCTCCTCTCCCCCTGGAGCACATACACTGCCTTTCTCCCCTATGAGTGGAGAGGTATAAAGAGGCCACTTCACTTTGAATGGTCCCTTGATCCCTTTATGCTAACTACCTATACTAAAAAATCTGTTCCACCTTGTATTTAGCTGTCATTCTGTGTCCATTTCCCAGACCTGAAGAAGAGCTCAGTATAACCTTGGAAGCTTATCTTGCTCACCAAGAGATGTTGGTCCACTAAAAGATGTTCATAGAATCATAGGGTTGGAAGGGACCCCACAAGGTCATCTAGTCCACCCCCCTGCCAAAAAAAAGCAGGACCACTCCCATTAGATCATCCCAGTCAGTGTTTTGTCCAGCTGGGACTTGAACACCTCCAGAGATGGAGATTCCACCACCTCCCTAGGCAACTTATTCCAATGCTTCACCACTCGCCTAGTAAGGAAGTTTTTCCTAATATCCAGCCTGGACCGCCCCAGCTGTAACTTGAAGCCATTGCTTCTCGTTCTGCCCTCTGTTACTACCGAGAACAGTCGAGCTCCCTCCTCCTTGGAGCAACCCTTCAAGTAGTTGAAGGTTGCTATCAAATCCCCCCTCAGTCTTCTCTTCTGCAGGCTAAATAAGCCTAGTTCCTTCAGTCTTTCTTCATAGGGCTTGTGCTCCAGCCCTTTGATCATTTTGGTTGCCCTCCTCTGGACTCTCTCTAATTTGTCCGTGTCCTTTTTGTAGTGGGGAGCCCAAAACTGGACACAGTATTCCAGATGTGGCCTCACTAGTGCAGAATAGAGGGGAATGATCACATCCCTCGATCTGCTGGTAACACTTCTTCTGATGCAGCCCAGTATGCCATTGGCCTTTTTGGCAGCAAGAGCACACTGCTGACTCATATCCAGCTTCCCATCCACCATGACTCCCAGGTCCTTTTCTCCAGTGCTGCTATTTAGCTGATCACTCCCCAGCCTGTAGCAGTACATGGGGTTTTTTCGTCCCAAGTGCAGGATTTTACACTTATCCTTGTTGAACCTCATGAGATTCCTCTTGGCCCACTGCTCCAGTTTGTCTAGGTCTCCCTGAATCCTGTCTCTGCCCTCTAGGGTGTCTACCGTTCCCCCCAGTTTGGTATCATCTGCAAACTTACTAAGTGTGCAATCTATCCCATCATCCAGATCATTAATGAAAACATTGAACAGAACTGGCCCCAGGACCGACCCCTGGGGCACACCACTTGTTACTGCCTGCCAACTTGACATGGAGCCATTGATTCCTACACGCTGAAACCATTGTTCTAGCCAGTTTTCTATCCACCTTACAGTCCATGCATCTAACCCATACTTCCTTAATTTGCCAATGAGAATGCTGTGGGAAACCGTATCAAAAGCCTTGCTAAAGTCAAGGTATATGACATCAACGGCTCTTCCCGCATCCACAAATCCAGTCATCTCATCATAGAAGGCGATGAGGTTGGTCAGGCATGATTTACCCTTGGTAAATCCATGCTGACTGTTCCTGATTACTCTACGTTCCTCCAAGTGTTTCAGAATGGATTCTTTGAGAAGCTGCTCCATGATTTTTCCAGGGATTGAGGTGAGGCTGACAGGTCTGTAATTCCCTGGATCCTCCTTTTTGCCTTTCTTGAAGATAGGTACTATATTTGCTTTTTTCCAGTCCTCTGGCACCTCCCCCGTTCGCCACGAGTTTTCAAAGATAATGGCCAACGGTACTGCTATCTCATCAGCCAGCTCCCTCAGCACCCTCGGATGCAGTTCATCCAGCCCCATGGACTTGTTACCTCATCCACCTTGTCTCTCTGCTATGCCATTATCCTGCAAGGAGCCTCCAGTGATCTGTATTATCCATGTTCACAGGAGACCTCAGGCAGCTCTGTTCTTCACTGGAGACTGAGAAAGGGCATGATAACAGTTTTCAAGTACCTAGAAGGTTGTTATAAGGAGGAGGGAGAAAAAATATTATCCATAATTGCAGTTGAGAGAAGAAGCAATGGGTTTAAATTATGGTGAGGGACATTTAGGTTGGCCATTAGGAAAATATTCCTGATTGTCAGGGTGATTAACCACTGGAATAAGTTGCCTAGGCAGGTTGTGGAGTCTCCATCACTGGAAGTTTTGAAGAGCAGGTTAGACAAACACCTGTCAGCGATGGTTTAAGATAATACTTGGTACTGCCATGAACACAGGGGACTGGACTCAATGACCTCTCATAGTCCCATCCAGTTTCTATGGCTATGTCTACAACAGGAAGCTTAGTTTGGACTGAGGAAGTCCAAACTAAGCAGTTCCTGGTTAGTTCAACCTAACCACGGCTTTTTAGTGTGAACTAGCTGCATTTTTTAGTTTGAACTAAAAAGGCTCAGCTAGTTCGAAACTAGCTGCTTAGTTCGAACTTATTTAGTTCAAACTAGCCTGGCTACATCACGCTAGTTCAAATTAAAGTTCAAACTAAGTTTCAACTAAGTGCTTAGTTCAAACTTACTGTTTGAAGTAACTAATTTGAACTAAGCTTTGGCTAGGTCAGTCTAAGCAATTGCTTAGTTCGAACTAGCCAAAGTCTAGCATAGACCTGGTCCAAATTAGTCTGGATTAAGCCTCCTTAATCTGGTCTAATTTGCTAGTGTAGCCTATGATTCTGTGCTTCTCTCTGGGAGCTGAGGATAGGTGTTGTGCCCAGCCCACGAGAACTGATGTCATCTGAACTGTGCTGCTCCCTCTGAAAGCTTCTCCACTAAGTGTGGCATGCCTCATGGGTGGAATGGGATCTCTGAGTGCATAGCTCCTTTTTAAGCCTTTCCTATCTAGTTTTGGGTTTCTATACCCATTGGCCATTAATGTAAAAATCCTATGGAAATACTTTTACTGGACTTCAACTAAAAGAATGTGCTGAAGCTAATACCTCTAAAATGTTTTCTAAACTCAAAATCTTTATACACATGTATAACACCATGACTTTAATTAAAAAAAAGGTGAATCTAAAAAGCTGATTCAACTTGCAAGAACCACTACCCAAGATGGGGAGAAGAAATATAAAGAATTACTGAACTAGACTGTTAGCCAAGATGGAGTTCATGTAATTATTCCTCTTTTTTCCTTCTCTTTTATGTTGCAATAATATCTAGACGCCTCCACTTTACTATGAGCAGAACAAACAAATTGCATGGAAGTTCTTGTCCCCCAAAGCTAGATTTTTAAAGGACAAGCCAGTCAAAGGGTGGGAGGAAAGAGGTATTTTATAGACAGGGAATGTGGTATATTTCATCCCTGTGCCACTTAAGAACCACTTAAGAACTCAAAATTGCTTAAGTGGGACAAGCATGATAGAGGTGAGTTTTACCTTAAGTGAGGAAAAATAAATTCTGCAGCAAAACCTCCTAATGTTGGCTGTGCATAATTTGGAACAAGAATTAAGAAGCAAAACTGCAGAAATCTTCATGGAAATTCATGTTGTAATTTTCTATATTTAAAACATCCTTGGGGTTTTCCTTTTTGTTGTTTATTTTATGAATCTGCATCCATTTCAAGTTGCTGTAGAATTTAGTACACACATGCTAGGGAAATCAAAAGGTAGGGGTGCACCCAGAAGTTAGGTCGTGCATAGCACAGAATAAACAGAACTCTGCTTATAAGACTTAAATAATTGCAACAGTGTAGCAAGCGTTTAGCTGTCTATATTTGATGGACTGTCTCTCAGTCACAGGAAGAATAAATTACAACTATCGTGCTGTAGCAATGGTTAGGAAGTTGCATCAGCACTGCTGCTGAGAAAATAGGGCTGGTATGCAGAAGAAACTCGTTTTTTTCCTTTCTCTTACATTGGCAGTTGGTGTTTGTTCTCATTCAAATATGGTCTTGACATGTGACAATGAATTCTTATTTTCACATTGGTCAGGATGAAACTTAAGTATAGCCAAACCTGTCTGAGGTTCCTGAATATTGTGGGCAAGCCCAGCTGTATAAAAGAAGGGTTAATGCTCAGTCCAGTCAGATCTAGGTTCATGCTTAGTTTTGGGAACAAGGCTAGTGACATCATAGAATCATAGTTTTGGAAGGGACCTCATGAGGTCATCTAGTCCAACCCCCACCTAAAAGCAGGACCACTCCCATTAAATCATTTCAGCCAGGGTCTTGTCTAATTGGGCCTTACATGTTTCCAAAGATGGAGATTCCACCACCTCCCTAAGTAACCCATTCCAATGCTTCACCACCCACCTACTGAGAAAGTTTTTCCAACCTTGACTGCCCCATCTGCAGCTTGAAACCTTTGCTTCTTGTTCTATCCTCATCACAGCTAAGAGATTTCTGAGGTGTAATATACAGTACATACGCAGGAGAGAAGAGACAGTACTAAAAGCAGAAGAGATAGAGGGTAAGAGCTTGTCTTCACTGACAGTGGCAAATTCATTCATCTTCGAAGCATCTGAGGAAGTGGGATCTTCTCCCACGAAAGCTCATGCAAAAAATAAATCTGTTAGTCTTAAAGTGCCACACAACTCCTTGTATTTTTTTCACTGGACTAGACTAACACGGCTACCCCTTTTAAAATTCATCACTGTCAGATCAGTTGGGAAGTTGATCCCTGAAGACCACCCAGGCAAGTCGGGTAGCACTAAAGTGACAGGAGGGCATTTCCTGTTGACTCAAAGCACTGAAGACACTGTGGTAGGTAGTTGTTAGGCAGTCAAAGGGAGATAAGCAGGTCATTTTAAGTAACTTGTGTATCTCCATTCAACTGCCACCCAAATGCCCCTGCTGTTTAGAATAGGGCTAAGAATGAAAGAGAATGAAGCTATTTCCTGGCAACAAGCTTGTATCAAACTGAGGTCTTTGCAACTGGAATGGCTTGCTTGTGTGCAGCTTCAGAGGGATCAAGATTTAATCCATTGTTTTTATAAGATGGGATTGCAGGATGGGAGTTTGACTAAGTATGTAAGAAGATGTTCTAAGGCTTTATCATGACATTCATTTTTTATTATGACTCTCAACTGAAGCTAATGGGGACATCTCCATAAAAGCAAATGGAACAATATGGCTCTTTTTCAGGAAGCTTGTTATCTTACCAGGAGGGAAGGAAAGAAAATTAGAGACAATATTAGATTTTGCAGAGTTCTGACAGTAAGATTCCCACTTAGATAAAAATAAATATTGATTTATAAGGGACATACTCTGGGGGGCTATTCATGCTCTCAGGCTATGTCCACACACAGGGAGTTAAATCAATTTAACTTGAAGTGATTTAAGTTAAATCAATATAACAATCATTAAATCAATTTAACTTAAATTGAGTTAACAGGTCCCCACAAAAAAACAAAAACAAAAACAAAAACAAAACAAAACAAAACCAAAAAAAACAACGAATTGAGCTAGCATGTCCAGGGACAGGGCTTGCTAGTTTGATTTAGGAGAGGGGCACCCTGGGAGATGTGGCAACATGGCCCCCTGGCAGGGCCATGTTGCCACCCAATCCCCTGCCTGGCTCTTCCCAGGAGAGCCAGTGGCAGGGGGAAAAAGCCCCCACTGGCTCTGGGCTCCCGGAGCCCAGCTGGGGAACAGGCATCCTCCCAGACTGGCTGCAGCCTTGTGGCTCCATCAGCCATGGGGGAGATGGGACCTTGGCATGCTGGGCTCCCCCCCACGCAAGCCAGGCATAGGAGAAAGGGAACGCTGTGCGCTGGGCTGCCCCGCGCTAGTTGGGAGGTGGGGAAAGGGAGCCCTGCGTGCCCAGCTCCCCCAGCGAGAGCCTGGTGGTGAGGAAAGGGAGACCCACGCGTCCAGCTCCCTGCAGGACCTGGGCATGTGGGGCTTCCGTCTCCCTTCACGCCCAGCTAGTGCAGGGGGAGCTGGGCGCGTGGGGTTCCTGTTCGCTGCTGCCTGGCTCTCACAGGGGGAGCCAGGTGCGGGGTGTTTCCCCCACCACCAGCCCAGCCAGTGTGGGGGGTGGGCCCCCTGCACACACCCTCTCCCCCCGGCTAGGATGCTGGAGGAAGGCTTCCTTCCAGGGTGCTATGCACCCTGGGGGAAGGTCAGACACAGTTATATCGATATAGTGTTATATCAATATAACAGGTCCACAGAGATTTATATTGAAATGACTATTTTGATATAACCTTCATTTCGATATAATACTAGGTTTTATTATATTGAAATAATTTTCCTGATTTGAAAATAAGGGAGCTTCTTATTTCAAAATAAGAAAATGTCATGTGGACCTAAACTTTTTAAAATTGGAATAACCAGTGTTATTTTGATTTAAAACCTGCGTGTGGACATACCCTCATTGACTGCAGTGGGAATTTTGCTACAGACTATAACTGGAGACAGATTGTGCTCTCTACATTTAGCAGTCACCATATGCAACTTGAATTTTTAAAAATAAAGCTACTGTTTTAATATTGAAGTCCAGTGGATGCAATTGCCAGTCTCTAAAGAGATTTTTTTTTTAAACAGTGCAACCATCTCATTAAAAAAACTAACTAAAGGAGCAATTTTATTTCTTTTATAAGAGAGGATCACATATGAAAAAGAACATTTATGAATTGGTTCTCGTGGCTAGAAGCCAAGGGGAGTATGTCTCAGGTCTGGCATTATAGTGGTGGAAAGAGTAGTAGCCAGTTACTGCATTTATGGTAAGTCAAAAGAAACAAGGAGTCTTGTGGCACTTAAAGGATAAACCTGTTAGTCTTTAAGTGCCACAGGACTCCTTGCTTCTTTTGCTGAACTAGACTAACACGGCTGCCCCTTTGGAACTGTGTTAAGTCAGTCTCTTCTGCTTCTCCACAAAGAGGCTCACTGTTCCATGAAGCTTAGTGGAAATAGAATAGCAAACTTGCACTGTGGAAGTTGGCGGCAATTAATAAGTGTTATTGCTTAAGGAGTATTTGAGTCAGAGAGAAGAGAATTCAGATTTAATTCCCCATATTTAATTTCTTCTATGCTGACTGTATGTTTAAGTTATTCAAAAGTAATACACGTGGTAAAGCAGTGCAAATTACTTGGTTTGGTTTGGTATACGATGGATGTGCAAACTAAGTAACCAAGATCAGTGGTTCTCAACCCGAGATATGCATATCCCAGTACACGGGGGTACATTAACTCATTTAGATATTTGCATATTTTTACAAGCTGCATAAACAGCACTAGTGAAGTCTGTGCAAACTAAGATTTCAATCACTGAAATGTATGTACAATATTTATATTTCAATTGATTTATTTTATATTTACATAGTAAAAATGAGAAATCAGTATGAAGGAGTTCACAGGGAGGGGAAGTTTGTGCAGAAAAGATAATAAAGTCCCAGAAGCATCTTCTGCAAAGAATTTCCATGGGGCCAGATGTCCAGGAGAATAGTTTATATCTTTTTAGTCTTTCACCCAGGCTACTTAGCCTGCACACAGCTTCCTTCAGTGAGGACCTACTAAATAGAGCAGAGGGGCCTCTGCAGGGTACAAAAGAATAGGTGTATGGTGCCATGCAGGGTTTAAAGTGGGTGGGAACACAGCAGAATGCCGTTCGAGGGCCCACTATTTTTAGGGACTCAGCATTCTGGTTCCATCTTCTATTTTTAGGAGTCCAAACATGAGACCTCTAGAAATAGCGGGCCCCGGAATGGCATTCTGCAGCATTCTGGCAGGTAGGGGGAAAGCGGAGGGGCCGTGCCCAGCTCCCATATGCATGCACAGACTGCTTGGAGGCAGAAACCTCCAAGCGCGCCTGAGGGCTCCATTGTCTCCTGGCCCAGCGTGTGGCTGCCAGTAAGTGCTTAGGCGGCCTGGCTCACGCTGGCGTGGAGGGTACTGGGGGCGCCTGAGCTGGGGGTGGGTATTGGGGCTGGGTATTGGGGGCTGGGGGTGGATTTTGGGGACAAGGGAATGGATATTGGGGGCAGTAGCTGGGGTGTGTGAGGGGGACCTGGACATGCCGAAGGGGGGGCCTGCCCAATTAGTAAGGTTCCAGGGCCTGCCAAATTATACTTTAACTCCTGGCGCCATGCATGTGGTTAAGCTTCTCTTTCAAAGCCAAGAGATCTGTAAGCAGAGTCCTTGTCAGTGACGCACAGATCTAGAGCAGTGGTTCCCAACCTTTTCTCTGCTGTGGCACACCTTGATACCTTCAAATTTTTCAAAGCACACCACTATTAAAAACTCATGAATATTCAAATTGGCTCAAAATAATATGAATATTTATGAACCATGGCACAGTGGTTTGGAAATGCTGTTATGTGGGGTAGTAGGGGTAGCAGAGAAGGGATGTCAAGACAGGGGAGGTCAGGAGTTATGTGCAGTGGCAGGAGTGAGTGTGGAGAGCAGAGCAGGGCAGGGGCAGGGCTGGTGCAACCCAGTAAGCCTGGCAAGTATTGCAGGGGGGCGCTGGCAACTGCTCTGCTTGCAGGGAGGCACCAGAAATGGTAGCACCGTTCCTGAGCAGGGGTGGCCAAAGAGGACAAGGGCAGCCATGTGGGGAACAGCACAAGGGTGCCAAGAGAGGAGATGGGAAGGGAGAACAGGAGTGGCTTTATAGGGGGGCAAGGGGGAACCTGGGGAGTGGGAAGGTAGGGCAGGGAAGCCTGGTGCAGCACCCACTTCCCCCTTTCTCCACAGTGGGTCCCTGCCACCCAGGGCAAATCCTCACCCCACTGCTGCTCCCTCCCACCCCAGTGGATCCCATTTCCCCCTCCCCCAGCCCCCTGCTGCCTGTGATGGACCCTCCCATCACTGCAGGAGCTAGAACTATCCCTCCAGGCCCCAGCTCACCCCCCCCAACTACACCCCCCAGCCAAACAGCCACCCCACAACCTCAGCTACACACCCTCTGCTACACATCCAGTCACCCACCTCTGCTACACACATACCCCCTGCTCCCCACAACTGCCAGCAGCCCCCCTAAAAGCCCACACTTACCGTGGCTGTTTGTAGGCTGGCTGAGAGGCTAGGAGCTGCTTCCCTGCCACAAACTACTTAGTGAGCCCTTTAGGGGGCCCCACAATCAGCCCCCACTGCTACTTTCCCTGTGGCCTCAGCCCCCCCCCCAGCCCTAACCACCCCACACAACACCCCAGGACTCTTTTTTTGTTTTGCTGAACTGAACTAACATGACTATCCCTCTGGAACTCATAAATTATTCTTGGGTATAGTTTTAGAGATCTTCCCATCATAAAGCTTGTAAGTTGACCATCTTTTACTTAACATAAATGAGCTAATGCTGAACTACAAAGTTAAAATGAACATTTTAAAAATTTTTAAAAAGTATGAGCATTAATTAATAAAAAAAAAGTGGTAAAATTAATGATGGCTCAAAAATAACAAATACCACATTTAAAATTTTGGCAGTCAAATCTTACAAATGTTTCATATAGGCTTGGGTTTATGTGCACTAGATATTTAATACAAATAATTATAATAAATAAAAATAAGTTGAAAGAGGTTCCTAGTGTGTAGCTATAAATGAAAACCACCAAATTTCAGTGAAATTCTTTGAAGCACTCAAGTTTATAAGACACTTGCCCCCTCAAAAATATTAAATAGTAATTACAGAAGAGAAAAGAAAAGAAAAGATACAGCACAGACATCACACACATCTGTAATGATCGTCTAAGAGGGCAGCACTGTATTTATATGTAGCAGCCTATATGGCCCTACCTGGTAAACTGATCTAACCAAAGCCAAACTAAAAATTGTCACAAAGTCAAAGGAAAAGACAAAAGAACAGGTAAAAAAGAAAAGGAAAAGGCAGTATTTCACAAAATTAAAAATGGCAGAATAAATGGCCACACTGAGGAATTAAAAGCTGAGCCTAAGGGAAAAGTTCCTACTATTGTGGTGTCTGTTGCTTGCTCCTGCTTTTTTAGCATGTGAATGTGATGGGCAGATAATGGTGAAATCTGCAGTTCAGATGAAGCACAGATCCTAATGATATTTTGCCTTGATGAGCCAAGAGTGAAAAGTGCTTAGGCTTCCAGCCCTACTCACTCTGCTAGATGGGAACAGATTTCTATATTTTTCTATATTTTCATTTCTGTCCACCAAATTGAGGACGGGACCCCTTAGTGCTTGGGACCCTAGGCGGCTGCCTGCTTCGCCTACCCTAAAAGCCGCCACTGCTTTTTGCCAGCCCTGCACAGCCCACGTGGCTGGGCTGAGCAGGGAGGGAGCTCTAACTCTAGCTCTCCTAGATTCTCATGGCACACTTTGGGTGTGGCTGCGACACACCCGTTGGGAGACATTGATCTAGAGGGGCAACCTAGCTGACTTATTTGACTGGAATGAAATATATGTGGAAAACTGATTTATTGCATTTTCAGATTCAGGACCTAACATTCTAATTTGACTCCTCTGTTCGTTGTCAAGCTGAAATACTTGTTGTATAGTTAAAACCTGTAAAAATGAACATGAACATTACAAATTATCTATCAGAGATTTGTTTCTGTACGTGGCATTACATGAATCAACCTTCTTTCTTTCTTTCTTTCTTTCCAGTAATTTATTCATTTGTACAGATGATGCAGTTCAGTGACACAGAGGGCTGGTGGGATGTTGATAGAAGTAATAAAAAAATGTTTAAAGCAACTTCTTGTTAAAAATCACTAATTTTGAGAAGTAAAAGTATTTCCAGATACCATAAACCTAGGATACTGCAATCTTATAGCTTTGCAATAAACAAATGTAACAATGTTACTATCTGACTTTTGTACTGTAAATTGAAATTACCAGTGTGCCTAATTCTTGTTTTTTAATGTTGGGAAAACAAACTTGTGGAATATTTATAGATTTATCTGGACTTAAACATCCTGTAATTCTTCCTGAGGCCTGCCCACTGAAGCATAAGCTTTTGAGACACAGTGTCTAGGGTATTGAAGTGTGTCTTAGATAGGAGGACAGAGGCAGAAGAGCCTGTAAATATCAGATCATGTTTCCCTTCCAAAACCTGGAATTGAAATGAGGAGTCCCAAATCTTTTGATTCCTTTGCCATTGTGAAACTCAATGGCAAGAGTGTGTGTCTCATTCCTTTCCCTATTACTGCCTGATCCATTTAGACTCTTTGATCTACTTAGATCCACCTCCTGAGCTGGTACTGCCTGATGATACACTACTACTGCACAAGAACATAAAAGTGGCCATTCTGGGTTAGACTAGTGGTCAATCTAGTCCAGTATCCTGTATTCTGACAGTGGCCAATGCCAGGTGCTTCAAAGGGACTGAACAGAACAAATATCCATCAAGTGATCATCCCGTCACCTATTCACAGCTTCTGACCGACAGAAGATAGGGACACTTCAATGTGTGATTTTGCATCCTTGCTCACTCCAGCTAATAGGCTAGCCATTGATGGACTCATCCTCCCTGAACTTATATAGTTCATTTTTGACCCTCTTATAGTCCTGGTCTTCACAACATCCTCTGCCAAGGAGTTCCACTGGTTGACTATGCATTGTGAAGAAGTACTTCATTTTGTTTGTTTTAAACTTGCTGCATATTAATTTCATTTGGTGGTTCCTCGTTCTTTTGTTATGGCAAGAAGTAAATATGGAAACTAATAATTTTTGTTGGCTTCTTCTGTATCTTCTCCAATTCTAATTTTTTTGAGATGGAGCAACCTGATCTACATACAATATTTAAGATGTGGGCATACCATTGATTTTTATAGAGGCAATATGATATTTTCCGTCTTCTTATCTATCGCTTTCCTAATGATTCCCAACATTATGTTAGCTCTTTTGACTGCTGCTGCACACTGAGGGCTTGTCTGTACTCTAGAATTATAATGCACTGATTAAGCCATCTTACCGCACATTAACAAGGCCACCGTCTACATCAGAATCTCATTTATTGCACACTAAGCACCCTCTTACTCCAGAATAATAAAACCTCATGAGCGAGAGGAGTAACAGCTATTCCAGAACAGGTTTCCTGCACTAATGAGTGTGTGTACAGAGCAGAATATTTAATGCGCATTTATGAGCCTCCAGAAATGTCCCAGAATGCCAGTCAAGGCTACGCTGGGACATGGAGCTGTCATATTTGTCAGTTTCCCTGCTCTAACACTGCCCTGGTGACTGAAGCCATGGGGGTTCCTGGGTCCCCAGCAGCTGCCTGGGTTCCAGGGTCCCCCACAGCTCCAGCTACCTGGGTTCCTGGGTCCCCAGCAGCTCCGCCAGGGTTCTGGGTCTCTAGCGGTGGCGCAAGTAGCCACTGGGTTTCCTGGTCCTGGAGGTGGGCAAGGCAGCCACTGGGATTCCCAATGCCTGGCAGCAGGGCATGTAGTCAACAGGGTTCCAGGGTCCCCAGTGACTCCATGACTGCTGCTGCTAGGAATCTGGGAATCCTGGCAGTTGAAGCTGCAGAGTAGCCACAGACCCAGGAACAACAGTGGCTGGAGCGGTGGAGTTCCTGGGGACCTGGTGGCTGCGGTCATGGAGCTGCTGGGAACCTTGGTGGCTGTGGGATGCTGTGGGCCCCAGGCACAATGCCTGGGTTCTGAGCAAGGGTGCAAGGGGGGGCAGCAGGGAACCTGTGGGCTGTGGGCTCCCTGAGCTCCCTCTGCAGGGAGCCTGAGAAGTTGGCCTCTCAGCTCCCCCACACAGCCTCTTTTGCTGTTTGGAAGTGGTCCTAGTGTGTACACACTCTAATGGCAAAAGGACGGCTGTGTGGATGCGTAATAACTAAACAGCGTTTACTACAATGCAAGGGCTTATTGCGGAACAATTTTCTAGTGTGGACATAGCCTGAGTGGATGTTTTCAGAGAATTATTCATAATGACTCCAGGATCTTTCTTGACCAGAAGTAGCTAATTTAGATCCCATCATGTGACATGTCTATTTGGATTATATTTTCCAATATGTGTTACTTTATATTTATCCATATTGAATTTCATCGGCCACTTTTTTGCCCAGTCAACCAGTTTTATGATTCCTTTGTAACTCTTGTAGTTCATTTTGGACTTAATTCTTTTGAGTAGTTCTGTATCTTCTGAATATTGCCACCTTACTGTTTACCCCTTTTTCCAGATCATGATGAATATGGTGAACAGTGTGGGTTCCAGTACAGACCCAGGTGGGATGCCACTATTTAAGTCTTTCAGTTCATGAAAATTGACCATTTATTCTTCCTCCTCGTTTCCTATTTTTTAAGTAGTTACTGATCCATGAGAGGACCTTTCCTTTTATTCCATGACAGCTTACTTTGCTTAAGAACCTTTGGTGAGAGACTTTGTCTAAAACTTTCTGAAAATCTAAGTACACTATATCCACTGGATCACTCTTGTCCACATTCTTGCTGACTCCCTCAAAGAATTTCTAGTAGATTGGTGAGGCATGATTTCCCTTTACAAAGCCATGTTCACTGATCTCCAATAAATCACATTAATCTGTGTGTCTGATAATTATGTTCTTCACTGTAATTTCAGTGAATTTGCATGTCCCTGAAATGAGGCTTACCAGCCTGCAATTGCTGAGATTGCCTCTGGAGCCTTTTAAAAAATTGATGTTATAGTAGCTATCTTCCAGTCAGCTGGTACAGAATCTGATTTAAATGGTAGGTTACATGCCACAGTTATTAGTTCTGCAATTTCACATGTGAGTTCTTTCAGGACTCTTGAATTAACACCATCTTGTCTTGGTGACTTATTAATTTATAATTTTAATGTTTGAGAACAAACTGACAAATTAATCTTCCTTTAATGACACCTCAAACCGGGACAGTTCCTCAGACTTGTCACCTGCTATCGGCAGTTGCTCTGTTTACTCAAATGGCAGAGGTCTGTGCAGTGGTCTTAAAGTCCATACCTTTGGTGCTAATTACAAAGATCCAAACCTGATTATGATCCAAGAAAGGACTCAGAATAGTTCTATATGATAGAATTTCAGTTTTTGTTTTATCTGTTTGTTTTAAATTAGGAAATTTCATGCAGTAAATTACATTTACGTTCATAGACAATCACAGAAAAGTTAGGAAATTCATATTTAAGGTTACCCATACAATTAATTTAGTCCCATTACGCATACATATTTACATATTTAATTATATGATAAAATACTATATTCTCCACCAACCCCTGCCTGTGTCAAGGCACAGGATGCATGGAATTCTGGGAATGAATCATGGTTTTATAGCAAATGAGACTTTGTATGATCCCTGCATCATTTTTTTGGATGAGACAGGGAACAGCAGGAAAAGAAAGGATAGTGTGGTGGTTAAGGACATAATTACACCCTGAAGAACTGGATTTTGTCCCAGCCACAAATTTTCTATGCAGAACAAGACACTTAAATCAGAAGGTTTACAGTTGGCCACTAATTGTGTGTTCTTCATTTTCTGGGTGCCAAATGTGAGATACTTGGTAGAGCCATAACTAGTAATTTTTCTGCTGCCACCCGCAAGCCATGGGGGGGCGGGGGGGGCAGCAAATCTGGATTGCTACCGCTGGTGGAAGATTCCCAGCTCCTCTGGCAGCAGCTGGGGACAGCTCTGGATCCCCGCAGCCTGCCAGCGGTGGCTGAAAGCTTTTTGCTGCCGCCGGCAGGCCAGGGGAATCCAGACCCAGCCCCAGCTGTCGTGGGACGAGCTGGGAAGCTTCTGCTGCCACCGGGAAGCCATGGAGGGGTTGGGGGGGGGTGGATCCAGATTGCTGCCGACAGAGATGGTGGTGGAATTTTAGGGGTTTCAGGGGACAGATCTGACTCCCTGTGGCAGCTGGGGACAGATCCAGATCCATCCCCAGCTGCTGCGGGAAGCCGGATCCATCCTCTGCACCCACTAAAATTCCCAGCCCAGGGCTTTGCCCCGTTTGCCCTGGCCTAGTTACGGCTCTGATACTTGGGGCCAGATTTGCTGAAGTGATGAACGTTCATAACTGCACCTGGAGTCTTTTGCTACTGTCCTTTGAATATACAACATTCTATAAAATGTTAAGCACTCTGGAAAGTTAGTGCATAGTTGTTTCATGTTGAGCGTTCAAAATTAGTGTGTACTTGAGAATTCTGGCCTCAGTGCAGAAACTACAGCACTGGGACAGACCTCACTTCACCCTCCTTCCTATACTACTTTTTCCATTTTCTAGTGTGTGACAAAGTGGGATTTTCTCCCACGAAAGCTCATGCCCTAAGAAATTTGTTAGTCTTTAAGGTGCTGTA
This sequence comes from Podocnemis expansa, assembly GCA_007922195.1. Lineage (NCBI taxonomy): Eukaryota > Metazoa > Chordata > Testudines > Podocnemididae > Podocnemis > Podocnemis expansa. Next base: position 7,884,258 of record ML681996.1, read on the forward strand.
CACGTACTAACACAGCTACCCCTCTGGAAATTTTGATCCGAGCCTTTTACTGATTTTCATGAAAGAAATTAGTGAGAAAGTAGGTAGGTTGCTTGCACTAGTGACAAATGCCAAAGGTGCAGAGGCAGAGACAGATACGGAACGTGAGTTAAGTGCCTTGAAAGGTTGCAGTGCATTTTAGAGGCACTTCTTGGCATACTGAAGTAATAATGAGATAAAGTGACATTTTACTTAGTAACATCAATACCCATGACCAAGTCTGACCATGATATGGGTCATAACTTTGCTTCTTTGCAAGCTCTGTGTAGCTTGCTTGCTTGGCCTGTTTTAGGATTGCTTTGTCTGGATATCTCAAGTGGCAGGGTTGACCAAGCATGTCTGCTTTGGTGATCATTTGTGAATTCCAAACATTTATCATCAAGATTTGGTCTGAACTCAGTTTGATTCTTGAACACAAGGGAAAACACCTTAAGTCAAGAGTTCTTGTGAGGAATTGAAAGGGTCACTTTCATTATCTAGGCCAGAACATCATAATGTGCACTATCTGCTATATGGTATGCTGTTTGTCACAACTGATGCATATCAGAACAGATGATGGCCTGTTATCAACCTGGTACAGTGCAGACTTCTGCTTTGTGCCTTGTTGTGACTGATCCTTCAGCAGAGGTGGAAACTGCTGCACCAAGAATGCAATATCACTGTATGTAGCCATCATCCTGAATGTAGCATTAGCTATATCTGCATGTTGTAGTATGGGATCAAGCAGTGGCAGTTTGTGCACTATGTATGTGCATATCTCTTGGTGGTACTGACAAATTGAGTAGAAGAATAACTCCAAGTCTCTGTCCAGCATCTGGGCGTTGTCTGAAAGAGAATCAAGACTTGATGACTGCTGGGAGTCTGCGTTTTCTCTGATAAGTCACATATCATAATCTCTGTGTCATAAGTCAGCCCTGCAAATAGTGTAGTGGCTAGCACCTTTGCTTAATATGCAGAAGGTCCTGGGTTCAAGCCCCAGGAGGTTGGACTTGATGATCTCCTGAGGTCCCTTCCAACCCTATGATTCTATTCTAAAAAATCTTTCTGATCAGAAGTGAGGCTGTACTCTATTTTTGTCAGGCACTTGACTTGTACTAACATCAGTGGCTTTGTTACCCACCCACTAGGACACTCCACCTTTACCCAACTCCATAGGGCTCAAGGCATAAGCCTGTTAGGCAGCACCCTACCCTTTCCCAATCCAGAGGGCTCCGGATAGAATTCTCTGTGGGTACTCTTTACCAGGAAGGAGTTTTACACAGTTATGTCCTTATTTTCAGTTTATTACCAATTACCAAAACAGAATATGCATGCTAAGCATACAATGCTCACCACTGGCAATAAGGCAGACAAACTTCTCCTGATGGCCAGTCAGGATTAGATCATCTGGGGACTCCAGCTTCTGCACAGTATGGGTGGCAAGGTGTTGACATCTGGAAGCTCTGATCTTGGGCTGGTGCTGGAGTTAGGTTCCAAAAACTTTCTTTTGGACCCCAATTTATATAGTTAAAACTTAAGTCCTGCTTAGCTATATCTTAACTGATCATTTTAGACTAATACTATAAAACACCACTCCTAGCACATTACAGAACAGTCCTTTAACCAATCATATTCCACCACCTTAACTAATTTATATAAGGCACTTAATTATGCAACAGGTAGAAACAATTAAAGAACAAGACAGAAATCATTTAGATACTTAATAGGAAAGTGGTGACCAGGAGCATCGCTGGTGCCTGGCACCAGGGGCACATGCCCCAAGTCCCAGTGCCAGCACCCCAAATGCCTGGGGCGTCCCTGGCCTAGTATCTGGGTCCAGGCCGGCTGCGGAGGCGCCTGCCTTTCCTGGGCTGGGCTGGCCGCGGCAGCCACTGTCTTGCCCATCCTTGTCGCTGGCTGGGGATCAGGGGACAGGCTGGAAGTGGCAGGAATCTGGGGCCCTGCCTCTGGATCAGGGCAAGGGGGCGGGGCCAGGCCCAGGCCCTGGGGGGTGGAGTCCAGGCCCTGGGTCTTCCCGCAGAGCAACGATGCTCCTGATGGTGACCATAAAGATAAAACAATACAAAGTGTAGATTTTAGAACCACAGCCAAACAGAAAGTTGTCAAGCTATGATTTCTTTAAGTATCTAAAAATTTGTTTCTTTATCTGGTGGTAAGAACCATTAGGATGTTATCACTTCTCAACAGCCTCTTACATTGTTTAGAAGTAGGAATATGAAGATGTGACCACACACTATACAGCTCATGGCTGCTGTCTTATATGGCTGTTACTGCTTACCCCAAGAACAAGGCCTAAGCTTAGCTGGGGAAAAAAAAATGTTCTTTTGGAAAACTGAATAGCTGTCATCTTAGTGTGTGGATCAGAGACTCCTCTTTTACCCTTTAATGTGTTCAGTTTGTCAGAGATGAGGATCATGTAGTCAAAAAATAGGCAGTAAAGTTTGTTTGTGGAGAAATCAGTAAGTGGCTTACATTATCACAATGACTTTTCATTCCCAGTTCTGTGATAATCTTTTTGGATGACTTTTATTTTGCTGTGATGTACATTTTTGACATTGATGACTGGCTGTTGGTTGCAGCTACACCTGATTTGATTTTTGTTGTTGATGATCTCTGTTCTGCATGGCCCATGTTAATTTTCCATAGGTTGTCACTTACAGTCTGGTCTTGTTGACTTGGCATTTTATCACATTATTTACTGGCATCTGTCAGTTTTATGTTGCTGCAAAGGAGGATAATGCACATTGATGCCGATAGATTTGTACTTGGTGCTGCTTGAATGATCTCCTTCTGACTGGTGCTTCAGTCAGAAGAATATGGTGAGTATTTCCCTCTGCTGGAGGAGCTGAGTCAGACATAGACCACATGACAGCCAGTATGTGTGTAAATATCTTGTCGACTTCTATGTAGGACAGCTTCTAACATAGTGATCTCCCATTGATGCTTGGCAGCTGTGTCAAGATAACAGTAGATATCAGTCAAGAGTTCATCTGTGGAGATGGGCAGGAACTTCACACTTGTGTTAGCCGTGATGTGCACAAGATGATGTGGGCTATCTGCTAGTAAAAAAGATAATGCTTTCAAATAAATACTGAAATTCCCTTCTGTAAGATCATCGTGACTGAATTGTCACTTCCAAATGTCAAACTATTGAACCGTAAGCTTTCCCGGCCTCCATGTTTGAATTCAGAAGCTGAAAAGTCCTCTGTCCAAAGGCATGCTGTTCAGATTGGGGACAACAGAAACAAGGTGATTACTTTATTTATTGTGTCATCAAAATGTCAAATAATGAGTGGGAACAGTTTGCAGATGCCCCTCACTTGCCATCCCTTTGATAATGGCTGTCATCTTTATTCTCACCGGGGCATATTTCCCAATAATATCATAGTCAGGAGAAGCAGTTTTAAGCAGCTTTTTATGAATATTTTGCATCTGCTGCAGGGTTTCAATGGTGTGTTGTAAATAAAGCCTGGAATTACACATTGAACAAGAAGGATAAAAAATATTTTGAGTAACTACCCATTCATTGAACAAGGCAAGGGTTCTATAGAGAAAACAGTATGTGATCATGTAATTAAAGATTGCATCATATGATTTTTCCTAACTTCTTCCTAGACTCACAGACTCTAAGGTCAGAAGGGACCAATATGATCATCTAATCTGATCCCCTGTACAATGCAGGTGACAGAATCTCATCCATTGCTTCCTGCAATAAACCTCTAATCTATGAGCGAGTTATTAAAGTCCTCAAATCATGATTTAAAGGCTTAAAGATACAGCAAATCCACCAGCAACTGAGTCATGCCCCATGCTGCAGAGGAAGCAAAAAAGTCTCAGAACCTTTGCTAATCTGCCCTGGGGGAACAGTCCTTCCCAACCCCAAATGGCAATCAGTTAAAGCAAGGGTCATCAGTCAGATACTCAAGAAAGAATTTTCTGTAATAACTCAGAACCTACACCCATCAGTGTTCGACTTTGTAACCTTAAAATGCTTTTAACAAAGTTACATCACAAAACCAATGTATTAATTTAATGACTACAGCATTCAGAGTCTCCAGTTAGATTAGGGACTTTGTTGAGTGTTGCACAAATAAATATTAAGAGTTGTTCCTGGTTTAAAGTTTAATTAATTAATGAGCTGGATATACCAAACCTGCTTGGCTACATGGTAATGAATGACGTACCATGCATACCATGATGTACAGGGAAGTGCTGAAACCTCTTCAGGTGCTAGATCCTGTATAGGCTACGAGCTAAATGCAGAACTGAATCTCTGTCCCTCCCAGAATGATGTGTGGCCAGTCTCTTCCCTTCAGCCATACTAGTGGTGAGGATACAGCAGATTTATATGTATATACTTTAATAGAATCATACAGGGGTGATGCTAGAGTTAAAAATAAGGGGGGGCCCAGGCCACCACCGGCCGCTGCGGCCCTGATCTGTTCCCTACCCACCCACCCCCACTGATTCCCCAAGCCTTTCCCTAAACCCTCACTCCTGCTGCCAGCCCACGCTGCCCCGGGCTGATTCTGTCCCCCATGTCCTTTCCCTGCTGGTCTGGCGTGCCTGACCCCGGACTCCACCCTTCCCAGGTTCCCTTACCTGGCGCCAGAGGAGAGCATGGCCCCGCAGAGGCTGAGGCTCCTGGCATGACACTGTTCTGAGCATGCTCAGAGCAAGATCAGGCCAGGGCAGGAATTCTAAAAAATCCCAGGCCCAGCCTGGGGCAGTCCCCCTTGCCAGCCGGAAGACTCTGTCTTCTGGCCGGGTAGAGGCCATTGCTGCTGGCTGTGCGTGGTGTTCATGCATGGGGGAGCAACAGCACACCCCTGCACAGTTTAGAGGTGCACTACTCAGGGGCTGGCCCTGAGTTTCAGGGGGGGCTGAGGTCCCCGGAGCCCCCCACTAGTAATGCCTCTGGAATCATAGAAACTGGAAGGGACCATGACAGGTCACTGAGTCCAGTTCCTTGCATTCATGGTAAGACCAACTACCCCCATTAAACCATCCCTGACAGGTGCTTGTCTAACCTGCTCTTAAAATCCTCCAATGTAGGAGATTCCACAACCTGCCAAGGCAATTTATTTCAGTGTTTAATCACCCTGACAGTTAGGAATTTTCTCCTAATGTCTAGGCTGAACCTCCCTTGCTATAATTTAAGACTGTTGCTTTGTTCTATCGTCTGTGATTACAGAGAATAATTTTTCTCCTTCTTCCTCTTAACAACCTTTTAGTTATTTGAAAACTGTTATCATATCCCCTCTGTCTCCTTTCTTCTAGACTAAACAAACCCAGTTCTTTCAATCTTCCCTCATAGGTCAAATGTTCCAGACCTCCAATTGTTTTTGTTGCTCTTCTCTGGACTTTCTCCAGTTGTTCCACATCCTTTTTTAAATGAGGCACCCAAAACTTGACACAATGCTCAAGTTGAGGCCTAATCAATGCGGAGCAGAGTGGAAGAATCACTTCTCATGTCTTACTCACAGTACTCCTATTATATCTCAGAATGGCATTTGCTGTTTCTGCAACTGCATTACACTACTGACTCATATTTAGCTTCCGATCTACTGTTACGCCCAGATCCCTTTCTGTAGTACTCCTTTCTAGGCAGTCATTGCTCATTTTGTAAGTGTAATGGGTTGTTCAACAGTAAGCGGAATACTTGTCACTTACCTTTATTGAATTTCATTCTGTTTATTTCAGAACATTTCACCCATTTGTCCAAATCATTTTGAATTGTGATCTTATCCTTCAAACCACTCTCACCTCCTCCCAGCTTAGTATCATCTGTAAACTTTATAAGTTTGCTCTCTGTGCCATTGTCTATGTCATTGATAAACAATGTTGAACAAAACTGGGCCCAGGACAGATTCCTGCAGCACCGCGCTTGTTCTGTCCTTGCAGTCTGACGGTGAACCATTGATAACTACTCCCTGGGAGTGGTTAGCCAACCAGTTTTTTACCCATCTTATAATAGCTCCATCTAGTTTGTACCTCCTCAGTTTATTAATTAGAATGTGATGTGAGACTGTATCAAATGCCTTACTAACATCTAGAAAGTTGTCAAGTTGGTTTGACATAATTTGTTTTTAACAAATCCATGCTGACTAGCATTAAGCACCTTATTCTCTTCTAGATGTTTGCAAATCAACTTCTTAGTTATCTGTTCCATTATTTTTCCCAGTACAGCGTTAAGCTGACTGGTCTGTAATTCCCTGGATTCCTCCCATTTCCTTTTTGGTAGATGGGCACTGTATTTGCCGTTTTCCAGTCCACTGGGACCTTATCCGTCTTCCCTGATTTTTCAAAGATAATAGCTAAGGGCTCAGATATCTCGTGAGTCAGTTCCTTAAGTACTCTAGAGCAGTGGTTCCCAACCAGTGTGCCGCAGCAACTCCTGTGATGTGCCACAAGAATCCCTCGAGCCGGAGCCATAGCCGCCGGAATCTGAGCTGCAGGCAGCGGTGCCATGCCACCCTGGCTGGTGGGTTCCCTGGAGCCACAGGCAGCAGCCCCATGTAGCTCTGGCTGGGGGTTTCCCAGAGCTGAAGACAGAAGCCCCATGTGGTCCTGGCCCAGTTGGGGGGGTCCCCACGCTGGAGCCCTGCGCTGGAGCCCTGCGTGGTGCACTCTTTCCTTTAAGGTGTGCGTGCAGTGCACCACATTCACCAGCAGCACATGGGACCTAGGCTTGGCGGCTGAGATCCAAGCAGCCGGCAAGTGAGGAGGCACCATCAGCTCCCAAAGCCCCATGGTGAGCATTGCCTCTGAGCCAGAGCCTCCCACGGCAGCACCAGACTGCAAAAGAAGGAAGAAGGCCTGGCTGCTGTGAGAGGCTCGGGCTCGGAGACAGTGCTCGTTACGGGGCTTTGGGAGGTGACTGTGTTCCTCGCCGGTCAGCGGCTCAGATCTCAGCTGCTGAGTTGAAAAGAGCAGAGCCTTCAGGGCATCTTCAGTACAGTCAGGCATGCAGCTGGGGAAGAGGTGGAGCCTGCTGTCTGCTTTCTTTTCTCTTCTTTTTCTTTATTTCTCTTCTTTCCATCTCTCTTTTCTTTCTTTTTCTTCCTTCCATGTTTCCTTTATTCTTTCTTTCCTTTCTTCTTTTTTCTTTCTCCTTCCTTCCCACTTTCTCTTCTCATTTCTTTCTTCTTTTTCCTTTTCCCCTTCCTAGTTTCCTCCCTTCTCTCTTTTTCTTCTTTTACTTTCTCTTCCTTGCTTCCCTCTCTCTTCTCACTTCCTTTCCTTCTTTCTTTTTCTTTTCTCTTCCTTCCTTTTTCTTTTTTCTCTTTCTTCTTTCCTTTCTCTCTCTTCCTTCCTTCTCTCATTTTTCCTTTCTCCTTTCTATTCCTTCCTTCCTCTTTTCTCTTTCTTCTCCCTTCCCTTGCTTCTTTCTTTTCCTTTTCTTTCTAATCCACCTTCTTTCTTTCCTTCTCTCCATTAAAAAAAAGAACTTTAAAAATTATTTTAATTAAAAAGCTTTCTAAAAATTAAATTTCAAATAAAAATTCACAAAACCCAATGAATTAATTCTATTTACAATAAACACATTTTAAAACAGTCATTTTAGCAAACACATCTTAAAACATAGGCCTATTTTAATTTTTAGTTAACATTTTAAAACAGTCCTATTTTGTACAAAAGAAGCAAGGAGTCTTGTGGCACTTAAAGACTAACAGATTTACTGATTGCATGAGATTTTGTGGGAGAAATACTAGTTTGTCAGGTACTTCGAAGATAGATAGGGGAACTTACAGAATGGCAGGGGCGTCGCTGCCCGGGCGAGGGACCCAGAGCACAGGCACAGGCCCCACTCCCACCCCGCAGACCCCACCCCCAGCCTGCAGGGCATGCCCCGTGGCCAGGGACAGGGCCAGAAGCCGCTGTGTGCAGCCACAGGTGGCTGGGCCCTGCATCCCTGGCTGGGGCCAGGGCCAGAGTGGCTGCTGCTGCTGTGGGCGGCTGAGCCCCGGTTCCCCAGCTGGGGCCGGGGCCAGGGCTGGGAGTGACCGCGGGCAGCTGAGCCCCAGATCGCCAGCTGGGGATGGGGCTGCCGTGGCCGCGGGTGGCTGGGTCCCAGATCCCTGGCTGGGGACAGGGCCAGGAGCAGCCTCCATGGCCGAGCACCGGATCCCCAGCTGGGGACGGGGCTGCCGCAGCCGCAGATGGCTGGGTCCTGGATCCCTGGCTGGGATCTGATAATATAGTTCTTCTATTAGGAGTGTGAATTATTTGCTGATTTGTGACTATTATATGAAGAGTCAGATTCAAAATTATTTTTTTAAAGCATAAATATATACTTTGGAGAGCTGAACACTTCGAAAACAGTATCTTTGAGTTTGTTGCACAAATGTCTTACAGTACACAATGATAAAACTTTGAAGTTGCATTTCACAATGGGCTTATCTACGCATATACTTAGTTCATGACAAGCTGGGGTGTAAATCTATCCTGTACTAATTTGCCACACACTAAGTATCTGTGTGAACTCTACTGTCACACAATGTAAGTTCTTTAGTGCACTTTAATTTATTCCTGTTTGAAAGCAGAGTAGATTTATGTTTCAGCTTGTTGTGAATGGTATGTTCATTCAGGTAAACCTTTAGATTACAGTATCCAAAAATGATAGATCTTTAACCTACAAAGTTTTGCGTTTGTTTTGTTCACTGATCATAAAAATATTCAGATGGATACTGCCTGGACTGTAATTGTTCTGTGCATCCTTGTAGTGTGTTTGGTTTTTTGTTTTGTTTTTTTACTGTAGTTAGAATCAAATGATTTAAAGAGAAGAATTTTACATTTATCAGCACAGTTGGCTATGAAAAAAGTCACCTGACCCAAAGACCACACGAGTATAGTCTTTAAAGCCAGCAGGGACCACCATGATCATCTTGACTCCTTGATTTTTTTTCATGATCATCTAGTCTGACCTCCTACACATCACAGGTCACACACAGAACCTCACCTATCCAGTCCTGCAACAGCCCCTGAGCTCTGGTTGTGCAACCCTACTGCACATTTCTTTTGCACTCCACGATGGATCATATATGGAATTTTTGATTTTTGATTTTGATTTTGAAATTTTGATTTTTTAACAGAAGAAATACAGAAAGGGAGCTATTGACATTGCGAGAATCAAGTGTGTTGAAATTGTGAAGAATGATGGCGTCGTTATTCCCTGTCCAAATAAATATCCATTTCAAGTAAGTTCATTTGGTTTATTTAAAATGTAATATTCTGTTTTTCAATTCAGCTTACTTATTTTATATTGGTTATTTATCTGTATAGTTTTCTTTTGGTGGTTTTATTGAAGTTTCTCCAGATATTGGGTCTAATTTCTCTCTCACTTATATCTGTTTTAAATAATTTCAATGTAGCTAAGCCAATTTATGTTAGTGTGAAGGGGAATCAGGTCAGTCAAGTTTTAAATTCGATATATATATATGTTGAACAATACAATAAGTTTGTTTATTTCATTTAATTTCACAGTGGAAAGAAAGGGTTCAGAAAGGAAAAGAAAATGTTTAAACAAATTACTTTGGATCAAATTGTAAACTCATTTAGAGCAGTTTATATCCCAGTGAAATTACTCAGGATTAGAATCTGGCCCTTTCTACCTATCATTAATGCTTATTTTCTACCATTACAATCAATAAAAAAATTTAAAAAATGCCAATTCAGATGAAGAGGAGAGTGCAAGAACCTACCTACAGCAATACAGAATTGCAAAGAGTTGTAATGTGACATGTACACAGAGAGAGGTCTGATTACAAAACGATGCTAGTTAGTTTTTTTTTATAGGAACTCTAACAATAACGTACACATGTAAAAATCCTTATTTGTGCTATCAACAACAATTTAGATTATTAAAAAATGAGAGAATTTTTGAAGTCTGATTTTTCACCATGTAAGTTTTTTGCATTTCACTCATCTTGGATGATGAAAACCGATTTGCTAGTTTTGCTAAACCTAGACGTATTTGCTTTACACTAGAATTTACTAACAATCAAGTGTAAAATTTTTTCAAATAGATGTTATATATATCTCCTCTGGCTTATTTTCAGGTTGTGTATGATGCTAATACACTTTACATTTTTGCACCCAGTGCACACAGCAGGGACCAGTGGGTGAGCAATCTTAAAGAAGGTAAAAAGAACTGCTTACAGTTAATATGCGAAGACTTTAAGAGGCAAAGCAATTGTTTGAACTAGAAAATTTGAAGCACAAATTTGTATGCTAATTGTTTAATGATTTATATATGTATTGGGACATTTTCTGCACTGGTTTATACTACACACAACAACATTCTGCTTCCTTTGTGCCATTGCAAATATGAAGTAACCTCAATGACTTCACTGGAATTATTTTTGATTCACATTGTTATAACTGAAAACAGAATTTGACTCTATGGTATTGCACAAGCTATAAGTCATCGGAGAATCTTCTCCATAGTCATTGATACTATGGATCATGTTAATAAAGTATAAATATTTATATATATTTGTAAAATATTAAGAGGTTGATTCACTTTTCACTTACACTGCTTTTACACAAGTATAAACCATAAATTTTAAAAGTTACTCCCAATTTACTTAAGAATCATAAGAATGGCCATACTGGTCAAACCAATGGTCCATCTGGACCTGTATCCTGTCTTCCAACAGTGGCTAGTGCCAGATGCTTGAGAGGGAATTAAAAGAACAGGGCAATAAACTTATACTTGTGCAAGAAGAAAAGCATCAGGACCTGTCTACAAAACAGTTTTGCCAACCTTCTTCTGAGAGCAGGTTTCCTTAGGAAAGTCTATCACCTTCAAATGTGAACAGTTGTCATTTTTCTAGGAAAAACTGGTGTTTTCATGCTGTCGGTGAAAGCTTATATCCATCTGCTGCTTAGGAAAGTTTGATTCAATGGTGACATTTCACATTTGCCTGTTTTATTCTTTAAATTTCCCTTGTGCTATTAATAATATTACGATCAATGCACTAAAACAATGGTTTTCAACCTTCTTGGGCTCAGGATCCATTTATAAACCTTGATGGCCTGTTGCAACCCAGGAAATGGCTTTAGTGCAAAAAAGTGGTTTCTGAATATTTCTTTACCAGAATATATAATATGCATATTAACATAATACTAGTACTAGCATAATTTAATCTTAAATAATGGAATATTAGAGTTGGAAGGGACTTCAGGAAGTCATCCAGTTCAACGCTCTGCTCAGAGCAGGACCAACCCTAAGCAAATAATTTGAATAAGTAAATTGTGTGTACCATAGTGGCAGCTCCTGAAGCTCATGTCCTGTGGGGCACATTGAGCAGTTGTTACAACCTCCAGCATTGCAGGCAATGCTGCTCAGGTTTGGCCTAGCCCTCCCAACTGGGGACCAGACTGGATAAATTTGTGTGAGTGGCATTGCAACCTGGCATATGGAATCACAGAATCACTCACTCAAATTTGGCCAAGGAGGCACCCTATCATCATGACAGAGGGGAGGCTAGGACACACCTGAGAGGACCTGTGACTGTGCACCAGGTCTCAACATCCTGGAGTGGGGAGCTGAGCCCAGCCAGCTCTGCAGCATCAGATGCATGGGAGCTGCCACTGCACGATGAGTGTGGGATAATCCCCACCCACCCTGGAACTTTTCATCTCCCTCAAGGACAGGATTCCATCCGCACCTTGGGCTTCTCAGGTAACTCTTTGACACATTCTGGCAGTGTAATTTGGGATCACACCCTGTGGAATAAATAACTCTGGAATAATATTTACAGACGTGCCCCCTTACTTATATTACAATTTATTGTCTGTGTTGCGATGGCACCTAAGATCCTGTCATGGACCAGGACCCTACTGTTCGACATGCTTTACAGACACTGGACAAAAAGATAGTTTGTAAGCTTTCTGGGGGCAGAGACTAAGACTACCTTATGTTTAGGTCCTCTCAGTTATTGCAACCAAAGAAGAGACAGAATATGGAAGTTCTGTAATAAAACAGTTGGTGGAAAGCATTGTTTGTGATTCAGTGTGTAGCATGCTTATCTCGGAATCCCACTGAATCAATTCTTCAATAAGATACCAGGAAGGCTGGAAAAGCACTCTACTGCTGTAGGTGCTGGCTTTTGGATGAGGTGTAAAACTGAAGTTTTGACCACCCGACAGCTACTTTTTACAAGAGAATGGTTTGGGAGCCTTGATAGCTTGGCCCACATTCTACCTCTGACAATTACATCCTGTCTATCTAAATTTCTCCCTCGAAGGTCTCAATGGCTATGTCTATACTAGCAAATTAGTCCAGACTAAGCAAGTTTAGTTCAAACTAATTTGAACCATGTCTACACTAGCCTTTGGCTAATTTGAACTAAATTTTTTTTCTTTTCGAACTAGTCAAAGCTTAGTTCAGACTAGTTAGTTCGAACTTGTCACTTTAACTAGTTTGAACTAGCATGATATAGTCATGCTTGTTTGAACTAAGTAAGTTTGAACTAGAGGTTAGTTTGAACTAAATGCGTTTTTTTAGTTCGGACTTTTAGTTTGAACTAGCTGTGCTTTAGTTTGAACTAAAAAGTTAGTTCAAACTAAAATAAATGTTTTTAGTTCGAACTAAGAAATTAGTTCCAACTAAAAAAACTAAGCAAGTCCAAACTAAGCATTTAGGTGTATAGACATAGCTGATGATATTAGGCATGGTTTCCTGTCCTAAATTTTGTTGAGTGTTTCTGAGCACCATTTAAAGCTGCTTCTTTCATCCAAAAGTAGACGGTTTTGGTGATAGGTGACATGATCTATATGTATATCAATTTAAGTTGCTAAAGCACTTTGAGATCTTTTATGAGCAGATCTCTTTGTAAATTAATTTTTGTAGTCTTGACTTCAATACTTAAAGTTCATACTTTTTTTCTCACAAATTTACTGCTGAAAATATTTTAGTGGAGTTATAAACTGCTTAAAGCAGATATAGCTAAGTAGTATCTATACACTGGGTCTGATTTGCTTCTTTGTATAGCATAAAATGTGCGCTGCAACAGTATGAACAGATGTTGGAGTACAGTGGGGGCTGTAAACAAGAGGACTATTTTACACACACTCTCCACTTCCTCTTGGTTAGAGCACTCACCCAGGAGGTGGGAAACCCAGGATCCAGTCACCCTGCCCTAATTATTTATCCAGAGTATAACAGCTTCATCTGATGAGACTGATGGACCCTTTCATCAGAGTTGGATCAAGGTTCCTGAAGGCATGGGTTGCCCACTCTTGCGTGTCTCTCTCAATCCTGTGCAGCAGTGCCCAGCCTGGGGGTGGGATGCTGCTCAGGGCTGGTGAGGGTCTGGAGCCTGCAGAAAGGCCAGCCACAGGGTTGGGGCAGGCCACTGCTTGATGGTGGGGAACCCAGCCAGAGCTGGGAAAGCCCAGAGCCCACAGACTGGCTATCCGTGGGGGGACCCAGCTAGTGCAGGGGTGGGAGAGGATTCTTGGGCCAGAGGTCATGACCCTCAGCACTTCTGCTGCATCCCCAGGCTGGATGGTCCAGCAGTGTATCGTGTACTCATGTCACAATATGGAAGTCCTCTAATAAACAGCTGTTTGTAGAAAGCACTGTTTGTGATTCAGTGTATTGCATGCTTATCTCTGAATCCCACTGGAGCAGACCCGCCAAGCAGGGTGGGATGTGTGATGGCAGCACCCCAGGAGCAGGGACTCTCTCACTGGGACCACTATATGGCATGTATGGGGGTGGGGCAGCAGGCTGTCCACCAAGGGAGCAGAGTGGGACAACACCTGCTGCATCAGGCTGCCGGCAACAGCAGCGCTCCAGGGCCTGGGTTGGGAGCGCTCTTGGGCCACTGTGCCAGAGCCCCCAGTGGGGCCTGGCAGACTGTGACTGGCCAGGTCAGCCTGAGTCACGGGAGCCTGTCCAGCACAGTGCATGCTGGTATACTGAGAAGACTCAGGCTGAGGCTGGACTTTTGCAGAGCAGCGGTGCCCGCATTTAGTCCAGTGCCCAGGGCTGCAGCCCTTGCATTAATCCAGCCCTGCCTTCCATTAGAACATCTTGTAACTAAATGGTTACAGCATTCTTGTAAGCACCAGCAAATCCTGGTTCAGATCTCTTCCCCCTCTAAGGTGGAGCATGGATGTGAACTAGGGGTTTCCCACATCTCAGGTGAGGACCCTAATCCCAGGGCTAAGTGATATGAGGAAGGTCTTCCCCTCCTTCCGCTGTTTTATGTGAATTCACCTGAAGTGCCCAATCCAGCAGGTGGCTTCTCAAATTTATACTATTTTGGACCATGTATGTGACTTTGATGGCCAAATGCCTGTTTTTTCCTGATTTGTGAATTGTTCCTGGACACATGCAAGACATAGATGCCTGAATACCTATTGGAAGGCAGCAGTGTGTAAATCTAGAGGCAAAACCATAGCTGCCTAAGAAGTATTAATTGCAAAAACTTAGACACCAAGTGAATTTAAGTGTGACTTTTTGGATTAGGGGCTGCATTGCAATTCTTTTGTCACTCAGGGGCTGGTGAGCAAATTTATTTTTCATTCCTAGCTGTACACAGCCCACACAAGTGTGTGTGGTGGCTCTGTGGGCCTGGCAAGAGCCCTTGGCTGCCTGGCTTCTGGCCTGCAGGCTGCAGATTGGACAAGCCTGGAAGAGTTTGGTAGGTGGTTTAGTGCACTGTAGTGCTGCCAAAACCAGGACTTAGGTGCCTGAAATAGGGCATTAGGTGCCTAACACCTTTTTTGCTTTCATGTCTAGGTCATTGCATGCACTAAAATCACAATTACTGCAGGTGCTCTAAAGTATACAGCTATTTAAGTGTCTGCATTTAGGCCTAATGAAAAACAGCTTCTGCACTGCAGAGTGCTGTCAGATAGGCCATCACTGCTATGCATCAATTGCCCTATGTCCCTGCCAAAGCAGACATAAGTTGGAATATTACATTAGTAATATTATGTATTGCTAATTTTTTTAATTAAAAGTAAACAGAGATATTGATAGCACAAGTTAATTAGGTCCATATGTGGGTCTAAAAGAGAGCTGGACAAAGTACAGCCCGTAGGCTGGACATGGCCCACCTGAGCCTGTCATCAGGTCCATCAGCTGGGTCTGGCTGGTGATCTGGAATGCGGCTGCCATTCCCCCCCTTCCACCATATGAATCCAGCAACGTCTTGGCTGGAGCACAGAGTGTCCTGGCTGGAGTGTGGTTGCTGCTCCTCCCTCCAGCTGCCTCCTTTCCTCCCATAGGCCCAGCAGTGCCCTGGATGTAGTGCAGCAGCCACTGCCCCCAGCGCCCAGAGGCATTGGAATTTTATTTTATTTCTCTATTGTTTATTATATTTTTATTTTATTTTACCTTTGTTATTTTTATCTTATAATTTTTTACATATTTTCATTTTACTTAACACTTATTTTATTATTCATTTATTTAACATTTATTTATTTTATAAAGTATTTATTTAAAAAGCCACATCCCTCTGCTTATAAAGTAGGTTCTTGTGAGAGTAGCACAAATCATCATGTTTGGCCTTTCTTTGGGGCTATTTGCTAGCTGTATGTTTCTGAAATTGAGCGCCTCCGATTCAGAGTCTCAAAAAACTGTAGGCAGTAGCACTTTGCCGATTAGAAGATCATGCATTCAGGTGCACTACCACTATGTTACATGTCAGGAAATCTTAAACTAGGCAGTGTTGTTACTTTCCAGTGCCCTTGCATCTGACGAAGTAGGTTGGAGCCCATGAAAGTTTATGCCTGAAGAAATCTGTTAGTCTGTAACAGGCGTGGCCAAACTGCAGCTCCAGAGCTGCATGCGGCTCTTGAATGAAAAAGTGTGGCTTGCGGAAGAAAGCCAGAGGAAAGCAGCCCCAACCTAGGAGTTCTAAATCTCCCACCCTGAGCATGCTCGGGGGGAGCCCCAGCCTGTAACTAGCCACTGCAATGACCATATTGGATGTTCAGCCCGAGCAGGACTTAAAGCAAGGGGAGCAAGCCCCAGCATGTTCCTAGCTGCTAGCATGGCCTAGTAAAAGGGCCTTGGGAAGTGGGGGGTCGGCCCAGAGAAGCCAGTGTTTAGGGCCTGGGGATTAGAGAGGGTGGGGAGAAGTGGTGGCATGGTCAGAGAAGCTAAGTGTTTACTGTATATGTAGGCCTGATTTTCATGGTAACCTTAAGTAGTTATTAGAATCTGACATTAGTAGGATCAATATTTGTCCTCTTTTTACAATAAAATTAAAGTGTGCAATGAATTTAAACTTAGTAATTTTGGAGTAGGTAAAATATGGCTATATACCTCACTGCAGCTCTCGAAGGTTTAATAATCAACTTTTGTGGCTCTTGAGTTCCATAAGTTTGGCCACCCCTGGTTTATAAGGTGCCACAGGACTTCGTTTTTGCTGTGCACAGACTAACACGGCTACCCCTCTGGAAACTTCATCGTAAAGCTACCTTAAATCCTGACCTCTTTCACCTAGCTCCATAATAATGAATTGTTAAACATAGTATTTGCTGTTATACCCTAGGCTTTCAAAGGCATTCTTGTGGGGAAGTTGCCATGTAGTCCAATGCAATCACTTACATAACATGTAATGAATCTCTTAAGAGTCCTGATACTGCAATAAGTACCAGAAGTAGGATTGATTATGCCCTTACATTAAGTGTTATAATATTTTTGAATTAATAAAATGCAATTCCACTTATTACAGTTTGTTGTACCTTAAACTATTTTCCATTTGGTTTTTGCAGAAATAAAGAATAATAGTAATATAATGGTAAAGTATCATCCTAAATTCTGGACAGAAGGAATTTATCACTGTTGCAGACAAACAGAAAAATTAGCACCTGGTTGTCAAAAATACAGTCTTTTTGAAAACAGTAAGTGCATATGTTTTTAGTTTATCATCATTTTAACCTAATTTCTGTCTATCTACTTATATGATCCTTGTTATCATAGTATCTGAGTGCCTTCTTTATTAAGCCTTCTTCAAAGAGTCTGATAAAGTAGGATTTTCTCCCACAAAAGCTCATGTGATAAATTTGTTAGTTTTAAAAGGGCCACAGGACTCCTTGCTTTTTTTCTTTATTCAAAAAACTAATAAATCGTGATTCTGATACTTTCATCAATACCATCATAAATTGAGAATAATTGTGTTGAAGTCAGTGCAATTACAACAGTGCAAAAATGACATAAGGAGAGAATCAGGACCAATATATGTAGGAAAATAGGATAAAGATTCCATAAATGTGTGTACCAGACTTTGCATCCCTTTTGGTATGTGCCAAAATTATACCTGATCAAATTCTGATTTCTATGTGCATGATAGGTTGTACACTATCTGCAGCAGCGTAGATGCAATCTGACATGTAAATGGGCCCTAAATACTACGTATATATGTATAGGATTAATTAAGATCTGTGATTCCCATCCTGTGGCTTGCAATCCAAAATGATATAGCAGGCTTCTTGCTACATTCAGGGTGACAGGAAATCAGCAATCACTTCCCTTGGCTGAAGCAGGGAGCAAAGCAAAGTGCTCCAGCTGGGTCCTGAGGTGCTGGGGTCCGTGCTGGAAGAAGTTTGTATTAACTAGCGTCCTGGTTGTTGACTATTAAATCTGAATATTAAAATGTTGTCTGAATATTACAATCTTTTATATTACTTTTTACTAGCATATCTATAAATGTAACATAGTTACTTCTACTGCATTGCCTTTAGGTATAAGAAAATCGCCTTCTCCAATGCTAGATAAAAATAAGGTAGGTGGAATCTTCAGAAAATTGAATAGTTACTTTGATTTACTGAGAAGGATATTTTTAGGCTCACTATAATACTTTCTTTTTTCTAGGATTAGGGTTCAATCCTGCAAGTACTGCCAGGCCTAGAGCCTGATCCAGCTCAAATGGACATCACTGCCACTTTTTCTAGTGGGATTTGGATTGCCCATAGGGATTATTAGTTTGAATAGTCTTACTGACTTGAATTTGACTAGTCACCATAATAGGCATTATGGTTGGTCATAAGTGTTTATAGGATTGATCCCTTTTATAGTTAAAGTGTGATTTAAAAAAATAAACCAGTATATAAAATAATAAATTTGCCTAAACTATTCGATACCATAAGTGTAAAGAGAAGTCTCTTTCTCTGACACAGTCTCACATGGTATTTTGATAAGTAAGCTGGAAAAATGCAGGCTTGGCAGAACTATAATTAAGTGCATACATAATTTGCTAAACAACTGCAGACAGTAACTCATAATGGAATAATGTCAGAATGGAGGAAAGTTTCAAGAGGTGTTCCACAGATATCTGTTCTGGGCTGGTGTTATTTACTGTTTTATTAATTACCTGGATGTAGGAATAGAGAGAATACTGATCAAATTTGTAGATGACAGAAAGTTGGGGTTCTGTAGGGTTTGCTGACACTTTGGAGGATAGAGCTAAAAATCAGAAGGGTCTTGATTTATTGGAGAGTTGGGCTATAGAAAGCAATAGCAAGTCCAACAAAGACAAATGTAAAGTGTTATGCTTAGGGAAGCAGCACTGCTGAGAAGGAATTGTGATGGATCACGATCTCAACATGCATCAGCTGTTGGAAAAAAAGGCAAATGCAGTTTTAGGTTACCTTAACAGAGGTTTAGCATGTAAGTCATGGGAGGTCATAGTACTACTCTCTAATCAGCACTGGGTAAGCCTCAGCTGGAGTACGGTGTCGAATTTTGGTCACCAATGTATAGAAAGGGTGTTGAGAAACTGGAAAGGATCCAGAGGTGACAAAGATGATCAGAGGAATGGAATGCAATCTATAGGAGCAAAGGCTGAAGGAACAGGGTATGCTGAGTTTGGAAAAGAGGGGATTAAAGAGGGGGACGATGACAGCAGTTTTCAAATCTTTGAAAAACTGTCATAAAAAAAATGGAGAAAAGTTGTTCTCTTGCCATGAAGGGCAGAGCAAGAGGCAATGGGTTCATACTAATGCATAAAGATTTTGTTTAGATCTCAGGAAAAACTTCCTAACTGTAAAAAACAACAGGAGAATGGAGCAGACTGCCTAGAGCAGTGGTTTTCAAACTTACGGTCGGGACCCAGTACTGAGCCACAGACTGTCGGGCACTTGGTCGTGGTGTCTCCCTTGCTGCTGCTGCCGAAAGCCTGGAATGCATTGCTCAAAGATGTAATTGTTGGGTCATGGACATAAATGATTTTTGCTAACTAGGGCCTGAGAAAAAAAGTTTGAAAACTAGTGGCCTAGAGAGGTTGTGAAAGCTCTTTCATTGGAGGTTTTCAAAAGGAAGGGTTACCATATGTCTGGGTTTTCTGGTCTCTATCTGGGTGGATTTCTGAAATATGAACAAATGACCATGATTTTTTCCTTGCTCGTTCCTTTTCCAACATTGATTCAGTACTTCAGTTTCCAGTGTGCCCTGATATCAGCATACTTTTTGGTTTGCCACCCTTACATCTGTGCTGCTGCTGCAGCTGATAGTGGTGGTGGCACTGCCTTTAAAGCTGGGTGGCTGGAAAGTGGTGGCTACGGGCTTGGTGCTCAGCTCTGGTTGCTCTGGTGCTGCCAACAGCAGTAGCAAGAAGGACAAGTGGCATGGTATGGCAATGGTTCCCAACCTTTTCTCTGCTGTGGCACACCTTGAAACCTTCAAATTTTTCGAGGCACACTACCATTAAAAAACTCATGAATATTCAAATTAACCAACTTATGAGTATTCATGAACCATGGCATGCTGGTTGGGAAATGATGCTATGTGGGGTAGTAGGAGTAGCAGAGCAGGCATGGCAAGAGAGGGGAGGTCAGGAGCCATGTGCAGTGTCAGGAGTTAGTGTGGAGACCAGAGCAGGTTGGGGGTGGCCAAAGAGGACAAGGGCAGCCATATGGGGAACAGCACAAGGGTGGCAAGAAAGGACAGAGGAAGGGAGAACAAGAATGGTAGGTTTCACAAATGAGGATACGCTCAATTTAGCTACATCTGTTCATGTTACTGGGGTTTTTTTTTTCTCACTTTACTATTAACAGTAAAGCAAGTGAATGTCATTGTTTGGTTATATGGTCACTGAAAAAACTATCACATCATCTCAACTTTGCTTTTTGGCCACCAGTGTTAGCATGTTCACATTTTAAAATTGAAAGACCAGTACCTCACTTTTAGTTTGATGATTAATTTTCATGAGTGTTAAAGAGTTGTAATTTTGGTTGGATAATATTCTTTAAGATCGGGGTATTGAACTTTTTTGGGTAAGGGGCCACATTGCAATTCTTTTCCCAATCAGGAGCCAGCAAGCAAGTTTTGGAAAGATGATGCATAGCTTTTAGAAACTGATATTAATTAAAATTAAATAATCAAAAATAAACACCCATTTATAAACTTTATTTAGTTCTCCAAAGGTCTGTAAAAGCAGGCGGCGCCAGGGAGGGCAGGGGTGGCCATGTAGGTAACAGGCGAAAATGTTGGGAGCAGGGAAGGGGTGAATGTGAAGAGAATGGCAGGGGTGGCAATGAAAGGTGAGTGAAGGAGAGAGGTCTCTCTATGTGATGGCAGGAGGAGCCTGGGGATAGGAGGGGTGGGGCCGGGGAGATCCTGGAGAGTGAAAGGGCAGGGCAACATTAGGGAGCAAGGAAAAGCAGTGGAGCAGTTGGCACCTGATAAGGTCGGGGGGAGGGGGAAGCCCAGTGGCCCTTATCAGGTTCCCCCCTGGCCCTCCTGCCAACCTCCAAGCTCTGGTGCTGGCCTCACCAGGGACAACCTTGCCAGGCCCCTGCCAGCCCTCTGCCCCCACTCTCCCTCGTCGGACCGTCATCAGCCTTCATGGGCATTGCCTGGCCCTTGGCTGGCCATGTTGAGGCCCTCACCACTGCCCCCTTCAGCCCCCACTGGTGTTGTCAGGGTCTCCATCAGCCTTCCTGTCATCACCAGGGCCCCTGCCAGGGCCACACCATGCTGGGCTGCGGCTGGTGCTACATCATGCAGCCACTGAAGTGGCAGGGGAAGGATCCCCCCTACAGCATCCCGCTGTGGCAGGGGAAGGGTCCCCCATGCATAGGGTTACCAGATACTGAAGCATGGAAAGGAGGACAGGGAAGTAGGGAAAGGAAGACTTGGGAGGACACATGGAGAAAATGCAGTATTAGTATAACGTTCACTACCATAATATGTCATGAAGAAAGGGTGATGATTCATGAATGCATCATTAAAATTGTGCAAAGTTGTGTTTTTTAAAATTATTTTAAAATAAAAATACCAAAATGTTTTCTTTTACTGAAAACTGGATTTTTTCAGTAAATGAAGGTTTTTCATGATCCTTTCATTAATGTTTGTGAGACTAAAAAAAGTTAAAAAACTAAATTTGCAAATGTAAACTTGAAAAGCACCTTAAAAAGTTTAAAAAAAGCTAACTTGCTTCTCATTTTTCATTTTCCACAGCAACCCATTTTACAATTTTAAAAAAATTGTCCTAAATTGTTTTTAGCCAGTTCAAATATGCCTCTTTGTCTGTTTTACTTAACTGTTCTCTGTTTGTAATTTTATTCATACTATTCTTTATTTTCCTTCATTGTTAGTGTTTGCTTTATTTTTTTCGCCCAGTTTAGCCCTTTTGTAGGGAGCAACAGGCCAAAAATAAAGCGCCCAATACAGAGCTCAAACGCAAGTGACCCTGGTCATGTCTTACACTCCTCTGCTTTTATTTTCCTCCCATTCTGTAAATTCCCCCATCTTCAAAGCATCTGACGAAGTGGGATTTTTTCCCACAAAAGCTCATATAATATATAAAGTTGTTAGTCTTTAAGTGCCACTGACTCCTTGGTTCTTTTGCCATAGCCCAGGACAAGTTTGAATTGCAATCTCAGGATGTATGTGGCTGCAGCTTAGATACCTCATTAGCTCTCAGGATCCAGACAGGTCACAGGTGTACAGTACTTACCAGACAGACAGAAAGGAAGCCAGGGCAGCTAGCCAAACAACCTCATAATGCAGGCAGCTCAGCGATAGGGGCAGGGGCAGGAAAGGACCAATGGCAGGAACTCGCAGCCCGGGAGCAAGCCTGCCTGGGGTTGGAGGCTAAATGGCACCAGCCCCAGCAAGAGGGGACATGCTCTGCATGCACCTCTCTGGCCGGTAGGGGTGGGACCTCACCAGGCCAGGTGCTGGGAAAGGAAGAAAGGGAGGGGAGGGGAGGAGAGGGATGGTCAGGTTTGCTCCTGGCCACTGCGGACCCCTGAGCTGGCAGGGGAAAGCGCTGGGCTCGGCATGCTCATGCCTCCATCTATTTTTAGACTGCTGCCCTGGTATCCAGCAAAAAGCTGAACAACACTGGCTTTTTTTTCTTTTAAATACCTGGAGGATGGAGGACAGCAGGGCAAAAAGGAGGACATGTCCTCCATTTGCCAGATGTCTGGTAACCCTAGACATGCACAGGGTTACCAGATGTCAGGCAAAATGAGGACATGCCCTCTTTTTTTCCTTCATGTCCTCCGTCTGGCAGGCATAGCAAAAATACATGATTTTGTCTGGTTTTTTACTCACAGGGGTTAAAGAATGCTGGAATGCTCTGGAACACCTCATTTGCAGGGGGAAATGTTCCAGGGCCCCCAAAAAACAGAAGAATTTTACATTAATGCTACATTTTCTCTATGTGTCTTTCAACATCCTCCTTTTCATACTTCACTGTCCTCCTGTCCATTCTTTCGTATCTGGTATCCCTACAGCCTGCAGCCGCGACAGGGGAAATATCCTTACTGCAGTCTCTTGCCACGGCAGGGGAGAGATGCCCTCCCCACAGCCTTCCGCCACGGCGAGGGAAGGATCCCTCCGCAGCCTCCCACCACGGCAGGGGAAGGATCCCCCCCTGCAGCCTCCAGCTGCCGCTTCCCTGCAGTGGCTGTAGGCTGTAGGGGAAGATTGCTTCAGTGATGGCTTCCCACAGCGCCCATTGCAATGGGCGCCAGGGTCAAAGCCCCTTCCACGGGCTGTAGTTACAGCCCTGGATTAGCAGCACTCACCGCCAGTGCCGCAAAGCGGCTCCTTTAATAGTGCGGCTCTATTGAGCTGCTTGGGGCTATGGAGGCTTTTATGCCTCCCATTCAAACTTGCTCTCCTTTCGCGGCACACTGAAGCAGTTGCCACGGTACCCCAGTGTGCTGTGGCACACTGGTTGGGAACCACTGTGGTATGGCACTGCCATAGAAACTCTCTCCTGCTCCAATTCTGCCTCCCTCTGACAGATGAGCTCAGAAACAGTGCAGACTTTGTCTTCAATGTCTTAATGAGTGTTTTGCTTTGGCTGAATAGAATACTAACAGTTCTGTCTGATTTTCAGCGAAGGCCTCCACCACCTCTTCCCCCAGTTGAGGAAAATGAAGATGAAGATGATGAAATAGTAGTAGCAATGTATGATTTTCAGCCGACAGAGTCTCATGATTTGAGACTAGAAAGAGGTGAAGAATATACAGTAATTGAAAAAAATGACATTCACTGGTGGAAAGCAAGAGATAAATATGGGTAAGAAGCATTTCCATCCTTTCTCTACCCCCTGTGGTATTGAGTAAGACTATTTCTTTGTTGCAGTAATTCATATTGATTATGCCTATTAAATAACAATAATATATATAGAAGCTAGAAGAGAAGTGTTGCTAGCTGCCCAGATCTGATTTTGGGCCCTTGTCCTATAATCTGATCATGTACATGGATCTTTATGCCCACATGAAATCCCATTAAACTCAGTGAGGCTCTGCATGAATCGATTTGCAGAGCAGGGCATGTTTTGAGCAAATTTCCTGTATTTCAGAATTTTGGGCCTAAAAATGTACTCAATTTTAATATTTACAGAAAACAAACTCCCCCCTCCCCACCCCACGTACCTTTTCCCTTTTTTTAAAAGGCATCTTAGACATCTCACTTTGTCTTAGTGAGACTCTTCATGCTTCAATATTCACCACTTCAATGTTGAAAATTGTTCAGGGTAATTTTGAGTTAGTAAAGATAGTAGGCAATGCATTTTATGGATCTCATCTCTTGTGACACTCTGAGACAGAGCATATCCTCAGGCATGGAGTTAGGACCACCAAAGCACAAAGCTGGCATGGAAGCATAGGACTTCTCATTTGTTCCCTCCTGCTGTTTTTCCTATAGGAGGAGATGTTTGGTTGAGTATTTTAATCTTAACTCTTCTTCATATAATGTAGCTTCATCAGATGCAGGTAAAATAACTCAGCCTAAAAAAAACCCCACTAAATAGTGAGAATTAGAACTGATCAAGGATTAAGTAAAAGAGCGCTGCTGACCTTTGCTAATTAGTAGTGTGAGGAACTGTGTTTTAAGTATGCATTCTGTATCTCGTTATCCAGATTGGGTTGTAATTATAGCTTATGTCACAATGTTTCTCGGATTCTTTCTAGAGCTACAGGATATATTCCAAGTAACTATGTAGCAGCAAAGAAGTCCAACAGCCTCGATCAGTATGAGTAAGTGAATATTAGAATAAAAATGGGGAATAGGATAAAATAAACCGTATCAATTTGCAGGGGTATATTTAAAAATATATTTGTATACTTTTATATATTATGCAACTAAGATCAGAAGTGGAACTATTTAAACAATTTGAAATACATATATTTCTGTTCTTATTCTGCTTTTGTTGTACTGCTTTTACAGTGGTATATATCATGATTTACAATGATGGAAGTGTGAGGAGATTCAGGCTTGTAGTTTTGAGTCCAGATCTGAGCAGCAGCAAAAATGTATTGCTACATCTAAGGACACATTTAAAGAACTTCATCTGGTATAAATCTGTGATGAATCTTTAATGAGATGTGGAATGGCCATCTGAAAGGAATCTGACAATAAAAGAGTAATGTAGAGTATTTTATTGCCCAGTGTAGTCCAGCAAGTAACATAACCAGGACTGGATTATCAAAGGAGCTTTAGGGGCTTAAGCCTCAGGCAAAAAAGGGGCCTTGCGATCCAGCCCATAACCCCCCAATAATCCAGCCCCCTGCATGGCTCAGCAAGGGGTAGGGGGCTCGGCCAGAGGCTGGGCTCTACATTCCACCCTGCTTCTGGGTCAACTGGCCTGCCTGTGGGGGCAGGGCAGTGCAGGCCAGTACCTATTTGCCCCATTGGGAGGGGCGCGGCCTGCTGGCTCATGGCAAGGTCTCTGCCACAGCCTTCCCCGGCCTTTCATGTGCCAGCCAGGCCCCCTTCCCCTGCAGAGTGGCCAGAGTGGGGCCAGGCCAGGAGCACCCTCTGATCCCAGGGCCCCTCTCCCACCAGCAACCAGTGATCATGGGCCGGCCTGTGCAGCTTGGGCACTGGTGGGGCTCTTTAGTCAGGGGCCTCCAGGAGGGGGGGCCCCACAGTAGGGGGCAGCCCAGGGCACTTGGGCCAGTTCATAGAATCATAGGTTTAGAAGGGACCTCATGAAGTCATCTAGTCCAGCCCCGTACAAAAAAGCAGGACCACTCTCCCTAAATCATCCCCGCCAGGGTTTTGTCTAACCAAACCTTAAATATCTCCAAAGATGGAGATTCCACCACCTTCCTAGGCAACCCATTCCAATGCTTCACCAGTCTCCTAGTAAGAAAGTTTTTCCTAATATCCAGCCTCGACCTCCACAGCTGTAACTTGAAACCATTGCTGCTTGTTCTGTCTGTTAAGCCGGGCCTGAACATAACTAGCACAATGAGATATAGTTGATCAGAGAAGCTGGACCAACAAGTCCAGATTGAACAAAAGTGATATCTGTGAGAAGTTTAAATATGAGTGCATTCAATAAGCTCATCAACTAGAAAAAACTGGAAATCAACAAGTGTTTTATTAATGCCATGCTCCTGCTGACTTCAAACAATGTGGGTAATAATGAACTGCTTATGAGAAACATGAGAGTATGAAGCCAACTTCCAAAGGGGTAGCCATGTTAGTCTAGTTCAGGAAAACAAACAAGGAGTCCTGGGGCACTTAAAGACTAACAAATTTTTTTTGTCATATGAGCTTTCGTGGGAGAAAATCTCACTTTGTCAGACACTTTGAAGATGGGGGAACTTACAGAATGTGATGAAATAAATGCAGGGAAGTGTAAGTCATGGGATCAGGTCACACTGTAACGGCAAATCAAAGTAGAGGATGGAAGTTACGATGATGATCATAGAATCACAGGGTTGGAAGGGACCTCATGAGGTCATCTAGTCCAACGCCCTGCTAAAACCAGGACCACTCTCACTGAATCATCCCAGCCAAGGTATTGTCTAACCGAGCCTTAAATATCTCCAAAGATGGAGATTCCACCACCTCCCTAGGCAACCCATTCCAATGCTTCACCACTCTCCCAGTAAGAAAGTTTTTCCTAATATCCAGCCTCGACCTCCACAGCTGTAACTTGAAATCATTGCTCCTTGTTCTGTCCTCTGTTACTACTGATAACAGCCTAGCTCCCTCCTCTCTGGAGCACCCCTTCAAGTAGTTGAAGGTTGCTATCAAGTCCCCCTCAGTCTTCTCTTCTGCAAGCTAAATAAGCCAAGTTCCTTCAGTTTCTCTTCATAAATTGTGTGCCGAAGTCCCCTAATCATTTTCGTTGCCCTCCATTGGACTCTTTCTAATTTGCCCATATCCTTTTTGTAGCGAGGAGCCCAAAACTGGACATAGTATTCCAGATGCAGCCTCACCAGTGCCAGATAGAGGGGAATAATCACATTCTGCAATCTGCTGGCAACACTCTCACTAATAAAGCCCAACATGCCATCAGCCTTTTTGGCTACAAGAGCACTCTGTTGACTCATATCCAGCTTCCCATCCACCATAATCCCAAGATCCTTTCTACAGTACTGCTGCTTAGCCAGTCAGTCCCCAGCCTGTAGCAGTACATGGGGTTTTTCCATCCCATGTGCAGGACTTTGCACTTGTCCCTGTTGAGCCTCATGATATTTCTTTTGACCCACTTCTCCAATTTGTCTAAGTCTCCCGGAATCCTGTCCCTGCACTGCAGCATGTCCACAATTCCCCCCAGGTTGGTGTCATCTGTGAACTTACTGAGTATGCAATCTATTCCATCATCAAGATTGTTAATGAAGATGTAGAATAGAACGGGCCCCAGGACTGACCCCTGGGCCACTCCACTTGTTACTAGTTGCTAACTAGACTGTAAGCCGGCACGGTGGCCTCCCTCAGAGCTGGGGCTGATGGAAGGGCCTGAATGCCCTCCGTTGTCAGACTGGGGAACTGCAGGCACTGGGGCCTGGAAGAAGAGGGGCAGGGCCAAGGCAGGAAGGGAAGGTATAAAAACCCCAGCCAGCAGCTCAGTAGGGGCTGAGCTGCTGAAGGAGGAGGACATGGCTGAAGGAGGAGGACATGCCTGCAGGGAGGCAGCCAGAGGGAAGGAGCCCAGCCCTGATGAAACGGCAGACCCAGCCTCCTCCAGGAGGAGGGCCATGCAGCCCACCCAGCCTCCCTGGTGATTGGGAGGGGAGCCCCAAGGCCGCTAACTGGGGAGGGCACCCCAGGGCCTGCTGGGGCCCCGATCAGCTGCCCTGTGATGGGGCTGACCCACAACCGGGAGAAGAGATGGACATAGACCCTGTGATAAGGTGAGGGCAGAGGGGTACAGAAGAGTACACCAGGGCAGGTACGTGAGCCCTAGACTGGTGAAAGCCCTTTTCCCTGGCTGCAAATAAAAGGCCTCTGCAGGCCAACTACAGACAGCTGCACCCAATCAAGGGCTACCCCAGGCCTATAAAGGCTGCTTCTACTGGGGGGGGGGGGGAGCTGAGGCTGTTGTTTAGTTTGGAAGCTCCCCAGGCTGAGGAGGAGACTGTTTCTCCCCTGCCTTAACCAGAGACAGAGACCAGCAGCTGGCCCTTCCATTGCTCTGAAGGTTCTTTAGCTGGGACCCAGGGCCAGGGAAGGAGGAGGGTACCTGATAGACTGCCAAAGCCGGGGATCTTCCTGGATGGGGGCTGACTGAACTGTGACCAATACCACTTGGAGAGAAGATTTGAACTGTTGAGCCAGGCCTCACACACCCCTTCCCTCCAGAAGGGGGGTGACCTTGCCACAACCCCTACAGCCCCTGCAACCTGGAGGAGCTCCCATTGGCTGAGGAGGAGCCGCTGGAGATGTACAGGCCCTGAACACTGGAGAAGTTGCCCCTTGCAGACGGGCCAGAGGAATTCCCGGGCCTGCCGCCCATGGGCACCAAGGGGTTTGCTGGGATCCCCCAGGCAATTTATGAGGGAGACACCAAGGATGGCTACCCCCTCTGGAACTAGGTCCCCAGGGGTGGAGGAAGTAGCCCAGGGAGGGCGGAGTGCCAGACAGTGGCACAGGGCAGCGCGTTTCGCCTGGAGCCCTGCTGACCCAGTGGCAGAACCCCTCCGTCGCTGCCTAGGGTCCTAGGCTGGGATGCAGTGGAGCAGGTGGGCCTGCTTCCCCCTCCTCAACCCCCTTTCTTTGCTGATGACCCTGAGTGATTCCTAACTGCCTGAGCTGACTGCTGACTTTGTGAAGGCCCGGCCTGCCCCGCCTCGGGGACCAGGGCTGTTGACTTTGGGAACGCCCGCCCCACCTGGGTGGCCGGGACTGTTGTCTTTGGGAATGCCTGCCCTGCCTGGAGGCTGGGGCTACTGACATTGTGTGTGTTCAATTGGCTGAGAAGCCAGGCTAGAGGCAACATTCTGGCTACCTGGAGGGGCACCACCCCAGGCTAATTCCCCTGAGCCACCAGTAGGAGGCATCCTCCTGACCAGCCAGAGACCTCAGTCGCTTACATAGACATCAAGCCATTGATTCCTACCTGCTGAGCCCACTGATCTCACCAGTTTTCTATCCACCTTACAGTCCACTCATCCAACCCATACGTCCTTAACTTGCAGATGAGAATGCTGTGGGAAACCATATCAAAAACTAAACTTGCTAAAGTCAAAGTATATCATGTCCACAGCTATTCCTGCACCCACAAATCCAGTCATCTCATCATAGAAGGCGATCAGGTTGATTAGGTACAATTTGCCCTTGGAGAATCCATGATGACGGCTCCTGATTACTCTGTTTTCCTCCAAGTGTTTCAGGATGGATTCTTTGAGGACCTGCTCCATGATTTTTCTGGAGATTGAGGTGAGGCTGACTGGTCTGTCATTCCCCAGGTCCTCCTTTTTCCCTTTCTTGAAGATAGGTGCTATATTTGCCTTCTTCCAGTCCTCCGGGACCTCCCCTGTTCGCCACGAGTTTTCAAAGATAATGGCCAGCGGCTGCAGTTCATCTGACTCCATAGACTTGTTCACATCTAACTTCTTTAAGTAGTTAGTAACCTGACCATCCATCACTGTGGGCTGCTCTCCTTCTCTCCATTCTGCGCTACCAAGTGTAGTAGCTTGGGAGATGACCCTGCCTGTGAAGACTGAAATAAAAAAAGCATTGAGTGCTTCAGCCTTTTCCACATCATCCACCATGAGGATACCTGCCCCATTCAGTGAGGGATCTACACTATCTCTGATCCTCTTCTTGTTGCTGACATACTTGTTGAACCCCTTACTGTTATTCTTCACATCTCTTGCTAGTTTCAACTCAAATTGCCCTTTGGCCTTTCTGATTTTATCCCTGCAGGTCTGAGCAATATCTTTATGTACCTCCCCAGTCATCTGTTCAAGCTTCTACTTCTTGTAAGCTTCCTTTTTATGATGATGGTCATCTGTAAGCCTATTTCTTCAGTTTAAAATTGTGTTTTAAAATACCAGGTTATAAACAAAAGCGGGCATAAGTGACTGTGCTGATCTACTAAAGCCTTATTGAAGTTTCATATGAATTCATATTATTACATAAAATCAAATTGTGAGGAAAGATATGGAAAGTGTTTAATAAAACCACATTATTGGTTACAGAACTTTGGTCCAAATTATTTATGATTCATATTTTTATTTTTTTGGCCAAAGACAGAGTTTCTTTAGATATTTGTTTTCTCGTCTTTATTTGATAATGTTATTCATTCTTTTCCAACATTATTCCTTGATCTTTGAGACTTTTATTCAGAATCTTGCCCTACTGTATGCTATGAAATTAATAAGGAGGGATAGGAAGAAATCATGCTATATTCTCTTGTGCAGTGGCATCTTGTCACCTGCGTGCTGTAGTGTGGTCCTAAAGCCAGTGTAACTTGCTCAGGGAATTTTACTGCAGTGCCTGAGAGGATCGTCTGTGTACATAGTTAGCACCAAAGATAAAGGGTGTGCTAGGTTAGAACAACGAAAGAGCCTGTTCAAATTTATGTCAGTTACAGGTGAGCTGCAGCAGTCATAAACATAATTATATCACCTTTATTCTGCTATAATAGCTGATTGGTGTCTAAACAGCCTGTTCCAGATTTAGTTGAGATTTTCAGTTGCTTCCCGTCTTTCATGGAAATGATTAGCTCTTAATACATGTATTTGAATGGTATTATGGTTGCAAAATGACATATTACCTGAACTTTGTTAGGCTCCATGCTTTTGAGAGATCCTATATGGCTTACTTCAGAGCAGTTTTCCCTGTAACCTGCACAATAGAATGATTGTACTTTTTAAAAAATTTACTATATATAGTTCCATAGGTTCAGTTCCTGCCCTCAGATACTGCAAAATATACTGAATCTGTTTGACTTCTCCTCTTAGTAACTACATAACATGTTATTTTATTGTATGTTCTTAACTGCTAATATCTTGAAAAGTTTAGAATTTTTATTTTTTTCAGATGGTATTGCAGAAATCTGAACAGAAGTAAAGCAGAAAAACTCCTCAGAGATGAGGTAATATTTGTATTATTATATCAGTTCAGCACAAAATTGTTAACAGATGAAATTCTTTTAAGGTAGGTAGATCATCTTAGTCAGATGAAATAATCATGCAAATAGTAGTCTGCACAAGTAAAAAGAAAAGCAGTATACAGTTGCTTGAAGCCTAAACTTGTTATTGTGCTTGGATTTCAGGATAAAGAAGGTGGTTTTGTGGTGAGGGACTCTAGTCAGCTGGGTCTGTATACAGTATCCCTTTATACAAAATGTGGAGGGTAAGTTACTATTGCCACTAGTTACAGTTTATTTTCTTTGAATTTGGTTTGCATAGATGTGTGAGCTCAGCGGTTACAAAAAGATTTGTTCAAAGAAATAAGCCCAACATTTTAAAAAGTGGATGCCTAAAATTAGCCCCCTGAATCCATAGTCAGTTATCTAAATATGTAACCTGATTTTTCAGAGGTGTTGAGCACCCACATTTGTTGCTTGGATCAGTGCAAGTTGAAGGTGCTCAGTATCACTTAAAACTGGACCATTTTTTGAAGTGGCAAACTTTAGGTATCCAACTAGGAAGTTCTGACCAAAATTTTTGCTTCTGAAACAAAGTCTCCTCTTTGGGGATGGTGCAGATTCTTACAGTGTCCATAGAGTCTGACACACCTTGTGCATAAAAACACTGCAGTGCTTCCAGGAGCTTCAGGGAGGATGGAGAGAACATACCCACTGATACCTTCGAGGGAGGATACGTTTGCTTCAGTCCCAAGAGACCAATGACACTGAGCAATATATAGACATGAGCTATAAGCCCACTTATCACTGCCTCCTCTAGACATAGTACTGCCATCATGGGTACTATCTTTTAATAATCTTTGAGCTCCATGGCCAGCTGTCATATGGGGAGACAAAGAATCAGGCCATTTGTTCTCTCACACATTTTGCAGGGCTAGATACAATCTTAAATGTACTGATGATTTCATTTCCTATTTCATGTGTACCTCTCTTAGGGTTCATTAAAAAATGCCATCATATTTTTAATTCTTGTTTTTTAGAGAAGGATCATCAGGAATAAGACACTACCATATTAAAGAAACAATGACATCACCAAAGCAATATTATCTGGCAGAAAAACATCTTTTTAACACCATTCCAGAGATAATCGAATATCATAAACATAATGCAGCAGGTAAATTCATCTGATATTTCTGTCAGTTAAGCAGAGCAGACTTGAAAAGGAAGGTGGTGCCATTTTTACATAGTAATACTTAAGACCATAAACACACTTTAAATGAACTACAAGACACTGCCAGTTACAAAATTTTGTGTTTGAGTGTCATTTTAAAATATTATGGTTAAAATAAATATCTCTAGTTCATGAATATCCTCTATTTTACACATTGAACAAAAGTCTCATAATGAAGAAGTGATCTGAACTGTATAATGGTTTCTTTTCACCTTTCTCTTTTTTCACTGTATTTTGAATCCATCCAATATCCAGCCCTGGGTCATAGATCCCCCCCACCCGCCCGCCAGCTGGGCGAGGCTGGCCTGCCCCCAGATTGGGTGCCATCATGGTGAGGGAGGCTTACAAAAGTCAGCAGCCCTGGGCCCCCCACGGTCTTGATACAGCCCTGGTTAGAAGAATATTCCAGCAAAATGAAGTTTGACTAAGAGAGATTTTATGTGACTGACTCCTGCTTTCACAAGTGGGAGATGCGCTAATCACCAAACACAGAGACTATGCTTTTTTGAAATTCTTTTCAACTGGAACTATATTAGGTGCAATCTAATGGTGGAATTCTAGATGGTAGAGGTATGTTATTTGACCAGTAGAAAAATACTGAAAACATATAGGCCAAATAAAATTCAAGAGTTCTTATTTTCAGAGAGTGCTGAATGCTTACAGCTTCCATTTTTAATGTGCCTAAGGACAAACAAAACTAAGATATATACAATGTATTAACAATAAGGTCAATACTATCTCTTTTTAGAGAAGGAAAAAAGTAAAGGGAGAAAGAACTGTCATTATATTCTCATTTTTATATGTATATAAATGGAGCACCAGATCCATTGAAGCAGGGGTCTACCACACTAGACAGGACCCAAGGTGCAGACTGTGCAGAGAGGCCTCAGAGACAGTCCAACACTTAGTGGCAGGATGTAAGATGCAGGCAGGAACAGCATACACTGAACGGCACAACCAAGTAGCTGGCATTGTGTACAGGAACATCTGCACTGTGTATGGGCTAGACCCTCCCAAGACCAGATGGGAGATTCCACAGAAGGTCGTGGAGAATAGCAGGGCTAAGAGTCTGTGGGACTTCCAGATCCAGACAGAGAGGCAGGTACTGGCCAATCAACCAGACATCGTGGTAATAGACAAGGACCAGAAGACAGTGGTGGTGATAGATGTGGCAGTGCCAAGTGACAGCAATATCAGGAAGAAGGAGCGTGAGAAGCTGGAGAAGTACCAGGGCCTGAAAGAGGAACTCGAGCGGATGTGGAAAGTGAAGGCCAAAGTGGTCCCAGTGGTGGTAGGAGCACTCGGCGCTGTGACTCCTAAGCTGGGAGAGTGGCTCCAACAGATCCCAGGAACAACATCAGAGCTCTCTGTCCAGAAGAGTGCAGTGCTAGGAACAGCTAAGATACTGCGCAGAACCTCAAACTCCCAGGCCTCTGGTAGAGGACCCACGGTTGAGGATGACACATACCACCCATAGGGGTGAGAGGGGAATTTTTTATATCTATCTATCTATCTATCTATCTATCTATCTATCTATCTATCTATCTATCTTTACGGATACGTCCCCGTATCTGTATCTGGGGACGGATATGGATACGGATACGGGGACGTATCCGGTTTTTACGGATACGGGGACGTATCCGGTTTATATATATATAGAGAGAGAGAGTCATGCCGGCTCGGAGGTTGCCCAGATTAACAAGGTCCGCCCCAGATGTTGGGGAACCAGGACAATCTGATGATAAGTGGGCTACTAGAACAAACCATGCATGGATGAGACAAGAGAACCTGGAATTGATGGAATGCTACTACGACAGTAGACCTAATGAGAGGGGATATATGAAACGTATGAGGGAGCTATGGATGGACAAAAGACCTACATCCACACTAACTGAGAAACAGCTAGTTACCCAACGCTTCAATATAGTGAAGAGGAAGCAGCTCTCACAACTGGAGATAGACCAACTCCACATTACATCCCAGACTCAAGAAGAAGACCCACCAGAACAACTAGATGTGAAGCCAACACCTGAAGCTGGAACTTCACTGCCACCCCCTCCATTACAGAGCACAGCAGCTGATATGAGGCATAAGATCGTGGATAAACTAGCTACAGTCAACCGTCAAGACCAATTACCAAGGCTCGTTGGAGAAGTACCATCAGATGGTATGCTAGAAGATGCCAATAGAGCCCTAATGACAATTCCTACTACCACCATCACTGAAACCAATGAACTGGTATACGCTACAGCCTCTGTAATCCTGGAGAGGCTTGGCTACACGATCAAGAAGAACAGCAGTACATACCCCCCCGGAAAATGAGGTTGGAGGATAAGATCAAAGCAACCCAGAGAGAAGTTAGTCAGCTGGTGGAACTACAGAAAGGTGTAGAGATTAAGGATAAGACTCGGCTACTGAAAAAATACAAGGGCCTGACTCCATCTGAAGCCCTAGAGACTGCTAAGCAAAGGCTCACAGCACTGGCTACCAGGCTAAGGAGATACACTAGAGAAGCAGAGGCCAAAAAGATAAATGCCCTGTTCTCCAAAGAACCATCCAAGGTGTACTCCCAGCTGCAGTGCAGCAACACAATAACAGCAGAGCCACCAACAGCAGAAACTGAACAGTACTGGAAGAACATATGGGAGAAAGAGAAGACTCATAACACCAGTGCAAAGTGGCTGCAGGACCTGAGAACAGACCACAGCAATCTCCCAGAACAGGAACCAGTCACCATCACAGTAGCAGACATCCAACAGCGGGTCAAGAACATGAAGAGCTGGACAGCACCTGGCCCGGACATGATCCACACCTACTGGCTAAAGAAACTAACAGCAGTGCATGAACGTCTAGCAGCACAGATGAACCAGCTGCTAGCAGCAGGCTCCCACGCAGACTGGCTAACACAAGGAAGGACAGTGCTGATCATGAAAGACCCCCCACAAGGGAACAGCACCATACAAGTACCGGCCAATAACCTGCCTCCCCACAACATGGAAAGTCCTATCAGGCATCATAGCCACCAAGCTACAGGACCACATGGGCCAGTACATGAGCACAGCTCAGAAGGGCATTGGGAACAACATGAGAGGCTCAAAACACCAGCTGCTCATAGATAGAGCAGTTGCCCAAGACTCAAGGTCTAGACAGACCAATCTGAGCACAGCCTGGATTGACTACAGGAAAGCCTACGACTCAATGCCGCACACATGCATCTGTGAATGTTTGGCGCTATACAAAGTCAACAGGACACTAAAGACCTTCCTCAAGAACTCAATGGGACTGTGGAAGACAACGCTGGAAGCCAACTCAAGACAGCTTGCACAAGTGGCCATCAAGTGCGGCATATACCAAGGTGACGCACTGTCCCCGCTGCTGTTCTGCATTGGCTTGAACCCCCTCAGCCAGATAATCACAAGGACTGGATATGGATACAGGTTCAAGAGTGGAACTACCATTAGCCACCTCCTCTACATGGATGACATCAAGCTGTATGCTAAGAATGAACGAGACATCGACTCACTAATCCACCTGACACGGATCTACAGTGAGGATATTGGGATGTCATTCGGACTGGAGAAGTGTGGCCGGATGGTAGTAAAGAGAGGGAAGGTAGTCAAGACTGATGGGGTGGAACTCCCAGTAGGCCACAAAGCAGACATACAGATCAGCTACAAGTACTTTGGCATCTCACAGTCACATGGGAACCACGATGAGAAGGGAAGGAAGACAGCAACATCCAAGCACCACCAAAGGATAAGACAGGTCCTGAAGAGCCAGCTCAATGGGAAGAACAAGATCCACGCCATCAACAGGTACACCCTGCCAGTATAGTGAGCTGGCCAAAGGAGGACATGGAGGCTGCCAATGTGAAGACCCAGAAGCTCCTCACAATGTACGGAGGTTTCCACCCCAAGTCCAACACCCGGAGACTGTACACCAGCCAGAAAGAAGGTAGGCGGGGTTTGGTGAGTGTCAAAGCCACTGTCCTGGATGAAACCCAGAGCATCCAGGAGTACATCAGTAAGATGGCACCCAAAGATGAGCTGCTGAGAGAATGCCAGAGGCAGCAGCAGACATGGGAGGAAGATCAAGCAGAGAAGTGCCATGGCAAGACAAGACCCTGCATGGGATGTACCATCAACAGATAGCTGAGGTGGCTGACATTGGGAAATCCTACCAGTGGCTGGAAAAGGCTGGACTAAAAGACAGCACTGAGGCACTGATCATAGCAGCACAAGAACAGGCACTGAGCACCAGATCCATTGAAGCAGGGGTCTACCACTAGACAGGACCCAAGGTGCAGACTGTGCAGAGAGGCCTCAGAGACAGTCCAACACATAGTGGCAGGATGTAAGATGCAGGCAGGAACAGCATACACTGAACGGCACAACCAAGTAGCTGGCATTTTGTACAGGAACATCTGCACAGTGTATGGGCTAGACCCTCCCAAGACCAGATGGGAGATCCCACAGAAGGTCGTGGAGAATAATAGGGCTAAGAGTCTGTGGGACTTCCAGATCCAGACAGAGAGGCAGGTACTGGCCAATCAACCAGACATCGTGGTAATAGGCAAGGACCAGAAGACAGTGGTGGTGATAGATGTGGCAGTGCCAAGTGACAGCAATATCAGGAAGAAGGAGCGTGAGAAGCTGGAGAAGTACCAGGGCCTGAAAGAGGAACTCGAGCGGATGTGGAAAGTGAAGGCCAAAGTGGTCCCAGTGGTGGTAGGAGCACTCGGGGCTGTGACTCCTAAGCTGGGAGAGTGGCTCCAACAGATCCCAGGAACAACATCAGAGCTCTCTGTCCAGAAGAGTGCAGTGCCAGGAACAGCCAAGATACTGCGCAGAACCCTCAAACTCCCAGGCCTCTGGTAGAGGACCCGAGGTTGAGGAAGACATGTACCACCCATAGGGGTGAGAGGGGAATTTTTTTAATAGATATATATATATTCTGTTCATCCCCTGTGATACTGAGTACCTTTCTTTGACCTGAAGGAAAGCCCTGTGTATGTTTTTGAAAGTTTGTCTCTCAGTAAAAGTAGTAGTTTGATAAAAGATATTACCTATCTGTTCAATCTGGTTGATATCCTGGGACCAACATGGCTACAACCAGGAGTGTTGTTGCCCCAGGGAAAGACCTGGGGCACCGGCCCAGGCACTGCCCCTGGGCCATGGCCCCCTCAAAGCCGATGCTTTGGCTGGGCCTGATCCAGCCTCAGGCTCCAGCTACTGCCAGCCTGGCCCTGGATCCCCAGGGCCAGGAGAGGCAGGCACCGCCGCAGGCGGCCCAGCCTGAATTCCCAGTCAGGGATAGGCTGGGAGTGGCAGGTGCTGGCGCAGACAGCCCAGCCTGGGATGGGGCCAGGAGAGGCAGGAGCCTTCACCGGCTGTTAGGCCCCAGATCTCCGGCTGGGGACAGGGATGAGAGAGGCAGGGGCTGCCCCAAACATTCGGAGCACTGATGCTGGGGCTTGGGGCACGTGTCCTGTGTGCCAGGCACTAGCGACATCCCTGGCTACAGCTACTGCAAACTATGTTTTCACTTTCCAAAGAGGTAGCCATGTTAGTCTAGTTCAGCAGAACAAACAAGGGCTATGTCTATACTACAGGGCTTTTTTAAGTCGACTTAAACGGCTACATTTTTTTAAGTTGACTTTATCAAGTTGACTTAACTCTTGAATTCGATTTTAAGAGTGAGAATTATTAATTCAACTTAAGCAAGTGCTTACGTCGACTTAATAAACTTGAAATGTGGCCATGGAGTAGCATAAGTTGACTTAAGTACCAGTGTAGAGAAAGAGTCTGCTGGCACTTTTAAAGAGTAGCAAATTTATCGCATGAGCTTTTGTGGGAGAAAATCCCTCTTTGTCAGACGCTTTGAAGATGGGGAACTTACAGAAAGTCTGTAAAAGTACGTTCCCTTTTTATAAGTTCCCCAGCTTTAAAGCATCTGACGAAATGGGATTTTCTCCTACAAAAGCTCATGTGATAAATACATTTGTTAGTCTTTAAAAGTGCCACAGGACTCCTTGTTTATATTTTCATGTTATCCAGCATTGTAATGCACAGTAAAAATTCAAGTGACTTGCTACCTAACACTGTTTCGGGGCAGACTATCTTCCATTTATAAATTTTCTCTGAATTTTAGGCCTTGTCACACGGCTGCGATACCCAGTGACTCCAAAGAAGAAGCCTGCACCAACTACTGCAGGGTTCAGCTATGGTAATAACATACCTTCATATATGTATTCACTAATTTCCTAGAGCAAGTGATATTGTGTACATCTAAATTGATAAAATATATGCAAAAATTATGGAAATCTTTAATTTTATATTGTGACTGTATTAATTTTTGTGGGTTCCCATTCCACTTCTTTAGAGCCTCCTAGAAGGAATGGGTTTGGGAGCCAGATGTGTCAGTATACACAAGGACTGCATTGCTCCTGAGGGAAGTGTGCTGCCCAAAGAAAGTGGTAGGAGGGTCTTGTCTTTCCAAAAGAATTGAATAATTAGAATATTGAAATAGGCATATATACTACTTGAGCACCTGATGAGGATGGAGCCCATGTTCCACCTATATAGCTCATGGGTTTCAGCCATGGATTCTGGGGCTTGCGCTTCAGGTCTAGATGGCAGGTCTCACATTACAGTCCCCCCCCCCCTTCTCCCCAGGACTGAATCCCTCAGGCTTCAGTTCTGGCCCCTCCACCCGGTGTGGCAGGACTCAGGCTTTGGCTCTGCCAGGATGGAAGGACTCAGGCTTTGATTTCCCCTTGCATGGTAATATAGTAATATTAATTGTCCGAAGGGGCATGTGATGCAATGAAGTCTGAGAGTCGCTGAACTTAAACATATAAAATTAACGTGACACACGCTAATGGATAGAAAATTGGCTAACTGATGTGTTTCAAAATGTAACTGTAAAGAAGAAATCATCATCAAGCTGCTCCTTTTACAGCAGGGTCCCACATGGATCAATTCTTGGCCCTATGCTAGTTAACGTCTGTATCAATAAACTGGAAGAAAGCAAAAAATCAATGAGGAAGTTTGCAGATGACACAAAAATTGGGGAAGTGGTAAATAAAGAGGACAAACTACTGATCTAAAGTTGTTGCTAAACTGTGTGCAAGTAAATAATATGCATTTTAAAATGTCTAAGGGTAAATGTGTGGATCTGAGAACAAAGAATGTAGGCCAGGTGTAAGAAAATGCAGGATTCTCTCCTGGGAGCAGTGACCTGGAAAAATTTGAAGGAATCCTGTGGCATGTAAAGACTAACAGATTTATTTATCGCATGAGTGTTCATGGGAGAAAATCCCACTTCGTAAAAATTTGGGGGTTGTGGTGGATGTTCATGGGGATATGAGCTCCAAGTTTGACACTGGGCCCAAACAAGCTAATGCAATCCTGCAGTACATAAAAAGGGGAATCTTGAGTAGGAGTAGAAAGGTTATTTTATCTTGGTATTTGGCATTGATGCAACTGCAACTAGAGTGCTGTGTCCAGGTCTAGCACCCACAATTCAAGAATGGTGTTATTAAATTGTAGAGGGTTGAGAGAAGTGCCATGAGAATAATTAGTGGATTAGAAAGGATGCCTTATAGTGATAGACTCAAGGAGCTCAATCTATTTAGCTTTACAACGTGAAAATTAAGGGGTGACTTGATTGTAGTCTATAGGTATGTACATGGGGATATTTATCTACACAGAGATGTAAGTATCTACAATATATAATAATAGGCTTTTCATCTAGCACAGGGGTCTCAAACTCAAATCACCATGAAGGGTGCCTGAGGCCTAGTACGTTAGCCCGAGGGCTGCACCACTGAAACCTTTTCATACAACAATATTGCAAATATCAATAACAGAAAAAGGTATAACATGTTCCAATGGCTGGCCACTGAAGCTACGCAAATTGAGATTGGAAATGAGTAGTATATTTTTAATGGTGAGAGTATTTAACCATTGGAACTCTTTACCAAGGGTCATGACAGATTCTCTTGTCACTGACAATTTTTAAGTTGAGGTTGGATATTTCTCTAAAAGATACATTTTAGGAATTATTTTGGTGATGTACTATGGCCAGTGCTATAGAGGAGGTGAGGCGAAATGATCACACCAGTTGCTTCTGGCCTTAAAATCTACAAAAGATTATGACCAGTTCTCATCATCCCTGGGATTCATAGTTGTCCACCATCCAATTTTAAAGTTCTCAGCTCTTTTAGATATGTCTTTATGCATGACATCCATGCAACAGTGTGGGCTTTAAGTGAACAGTGTTTAATTAATGGTTTAAAAATACAAGAGTGATTTTGACCTGTTTTGGTTAAGAGGTTGTTGTAGGCTGTGGCAATTCACAATTTATGAGATACAAAGATTTTTAAAGTAGTTCTATCATACTTGACACCTAAATCCCAAAATTTGCTAGTAGTAAATCCACACACACCTTTATCATTTTAGATCTAGTATGTTCCCTATTATATTTTAACAGTCATTTTTTCTTTCTTATAGAGAAATGGGAAATTAATCCATCAGAGCTGACCTTCATGAGAGAATTGGGGAGTGGTCTCTTTGGTGTGGTGCGTCTTGGCAAATGGAGGGCACAGTATAAAGTAGCCATCAAAGCAATTCGAGAAGGTGCAATGTCTGAGGAGGACTTCATAGAAGAAGCTAAAGTAATGATGTGAGTTTCTATATAGTGCTTAGCACTTACACAGCAGGTTCTGTGTTTCTGGTACAAATGCACTATTTTATTAATAAAACAGTCTAACTGGGTGAGTGTTGAATAACTTCTTAGAGAGGGAGAAATACAATAACTGTTTTAAATCTTTCAGGAAGCTAACTCATCCTAAATTAGTGCAGCTTTATGGTGTCTGTACACAGCAAAGGCCTATTTACATAGTGACAGAGTTCATGGAACATGGATGCCTTCTGAATTATCTTCGACAAAAACGTGGACATTTTAATAAAGATATCCTGCTGACAATGTGCCAGGATGTATGTGAAGGGATGGAGTACCTGGAGAGAAACAGCTTTATCCACAGAGATCTGGTAATGTCATATCAGGCTCACTACAGCTATTATTTTACTTTTTGTGTTAATATTAAGCAAAATCCACAAAACTGACCCATCTGGGGCATGAGAAATGGCTGACTTTGCATGAGCAGTGGGTTAAAAACCTCTGGAGTGTTTTAATAAGAT
Source organism: Podocnemis expansa (assembly GCA_007922195.1). Lineage (NCBI taxonomy): Eukaryota > Metazoa > Chordata > Testudines > Podocnemididae > Podocnemis > Podocnemis expansa. The sequence continues at coordinate 7,925,492 of ML681996.1, forward strand.
TAATGTTGTCAGTTCTAAACAGAAGATTATGCTTTATTGTATATTAATTTCATTATTCAGAATTCTTACTTGCCACATAAAGTAATTTTTCCAGTTCATTTTATAATATGTCTCAGTAGGCAAATAAATTTGCCCCTGAAGAATTTCTTATTTACATCATGTTTGTTTCAGCATTAACCTAGTGACTGGGCTTGGTTAAACATTTAACTTGATGAACAAAGGGGTGAATGAGGTCAAGCTGTCTGTGTTAGTATAGTATACGCTGTGGTTATCATATGAGATGGTTTTAGATAGGACTCTGAGATACGTAATATATTACTATTCCTCTAAAACATAGTTTCATTTGAAACACTGCTTGCTTTAGTAAAAGGGAGCATCGGATCATTAGAGTTGGTCTTTCTTTGTTGTATACTGATATAAGAATGACAGTTCTACTAATGGTAATTTTCACTTGAGGCAACTAAGTTATGTGTTTCCCATAACGATGAAATATGCTGTATAATTAAGATTGCATCTGATTTTCCTTTCCTTATACCCATAGATTAGGTTTGGTAACACCATTGCAGTGAGTTATACTCTAAATGAAAATAGACTAGGTCCTGAGATTGTTCTGATGTACTAGAAATGAACAAAATGCTAAGCAACAAGGGCCTGATTTTCATCATCACACTGAGATTATACTTTTGTAAATCCATTGCTTCTTAGGAATTATTCCTGCTTTATTTTGTTGTGAGAAAGAGTAGTCTTACTACCCTTGTTTTAGTTCAGTGAAGCAATAAAGAATAGAAGTAGATAATAAATTACATTACTCAGTAAGTGCCTAATTTCCAAGTCAGATTCTCATTTTATACTGGTATAATGCCACTGACTTCAGCTGACTTTGATTCATGGCAGAATAGGTGAAAAGAATATCAGACACTATCTATAGAAAAAAACAAGGCAAATAACAAACATTTTATTTGTTTTTTCAATATAAAATATTATCGGACTTCACAACAGACAAATTTGTACAGTTATTATTTACAAGAATTCCTATCAAAATCAGTGTGTGGTTTTTTTAGAATAAGGACTGCAGAATTTATCTCAAGATGCAAAAAGCAGAATTTCATTGAAGCATGTTCTTGTTTTGACCTTTCCTCATCATTAAATACACAATTATTTCATTTGCAGGCTGCCAGAAACTGTTTAGTGAATGAGTCAGGAGTGGTGAAAGTGTCTGATTTTGGAATGACAAGGTACAGCCAAGCTGACATACTTATTTGCAAGGTTTTTTAATGGATTTGGCATAACACAGTCTTACATTTAAGACACTATGTCGCTTTAAGATTAGATAAAATGTCATTTTCTTTTTCCAGGTAACTTCTCTTAGTAAATATTTCCAGTGGTTTGTAAATTTCTCCCTCTCAAACTTACTTATTTTTTGCACTCAGTGTGATATTTCAAAAAAAGGAAAATGATGGAACTGTTTTATGGTGATAAGTAATTTAGCACATGTTATGTACAGAGGATGTAAGGAATTGTAGCTTCCACCTTGCTCTGAACAGAATACGCAGACCAGGATCAGTCCTGTGCTGTGTACAACTTACGGAGACTGGGCCCAGTAATGATGGGTAAAACTGACCATAAAAGAACTTTGTGAAGCTTAATTGTTTGTAAAGTGTGTTAAGTCATTGAAGTATTATTGTTATTACAAGAACTCAGTCTCATTTAGATAACTGGATTTTTCTTGCATTGGTTATTGAAACATTAGTTTAAAAAGTTTGACATTCATCTTGAAGAAAACCCTGTTCCTGTCATCACCATCTTTGTGTTCAGAAAATGAAAAAAGTTGTTCATGAAATAGTGTAACTTTCCCCATTTTACACTTCCTCTTTCTTCTTTTTAGAACTCCTTGTTTGCCTTATGGCAGGGAACCTGCATGCTCCTTACCTGCCTTCATTAGGATAATGTAGTATCATCTGACCCATTCAAAACCCAACATTCACTCAAATTTCCTTGGTCAGAATGCTCTTGTGGGGGGTTCTATATGTAGTTTCCCTCAGTGATTTATTTATCAAAGGTGTTCAATTAGCAATCCGTAAGATGAATTCTCTGACAGTCAAGTCTACCAGCTCACCCTGGGATTTGAAAGGCAAGAAGGGTTTTCTCTCTTCTTATGTTATCACAGGGAATAGAGTTGGAGATAAAAATCATGAAAACAAAACACAATGGAAAAACTACATCCCCCCCTTTCCATTTTCCAATCTTCTTATGAGTGGAAAAAGAGAATCAGAGAGATGTCTTGATGATGCGCAACACTCAATAGAATCTAGTCTTCAGTAGATGTATTCATACTGCAAACTTAACGGTTTTGTGTGTGTGTGTGTGTGTGTGTGTGTGTATCTATATCATCTATATCTATACAAATAAACCAGGTAGGACTCATTGGCACCAGATAGCCTATCATCTGAACAGAGGGTGATACAGGCATATTGGGAAGCACTGTGCCCCAGAGTATTCATCTCTCTATACTTTCTTGCCAGCTCCACAAATTGGAGCCTGTGGGGATGCTATAAGGAAGCAGTCTGAGACAGTACATCAAACTGCACTGTACCTGGCTTTTTCATCCTTGGTCTTCCCAACTATTCAGTTTGTATACCCACTTGGTGCCATCTACTCAACTCGTACCCTCACATGGGATGTGAACACAAACTGTCCTATAAGCAACATATCTGATAAATCATAGATTCACAGGGCTGGAAGAGACTTCAAGAGTTCTTCTAATTCAGTCCCCTTCAAGCACGGCAGGACCAAGCATTATCATTCTAATCTAGACCATCCCTGACAGGTGTTTATCTAACCTGAAACTGACATTTTCCACAAAGCTATTTCTTCATTTTTAATTCATACATGAGCTACAATATGAAACTAAAAACTACCAGGGAAGAATGTGCATCAATTAGAAAGGCTAGCATCAACAAATAAAACCATATTATAACTATCAAAGTGTGATTTTGCTCCCACAAAAGCTCATGTGATAAATAAAATAAATTTATTAGTCTTTTAAGTGCCACAGGACTCCTTGCTTACTTTGTAATACTAAATCAGTAACCAGCAGGTGGCAATATAAGTGCCTAAAATACAAGCAAACATGTAAATGGTGATTTCACAAATAGAATCAGGCTGGAAATATCATATGCTTTGTTTTTTAGGTATGTTCTTGATGACCAGTACACAAGCTCTTCAGGTGCTAAATTTCCTGTAAAGTGGTGTCCCCCAGAGGTTTTCAATTATAGCCGATTCAGCAGCAAGTCAGATGTTTGGTCCTTTGGTAAGACACTACACAGAATGAAAAAAATAGATATATATATTTTTTCAATTCACCAGTAAGAAATTAGTATTCAAATGTTCAAAGAGGATTCAGACCTTTTAGGATGTGCTAGTGAAGTCATTGGTCTTGATCCTTCTCTCAGTTGCCCCAGTTTTCTACTTGTGTAATTCCACTGAAGTCAATGGACTTCTTATTTACACAGATGTTAGGTAAATTAAAGTGACTGAGTAGTTATGGGACTGAGCTTTTTTCAGAATAGGGCCCTTAATGAACACATCTACCATTTTAAGAAACAAATCCATACTAAGAAGCATGCATGTATTTTAAAATAGTATTACTTTACTTGAAAAATCTATTCATGCCTTTCATTTTCTAGGTGTTCTAATGTGGGAAGTGTTTACTGAGGGTAAAATGCCCTTTGAGAAGAGCACAAACTATGAAGTGGTAACTATGGTTAGCCAAGGACAGCGCCTGTATCGGCCAAAATTAGCCTCCAAGAATGTGTATGATGTGATGATGATGTGCTGGCAGGAGGTACGTTTCTTCTTCTATACTTTATTTACCCAGCAAAAGCTCAAGTTTAGTTAGCACACCTAATTATCAGTGTAAAATTCTAATCACAGTTTATTACAAAACCACCCTTTTTAACCATGAGGTAGCCTTGAGGATCCCTCCCTGTATTCCTTCCTCCAGAGGAACATCATAGTGGAGAGGGTACATCTTCACAGCGTCTTGGTAAAGCAGAATGGGCATACAGGCATTATGGAAAGTAACATGGAGAAAGGAGTGGGAAGGAAAGAAAATGAACAAGGCAGTTAGGCTGCCATTGTTGATGAATCAGTGGGAGAGAAGATAATAAGAGATGAGATCAGAAATCTAAGCCAGGATGGAAATTTTTATATTCTTCAAGGCAAGTCTTTGAGCAGTGTCAAAGGAAAAGCCAATGGGAGAGGACAAGATGGAGTGACATGGAGAGATCAACTGGAGAATAAGATTGTTTTAGTGGCCATGATTTTTATGGAGGAGGGAGAGATGCATGTCTGAGTGAGTTCACAAGAGCACTTTGAAATAAACAAGGTGCTTAGATACCCAGGTGTAGTTACACAGGTACAGAAATAAAAAGAAAAAAATGATGAGAAAAAATTCACAGCATGCAGTTCTTCGAGTGCTGCTCCTGTCCATTCCTTAGTAGGTGTCTGCACGCCCCGTGCACGGCACGCCGGAAATTTTTCCCCTAGAGTACCCGTAGGGTCGGCTGTGGCGCCCCCTGGAGTGGCGCCGCCACCACTGCCTATATAGCCACGAGCCAACCCGCCCCTCCTCAGTTCCTTCTTACTGCCCTGTCGGTCGCTGGAACGTTCCCTGGCTTCGTGCTGCATTGCACGTGGCCGCGTTATTCGGAGCCCCGGTGCGGCAGGGAGACGGCCAGAGCCACGCTGGCCAGCCGGTCTCTGTATCCCCAGCGTCGTCTCGTGACCCTTCAGAGGCACGTTTTAGCCCGGGTTCCACTTCTTCGCCGACTCGAGACATTTTGGAGGAGGCCTTGGCTCTGCCGACTACGCCGGAGGCTTTCGCCGCAGCGCAGGCGCTCGCGGCACCTTCGGCCCCGTTGGTACCGTCGTCGACCTCGGCACCGCGTCCGGCACCGTCCCGAGGGAAGCCGGCTCTTCTACAGAGTCGGCGCCGCAGTCCGGCACCGTCCTGGGAACACCGGCACCGCTCCGGGAGCACCGGCACCGCTCACCGGCACCGGTCGTCGCAGCGGCGGGAGCTCCTCCTATCCGATCCCCCCAGCGACACCGAGAGTCTCCACTTCGCCGTCCACGAGAGAGCCGGCACCGGTCCCCGGTACCGTCGGCGGCACCGCCATGGTCCCCGCACTCCTCTTCAAGTTCAGCGCCAGAGTCGGTACCGGACCGCCCCCAACAGGTTGCAGGTCCTGTTCCTCAGTCGGCGCCGGCGGTTCTGCCCCCTCAGTGGCCCGGCTGGCAGTGGCCCTTCTGGACTCCCTGGGCCGTCCACGCATCTCGAGTGGGCGCTGTGCCCTCCGCTCGCTCGCAGGTTCGACTCCCTCCATCAGCTGCGCTGGGCGCTCCTCCCCCTGTCGGTACCGGGGAGTTGTCGGAGGTTGAGTCCTTGCGAGACGAGGCGGACAGGGAGAGTTTCACTACGGGGGCCCGTAGTGTAACTTCTGGGACACAGTCCAAGGACCCTGAGTTCGAGGAGTCCTCCTCTTCGCCCCCCGATGAAGCGGTGGCGGGAGCCAAGCCCCTAGCGATCCTAGACGATTCTAGGGTCCACCAGGAGCTCCTTCGTCGGGTGGCAACCGGCCTGAACCTACCAGCCGAGGACATTGTTGAGGACGCGGACCCTATGGTCGACATTTTGCTCCCAGAGACCCCAGGCCGCGTGGCTTTGCCTTTTATTAAAACTGTGCATAGCACCACCAAGGCGCTTTGGCATACCCCGGCCTCGATTCCCCCTACGGCCAAACGCGCTGAGCACAAATACTTTGTTCCCTCTAAGGGCTACGAACATTTTTATTCTCATCCCGCCCCTAATTCCTTGGTGGTTGCGGCGGCGAATGAGCGAGAGCGACAAGGTCGACCAGGGTCCACCCCTAAGTCCAAGGACTCAAAAAAACTGGACCTGTTTGGCCGCAAGGTCTACTCTACTGGGGGGTTGGAGCTGAGGATAGCAAACCAACAAGCTATCCTCAGCCGTTATGTCTTTAACGCCTGGTCCGCCATGGAGCGTTTTAGTGAGAACTTGGAGCAGGACTCCAGGGCGGCCTTCTCCGCGTCCATTCAGGAGGGCAAGGTGGTATCTAAGGCCCTCCTGCAATCTGCTTTGGATGCAGCCGATGCTGCCGCTCGCTCCATGGCTACGGGGGTAACTATGAGGCGCTCTGCTTGGCTGCAAGCGTCTGGGTTGCCCCTGGAGGTCCAACACACCATCCAGGACCTGCCCTTTGAAGGGCCTGATCTGTTTCCTCCCCAGACTGACACTCGTCTCCAGACGTTAAAAGATTCACGGGCGCTGGTTAAGTCCTTGGGTCTTCACACTCCGGCGAGCCAGAGGAAGCCGTTTAAGCCAGCGCCTCCTCCTTCGCGTCCCTACTTCCGCCGCCAGGACGAGGACCGGCGAAGGGGTAGAGGGCCACGTCGGCCGGCTAGCCGTCACCCTAGTGGACAAGGTCCCTCGCGCCCATCGGGGGGTGCAAAGAAGTCCTTTTGAAAGTCAGCTCGGGGGAGACGTACCAATCACCCAGGATCCAAACACCCTTATTTTTTACAACAGACTGTCCCATTATGCGCCCCGTTGGCGCCTGATTACGAAAGACCGCTGGGTTCTCAGGACGGTTCAGGAGGGCTACTCCCTCCAATTTTCTTCATTACCCCCCTCGGCCCCTCCTATGCCTCGTGGTGTCCTGCGGGACCAGGCCCACCGGCTTGCCCTACAAGAGGAGGTGCGGGTCCTGCTCCAAAAAGGAGCAGTCGAAGAAGTCCCACCGTCCTGCAGGGGCAAGGGGTTTTATTCCCGTTACTTCCTTGTCCCCAAGGCCAAAGGGGGCCTGAGGCCCATACTGGACTTGCGCCGGCTCAACCGGTTCCTGCGCAAAATCCGGTTCAGGATGGTCTCCCTCGCCTCCATTGTTCCCTCTCTGGATCCGGGCGATTGGTACGCCGCCCTCGATTTACAAGACGCGTACTTCCACATCGCGATTCATCCGCGACACAGGAAGTTTCTGCATTTCGTGGTGGGGCATGCCCACCTACAGTTCACCATCCTCCCCTTCGGACTCTCCGCCGCTCCGAGAGTCTTCACAAAGTGCCTAGCGGTCGTGGCGGCTCACCTCCGAAAGCAAGGAGTCGCGCTCTTCCCATACCTCGACGACTGGTTGATCGTGGGGAGATCGCGGCAGGAGGTCTTCGCCCACCTAAGCGTGACCCGGTCCCTGTTCACTCGCTTGGGCCTGCTAATAAATATTCAAAAGTCGACTCTATCTCCTGCCCAACGGATAGAGTTCATAGGGGCGGTCCTCGATTCCACATCAGTGCGGGCGAGCCTCCCAGCCAGCCGCTTCCAGACGATAAAGCAGACAATAGACTTGCTGGTGCGGTTTCCTCGGGTATCGGCCCGCGAGTGCCTTCGCATATTGGGTCTCATGGCCGCTTGCACGTTTGTGGTTCCCTTCGCCCATCTGCGAATGCGGCCCTTCCAGTTGTGGCTTGCGACAGTGTTCCGCCCGGGGCGGGACAATCTGGACGCCATGCTATCCATGCCGCCGGTGGTGCTCGAGTCCCTGAGTTGGTGGACGCGTACCCCCAACTTGTGCTCCGGAGTCCCGTTCCGTTCCCCTCAGCCTTCCCTGCGCCTGACTACGGATGCATCCGATGTCGGCTGGGGCGCTCATCTCGGAGCTCTCCGAACGCAGGGCATGTGGGGAACAGCAGACTTGCCCCTGCACATCAATGTAAAGGAGTTGAGGGCGATCCGGCTTGCTTGCCGGGTATTTCGGGACCAACTCCGGGGTCGGTCGGTATCGGTTCATACCGACAATACCACTGCAATGTACTACATAAACAAGCAAGGTGGTACTCGCTCACCCCTCCTTTGTCGGGAGCCCATGCGGCTCTGGGAGTTTTGCATTCGCCACGAGATCCGACCGGTGGCGTCGTATATTCCTGGCCTCCGGAACTGCTTAGCGGACAACCTCAGCCGGAGGTTTCTCACGCACGAGTGGTCCCTTCACCCGGAAGTGACGGATTCGATCTTCCGGAGGTGGGGTTATCCCCTTCTGGATCTTTTCGCCACTTGGGTCAACACAAAGTGCCGGAGTTTCTGCTCCTTTCGGGGTCGCAGCCCCGGCTCCATAGGGGACGCCTTCGAGATCCACTGGGGCGGCCGGGGTCTCCTGTACGCCTTTCCCCCGACCCCACTGGTGGCCAAGGTGCTGTACAAACTGAAGACGGACAAGGCGCTGGTCATCTTGGTCGCTCCCGCCTGGCCCAGGCAACATTGGTTTACGACCCTGGTGCGGTGGTCCCAGCGCCGGCCGATCCCGCTTCCGCTCAGACCGGACTTATTGTCCCAGGACGGCGGGAGCCTGCTTCATCCCAACCTGGAGGCCCTGCATCTCCACGCGTGGTGCCTCCGTGGCTGACGGGTGCTGAGCTGCTATGCTCCTCCCCGGTGCGGACAGTATTGTGTGGTAGCAGGAAGCCCACCACAAGGACCACGTACGTTGCAAAGTGGCTCCGGTTTGCGCGCTGGGCTTCAGAGCAAGGAGAGGACCCGGAGCTGGTTTCGGTTCACCGCCTCCTGGACTACTTGTGGCATTTGAAGTCAGAAGGTCTGGCGTTGTCCTCCTTGAGGGTACACCTAGCGGCGATTGCGGCCTTTCGCCGCGCCCCCGGGGGTGCCTCCTTGTTCACGGCTCCCCTGGTCAAGCGTTTCCTGGTGGGTCTTTCTAAGCTGTACCCAACTATTAAGGCACCCACAGCCCAATGGGACCTGAATACAGTCCTTGTTAAACTCACGGGGGCCCCCTTTGAACCATTGGCGACCTGCTCCCTCCTGTATTTGTCATGGAAGGTTGCCTTCTTGGTGGCTGTCACATCAGCCAGGCGGGTGTCCGAACTGCGTGCTTTGGTGGCTGATCCGCCGTATACGCAGTTTTTTAAGGACAAAGTACAGCTTCGCCCGCACCCTTCCTTCAGGCCTAAGGTGGTGTCGCCCTTTCATCTAAACCAGGACATCTCCTTGCCGGTTTTCTACCCGAAACCCCATGCGTCAGAGGAGGAGCGGCGTCTCCACTCCCTAGACGTGCGCCGGGCGCTCGCTTTCTACATCGAGAGGACTAGGCCTTTCCGAAAGACCCCCCAGCTCTTCGTCATGGTGGCGGACAATAAAAAAGGCCAACCGGTGTCCTCACAACGCATCGCCTCCTGGATTGTGGCCTGCATTAAAGAATGCTACAAACTGGGCGGCAGGCACCTACCGCGGGTAACGGCGCACTCCACCCGGGCGCAGGCGGCTTCCACTGCCTTCCTCGCCGGGGTCCCGATTGCCGACATCTGCCGGGCGGCAACGTGGTCCACCCCGCATACGTTCTCGCAGCACTATGCCGTCACCCAGCAAGCTCAGCAGGACGCTGCGGTGGGCAGAGCGGTGCTTCAGTCCATTTCCTTGTGATGTCTCCCACCTCCGAGGTATGGCTTGTTATTCACCTACTAAGGAATGGACAGGAGCAGCACTCGAAGAAGAAGAAGAGGTTACTTGCCTGTAACCGGTGTTCTTCGAGAGGTGTGCTCCTGGCCATTCCCAATCCCTCCCACCTCCCCTCAGACAGTAGGGTAGAAGGAACTGAGGAGGGGCGGGTCGGCTCGTGGCTATATAGGCAGTGGCGGCGGCGCCACTCCAGGGGGCGCCACAGCCGACCCTACGGGTACTCTAGGGGAAAAATTTCCGGCGTGCCGTGCACGGGGCGTGCAGACACCTACTAAGGAATGGCCAGGAGCACACCTCTCGAAGAACACCGGTTACAGGCAAGTAACCTCTTCTTATTAACAGAAAAAGAGGGTAACTAGAAGTTAAAACAGGTCAGTAATAGTACAAGTGAGATTAGAGAGAGTAGCAGGAAGAAATAACAAAGAGGAGCAGAGTTGCATGTTTTATTTCAAAAGACATGATGCTCCACAAAGAGTGTTTGAAGGCACTAAAGACATATATTGGAATCTTCCACATCAACTTGATCACACACATTCCTCAAATTGCCACAGCCATTGACACAGAAAACTCTTTCAACAGTGCACCTGATTCTGCTTCCACTGAACTCTATGTGAATTTTGACATTGATATCACTGAGAGCAGAACTGGGCCCTGTGCTTTGGTCATTTTTAGAATAATTTCAACAACCTTCGGAAACTATTTTCTGACTCAACTTTTCACATGTGTATTTCTTAAGGGAGAAAAGATCTCCTTTGCTTTATAAGTGATCTAGAGCAGGGTTAGGAATAGACCATAGGGGGAAAGTCTGTGAAATCAGCAGGGTGCCAATGCAAGGAATTAAATAATAACAGGCAGCTGATAAAAATTACAAAATCCATACACAAATTCAGGAAGCATAAAAGCAAAAACAGTTGAACTAGAAGATGTCACAATAGAAGATGACCTTGAAGTAAGAGGGATTACAGAAAGATGGCAGAAAGAGAATCTCATTGATTTTTATCAAATACCTTGGCTATCAAGTATACAGAAAGACTAGGTTGAAGAAGTGAGGGAGTAGTGCTGAATCCAAAGGATTCCATAGAATCCAATAGGACAAAAATTCCAGGTGGAGGGGACTATGTAGTTGAATCAATGGATACAAATCCCAAGCTGTAAGAATGCAAATACATTAGTACGTCTATACTAACAAACTCCAGATCAGGAAAAGGATAGTGAGTGCACAACATTCAAAAAGATCAGTCAGCAAAATCTAATGCTCTTGAATAACAACTAGCCAAAGGGATTTAAAAGTATGTCAGTGGCAGGAAACTACTGGATATAAAATAATTCATGGCATAGAAAAGGTAAATTGTATGGTATTTGTACCATACAATAATTTGTGATACAGAAGAGGTAAGAATATTCAGAGTTACGATAGCTAATGCTAATAAATTTTAGAAGGAGTGTTAAATTTCATGCTTCAAGGTTTAGGTTAATCTTTGAAAGATTTACTAGGAGAAATAATATGGGCAGGAGGGGCAAATCTTCTCACTTTTTATAATAAGAATCTTCTGCGCAGCTTCCTCTGAAGCATCTGGTGCTGGCCACTATTAGATACAGGCCACTGTCCTAGATGGCTCTTGGGTCTTATTCAGTATTACAACTTCTATCCGTACAACTTTTTCAGCATTGTGTGTGGTTCTAAATTTAGATCAATAGAAAATAGAATAATACTCAACCTCATTTTATGACTTCACCAGGAATGAAATGTCCTAGCAGTAATTTACTTCTTACATTTCTTTCCACTGCCTTTCATCTGCTTAAGTTTAACAGCCGTTTTAACTTTTTATGCATAAAAACTTTGCCTGCTGTTTTAATTTGTGCACATTATTGCTTCAGCAAAATAAAATCTTTCTCATGTGACTTCAGTAATTGGCAATACAACAAAATACTTTAATTCCTAGAAACCTGAGAGCCGCCCTACATTTGAAGATTTGCTGCATAGAATTGATGAGATAGTAGAGAGTGAAGATGCTTACTGAAGAAGAGGAGCAGAGGTACAAGAATTCTGTAATACAACAAAGAATCAACATTCCAGAGACATGACATTATTCTTTACGAATATGACCCTACAAGATTCTGAGTGCTGCTGAATCAACTATGGCGTGCCTATGCATTATCACTTTAGCATTTTCTCACCAGTCCTGAGGAGAAAGTTCCCTGTTAAGTGCAAAACATGTACAATATATTCACCAATGTAAGCAAACCCTTATGCCATTTCTGAAGAGTCACAATGGGTTTAATGGAAGAATTAGAATCAATTCGTGGAGCAAATGATGGGACATGGCCAAAGCACAGACATGTAAGTGCAGTCCAGCAAATGCAAATGATGTGTATAGGGTCCACGTTAATGAGTTTCATTTACTCTTACTGCCAGTCACTAGTAGGAGCTATTTGTGTACTTGAGAGTATTGCTTAAAAACTAAAAGCAAGATCATCTGATAAGAGCCACCCACTTGCAGAGGAAAGTTTCCAAAGGTTATACTGAAATAATATTTCTCACAACTAGTTGATTGAGGCTTTGCCATACACTGAGGCCAACATTCTTTCTAAACCGTGAGTCTGTTTTACTCACTCCCCTCAGCTTATTTCTCCCATTTGTGAGTAACAGAGGAGCATGGTCAGCAGTCTAATCCAGTGGTTTTCAACCTTTTGTGAGTCGTGACACACTTGGTGGCATATCGTGACCCTACAGGACACAACAGCCCACCCACAGCAGGCCAATTCCAGCCATTTCCTTGACTCTCCAGTGCACACTTACCACTTTGTGGCGACACAGTGATGCGTCCCAACCAGAGCCGTAATGCTCTGTTTCAGTGCCCTAGGTGCGTTCTGACTGGAACGCACTCCTTGCAATTAGTGGCACTTGGGGCCGGCGCTGCAAAATGCACCTTCTAATAGAGCAGCTCCATTGAGCCTCTCCAGCACGCCTGGGGCAAAGCCCCATTCGCCCTGCCATAATTATGGCTCTGGTCCCAACAAAGTAGTTGAGAACCTTTGGTCTAGTCCAATGGCTCTCATGGGCAGTACTCAAAGCCCTCACTGTAGGATTGACCCCAAATTTATTTTAGGAAAGTGTTTCCTAGGAATTTTTCTCCAAAAGAGCACCTGGGACCAGTCCTGAAGCCAATGATAGCAATAAACATTTTGTACAACATGTCACAGCTGACTTTCAATCACATTTCATAGCATATTGAATTTGATTAACTGTTAAATAATTTATATGCTGTATGTACTATACATGTATACTGTACTCATTTATTTATATGACATGTAAGTGTTCTGTTCCTAAAAATGTTAAAAGCACAAGTTGTTCAATATTATATGTTGCACATACAATGTGATATGTGGCATCTACAGAAGAAAACATACTAGGAATTCTGTTAAAATGATAGATTTCTATCATTTTACCCCTGGTCATTTGAACACAGTGAAATAAAACTTCATAGTCTTAGTAGCAAGTGTCATACTACAGTATGTGTATAATAAACCAAATGTTAATTATTTGGAATCTTGAATAACAGTTTGCCATTGATTAATTGTGAGATCATGATTTATTGGCCACTCACATTGCTGGTATAACTGTTGACTTCCATGTAGTTACACCATGGATATATAGAAGTGAACATCTTTAGGAATGTGTGTTAATTGCCTAAAGCAGGATTCAGTGTCAGAAGAAGTATATAGATAGTATATGCAGCCCTAAGCCTGACATTCAGAAGTTTTATCTGAGTAAAATTAAGGATTACAGCAGATGTCCAGTTGATATGGGATGAAGCTTAACACAGCACTATGGGTCTAATCATGCAAAAGGCCGAGTACTACCTAGGAGTGGGAGTGAGTTCCCTTAACCCAAAGCCATAACTACGGCAGGGTGATCCGGGCTTTGTTCCAGGCACACTGGAGCAGCTCAATTGAGTGGCTCTATTAAAGGGCACATTCCCCGCTGATCACTCCAGGAACCAGCTATTGTAAGGCGTGCGTTCCAGTCAGAATGTGCCCTGGGTGCCGGCTTCTTTAGTTACAGCTCTGCCTTAACCCTCACCAAAGGTCCCCTATATGCAAATTATGTATAAAATGTTTAAAAGATGATACAGCGCTGGGGTCTATTACCTAGAGCCAAATGCAACAGTCTTTTCTATTGAACTCTCTTGGGAGTTTTCCACGTAGAAGAATAGTATGGTTAATTACGTTTCAAACCAAATAGTTACATAGAAGTCAGTAGTGAACCCTGTATTTAAAGTGCCTCACATTTACCCTTAAAGATTCTTTCAATGTTCTTTTGAAAAACTCTAACCCCTGCGTTGTTTGCTGCAGGCCTTTAAATTCTGTAGGAAGAAAGTCTTTCAACTAGAAAGGTGCCTGTTTTATCTCACGAAATTCCACTTGTGTGTTTTACAGTCCACAACTTAGTTATACCTCATTTCCTTTCTCTTGTTAGCAGGGCCACCGGGGGTGGGGGTGGGGAAGCAACAGACGCACCTTGCCCCAGGCCTCCACCAAGGAGGGAGCCCCTGTCCTGGCCCCTGCCTCAGCTTCTGACTCTACATGTCCCTGGGAACATTGGGGCTGGGTAAACCAAGAGGGGCTTGGTAATTGGGAAGGTGGCTGGAGTGAGCTGAGATAGGAGGAGACCTGTGGGGGGGCAGAGGTGGTAATAGTTTCATTTATGGAACAGTAAGGGGGGCCCCTCACATCAAATCTGCCCCAGGCCCCCTAAGTCCTCTGGAGGCCCTGCTTGCTAGCACTTCTCAGAAGAATTATGGCTGCACGCAAAAATAATCAGCAAAAGCTAATATTCTAAAGATGCAGCCCCAAACAGCCACAAGAATAGAAGCAGCAGCACGTACCTGAAAGCCTGGGAGCTGCCAGGACACTTGTAGCAACAGGGCTTACTCTGCTTTACAACCAGCTTAGCACATGGTCCCTGAATCTCAAATTCTTCCCTCCCCTGCCATCCCATGTGATGGAGGCATCACGTGGAACAGGAACTCCCCCAACTCTGAGGGCAGGATAGCAATACAGTGGACTCAGTAGGTGCTTTTAAACCTGCTAGACCCAGCACATGGAATCAGTTGCCCTCTCTTCCCTGCAATAACATCTTTTGGCTGCTGCCTGCTAACAAAGTCAGTCTAGTGGCAGCAGTCTGTGTTGAAGGCTTGGTGTTTGTAACTGGGCTGACATTATCCTGTGCACTACTTTGCAGCCCACAACATGCTACAGGGGGCTTGCATCAGTTTTCCCCCTTGGACTGTTCATATAAACTTAAATTCAAGCTTTTTCTTGATCAAAAATACCTATCCCTAGGGAGTGGATTTATTAATAATGTGTATATATATACATATATAAAACCTGTAAAGAAAACTAAAAACTCCAGAAACAAAGTCAGTTTATTAATCCACACAATCCAAGGTTTCACCTCCTCCCAAGCATCCCTGCCTGGGGCCTTTGCAGGTCCCACTGTTTGATCGGGGTCTTTCTCAGGCCTTTCTGCCTGGGGAGCTTTGCAGTCTTCGTCCCTATGCAGAGAGCCTTCACACTGCCATAGTTTTCTAAATAGTCTCTCATTCTTCACTGTAGCTTTCTACTACTTTTAAACTGCAATCAACTGATTCCTCTAAGGTGGCCTTATCCTGTAATCAAGGCTGGCTTAGCCCGAGGCTCTCTGGCCTTGGGGGTATGTCACTCTATTAGAAGGGGCTCAGACCCTCCTGATGATGAACAATAAGGGAGTTATCACAGTACAACAGAACCTCAGAGTTACGCACTGATCAGTCAGCCACATACCTCATTTGGAACCAGAAATACGCAACTGGGCAAGAGCAGAGAGAAAAAAAGTACAGTACTGTTAAAGGTAAACTGCTAAAGCAGCAGCACTTTTCTTCTGAATAGTAAAGTTGCAAAACTGGATTAAATCAACGTTTTGTTGTAAATTTTTGAAAGAACCATCATAATGTTTGTTCAGAGTTGCAAACATTGCAGAGTTACAACCTCCCTCCTCAAGGCTTGATGTATTTGTAACTCTGTGGTCCTACTGTAATATATTCCATTTTCCATTCCACTTTAAACATAAACTAGGAAATTAAAAAAACTTCAGATTGCCAAATTAAATCCCTGGAAGTTGGGAAATGCTAGATTTACCAATTCCTGTAACCTTAATTCTGCTTCCTCTGCAGAATTAGAGTAGTCAGGGAATTATGAGAAAAACAAGGTTTCATCAGACAAAACTGAATAATCAAACCTAAATGTTTGTGGAAACATATTGGGTAGGGTTACCAGATGTCAGGCAAAACGAGGACGTGCCCTCCTTTTTAGCTTCATGTCCTCCGTCCGGCAGGCATTTTATAAACACATGATTTTCTGTTTTTTTACTTACAGGGGTTAAAGAATGCTGGAATGCCCCAGAACACCCTATTTTTAGGGGGAATCATTCCAGGGCCCCCTAAAACAGAAGAATATTACATTAATACTCCATTTTCTCCATGTGTCCTCCAATGTTCTCCTTTTCATACTTCTCTGTCCTCTTTTCCATGCTTTGGTATCGGGTAACTCTAACATTGGGTTCACTTTACTTTGGATGAACCACAGGCCTTCCTGAAGCCACTGCTCTGTGGCAACCCTGACATCAGGGGTGACTCTACACCTAAATATTAGGGGGGACTTCAGCCCTCACCAGCCGCTGGGGCCCTGATCCATTCCCCTCCCTGCAATCTCCCGAGCAGGAGCATCACTGACCGGGGAAAGACCCGGGGCACAGGTGCAGGCCCTGCCCGCCGCAGCCCAGATTCTCCACCGGGGCCCGATCCAGTCTCAGGTTCCTGTCACCTCCTGCCTGGCCCTGGATCCCCAGGTGTGGCCGGGGAATTGGCGGGAGAGGCTAGCACTACTGCAGGCGGCCCAGCCTGAATTCCCGGCTGGGGACCAGGCTGGGAGCTGCAGGCGCCGCTGCAGCCGGGAGAGGCAGGCGCTGCAGCCGGCGGCCGTGTCCCAGATCTCTGGCCTGGGATGGGGCTGGGAGATGTAGGGGCTGCCCCGGACACTTGAGGCACTGGCATTGGGATTCGGGGCATGTGCCCTGTGTGCCAGGCGCCAGCGATGCCCTTGGCCCCGAGCCCTTCCCAACCCTAGGTCCTGCTGCTGGCCCCTGCTTCCCCGGGCTGACCCCCTCTCCCTTGCCCTTTTCCCGCCAGGCCAGCGTGCCTGCTCCTGGACTCCCTCCCACCCCACTCCCTTACCTTGCACCAGAGGAGAGTGGGGCCACGGAACAGGCTGCGGCCCCTGGCATGACCCTGCTCTGAGCATGCTCAGAGCAGGCATAGGCCAGGGCAGGTGTTTTAAAAACTCCCAGGCTGAGCTTGTGGCAGCTCCCTCCCGGCCACGGCTCGAAAGCATTCCCTGTGCAGGTGTGTGATGGTGCACCCCGCCTGCAGTTGAGTGGCAGGCTACTTAGGGGGCTGTCCCTGAGTTTCAAGGGGGTTGAAGCCCCCTGAACCCCCCCACCCCCAGCAATGCTACTGCCTGACATATGGACAGCCCAGAGACTAGGGTCCTGCTGGGACTTTCAGGGCCCACAATTTCTGCACTTCACTGTGCAGAGTGTCCTTCCCCCTCACTCCTACAACCCAGTAAGCCAGCTGCTGTGGAGCTGGGCAACCCTGGCACTACAGACACAAGCACTTGCTGATTGAAATGTATCCGCTTCCTGAAAGTTTTAGGACTATTCAGCACTGACTAAATTCAGTAAAACTGATGAGGATTGACATAATTAAAGAAATATGAACAAACTGATGAAAGGCCAGGGGAAAGCAACAAAAGTGAAAAAATGATAAAACCTGACCTATATGGATGTTACAAAAACTGGGCATTTATATTCTTGAGGAAAAAAGGATGAGGGAAGACCTATAACCAATTGCTTTTCATCAAAGATAGGACAGAAATATTTGGCTTAATTTATAACAAGGCAGATGTAGGTTAGCTTTAGAAAAAATTTTAAGGATAGTTAAACACTGGAAAAGGCTTCTAAGGGGAGGTTGTGAAATCCCCATCTCTGTAAGTTTTTTAAGAAGAGGGTAGACAAACACATGTCAGGGATGGTCTAGTTTAGTCGGTCCTGCCTCATTGCAAAAGGCTGGACTAGATGACCCCCTAGAGGTCCTTGCCAGTCTTACAGTTCTGTGATTCAATTCAGAGACACTGTAAGTTTGTTTAAAAACAAAAACAGTTATGAAATTTACGGGTCTTCTTTGAGTGCTGCTTGGATACATTGAGCAATAGGTGTATCTGTGCCACAGCGCACGATTGGTTGGAAATATTTTGCTCTAGCCTGTCAGGAGAGGCATGCCATGCCACCCTGTGGCTATATATGTGGCCGTTGCCCAGCCCCTCCTCAGTTCCACTTTGTCTGCCTCAGCAATGGTTTGTGCAACAGACTGCTCCTTGCAATCACGCAAGCAGCCTGTCTTCATCGTTTATGAGCCAGCAGCTCAATCTGGAAAAACCACTTTGTGGACATCATTCCACAGAAGAGTGCTTCCTCTTCCGAGCATCTGTCAGAGCAGCAACACCGCTCTCCTTTGCTGCCTGCTATGCCAGGGTTTAAACCTTGCGCTGCCTGCAGCAAGGCCTTCCTGCAGGACAACCCCCACGCGAAGTGCCTTCGTTGCCTGGTTGAAGCCCATCTGGTCAACTCCTGCTCCATCTGTTTGTCCTTTAAACCCAGGACAATAAGAGAAAGGGAAGAAAGGCACCGTGTGTTGGCCTTAGGGCAAGCACGGCAGCCCACCCCTGAGGCTTTGGGGTCTCCTACGGTACCACGTGCCTCTTCAGCACTGGAGCCCTCCTGGCACCGCTCGTTGAGAGGCTGCCAAAAGGCCGGCTTGGTACTGGTTACAGTACTGCACCACTGGCACTGGTCACGGTCCCCCTCTTGGGGGTCACCAGGAGACCACGAAGAGTTGGTGCCGCTCTCTGCTACACTGGAGGCATTCGAGGCAGTGACGGCGTTCCTTTTTACCACACCGCCCTCTCTGGTAACCCCCAAGAGAAGGGGCAAGCTGGTATTTGCCTCCAGGTCCTGGCCCCACAAAGGCACCAATCACCCTCCCCGGCCTCGGTCCTGAGTTCCCTGACTCCAGAACTCCCCACACGTTGGAGACTTGGTACCATGGAGCCTTCTCCTCAGTACCATATCACTTTGCCATTGCCAGCATTGTCATCACAGTTCTGAGGAGCGTCCCCTCCTTCGAGTCCGGAGGAGGGTGCTTCAAGGGCATCTAAACGGCCCTGTCCTAAGCTCTTGACATTGGCACTGTTTAGGTACTGGGCCCATGAATGGTCCCCGCAGGAGACCGTGTCAACCCCTCGCAGTGCCTTGGAGCTTTTGGCAGCACTGGCACCGGACAGAACCTTAAACTCCGTGCCATCCACCTACATTGGAGACTTCATGGCACACTTTGATCTTCTGCAATGTGTTGCTGCCCATAGGGGGATGGAAGTTCAGTCCCCTGAAGGACCCATGGACACATGGGCCAGTGATCTCCTCTGACAGCCCTATCACAGTCCCACTCCACCCTGTTGTGTGGGACCTCACGATGTCGAAGCCCAGGCTCTATTCCCCATATCAGATATGGTGGGCCTAAAATATCAGATCCTGGGGACAGAGTTCCCTTCCCTTATCCACCACCTGATACTGTCTCAGGGCATGGTGCAGGCGGCGCTAGGCCCAGGCTGCATTCCCTGTGATCCCCTCCCAGCATCGAGGGATCTGAGGGAGGTAGACCTAAGGCGGAAGGTATACGCCCCCTCGGCATTCCAGTTGCATGTGACCAACAACCAAGTCCTGTTGGGCAGAGACATGATTGATGTGTGGGAGTCGAAAAAATTTAGACATCTACTCTCACGGGAGGATTACGACGCCTTCCTGGAGGAAGACAGAATAGCATCCCAAGACTTTCTCCTTTCAGCGTGGGATGCAATAGACATGGGCTCCTGCACAATGGCCTCGGCCATGACCCTTTGTTGCCTGGCATGGCTTAGGGAAGTGGGGATATCCCTGGCCTCCCAACATGTTATCTTTGACCTCCCCTTCAACGGGGAGCCCCTTTTCCTGGTGGAGACAGAGGCTGTCATTGCCAGCACCCAAGACCCCCGGGGGAGATCAAGTATTTGGGCCTCCTCCCTTCAGGGGCTCCTGAACAGCCTCTTGTTCCATAGGAGCCTTACGCCGCCCTGATTCGCCCTTCTTGGCTGAAGGGCCATGTCGTGGCACTCTATCCCCTTTGGCCTAGTTTCACTCTTGGATAAGAGAGGTCTCCCGTCCTGGGCCCATACCCCTCCCTGCACAGAGGGCCTCCGCCCTTCACCAGAGGTTGGAACCTCTCATTCTGGCTGTCAACTGTTGGTCTGTCTTTTAGACAGGGACCACGTACTACCCTGGGTCCCAACACACTCCCTCCTGTTACCCGGAGTAAGGGGTGTAAATCATACACTTAAAGTCCTCTCCTTGGGATGCCACCTGGGAATCCTCATTGGGGTTTTTCCCCCATTGGGGAGGGCAGCCCCCCCCCATCCGCACTCTCACGCGACACTTCTCCATTCACCTGTGCGTACACAGGGCAAAGACCAGGGCAACTCCCATAAATGTTGGGTGGAACAGCATTATGCCCATTGTAGCAGTAAGGGACACTTCCTCCGGTATTCCTGTTGTGGCTTAACTGAACATAGGTTCGCTTAGCCTTGAGGGCCACATCCCCTGATCCCATGTGCTCCGACCCCACAGATCCAGAACGGTTTTATCCTTATCTGGGCTCTGGACCCTCATGCCTTCCTGCTGCTTATGAAGGCATTCTCCGTCCTGCCTTTTGGTCCCACAGCCAAAGAACCCCAGTGCCCCATAATACCATCCATATTGCACCGGCAGTTGTCCAACAGGTCTCAGGCCCAATCCGTTATCTTTCTCAAATGGTCCACCTTCTGAGTCTTCAGGACAGGGTAACCCACTGTCACCCTGCCTGGGCGCCAGCTCAGAGCAGCGGCATTGGGTGGTTAGATGCCTGGTATCTTAGACCTCACCCTTCACACTTGGATCAGAACCCATTAGGTGTTACTACCTCCTTTCCCCAGCCTTAACCCCTGGTAGCCTGTCTCCAGCACAGGGAGAATATGCCTGGGAGTAACTCTGCTCAAGAGGGCCCCCGGTATCCTAGCCAGAGCCTCCTGACAGACTGCGGGTTTTTACGGGACAGTCCCGGATACCCCAGAATCCTATGACCGAGAGCTTTAGCCCCTAGCACTCAGAAAGGTTTTGGTTGCTACACGGGGATGGGAAGCTACCTAGGGCCACTCACTAAGTACTCTAGGATGGACAGGAACCTCCAGTTGCTACCCACAAACTGATAGCATGGCCCCACTACTCCAACCCATCTCCCTTGCTACACGTTGGGCCGAATAATATGGGACCATCTGTCTCTTGTTTCCTCTCAGGGAATGAACCCTTGTCCAACTCTGGTGTTGAATTTCCCTGATGCCACCAGAGGCCTATATAATGTTTATTGTAAATATTGTCTTAAGTGACTTCTGGAGCCTGCATCCCGGGTGGGCATCTTCCAGTAGACTACCTGTTGTTAGGGTATCCTACGGTCCTGTCATCCCCACTTTTCCCTCAGGCAGATGAAATTTCTGCCCAACTCAGGCCAGCGAGTCTTGATTGGGACCCTCAGGCCAGTGTTAATATTCAATTAGAACAGTGGTCTAAGTGGCTTTTCCTGCTCCTCGTCCAGAGTCTCCTCACTGGTGGGCATCCTCCCCATCAGAGCATCCACCCCCCTCGACACTGGCATTACTGCAGTTATAATTCCCAGTAACTCCTGCACGTTAGCCAGGAGTCTTATTAAACAAAGCTTCTTGCCCAGGCTCTCTCCAACAATGTTAGCCCCTTGGCACGCATAAGGTTTTGGTGCCAGGTGGCCACAGGACCCCACAAGGATGGCGGGAATGTATTGCTAGCCTGTCCCTCAAATTCCAAGTGGTAACTTCAGATCTGGGCAAACCAGATGACCCTCACCATTGGTCATCTGCCACTCCTTGCAAAAAAAAGAAAGGGAAGAAGCGGAGAGAGAAAAATCGGTCAAAGCGGGTAATCAGAGCTACACCTCATCATGGTATCACACCCCAGATCTGCTTAACTGGAGGGAGTCTTCCCTCCTGTCCACTACATCCTAAAGATCTCCCTCCCTCTCTTTCTCTTTCTCTTTCTGCATCCCTGATAATGAGTTTTCCAGGGTCTGTCCATTATGAAGCTGCGTGTGCCTCCGTTAGGTACACAGCTCTATCGCCCCCATGGCATGAGTGCTGCAAATCCGGGAAGTAATACCAAGGCTAGGGGATGTGGACAAGGGTTTCTCTCCCATGGCCAAGTTCCCTTGTCTTGATGCCCTTGGCGGATCGTTGATCATCAGGCATTGGTTGCTAGATGCTCCCTTTTAGATTGGTGCCATGCCTTGAAATGCTTAACAACTCCCTTCCACGAGAACATTGGGAAGGTTATGATGTCTTCACTGAAGACACCTCAGCCTCAGGTGACTCCTTAATAATGCTGTAGTTTGCCCTGGACACGGCCAGTCACAGCATCCTTACAACTGGGGATAAGCAGTCTTATCTCTGTAGGGTGTTTTAAGCCAGCTGCATAAGCACTGCGTCCTATTCGGCAGTAGTCCCTGCCCATTTTCCCGACGCCCCTTGTGGCCAGACTAGGAAAAACTGTGGGGTTTTCCCCTCCGTTTCCTCTTTTCCCTCTTCTTCGCATCTCCTCTATTTGGTATCCACAGCTAGTAGACGGATAGCTCCAATATCCGTTACCCTTTCCTGCAACCTTCACACTCCAATTGATGCTAGTGCCAAAATACTGGACTTTTCTTCCTCAGCAGTTCCTTAATACCAACTGCTCAGACCCTTAGGCTGAGTTGCTTTTCCGATTACAGCCTCACAGGAATCTCCATCGGAAGTCTCACACTAAGGGACATTAGGCCTTGCTGCCTTTTGTGGATCAGCAAGCTCTCCACTGCAGCAGGACTCGGTCTTACTGGTCCTTGCCTGGAAGTTGGAGCTTAGTGGCCATTTACCTTGTCTAGTAGGTCTCAGTGTTGAAGCCCCTTTTCCTCAGAACTTCCACATACAAGGCTCTTCCTAATAGGCCTTCTGTTTCCCAGTGGGGTCAGATTTTCTGGCTCAGGTTTCTCTTTACCTGGTCCCTGGTTCCAAGGCCGACACTGTAGGTCCCTCCGGGGGACCTCGTTGGCTTGAGGCCGACTACTTTACATGGGAAAAGCAGTGCTGGAGGTAGACAGGGCCAACTCCGCCCACCGTCCTTGAGCACGGCTAGTAGTCACCTATTACTGAATGTGTCCGAGCAGCGCTCGAAGAACAGTGGGTTACTTACCAGTAACTGTCCTTCTTCGAGATGGGCTGCTTAGATTCATTCACAACCCTCCCATCATCCCCACAACTGGAGCTGGTGACTTTTAGGGACTGAGGAGGGGCCTGGCGGCAGCCACATATATAGCCATGGGGTGGCATGGGGGACTGTGACTACCAGCCCTCTCCTGACAGGCTAGGGCAAAAAGTTGCTGACCAATCATGCGCTGTGGCATGGATACACCTATTACTGAATTAATCTAAGCAGCCCCTCTTGAAGAAGGAGGGTTACTGGTAAGTAAACCACCATTTATAGGAAGTTTTGAAACATCAAAAGTTCCCAGGAAAAATAAGAAATTCTCCGTTTTGGCTAGCTTTAATTTTGATAGACTAATTGCATGATCAATTTCTATTTTTCCCACAGGATCTGCCAAAATTCAGTACAAAGGATGGACACAGAGGAACAGAACTAATGTTTCACAGCCCACTGTAAAGCTGGCATTTCAGTGTGTGACTTTGCAATCAAAGTTATATTCTTTTAACATAATTTTTATTTTTTTAATTAAAGTTCATCCAAAAAGTAAAGCTTGAATTCCAGTGCTGTCCTCCAGCAACACACTTGATTCAAACATACTCTAGGCTCCAAATTGTTAATTTTGGATTGAGTCAATTTCTCATTAGAGTCTGCTGTTTTATTAAACTTCTTAATACTCTAAAGAGAACTCTGTAAATGCTACCTTGTAATTTTCCCTGGACGAGTTCAGTCACTCTTCAAAAACTCTTTTTCTTTATAAGTTAGTTTCATATAATGATAGGACAGAAAAATCTTCTTGAACTGCACTTAAATTACAGTTGAATTATTCAGTGGCAGAACAAAATGTGATACAAGAATAAGGCTTCAGTGGAAATATTCCTGATATACACTGGTGAGAGGTTAGCAGCAAGCCTCTGTGTTTTGTTTTTTCCCACCAGTAAAATAGGTGGGGTTAAATTTTGCTTGTGCCATACTATATCTCTCATCTGAACAAGGATTTCAGTTGGAGGGTCTTTGCTATTACTGACATTACAACTGAAGAAGAAAATTAAATTTTTATATCAATACAAGTAGACAATCAACTATGATTCTTTCTACCTGTAAGAGAAGCAGCCCATGTATTATTTTATGCTTTAAGTTCTGTTTTGAATAATAGCAGACTAGTTGGCAAACAAGCTGCATAAATATCACCATATTATCCAAATATTTTGCTCCTAAATTGTCGTGCCATACATTAAAATTGCTGCTGTTACCATTCAAAATTACTTCCCAAAATTGCTATGATGGATTCAGCAAAGCTACTACTTTTACCAACATACAGACTGGTGAACTGAAGTTATTGAGTACAAGGGGAATGGGAACCAAAAGACTATCCTTAAGCGTGTGTTGTGTTTAGACATGATGGAGAAATTTAACAGAATAATAGGAAAACTTTCTGATTATGAATAGTTCATCTCAATAAAGAGCTAAGTGAGAGAAACATATTGAAATTCCTGGAGGTTTTTTTAGTGAAAAATCTCAAAGTTTAGTTTGGAAAAAAGTATTTTTAGAAACAAGCTATCCTGCTGATTTCTAACAGGGTGAGATTTGTACTTTTTGGCTATGTCTACACGGGGAGTGCTTGTTTCGAAACAACACGTTTCGAAACAAGCTGTTTCGAAATAATGTGTTATTTCGAAACAACTTATTTCGCTGGACAAAAACCATGTCCGCGAAATAAGGGAGTGAAATAGCAGGTCCACAGTGTGGACCTGCTATTTCGCCTGGGGAGGGGACTGCAGGCACCCACAGGGTGCAGTGCAGAGGGGCACTGCACCCCATGGGTGCCTGCAGAGGGCTGCAGGCACCGGCGGAGTCAGGCGCAGGGCTGCGCCTCACTCCGCCAGTACCTGCAAGGGACTGCAGGCACCGTGCCTCACCTGGCGGGTGCATGCAGCCCCCTGCAAGCACCCGGCAGGAGCGGGCAGCGGGGCACTTCACCCCAGGGGCTTTAAAGCCCCTGCTGCCCCCCAACCTGGAGGCGCGGCCCCGGCGCGCGGCTGCAGCCCGCCGCTGCCGGGGCCGGAGTAAGCGCGGGCCGG
>ML681996.1:7965948-8057328 GCA_007922195.1 Podocnemis expansa
TGTGAACCTGCTATTTCGTTTCCCGCCTTTTTCCTTATTTCGAATTAACATTTTGGTAATTCGAAATAAGCTGTTTCGATATAAGCGTTATTTCGATATACGGTTGTTGTGAAACAACCATATCGAAATAACTGGCTGTGTGAGAACACAGCCTGTAAGAGCTGATCATCTGGGCCACATTTATTGGATTATTCTGCACTCTTTTTCATTAAAACACTAAACTTAGTTAAAATTTTGCTCAAATAAAGAGTGCAAAAGAAGGACCTTTGATGCATCCCATGGAAGATCCTAATTACTGATTCAGACCATGGTTTGTTACGATTCCTGAGGCACTATACCAGTCAAACTGGTAAGCATCTGATTAGGATATTAGTAAAATGCAGTACAAATGCTTCATTTAGTGCAGGTTTCGTTTAGCCTAGCAAAATAAATTCAAGTATGGGAAGTGCCTATGCTTTGCAGAAAGAGTTTGAAATTCAGCAAAGGCAGAAAATTCTTGGGTTGATGTTCCAGAATTTACTCAAACCAGCCTGAACTCTGAATTCCTTTGCTTTTGTGGCTATAGTCAAATCTTCAGAGTTACTAAAGGATGTTGTTTTAGTAATACTTTGACGTTCTATAGCACCTAATTTAAATATATCTGATAAGTACAAGTATTAATTGAGTCTCACAGCTCTAAGGCAAGTAAGAAATACACAGAAATTACTTTAGCCATCACTAGAATGTCTCTATGATGGAATATAGAAGCTGTTTAACAGTGTGTGGTGGCAGTACATTGTCTAAATCAGCAAACACTGCCTCAAAATGAAACACCTGGGGAAATTTTGTAAGTCTTGTGTAATTATCCGAGTTGGAATTTAAACGTCCTTCCTCTAATGAAAAATGCCATGTGATCTCTAAGGTTACCTCATTAAAAAGTTGACATTTGCAGCTCCACACTGCCACCTAACATCATGTCCAGTCATTAACTCAGTACTCCTTAAGACTTTCCCCCTGAATTTCTCCTTTGGCAGGTTAACCATAGAACAGTGATATTAAGATCCCAAAAGTTGCAAATTCTCTTTTCTTTCTTCATTGTTTTTGGTTTAGAGTTTATGCTCATTGTCTGAAAAATTCAGTAAATGAATGAGAAATTATACCATACAACAGTAGGAGAAAGCCTTGTTCTAGCAAAGCTAAACAGCAAGCATTTTAAATGGTAAGGTAATGGTTTAATGCAGTGGTTTTCAAACTTCGGGACTCAGTACTGGGTCATGGACCTTCAGGCACTGGGTTGTGGGGCACCCTGCTATTGCCAGCAAAAGACTGGAATGCATCACTCAAAGATGTCATTGTTGGCTTGTGGGCATAAATGATTTTTTTCAACTGGGTCAGAGGAAAAAAAGTTTGAAAACCACTGCCTTAATGTATAATGGAAAATAATGCAGCAGACAGATCACACTGCACACCCTCCCCCACCTTTTTTTGTCTAGCTTCTTTTAAAAGAAATTGTTTGTGTCAGCTGGCTTGCCTTTTCCAGTCCTCATATTTTGCATAAGCATCACTGGAAACTTTTATCAAACGGTTTATGATATCTTGTGATTAATGAGCTTGCCAAAGTCCCATGCTATCGGCTCTTCACAGGATGTCATGGTCTATGTGGCAAATCGCCCCCACAAACTACACTGGTAACTACTGAAAGCAAAACAAACATCAACCACAAATTTCTTCCTCTTCCGTCTAAGAACTAATTTTGATCTTATCTTCCTGAGCATTGCCATTACTTGTGCGCTTTATAGTGTAAGATCTGTTAAATACTATGAATCTCTTTACTGATCAAATAATTCAAGTTTCACTGAATGTAGTAAGACCACTTAACCTTTTGAATGCCATAGTACACAGATTTTTAGTGAACTTCATTGCAGTGCTGTCAGGGGTTAAAGTAAGCTGGAATGCTGTTCCGGGACCCACAAATCTGATGGGCCAGATTTCTGGAGCCCAGATTCTAGAGAAATCGGGCGCACAACTGCATGAAGGGGGCCTGGACAATACTGGATGGGGGCCCAGAGATTAGGATGGTTCTGGGGCCACTCAAATTATACTTTAACCACTGAGTGCTGTGCTAAAGTGTACTCACCTTAAACTGACTTCAACTCAAGTAACAATGCCAGTTCCTAAGCAGCTACCTCTCCCACTCATAGCTTAGTGTTTATGGGAACATCCCAGCCATATTATATCTCAGCTGCCCAATTTTTCCTTAAATCCTAACAAAGGAGTGTGACAACATTACAAGCAAGAAAGCGTGTCAAAATGTGAATGGAGAGCCATAGCATTGTTTGGATTAGGAATGACCACTCATAATATTATTGATAGCATTATTGCAAAATTAGAATAATTCCTGCAAGATATGCCATGTCAGATACAAATGGGAAGATAATAATGTGATAAATCAATAAGAAGATTTATATGGATTATGATAAAGCTCCTCCTGTACCTTGGTGTGTCCCTCAGTTCCCTCTTGCAGTGGGTCTGTTTCCCTCAGGCCTCCAGGCCTAGGAAAAGTCCTTTGCCCCCTCAGGCAGGGGTTTCTCCCCCCCACTCCCAGGTCTTTGTACTTGTGGGACTCTTCCTCATCAACCTTCTGCTCTCCTCCAGATAGCTGCCTCCTAACCACACCTTGCCTCTACTCACACACTCCTCATTCTCACGCTCCAGCTACACCCTTCCTATGGAGGGAAGGCTTTTTACAAGTCCTGGGCAGGGCCTTAATTAGCTCCAGGTGTACTAATTAACCTGGAGTAACCACTGCTCAGCTACAAGGCAAAAAGGGACTTGCTGAGCCTAGGGCTAATATATTGGTTTTCTAGAACTCTCTGGAAACCTGCCAGTCTGACCCTGTCACCGTATGTATCAGTGTGGTATTGAATTGTTAATATATAATATGTATGATATATCTGCTTCCAAACACTGGCACTGTGTTTATGGGTGACACTCCAGAAAGGACAACAGCAGCACTAAACCTGTTTAATGGTCCATCAAGGGAACTCAGGTACTATAAATCAGTTTCCAAAGGGATTGGCATGTTAGTCTAGTCCAGCAAAAAAACCAAGGAGTCGTGTGGCACTTTAAGACTAACAGATTTATTTTTCGCATGAGCTTTTGTGGGAGACAATCCCACTTTGTCAGATGCTTTGAAGCATCTGACAAAGTGAGATTGTCTCCCACGAAAGCTCGTGTGAAAAACAAATGTTAGTCTTATTATAAATCAGGTGAAAGAACCCAGGGACTACACTTTTTGAATCACCAAGACATTTAATAACACAAGAGACAGGGAACTCAGGGGCTTTTCCATACTATGTTATGTACAGTTGTGTTTGGGACAAGCCGCATGCCGAAGGGACATAAAAAGCAGCTGCCCCATCCCTATCTCATCTTCATTCCTGTTTCTTACCTCTCAATCAACGCATCTGCAACTCAAGCGGTGAAGTTCCAAAGGGGTAGCTGTGTTAGTC
The DNA here is from genome assembly GCA_007922195.1 of Podocnemis expansa. NCBI lineage: Eukaryota > Metazoa > Chordata > Testudines > Podocnemididae > Podocnemis > Podocnemis expansa. The sequence goes on from ML681996.1 coordinate 7,969,440, forward strand.
TAGTTCAGCAAAACAAGCAAGGGCTCCTGTGGCACTTAGGCTATGTTTATATCTGCTTTTTTAGTTCAGACTTGCTAGTCTGAACTAAAAGTCCAAGGTTAGCCTGAACTAGCCTCGGGCTGGTTCAGACTAACTGCAGCTTTTTAGTTCGAACTAGCTGTGCATCTTAGTTCAAACTAATTTTTTAGTTCGAACGAGAAAGAGTGACTAGTTCAGGCTAATGACTTAGTTCAAACTTTTTTAGTTCAAACTAGCCATTAGTCCGTGTTTATATTGCACTAATTTGAACTTGAAGTTGGAGGTAAGTACTTAGTCTAGACTAACCAGTCAAACTTCTTAGTTCGGACTAAGCTTTGCCTAAACTTGCTTAATCCGGACTAATTGACTAGTGTAGACATAGCCTTAGAGACTAACAAATTTATTTATTGCATGAGCTTTCATGGGAGAAAATCCCACTTCGTCAGATGCTTAGAAGATGGGGGAAACCTACAGAATTGGAGGAAAATGAATGCAAGAAAGTGTAAGTCATGGAATCAGGTCACACTGTAACAGCAAATCAAAGCAGTTGTTAAGATTTGAACACTGGTGAACAGCAGATAGAGGGAGATGAGGTCAAATCACCTTTTGTAATGAGAAAAAAAGCAAAGTCCTTATTTAGCCCTGAGAAGTCAAATTTGTAAAGTAATTCAACCTCTGCAGATATTCTTTGAAGCCTTGAGCTGTTACTCATTTGCCTGAGCACAGCAATTAGTAAATTGTCAATAGAGTGATCAGGAAGATGGAAGTGCTCACCTACTGGTTTTTAACTGTGGTGATTCCTGATGTTGGACTTGTGCCCGTTTATTCTTTTGTGCAGAGACTGTCTTGTTTGTCCAATGTATAAGGCAAAGGGACATTTTTGGCACATGATGGCATAAATCACATTGGTGAATGAGCTGTTGATGGAGTAGATGGTTTTATTTGGTCCTGTTATAGTGTCATTTGTGCAGATATGTTGGCAGCGTGGTTTGCTGCAGGGATATGTGCCTGCTTTAACAGTTCTGTTGTTAGGTCTGTAATTGCTGGGAAGTAGCTGCTTAAAGTTTAGGGGCTGTGTGGAAGTGCGGAGAGGTCTGTAGCTATGTTCGTGATTTCAAATTATTATTGTTTTAGAGTGAATAAGAGCAGTTTGCTCAGGGACCAACACAGAAGAGTTCAGATTAAATTTTCCATTTTGCAATTTCATTCCTTCACTATTAGTTATATTCTCATGCACCACTCTAATTGATTCCTAATAACCTTGACATATCACTCTTAATTCTTTATAGATTTGTATGTCCTTTATTTAGTTTTGCCTTTATTGGCAGAGTTAACTATCTGTGACTTCATTATTTGTCTCCTCCAAGTCCACTGCCAAAGGTATAGCTATTACTACAGCACTTAAGATATACTGTACAACAAAAGCTTACTGCAGTCTGCTACACAGGATTGTGTCTAACGGATTTGCACAGGTTACACTCCAGACAGCTATAGCCTACCATGCATGTCCTACACACAACTCCCCTTCTGCATACATATGAAAAAGCTGTCAAGATTTGAGGCCTTTCTATTTTGAGTCCCTTGAACAAAAGCACCAGAGTGGTACCACTGTATTCTGAGTCTTATACAGATGCCAAGTAGTCATAAGGTTTTAGCTCTTTATTCTTTAAGTTGTTTCGAGGGTCTGTATTGCATTAGTGCAAAGTGTAATAAACATTGACTGAAACACTGGACTTGGGTTAAATGTAAATACTCAATATATTTAACATGTTAAATAAAAATTATCTTCCATTCACTGCTGATAGTGACTTGTATTTTTCAATATTAGTATTGAATTATATCTGTGAAGTTGTGTCATTCACCTGCTGTGCAGAGTGTATAAGACATACAGTATAGCACAAGGAGTGTTGAGACACAGATTCCAAAGGGGTAGCCAGGTTAGTCTAATTCAGCAAAACAAGAAAGGAGTCCTATGGCACTTTTAAATACTAACAAATTTATTTATTGCATGAGCTTTCATGGGAGAAAATCTCACTTCAACAGACGCTTTGAAGAAACAAGGCATAGAGTTACTAAACATAAAATACAATATTGCTTGTCTTGTGAATTTAGTTCACTAATATAAGGCATTTCAATAGCCCCAGATAGAAGGAAGACCATGATAATTAGAAATAGTTAATAGCTCTCTGGATGCAGAAATTAGGAAGCTAGATGGAGATCATTAGGATCCGAGGGTACTGTATGTTACATGTTCTAATATACTACATCAGGCAAATAAGACTTGAACTGTTTGAATATCAGCGTCTAACAGTAAAAAGGCACCACTGATTCTCTTGGATTAAGTAATATTCTGGAACCACTCAACACTGATCCACACTCAGGTGACTCAGCATACTATAATATGTTTTCAGAAAAGTAGTTAGCTTCTTACTGATACAGAGATCCCCTTTACCTTTGTACAATACAGTAAAACTTCTCAGTACATTACCTGATTTTAGACGTTACTAGTTACTGCTCTTTTGGTCATGGAGTTCAAGGGCAGAAAGGGCCACCAGATCATCTACTCTGACCTCCCGAGTTTAGCTTCCTTTGGTTCCTGTAAGACATTCTACAGTATTTTGTAAGCAGCTGAATGTCTTATCACATGTGAATTTACTGTCAAACACACAAAAAAAGGATCAACTAAATCTGAATGTCTTTTCAGTCCAAAGATGAGGCATTTATGGTCAGATATTCAAGCCAAAAGGGAGCATTCACAATGCTTTTATGCTAGTTATCTAGCGGGTAAGTGATTTCTGCTCTGAATGGCCAAGAATTTAAACAAACAGATGACAAGATAGCTTAATTACAGTTCTTTGTGAAAAGTGGCTTGCTTGGATGTACAATACACATGTACAGCACAGTATTGTACAGCATTGTCCATATGGTATATAAGGAACACTGCAAGACTTGCTGCAAATACTGATCCTTGCAGCTAATTAATCTGTACATAACAATACTGACACTCTTAATTTTGCCCCCAGAGTTGGAGGAGAGAGGTGCGAATATTCCCCTGACTCACAAGATCACCTGTATTCTCTGAAACCCAAAAGCCTCCAAGTTAAGCCCCTTTCACCCACTCAGTTAAAACAATAAGAAAACAAGACTTCAGGTCTTACCGTAGCATCCTCTTGTCGCTCTTCCTATGATGCAAGCCTTTGTGTTGTGGAAAGGCAGCAGTCTTCAGCCAGCAACTGATCTGCTAAATCCCCAAACTCTCCTTCCCTTCCAGACTTCTTTCTATGGGAAACCCCCTCAGCCTCTCCTGCTGCCCACAAATACTGCCAAAGCCTCCTCCCTAGTCTCTCACAACCCAACCCCTCTTTTTCTCCCAAGCCTCTACTCCTCATAATCCCAGACTCTTCTCTCCAATTCCCTCCCATTCCCTCTCTCACCCCAAGACTCTCCTTTGCCCACACTGCCTCTCTTAACCCTCCCATCAACACTGACATCTTGCCCCTTTACACAAATTCCCCTCACAGCTGCACCCTAGTGCTTGTGTCTCCCCATAACCCTTCCCTGCCCCTCATGCCTGCCCCTTCCAGACCTGTGACCCCAATTTGTGCCATCCCTCACAGAAGTGTCTCCTCACTTGTCCCTGCCACCCTATGGGGAGTAAGTGGAGAGAAAGCTGCCGTCCCTCAAGCCCCAGCTGGCCAGCTCCAGCTGGGTAAACCCTGGCAGCCAGCAAGGGCAGGTACTAGACAAGGAAACAGTATGAATGGCTGTGCATAATAGCCATAGCAACAGCATCAGGGAGGTCATAGGGGCCCCAGTTGTCAGGCGGCTGTACCTGCAATTCCCTTCTAGGGTTGGCACCTCTGAGATACAAAACAATGGCACGTTTGCCTGTCCCCCATACCTCTCCACACATAACCCTGGGCCCTGTCTCCCCAACCAATCCTGGGGGAAGACAACAAGCCTCTGTGGACTCCTGTTCCCAGGCGTGTCCTGAGTACAGACCTCTCCAAGCAGGGCGTGGTGCAGATGGATACACTCTGCTCCTGCTCTGTGCAAACCTCACAGCAGGTCCTGGCATTGCAGTGCCCCCAAACGCTCCCTGTTCCACTCATTGATCCTGAGCCATGCATGTACCTGCAACTCCCAGACACACTGGAGTGAGAGCTCCATCGCACAGACAAAGCTGCCCTGCTTTCTCTGCTATGGCCACTAAAGGCTGGGGAACCAGTGGGTGCATGGCTGACAAAAAACCCAGGACTTTTAATGGCCTGGGAAGGCTTACAGATTTTCTGGGACAACTAACTACAAAAAGTGATGATTCCCAGAAAACCAAGACAGGTGAGAACCCTGGAGCAGTCAGGAGGGCTGCTGCGTAAAAGCAGCCTCAACCTTTCTTCTCTGCTTCCTCAGCTGCCACTCATCCATCACCTTCACAGTCAGCCAGAACTTGGGGAGGAAGGAAAGACCTTGTTGTTGTTGTTGTTGTAGGACTCCCCACTTCACCTGCAAGTTGGGGCTGGGGAAATCCTCCTGTTTCTCCTTATAAATAGATCCATACTAACACTTGAAACGAATTGCCAGAGCTCAGAATGACCACTGCCTTAACCATTTCTAGAACAAAGTGTAAACCTCGTGTGTTCATGTTGGCTCTCCCACAATCACAACTAGAATTGGTAGAGACTTTGCAGAGGCAGTATTGTGGAGCAATCCTAACTTTAAAATTGATGGCAAACTCTCAGTGTGGACTGATTGGATGAACAGAAGAATTATGATTGTCACAACTAACTGACAATGATAAATTTAAACCCTTTGTAGATCTAGATGACCTCCTGAGGTCCCTTCTAACCCTAATCATCTTGGATCTTCAGCAACAATTTGGCTTGGCCCTCTCTGGAGCATGGAAATATCTCTAGTTGGAAGATTGACTTATAAATTTATTTGATGTTGATGCAGCCACAGACCTTCCAGAATTTCTATTATTTTGGAGAAAACATCCGGGATTTATTTAGCCAGCGCTATCCTATTATGATTTTCTGGCCTGAAAAACTGTGCTGAAGAAAGACGATTTGAGAGTTGCTTGGAATAGAGATTTGGATATACAATAATCTCTAATCCAATGGAATACAATAGTATCTAATGTTTAAAAAGCAACTGTAGACCTGAGACCATATCTTAATCACCAAAAGACACATTTTCAGATAGACTGGTTCCTACATAGGCTAATGGTAATGGACTTCATAAATGTTGATTGCTCTTGGAAAAGTAACTCCTTCAGTGGTACATTACATCATATGTTTTGGGAGTGTGCCTGTACCAAGAAGTTCAGGCAATAAGGTGGGTCAAAGGACCAATTTGATACTGAGGGCTGAAGTAGATTTCATTCTTTTTATGTTTCTGATACGTGAGGTTACTGGGCAAAATGTTTCCAGTGTTCCATAGGTTGCTAAAAAATTAATCCTGCAAAAATGCAAAAGTTGATCCCCATCAAATATTGATGCCTGTCTCAGTAATGTGGGTGATCTCACAGCTAATGAGTGGCTGACATTCCACAGCAAGATAACGCCCAGAAATGCGAAAGCAATTTGGGCTGCCTTTTTAGGGGGTCTATGATTATCATAAGTCCTTAAGAAAGATACATTGCTTCCCATCCCCAAACTTTAGCCAACCCCCTCTATTTCCTTTATGTATTATGATGAATATGGAATTTTGGTATATTGGTTGTATTTGGAAAAATTAATAAAAATTGTAAAGTAAAACAGTAAAGATGAAAAGAGACAGAACAGGAGAAAAATTAAGTGAAGAAAAAGAGGGAAGAAGAGAAGAAATAAAAGGAACAAAACTGAAAAGAAAAAAGTTTCTTGACTGCCTTTGGGGAAATAAAGAAGAAATGCACATTTGCGGATCATTTTTTAAAATTTCTTAGAAAGAACTGATATAGCTGGTGTGATGCTGTCTGGGTCTAGGGGACTGTTTATTATTATTTTTCATATGATATACCATGTTTGGTGTCAATAGAAAGGCTATAATCTGCCAAGTATAGTTATATGGTTTTTATGTAGGTATCATGCCTGTATTAGACATTAGGAATCTATTGTTTTTATGGGTGTTCCAAGTGATTTGTTCTTAAGGCAATCCCAGACTGGGTGTCTGCAAAACTATTGTTCCCTTTAACGGCTCCCATCACGGGGCCTCCCAGCTGCAGTAGGCCCAAGAAGAAACCTGTCTGACCACTTACCCAGACTGATCAGGTGGCCCAACTCCATTTTCGTCTGGCAAGGACTCTAAGATAAATGGCAGGGGACCCATCTCCATTTAGTCTCTAGTCTGCAGTCTGTCTGCAACCAACACCCTCCTCTGGAACTATTCTCCTGGGACCGAACAAAGGAGTGAGATCCATCCAGCTGCTGCTGCTGGTGGGTGCACACCAGAGGAGTGGGACTAATCTGCAACTACGGGATCTTTGAGGATTTGTTTTCTATGGACTCTAAATCATTTGTATGTATGTGATTCACTATGACCGTTTAACAGCTCTCATATTTTGTTTGTTTTCCTTTTATATTAACCCTTTAGTTGTAGTTACTAAAGAATTGGCTAGCAGCGTATTTTGAGTAAGATCCAAGCCTATATTGTTCTGGGTGATGTGGCTGGCCCTTTGGGGTCAGGATAACCTATTTTATAAAGAGACCCAGTGGCTAGAGGGGACCTTAGGATCTGACGTGCAGTAAGGGGGCTGTTTGTATTTTGTTATGCTCGGTGATGACCAGAGTCGGGGAATCAAGAGCATGTTTTGTTACTGACTGGGAGACTGGTTTAAGTACCACCCATCAGTGGTTTGGGGGTTTGACCCCCTGGTTTTGCTGCTTGCCCTGATTTTGGCACATTCAGAAGGTTATCCCAGGAGGCCCGGGTCACAGCTGGTAATGGGTATCATTAGGAACACCTAGGTAGATGAAAGGAAACTAGAGCATTCCCTTGGTTACCCTCTACATCAGAGGTTCTCAACCACTGTGTCGGGACACATCACCATATCATCACATAGTGGTAAATATGTCATGGGGAGATGGGAGGAAGGGGGCTAGTTTATAATTACTTGTCCCAAGTAATTGTAAACAGGAAAATTGTATTCTTTCCCACTAGATTTTTTGTAATAGTAATTCTTGTCCAAAATATTGTTTAAATCAGACAGTTTTATGATGTCAAAATATGGTTTATTGCAAGAAACCAGTGTCTGAAATCAACAAAAAATCACAGTGGAGACATCCACCAAATTAAGCAAAACCATTCAAAGCAGTGTTATGCAGCAGAGAAGCCCCTTTCCATCCATTCCTGAACTCACCCAGTATCATCAGCATAATTCAGCCTGTAAATGTAGCTAAGCGAAGAAGGATTTAATCCTCATGATGAGTGGAAGTTCACTGCAGATAAGTCTTTGAGGGCTCAGAAATAACCCTTCCTGGAATCAACTTCTGTCTTTTAAAAAAGAGACAGGTTTGCAAATTACTAAAGAGAAAAGTTCAATTTTTAGCTCTCCCTTGTGCCAAATAGGTAGTTTTACACTGTGCATAATCTGGGGCAGAGGCAGCTTCTGGAGTAGGCGAAGCAGGCACCTTCCTAGGGCCGCAAGCACTAAGGGGCCCCTTCACCTACTTCAAAAACTGTGGCTACCTCTCACTGTACAGGATATGTGGCAGGCAGCTGGGGCTGGGACTGGTGGTGGGGGAGTATTGGGGCCCCTCGCAGAGTGCCAGGATTCCGGGGGGCTGGCTGTGGGAAGCTGTGGCCATGGGTGGGGGACTTGGGGCCCCAGGCAAGGTGCTGGAGTTGCATGGGTGGAAGAGTGTGGCCAAAGGGAGCTGAGGCTGTGAGGAGGGCTGGGGCTGCCGGTAGGGAGCCTTTAGGGGACTCCACAATGGGCCTTTGCTCAGGGCCCCAGGTAGCTTAAGGCCGCCTCTAAATGGGGGTTGAGTCTAAATGCATCTGTTATCTCTTCTCTTTTATTTAGAGCTCCTGGAGGCAGGAATGTTTTTTTGTTCTGTTTTTTAACAGTGGGCCCCTGGTCCATCACTAATACTACCGCAAAATAAATAATGAAAATAATAAATAATTCCTCCTACCCAGCTAAGTCCTATAACTTTTTGGAAACTGTACTGTGTTTGTCCTCCTGTATATTAACTTGTCTGGTGGGCTGGAAAATGCCAGTGTTCTCACCCTACGCTTCCAGTGACTGAATAGGCTTTCCCTCAGTTCCTCTTTTTCACAAAAGGCTTCATCTGAAGAAGTCATAAATAATACAGCAAAAAGTAATTTTTCAAAGAGTAGAAAGTGTGTGGATGTATTCCAAAAATGAGTTTTGTTTTAGGAATCTAAGCTGGATGCCTAGGATAACAGTATAATTGTTGTACAGGATATTATGTCATCCATAGTCTTGTCATCCTCCTCTGACTTCTAATTGAATCAGTGGAAAGTTGTTTACTGGCAACAGCACGATATGGTAACGTTTGAGGTACCTCCTGCAGATTTTATATTATGTTCTTCATCTTAGTATCTGTATGCTTAAGAAATTATTCCTGTAATAATTAATATATAAAACATGTATCCATGAATAAGAATTATCCATTTCTTATGCAAGATCCAAAACTCCATGGAACACCTGACTCTGCATATACAGTATAATTTTACAAGAATGGACTCATTCATATTATTAGCATTGCGTCTAAATTTTCTCACATTCTGTAAACAGAGATCTAAGACTGCATAGCCTTTTCAGGGCCTTTTAAGAGCCTACTTGAATGTACAGACAATGGCGTTAACATTAATTGTAATCAAGACCATTTTTGCCAACCATGAGAAATAAGAATGACATTTTATAGTGCATAAAAGAGCAGTGCAAACAGTGGTGGATCAGGGGCCACAGGGCCCCTGGGCATCCCCACCAGTGTGTCAGCCCTCACTGGAGGGCCTCCCACCTCTGCAGTGAGCCAGCCCTGGGGAAGGCGGGTCTGATTGCTGTGCATGGTGAGGCTTTACACTAGAGCCCCTACCGCACGCACGGCAATTAGCCCTGCCACCCCTCTAGAGCCAACCGGCCAGGCCATGGCTGGCTTGCCCCACCCTGCCCCCAGGAGTGGTGTGGCCAGCCCAGGGGCAGGGTGAGAATGGGAGAGCTTGGCCTGTGGACTAGCTCACCCTGCCCCTGGGAGCAGATCAGCCAGCCCGGGATGGGTGAGAGCTCAGAGCCTGCCCTCAGGCTGGCCCACCCTGTTGACCTTCTCAGTGCTGGGCTGCTGCCAAAGTGGAAGGGCCCCCATATTGTGTGGGCCCCTGGGCACGAGTTCCATTGGCCCATGTGGTAACCCACCCCTGAGTACAAATAATTTTTGGTTTATATATAATAGTAAATAAATATCACTTGGCCAGTGAATGCATATCCAGAATGAGTGTCTTCAAAACTGCCCCTTCCTCCTGTGCATGTTGTGATTTAATTTAACTACCATTTATGGAAGGCAAAAATCATCATGGATGTCACAATAGGGTTCACTAACCACCACTGTCACATCACTATCTGGGGAAGCACACCTTCAGGATCGCTATCAAGCATTCTTAAAACTACAGTATCCAGCTGGGGAAGTGAAGAAACAGATTGACAGAACAAGGCAGGTACCCTGAAGTCAACTACTACGGGAGAAGCCCAAAAAAGAAAACAAGAGAACACCGCAAGGCATCACCTAGAACCCCCAAGTCAGACCTCTACAGCACATCCTCATGAATCTACAGCAGGGGTCTCAAACTCAAACCACCATGAGGACCACATGAGGACTAGTAGGGCTGCATGAGGAATAGTACAGTTGCCTGGAGGCCGCACCACTGCAACCTTTTCATACAACAATATTGCAAATATTGGTGATGATAAGGTCATTGTGGGCCACAGAAAATAGTTTTAGGGGCTGCATATGGCCCACGGGCCATGTGTTTGAGACCCCTGATCTACAGCCTGTTCTATAAGACAATCCCTCACTCTCTCAAGCCTTGGGAGACAGACCTCTCCTTGCTTACAGGCAGCACCCCCTCCCCAACCTTAAGCAGGTACTTGTCAACAACTACAGATCTAACAACAGAAACATTAAAGCAGGCACATATCCCTGCAACAAACCACACTGCCACCTTTGCCCACATATCTGCACAAAAGACACTATTACAGGACCTAATAAAACCAACTACGCCACCAAAGGTTCTTTCACCTGCTCATCCACCAATGTGATTTATGCCATCAAGTGACTCTCTGCCTTATATATTGGACAAACAGGGCAGTCTGGGTGTGTTCACACAGGCTTCTTATTTTGAAACAACAGAGGTTGTTTTGACATAAGAAACAGCATGTCCACACGACGTACTCCGATTTCGAAACAAGCACTTTGTGTGTGAACATAGCCTCTCTGTGCAACAGAACACATGGGCACAAACCTGAAGTTGGAAATCACAACATTCTAAAGCCAATGGGTCAACATTTCAATCTTTCTGATTGCTCCATTAACAATTTGCAAATTTGAGGTGCTCAGACAGATGAATATCAGATCAAGGCTTCAAAAAGAAGCTGCTGAGATTAAATTTATTTGCAAATTCGATTGCATTGCTTCAGGTCTTAACATGGACTTTGAATTTTTCTGTCATTACAATGGGTGATTTGACCTCTTCTCCCTCTGTATGCTGTGCCCGAGGGTTTGAACCTTTACACCTGTTTTGATTTTTTGTTACAGTGTGACCTGTTCCCATGACTTACACTTCCCTGCATTTATTTCCTCCCATTCTGTAAGTTCCCCCATCTTCAAAGTGTCTGACAAAGTGGGATTTTCTCCCACAAAAGCTCATGTAATAAATAAATTTGTTAGTCTTTAAGTGCCACAGGACTCCTTGTTTGTTTTAATGCATATTGAAGCATTCTCGGGTTCTTAAATGTGGTGGCTAACTAAATATCTGTCCTGCCTTCAAGCCTCAAACATTTCTGTATTAGATGATTATTCCATAGCTTAACTCATGGGGTGGTGAGAATTTTCATAGCAAACAACACATTAAAAGCAATAATTATTTGTTCTGGATACACACTGGAGATAATGGGGCATTTTTCCTGCACCATAAATGGTTAAAGAGGCTGCACCTTGCTACGGTAACATGTTGAGTTCACTTTCACAGAGAAGTGGGCGAATAGCCCATGTGAGCTGACTTTGATGAAAGAAATTGGGCATGGCCATTTTGGAGTCATTTAGCTGTGTAAATATAGAATGTTTGTCAAAGTTGCCATGAAAGTGCAATGGCTGAGGAAGCTAACTGATGATCTAAGTACAATGGCTGTTTCATGCCTGGTGGAAAGGGTTAAATTGAGATGTAATAAGAAACAAATATAGTCAAAGATGTTTTCATAAGGTTTATTATTTGATGACTACTATCACTGTGCTTGACACTGATACCAGGGAAGACAACACACCCATGCTCCATGAGTTTACAATTTAAACTGTACTAACTTCCTAGTATATACACATTGTACACTGGATGAAACACTGTCACTTCCATTTTGAATTGAAGGCTGACTAGGGAAAGGACACTGATAGTATTCAACTGCACAAAGCAAGGCCCAATCTAGATGAGGAACTGAAAGGTCCAGTCTTGATACAAGAGCCTAACTATTTTGCATTTCTCAGTGGACTATCACTGAAAGAACTCATACAGAAGAGTGATTTAAGGATGGTTTTGAATAATAAAATGGTAGTAGATGATATAAAAGGTACTATGTCTATTGCAGTTGAATACAGGTTTGTCATATCCTGATATACCAACATTTCACAAAGTACCTTCTAAAATCATCCTAATAGTCAAAACTGCTTTAACTGTTTGTCAATAGCAAATGTCTAGTTACTGAAAGGCATCTAGTTAACAGGAAGTTATCCATCCCCAAACTGGTACAGCTCTATGGAGTATGCATACAGCACAAATTTCTCTACAAATATCTTCTTGTTATTTGAACTGAGATGATGACTGCAATGTGCATGCTTTACAGTCAGAAGTCTCCACTGATCAAAATCCACATTTATCTCACAAATTCATAGTTCTTCTTCGAGCGCTGCTCAGATGCATTCAGTAATAGGTGTCTCTGTGCCAGAGCGCCAGATTGGTCGGAAAAACTTTGTCCTAGCCTGTCAGGAGAGGGAAGGTTGCCAGCCCCCCTCCACACCACCCAGTGGCTATTATACAGCTGCCTCCTGACCCTTCCCCAGTTTCATTTCTTCTGCCTTATGCGTCGGATCTGAAATGTCTGCTCCTTGCGAATGCAAGCAGCCTGTCCGGCTTTCTATGAGCTTTTTGCCCAACTGGGACCACCTCTTCGTGGACATAGTTCCACCACAAGGACCCTCCACTCTCAGGCCAGAACATCAGAGATCGTCTATCAACATGCCAGATTTAAACTCTGCTCTGAGTGCGGCAAGGCCTTCCCCCAGGACGATCCCCACGGGAAGTGCCTCTGGTGCCTAGGTGAAGACCATTTGGTCTCCATTGTTCCCTTTGTATGTCCTTTAAACCTCGGACTATCAAGGACAGGGAACAAAGATTCCATGCCCTAGCCTTAGAACAGGCTTGGCAGTCTTCACCCAAGGCTTTGGGTTCCCGCCCGGGACCGAGACTTGGCTCAGCACTGGAGCCAGCCCGGCACCGTGCTGTTGGTGCCCATCGTAGAACAAGCTCAGTACTGACCCCGGTACCTCGGCACCGACGCAGCGCCTCAGCCCCTCGGCACCGCTCAAGGTTGCCCCCAGTGCCGCAGTCCCGGCACAGCCTGGCACTGACCACAGTCACCTCTGGCACCACAGGCTTGTCATAGCCCGGTACCGATAGTGCAGGGCATGTCCCAACAGAGCAGTCCTGTCTCCCCGATTAAGGGCTCACCACGGGCCCGTTCAGGGTCATTCCTGATACCGATGACCCCAGAGGCAGTGGAGGACACTCGCGCATTCCTCCTACTGCCCACACCACCCTCCCTGACCCCGGTTAGGAGGGGCAAACTGGCCTTCACATTCAAGGCCTGGGTCCATTGCGGGCGGCGCCAATGTCCTTTGCCCCACCTTGCCATCACCACTGGAAGAATCAGGAGGTACTTCCCCCTGCTCAAGCCTGGGGGAAGGTCCATCAAAGGGCTTTATGTGGCCCTGGCACCATGCCTTGGTGCCGTCACCCTTCTGTTTCCGCCCTCAAGAATGGTCCCCTCAGGAGACTCCTTCCCCTCCCCGGCGGACTCCCGGTACCACTCTGTCCCCAGCACCAGGCTCATACACGGGCAACCTATCAGCGCACTTTGATCTGTTGCGCTGCTCCACAGCCCACTTAGGGATGGAGGTACAGCCCTCCAGCCCCCCCCTTGGACACCCTTTTCGGGCCAGTCTTCTCCTCGGCAGAGCCACTCACGGTCCCTCTCCACCCAAGTGTTAGGAACCTGACATCCTTCCGATGGCAGAATCCGAGCTCTATTGCCCTGATCTCAGACACAGCGAGTCTCAAATACAGGGTCCCTGAATCAGACTTCCTCTCCCTCGCTGACCACCCAATCCCTCCTAGGGATGTGGTACAGATGGCACTCGGCCCAGGCGAGCCCCCTAGTAGCCCCCTCCCTGGTTCGAGGGAAGCTAGGGAATTGGATCTCTTGGGACGTAAGGTCTATTCCTCCTCAGCCTTCCTACTATGGATTGCCAATAATCAGGCCTGAACCAGCAGGTATATGCTGGATGTGTGGGAATCGATCACAAAATTTAGACATTTGCTCCCACCGGAGGCCAAAAAGGAGTATGATGTTTTCCTGGAGGAGGGAAGAATAATTTCCCAAGATCTCCTCCTCTCAGCCCGGGACGTGGTAGATACAGCAGCCCGCACCATGGCCTTGGCTGTAACCATCTGTCGAGCTGCCTGGCTTAGGGAAGCCAGGGTGTCCCCCGCTGTGCAGCAGGTGGCACTTGATCTACCTTTCAGGGGTGACGCTTTGTTCCCCCCGAGACACTAACCGTAGTGGGTACTGCACAAGACCCTAGGGGAGAGGTAAAATACCTCTGTCTCCTTCCATCAGGGCCCTACATTCACCCCACATAAACCTTGTGGGGCGGGAAAGCCTCCTGGATGAGATTGGGCAGGGACCCAGCCCCTTCCCATCGCCCCCTCAGTTCCACTCTGGAGGCCTCTTGGAGCATTTCCCCCTTCATTTCCCTGCAAGGAAGGGTGCCTATCCCAGCTTACTGCCTACCACGATTCCCATAACATCCGGGATATGGCCATGGCTTCAGTTCACCATGAGAGAAGGTGACTGATGCCCCTCTTCCTCCCTTCCCTTAGTGAGAGAATGGAGAACGCGCTAGGGCTATCGCCACCCACTGACCCGGTGCTGATATCGCAAACAGGGGTGAGTCAGTCTTTGGCCTTACCTCCGCGATCTTATAAGAGGCGCAGCCATGCAACCAAGGTCCCCTCTCAGTTTCCAAGACCCACCCGAACTACAGCCCTTTGCCCAGACAATCTTCAGTCATTGCTACCTTGGGGCTGTTATTGGAGAAAACGGAAAAGGAACCCCCCCCATCCCTTCAAGTGCTTTTCACCAACGGTTCCTTTTGTCCTCATAAATGTTAAGGGCCGCCTTCGTTAAAGCCAAAGGACACATCACGTAGTAACTCTAGCCACGACTACAGATACTCCTGGTATGCGCAGACACATGTGCTCATCCAGATGCACAGAACCCCTTCCCTGCCTGCCCACTGTCTGTCCTACATCAGGTTGGATCTCCCCCACACCTGGAATGGGGAGGGACGCCTTGGGCATCTTCCCACCCCAATAAAACCGGTCAGCATGCGTGGTTAAGTCGGTCCTGATAGGCCCTCAGCCACCTCTCTGGTATGGGAATATGATACTCGGTACATTCTACCACATGCAGCTCGATGCCCAAGGGGCGGGGGGAAAACAACCAATGGTAAACAACAGTTTTCCCACCTCTTTGGAATGGCCTCATATCTGACCAGGACATCTCCAACTGGGAGTCCCTAGCTAGGGCCTGCCCTACCAGGAAAGTGTGGTGATACCCTTCCTACTCTCTTCTCTCTCTCCACCCCCGAAGTATCAGCTTCTCTACATTTGACTTGAACTTAACTAGGTCAATAGGCCAATGGGGGAAGAGACAAGGCTTCTTCCCTAACCATGTGCACAGAAGTGAAGAAACTCGCCTTCGGCCTCCCAAACTGCTAGCTAGCCATAAGGTTAGCTTGTTGACATATGTAACCCCCCTGGGGTTTTAAGGAGCATGGTCTCTTTAAATTTTTGCCCTGTGGGAGAGGTTGTGGAACTGAGGAGGGGGCTGGGGCTGGAGCCGGAGGCCTGGGAAGGAGGAAGAGAGAGGGAGGCCCTGCCTGAAGCCAAGGAAGACAAAGCAACTGAAACTTGGATGCCAGGCCAGCCCCCACAGAAGGACGCTGTGCTGGGGAGAGTCGCCCAAGGACAGAGCAGCATCCAGTGACTGGCCATCTGGAGCTGTGGGGCCGTGAGTACAGCACCTGGGACTCAGGGGGGAGGTTGTAGTTAGTTAAGTGGGGAGGGGGCTGCTCTGGGTTCACAGAGAGCTGCAAAAGAGGCATCAGAGGGTTTTCTTTTGCTGGGAAAGTGCTGGCACCGAAGACTAGGAGTTGCTGGACTGAACTCTGGACTGGAACTGTGCTGGGACTCCTGAACTCATGGTGCAGAAGCAGAGCTCACGTCTGCCTCCAGCCTGCTGCATTGTTGGGCCTTGCAGGGCCCTGTGTTAGCTGTTTACTCTGTGTTACTGCTGGCCCATCTCCCCTGTTGGTTTCCCCCTTTTTGCACCTCTGTAAATAAACCTTCCCCGTTCCCATAATCCCTGTGCTATCCCAGTGTGTGTGTGTGGTCACTCTGGGGGTTTGGAACAGGTGTCCCTGGGGCAAAGGGGCTCACCTTGCTGTGTTCCTGTGCACACCCTTTCTCGGGTCAGAGCTGCCTGCAAGGCAGGCTCAATCTGGTTACGTGGGTGTTACACATACTTCATGTGCTCCTCTGGGTCCCGCACATGGCTGTCACCCAACTGGGATGTACACCAATGTTCCCTCTAAGCTGTGCTGGCACGCTGTGGCGCAGCCCGCCACAGCCGCCAGCGCAGAGAAAGCTGCCGGCAGCCCACTGCTGGCAGCCTCCACAGAACTCCTCTGGGGCTGGGAGTTTTGAAAACTCCTGCCCAGAGAAGCTCCAACGGAACATGCCCAGAAAATCTGGGCATGCTCCGTAGAGCTCCTCTGGCCCGGGAGTTATGGCTGGGCCCTCTGGCTCCAGTCCAGCTCCAAGGGGGGGGGCTGTCAGGAGGGGGGGCGAGCAGGAGGGGGGCTGTCAGGAGCAGCGGGGGGGCGAGCGGGAGTGGGCAAGCTGCCGGGGGGGGCTGAGCAGGAGCAGCAGGGGCGGGGCTATCAGGAGCAGGGGGAGGGGCTGCGCAGCGGGCCCCGCGGGGGCGACGGGTGCAGCGAGCAACCGGAGTTGCTCAGCTGCCCTCTCCCCTTAGAGGGAACATTGATTCACAAACGGTTCACCCCGGCTTGCCTTGGTACCATGATTACCCACATCTGGGGCCGGGACACTACTACCTGAGTGTCTGGTGATCATATTACGCCTTCCTTTCTGGGCCCTGAGACTGGAAACCGTTGGGTAGCCTCTATATGATACCCTCGCTGTAGGCATCTGCTAAGAGCTGTTGTGTTGCGCTGCTCACTTGAGGAGCTCGAGTAAAATAAAAAAAGAGAGAGCCCCGTTTCCCGACTCACACGGTAAACCGGGAATTTGTTTTTCCCCATGGTGGGATGAGGTCCTGGATAAGATCACTAGATAGGGGCAAACAGCCCTTGTTGGATTTTCCGAATCCAAGGTACTCCTACAGAGCCGTGGTTTTCACCCTGGGAATACCATATTCCTGGGTGGCCTTGGGAGGAGATCGTTCACTCATCCTACTACCATACCATTGAGAAGGCTAGTCCTTCTGTCACTGAGTCCTTAACTCCCACACACACACAGTGCAGTATAGTTGGGGCGGATATCACTCCTAGCAGTGCCCCTGGGCACACAAGGTTTTAAATCACTGTACTTCTACCCCCGTAGGCCCTTCGGTTGTCATGGCTAAGTGGCCAATCAGCGACATTGTTTTCCGTTGTCCTCATCTTCCCCCTCCCCCCACCCACCCCTCCACTCTCCAGGCAGTCTTTCTGGTGTCCGAATCCTGGGGTGGAACATAAGGATCAAGAGGGGGTCCTTCTCTCTGAGTCTGCATACATACCAAGGTATTCATAGAGACTAAGGTCAACAGCACTTCCTGAGGCCACCATGCCGACTTATGGGCACCTAGTGGCCTAAAACACTCCTTCCCAATGGTAGCCTTCTGAGTTCTTACACTGTACATGGCTGGAGGTTTGCGTTGCATCCTCCTAGCCCAGGGGCATCTTGCCCCCAGTATGCCATGTGGCACTCATTGCACCACCCTGGGCCCTTATTCTTTCTCATTAACTAGCACGAAGTGTCTGTCCTTAGATCCTTCTCATCTGAACTCAGTAGTCCTTCTCCTTGCACTGAGCCGGGTACTTTAATTCTTACACACTTCGGGCATGTGCTTTCGGGCCTTGACGCGGCTGGTTTGAGGGATAATGTTCCTCCCTTCTATTGCTATCTGCATAGCCCGTAGCCGTCATGATTAACCCCATAACCTATGGCTTCCTGTGCTATCTCTTATAAGTTCACACTGAAGTGTCCTTTGGCCAGACATTAATCCTTTGGCTCTCATACTTTGAGCTATACCCATCAGGTAGAGCAACCAAACGCAGCTTCTCCATGTGGTCGTGTTGCATTGATTCTACTCTGGTTAAGGTGACCTTAGTCTGCCCAGCCCACGCACACTTTGCCTCGGCTGGATTAGACCTACCCCCTTCCTTGGGTTGGGCCCACAGTTGTCAGTTCTCCATTGCCAGGCCAAGAGGCCTATTGGTTCCTTGGGTCCTGCTAGCACCTTGTTCGCTGGGCTTGGTGGTTTTGCTGTGCTGAAGGCAAAAGGACCAACTCCACCTGCCATCCATCAGCATGGCTAGTAACCTATTACTGAACACATCCAAGCAGCACTTGAAGAATAACGGTGGGTTACTCACCAGTAACTGTCCTTCTTAGAGATGGACTGCTTGGATCTATTCAGGCCCCTCCCCTCCATGCCCGCATCTGGACTGGCGACTCCTTGGAACTGTGGAGGGGTTGGGAGGCGGCCGTACATATAGCTACTGGGTGGTGCGGGGGGGGGGGGGCGGTGGCCACCTACCCTCTCCTGACAGACTAGGACAAACTTTTTCCGACCCATCCAGTGCTCCGGCACGGAGACACCTATTACTGAATGGATCTAAGCAGCCCATCTTGAAGCAGGACGGTTACTGGTGAGTAACCCACTGATTCCCAGGACATAAGGAGGTGATTGTGATCATCTAGTTTGAACTCCTGTATAACAGAAGCCATGGACCTTCCCCAGAATAATTCATGAAGCAGCTCTTTTAGATAAATATCCAATCTTAGTTTAAAAATTGTCAGTGATAAAGAATCCACCATAATCTATGGTAAATTGTTCCAATGGTTAATTATTCACTATTTAAAATGTATGCCTTATATCCTATCTGAATTTGTCTAATTTTACTTTCCAGCCAGTGGATCATATAACACCTTTGTCTGCTAGACTGAAGTGCCCAATATTAAATTTTTGGTTCCCATGTAGATATTTAAATACTGTAATCAAGTCACCCATTAACCTTCTTGTTGCTAAACTAAATAGATAGAACTTTGTAAGTCTGTCATTATAAGACATACTTTGTAATCCTTTAGGCCAGCAGTTCCCAACCTGTTATTTGAGGGCCAGAAGTGACCCCGAGGTTTTCAAAATGGCCTGCAGCTTCCCTCCTGCTGATTGCAGAAGGGAGCCGCTGCATAAGGATCCAAGCAGAGTGTGTTTCCGTAGGGCTAAAAGATTGGTGCAGGTTCCTTGCTGCAGCCAAGAAGATGGCAGATCAGCTCTCCCCTCCCCCAGCAGTAGCAGGGAGCACAGGAAACTACTACACTGGGTCCCAAGATGCTGGGGTCCCTGCTGGAGCCAGAGGGAAGAGAGTAATGATTTTCCATCCCATGGCTGCCAAAAGGAGCCACTGCCTAAGGAACCAGGTGTAGCTCATGGGGCTACACAGGATGCACGTGGTTTCCCTGATGCAGGCAAGGAGCTCAGTTAGGTGGTTGCCTCCTTGGCAGAGCTGGATTATCAAAGGAATTTAGGGGCTTAAGCCCCAGGCCGAGGCCCAGAAAGGGGACTGCAGGGTCCAGCCGCACATCCCTACCCCAAAAATCCACCCCCACCCAAAAATAAACATTCATTGGGTGTAATTCCAGAAACTGTGAGAATTATAGAATCCTTGGACTAAATTCAGTTCTGATATACAACTGGGTAACTCCCACTGATGGCAATAGTGTGTGAAATTAAGGAATATAATGACCCGCAGTAGTTTGAAGAATGTAAGCATCAAAAAGAAAGATTAAATGTGTTAATTACTTTGTGTACACCTGTGGAAAGTTGTCAGTTTTTTATACTCTATTGTGAAAGCATCATTCTCAAGGGAAACTAGATCTTCTTGTTCCCTTCTACAACCTTTTAAAGAATTTTAACCAAGTTATACCACTGTTTTGATAAATACAGATTGGTACAATACATTACAGTCTGGAGAAAAGAGTAACGTGTCTGAAAGAGTACAGTGGATGGAAGTTTCCCATTTAATTACCTTTGGCTCACTTCAGTGAAGTGCTACTCTTTTCAGCAGGTAGTCTTGTGGCACTTAAAGACTAAGGCAATGTCCACACGTTGCTTTTAAATCGAAACAACAACCATTGTTTCGATTTAAAAAAGTTGGATGACATTTAGTTGTTTTGAAATGATGAGCCCTGTCATTTTGAAACAACAAACTTTATTTTGAAATGGTAAAACCTACTAAGAAATCAAAATAGCCATTAAATACAAACAGTTGTTTCAAAATAATGCCATTCGGACATGTTATTTTGAAGTAACCATTATTCTGATTTAACACTTTTGCCCTTCTACTTCCCAGGGTGCCTTCCTTTTTTTATATATTGGGTGGGGTATGGCCCAGCAAGGGGGCCATGTTGCCACACCTCCCATGGTGCCCCTCTCCTGAATTGAAGTAGCACATCCTGTGTCCGGACTTGCTATTTCGATTTGGTGTTTTTGCTTAATTCAATTTAAGTTAAATTGATTTAATGGTTTTATTTTGAATTAACTTATTTCAATTTAACTTAAATCGAATTAACCCTGTACATGTGGACATAGCCTAACAGATTTATTTATCGCATGAGCTTTTATGGGAGAAAATCCCACTTTGTCAGACGCTTTGAAGAGGGGGATCTTACAGAATGGGATGAAAATAAATGCTTTTCAGCAGGTGTTGTTGTATAAATGGAACAACAAAATGATAGCCATAATGCAAAGTACAAGAGCTTGTTGCAAACTGCATGAGAAGTTTTTAGAAGATCATATTGTACCAGTTTCACTATGTTTTTGTTTGTTATTGAATGCCAGTAGGTAACTAGGGAGTAGGTACCACCCAACTATGCAAACAAAGACAATAACCTGGGTTGTGTGCTAAAAGATATGCTTGTGGCGGCTCCAGTTTCTCTGTTATGCTGAGTCAATACAATTTGCTTAGTTGTCCTTAGACCCTTTCACTAATGGAGCAGAATGTTAAACTGCCTAGCACACTTTAATTTTACATTATGTTTAGCTCATGAAAATAGGCAAAATGAGTTTTGACACTGTTAGCGATATAACTCAGATGTACTGGAAAGGCATGTGATGTTTGGAAGTAACTTTTTTATTGTGATTGTAATGACTTAAATGTTCAAGTCAAACAGGTTACTCTTAACAATTCAGTAGCTGAGGGGAGAGTATTGTGAAAGTTCATGAGGGAATGAGGAAGTTCTTGCTAACAGATCAAGTCTGTAAATATATGATTTACATCAGTAGTTTTCACATTTTTTTCATTTGCAAACCCCTAAAAGTTTTCAAATGGAAAGGTGGAGCCCTTTGAAAATATTTGACATAGTCTGTGGACCCCAAACCACATATTAAAAACCACTATTCTGTGGTGATGACTATGTTTAGCTGACCCATTAGACATAGCCCATAGACTTCAAGGCATCTTTGGCCCACAGGTTGAAAACAACTAATCTACATCTTCTAAATGGCCATTGTGGCAAAGGGGAGAGTCACAAAGGCTATGTCTACACCTAAAACCTTAGTTCAGACTCTTCGTCCAAACTAAGTGGTTTGAAGTTACCGGCTAGTTCAAACTAAGCATGGTTTTGGTTTTTTTTTTAGTTCAAACTAACTTTTTAGTTAAGTTGACTTAAGGCAATGTGGAGTTACTAAGTCGACTTAATAAAGTGCAGTGGGGCCATTAAGTCAACTTTATAAAGTCGAATTAAGCCAGGGCACCCATTTAAAGTTGACTTAATGTAGTGTAGCCTTACTAAGTTGACTTAATAAGGTCTACTTAAAGTCGACTTTAAGTAGACTTGATTAAGTCAACTTAATAAAGTCGACTTTGCTTTTATAGTGTAGACATACCCAGTATCTAACTCACTAGCTTGTGTCTCAGATACCATCTCAATATACAAAAACCATTTGAAAGCAGCCAAGGTTGCCATACTCATCCTACCAGACAGAAACTCATCAAAGCAAGTAAATGTAAAGTTAAACCATCTAACAGTAAAACAAACAAGGAGTCCCATTGTACTTTTAAAGAATAACAATTTCATTTTTTGCATGAGTTTTCATGGGTAAAGTCCCATTTCATCAGGTGCTAGAAAATTTCCATTTCTAGAATCTGACTCCTTGCTTGTTTTGCTGAAGTAGGCTAAGACAAATACCCCTTTGGAATTCATCTACCAGTACATACTGTAATCTCATTTCCTATACACACCTTACTAGTTCTGCTAAAATTACTCACTATGCTTTGTGCACCACACCCTCAATGCTCCTCCCTTAGCCTGGTTTTATGTACATGCTGCTTTACCAGATTATTTTCCTGACCTCCCCCCACCATTCCCTTTCACCAAAACCAACTAGTTGTTGGGATGTTGGTTGCAGTAGCTGGCTGTGGTAGGCGAAGATTGTTTGGTAAACAGACGTGTGCAGAAGGGCAATTAAAGGGGGTGATGAAAGAATGGCTTTCCTTTGGGGGATAGAGTTACAGTGCAGTGTATGCCTGTGGTGTATGGTGGTAGCAGTAAATGTGGGGTTATAAGCGAAGGATATAAATTAATACTGTTAAAAGAGACAATTTTTCATTTCCTTGCTTTTCTGTTAGACACATTATGTGCATAGGAACTCTAATGCCTTCATATCCAACTGATTTGTGGATGTGTGTTATTTGCTTGTTTTTAAAAACAAATGAATTAAGCAGGGTGGGGAGCTGAGGAACAGGTAGACTGTCCGGGCCAGGGCATAGGTGGCCTGGCTTAAGTGTTAGTATCAGGAATGGGCTGAATGGTAAGGAGCCAGGAGCCAATTACTGGACTAAAGCTGGTTTGGAAATCTAGGAGGTAAGGTGACAGAGGAAGAGGGAAGGACCCTGGAGGCAGTTACTAAGAGAACAGATGCAAGAAAGTCAGGCTCAAAGGGCAGGAACAGGTAAACAACAGCCTAGCAGTCCACAGCAAGGTGAAGCCCAGTTTTATGGACTTCTTCCAGTTTTGGCTTAAATAAGATCTGTGGCCCAATCAGGAGCCTGGAACTCTTCCAGTCAGACCCTAGAGATGAGGCTTGTGCCTCAGCTGGGCTTCATGAACTACATTTCCAGCTGTTATCTTTAAGCCACTGGATGGAAGGTTGGAGTATGATGACTCCGAGGAACCCCACAAATCTAGGGTTTAAGACTGGCAAGGCCTGACACAGACAGACTTATGAGGAGGGCAAAATACAGCTACTGTCAGGGAAGATTTTTATCCATCTGTGCACATGAATGGTTAAGTACTTCTTCTGTAGCAAAAAGTCTAGTTTCTGACAGAGAAGGAACTGTACACCTGGCTCCAAGCAATTAGATTTAGGTGCCCAGCATATATCCATCTAGCCACAACCAATAATTGTTGAAAATCACTTTAAATCCAAATTAAAGAAATAATCTTCACAAGTTGCCACAGATCTGCTTCGGAGCCACTTCTGCCAGGTTTTGTGTAGCCCATTATTTTAAAAAACAAGCACGACAACAGCGAGAAGCAGGTCTACCACAGACAAGTTTCAGACAGAATTCAGTTTCCAAGCATTCTTATTAAAGATTATAAAGGGAAACCAAACAAAAGCTACTTAGAAAATTCAAAAAAACATAAAAACTGACCCTAAGTGAAGTTTTGCACAGATATGTGATTTACTTCTAGAGAAAAATAGGAATTTATATCCCATTTTACAACCCTGACTATGGAATCATACCAATTATCTGAATAATATATTTCAGTAGAAATTGTGCAGAAATGACATCCCTCAGTTCCGTCATTGGTATACAACAGAATGACTCATGTATATGCTTACCTGCTCACCTCATTATGTGATTTATGGGTACCTGGTAGAGAGAAACAAACAAGAAGGCCTGTGACATGTTTAAAGACTAACAAATTTGTTTATCTTATGAGCTTTTCATGGACAAAATCCTACTTTATCAGATGCTTGAAGATGGGAAATTTACTTCAAGCATCTGATGAAGTGGGATTTTCTCTCATGAAAGCTCGTGTGATAAATAAATTTGTTAGTCTTTAAAACTGCCACTGGACTTGTTTGTTTTGATGAACTAGACTAACACAGCTATCCCCTTGGAAATCAGTAGAGAGACGGCACAGTCCCTACATCAGAATCTCAATTCCCATCTGAGAAGATGGAGAAAGATGACATACAACGCTGAAATACTGACACAAAGGCAGGGCCGTCCCTAGGAGGGTGTGGGACCCAGGGAAATCACTTTCTGTGGGTCCCCCACTCAACCACCCCTAGGCAATTGGGGGCGGGGCCAGCTGGCCCAGGGGAGGGGTAGGTCCCTGCCCCAGCCGTCCACTGTTGGAGACCTGGCGAGCTGGCCAAAAGCGGTGGGCTGGGTCAGCACTGCCAGTCCCCACTCCCTCCAGCCACACGTGCTACTCTTGGCTCAGTGCCAGGCCTGCCTGCCGGC
Organism: Podocnemis expansa; assembly: GCA_007922195.1. NCBI lineage: Eukaryota > Metazoa > Chordata > Testudines > Podocnemididae > Podocnemis > Podocnemis expansa. The sequence continues at coordinate 7,993,766 of ML681996.1, forward strand.
CACCCAGTCTTGCCACCTGGGCTAGTGAGAGGTGGGGTAACCCCTGGCCAGGCCTGTCTGCCGCCCCCCCCCGAGCCTTGTCCCTGGGCTAGAGGGAGGGGACCCCGGCCAGACCTGCCCACTGGCCTGGAAGGCAGGGGTTTGACACTAGGCCAGATGTGACCACCAGCCCACTGGCCTGGGGTTTGACCCCTGGACAGACCTTCCTGCCACCTGGGCTAGGGGATGCTGACTCCTGGCCTCGCTGCCTGGGCTTGGCGGCGGGGGGGCACAAACTCTGGCTCCGCCTGTTCCCCAGCATTGCTGCCTTGCCTTGGACGGTGACCCCTGGCCCAGCCTACCGCCCTGGGCTTGGGGAGGGGTGAGGGTTGACCCCTGCCCATGCCTGTGACCCTGGACTTGCCACCTGGGCTGGTGGTGGGAGTAAAAAACCCCTGGTCCAGCCTGCCTGTTGGCCTGCTGGCATCACCACCTAGGCTTGGGGTTGGGGGGGGCGGTGCGGATGATGCTCAGCCTGACCCCTAGCCTCGCTGCCTGGGCTTGTGGTGGACAACCCCAGGCTCATGTGCCCCCCCCAGCCTTGCCACCTTGGCTGTGGAGAGGAAGGACTGCTGCCTGGGTCTACGCTCTGGGGCTCACCACCTGAGCATTGAGGAGTGGTCAACCCTGGCCCTGATCTTGCCACGTGGGCTTAGGGGAGGTGACCCATGGCCCAGCCTGCCTGCTGGCTCCCCAGCCTCGCCACCTGGGCTTGTGGGGGTGACCACTAGCCAAGTCTGTCCCCCCCAAGCCTCATTGCCTGGGCTTATGAATGGGAAGACCCCTGGACTAGCTGGCCCACCCAGCCTCCCCACCTGGCCTTCGAGGAGGTGACCCATGGCCCAGCCTCCCTGCTGGTCCCCCAGCCTTGCTGCCTAGGCTAGCTGGAGACAGCCCCTGGCCCAGCCTGCCCCCTGGCCTTGCCACCCGGCCTGGGTTGAGGGGTCGGTCCGTGGACTGGCCTGCCTGCCATCCTGGGTTATGGGTGGTAGTGGGGCTTCCTGGGTTGCCCATCCTCCTCTCACCTGGCCAACAGCATGATCCCTGATCTACCTGTCCCCCACTACCCCCCTGTGACTTGGGGCCCAGGGACAGTCCTGGATTCCCAGCCCCCTGTCCCCCTCCAGCCTGGCCACTGGCCCGACCCAAAGCCCAGGTGGGCCTGATCCCTGGCCACCTGCCCAACATTGGCCTGGTGAGATGTCAAACAAAAGGAGGATATGTCCTCCTTTTTAGCGTCACATCCTCCGTCTAGCAGGCATTTTAATAATACATGATTTTATCTGGCGTTTTTCTTACAGGGGTTTAGGAATGCTGGAACACCCCAGAACACCCCATTTTTAGGGAGGGAAGCATTCTAGGGCCCCCTGAAGACAGAATATTATTATATTAATATTATGTTTTCTGCATTTGTCTTCCAATGTCCTCTTTTTGTACATCCCTCTCCTCCTTCTCCTGCTTTGGTATCTGGTAACCCTACCCATGGGGAGTCCTGGATTCACAGATACTCCAGACCCAGGGGCGTCATTGGCGCTGGGCACCCGGAGCACATGCCCCGAATCCCAGCGCTGGTGCCCCGGATCTGGCAGGGCCACCCCTCTCCCAGTCTCCAGCCCAATTGGGCCGGAGATCCAGGGCCCAGCCACCTGCGGTAGTAGTGGCCCTGTCCCCAGCCAGGGATCTGGGGCCTGGCCGCCCTCAGTGGCCCTGTCCCCAGACGGGGATCTGGGGCCCAGCTGCCCGCGGCCACGGCAGGGAATCTGGGCCCCAGCCACCGATGTGCGACCCAGCCACCCGTAGCCACTTCCAGCCCCATCCCCAGCCAGGGATGCAGGGCCAAGCCACCCGCAGCTGTTTCCAGCCCCATCCCCAGCTGGGGCTGGGGCCTGGGGGCCGGGGGTGGGGCCTAGGCCCATGCCCTGGGTCCCTCCCCGGGGCAGCGACGCCCCTGTCCAGACCCCCACCCTGACCTGGCTGCTGTCCTGACCCAGGGCCCTGGAGGGGGCAGATCCCCAGCCAACTCCTCCTTGGCTCAGGCTCAGGGTCCCACCAGGCCTGCCCCCACACAGTATTTACCTGGCTGTGTGTTCCCTGGGCTGGTGCTGCCAGTGTCTGCTGGAGGAGGAAAGGGTTAAACCTCCCTCTCCCCTCCAGCTAAGCACTCAGCTGCATGCTACAGTGGGGAAGGGCGGGAAGCAGCCCAGCTATTCACTGGCAGAGCAGGATCTAACTGAGCCTGCATCTGCCACTGAAAAACATTTGGGGCTTTTCCTGGGAGACCTGGGGCTTGTGCCAGTCCCCGGCATGGGGGAGGGCAGCAGTGCGGGCCTGACGCCCCCCCCCCCCAAAAGTGCCCTAGGGACAGCCTGGCACAAAGAATATATTTTCAGGAAATAAATTGTTATGACTACCCACGAAAATATGCACAATATATAAAGTAAAATAAGCAATTTTTCTTGGACTGGACTTTGCATATGCAAATGGACAGTCACTTATACAAAATGGACAACGGCCTGGATAACTGCCCATCTGTTGTCTATATTAGGGTAACCAACTACCCTGATTTATAGGGACAATCCCAATATTTGGGGCTTTGCCTTATATAGGTGCCTATTTCTCCCTGTCTCTGTCCTGATTTTTCACACGTGCTATCTGGTCACCCTATAGAATTTTGTATGGGGAGGAGAATGGGTACATCCATATTTTTGCAAGTATAAATACTATGTCCTCCTTTGAAAAATATGCCTTTACAGGTTGGCCTAGGGTTGAGGAGTAGTCTCATGTCCTGAAAAACCTTTAAAAAAGATGTTGGCTATAGTAAAGTCTAAAAATCAAGCACACAGAGTATAGATTAAGATGGAATTTTGGAACTTTTTTATAGTTACAAGAAATATTTAGGGACAGAACTGATAATTTATGAGCATCCTGACTGTGGGACAATAGAGCCTTTGTTCCACTCAGTGATGTGTGTGAGACTCTCTGGTTTAATCTCTGGAAATGTGTCAGTTATAATTAATGAAGGACATTCACTGATTTGGGTTGTTTCAAAGTCAACTCTAAGCCAGCCCTGGGCATTTCCTGCATTGCCACTAATGTGTTCTGAAGGCCCAGGATCACTTGAAGTGTTCTTACATTTCTTTTACCACATTCTAAGACACCCACAGAGCAGTACTATGGCTAGTATGATAAAAAGGACACTGCTGATGAGCCAGATAACCAAAGCCAGGTCAATCTTCTTGCTGGCTGGGACCATAGTGTCTATGGTCATCATATGACAAATGGTACACTGACCTCTAGAAGACTGTATCTCCTGGCATGTAACATACATAATATAGTTCAAATATGGTTTCAGCCTCTCTGCAAGGTCAAGAAGATCTGGCTCAGAGATATAAGTTCCTCCTGGTGAAAATTCTGTCATAAAACAGCAGATGAGATGCAGTTCCAACTGGGCCAGTACGGACAGGTAGAATGGTCATGCAGCCATGCTACCAAAGCTGAAGTAAGAATGACAGTCTTAATTCTTTCACATATATGATAGACCTGGAGGGAAGAAACACACATTTGGTATTTTGAAATGTGATATAATACACATTTATTTCTGTGCACATGCACCTGATATTATTTATCTAACACACGTTTAAAAAAAACCCTAAACATATTTCAACACTGAAAACAGAAATACCATAGACTATTTGTAACACTTAGCTGGCTGAATTAAAATTTCTGCCCAGCTGCTCAAAAGATATAATTTACTGCCCATGTTGCTTTTAGATTTAGTATTACTTTGATACCAGTGTCATCTTATGGCTGTTACCTGTTATATAAAGAAAGCATAAATTCGTGTTAAGGGAAGCTAGCTAATCCATCTGTGGTCATCTCCTTCTTTGTGTAAGCACTTCTGTCTCATAGCATATTTTCACATTAATATGTGAATATGTAATGTATAATATATCTCTAAAAGTCTATTTTTGTCAGTAGCTTTTTAATATATTTGTGGTTTTATGTAGCAAAAAAACAAAAACAAACAAACAAACAAAAACCAGCTGTGGCATTCATGCAGGAAAGTTCCTAACAGTCACATTCACACTTTAAAGCAAGCAATACTATAATGTTGTCTGATGAGCCACAGGATATAAAAAGGCTTGTAGACTGTTTAAGGTTTATTTTTATTAGGAACTAACGGGTGCTACTGTTGTTGTTTTCTGTTGGCTCAGAAACTGCCCTCTGGCCTACCATGGTCAATAGAAGTGAACAGCTAAACTATGGAGCGGATTCTACAGTACGCTGGACTGGAGCTATTTGCATTACAACTGACCTTGACACACATTTATCACATAAAAGGTTAGTCATCTTCATACAGCAGAAAGAGAATAGGTGTCAGAATAATTCAGGAGAGAAGGTTCAGAATTCACATCACTGAAAATAAAAATCCAAGAAACAATAAATTGATGAACTTTTGTGGCTCATATCCACCCTCCAATAAGATGATGTTCCTCACTCGATAGCTTGTAAAACCAGCTGACATATTCAGATGTTGGCAATGGCACTGTAGCTGATTTCACAAGGTATACGGCAATGGACACTTACATGCTGGAGAAAACTGTGCTGTTAGACTAAGACTTAAGAAAAGAAAAAGAAAAAGAGAAGCTTAAAAATGGGGTCCTAGGTCCACATTTAGAGAACTAAATAACTGGCAATTTTTAAAAGTATTGAGCATCTAGCAGTGCCCATTCATAAATAATCCCTGACCACTGAACCCAATGCGAGTTGGATCAGGGACCAAAGAACAGATGAGAGAGTGAGAACCCAAGGAAATCGCTTCAGCTTTCTTCTAAAACAAATTTAAGCCTATGCATGAAGGCTAGTTGCAAAATGTTATAAAAGCAATATCACACCAATGGATACATCTTGAATAAATATGCTTTACATAGATTAGATTTGTTATGTTCAGTAAGAGCAAGTGGTAAATGAAAATGGATAGGCAAAATGGGAATATAATGTGCACACTCGAAGCCAGATCACAATATAAAGATCTATTTGTTTCAGAGTCAAACTGTGGAAGCAAAGCCTTCCCTGAGGTACAACTACATATTGCTGTGACTATTCAGACTAATGATTTCTAACTACATCATCACTTCTTTTGACTCTTTCCTATTGTATCTTTTTCTCCAGTATCTGCTTTAGGAAGTTTTAAGCATAGTGTATTTCATATGACTATTCAATACCCTCTTCATCAGGGGAAGGCAATTTATTATAAAAAATGTTATGAAATAAAATCTCATCAGAGGTGGTTTACAATTGCCAAATAATATGAGTTCAGAGTATAAAAAATAAAGGTACCAATGCAACATAAATGCTGGAATGGTCTTGAAATGGATATGGATGAGTGAATAATCTTGTTCTGGAGGGAAAATAGGGGGATTTAGACACACAAAAATAGGTAGCTGAATCAACTGGTTACAACACAACATATTGTATTAAAAAGTGTATTGAGTAAGGTCTTTTATGAAAGCTGACGAAATGCTAGTCATGAATATCATTGCCTGGGGCATGTACAAGTAATGCATAAATGGCTATGTATGTGTGTTGGGAATTAGGTTTATAAAATATTTTGCGGAGAATGTTGATAAACAGACTGTCTTAAACAAAAGAATGCAGAAATATTTACCTGGATCAAGCTTTGTAAGGCAAAGGACAATGAAAGTATATGTATATATAAGGTAAAGAAGCAATCAAACTAACTGGCAGCAGCTTGGTGAGCACACCAGTGGATAAACAGGTCAGAGTCCCCAGGAGGGGGTCTTCCTGGCTCTTAAGACAAGACAATAGAGTTTGAGAAATATAAGGGGAACAAAAAGACATTCTGGTTATCCATCACTTAGGGTATGTCTACAAGCTAACTGTTATTTCAAAATAACCCATTTCGAAATAACTCATTTCAAAATAAAATCCTTATTTCAAAATAAGTTAATTTGAATTAACAGTTTGCCATTCGGACATGTTGTTTTGAAACAAATGGTGTTTTGAAACAATGTGTCCGAATGCCCTTGATTCGAAACAACCATTTTGAAACAACAGCTATTTCGCTTTCCTGCTAGGTTTAACGATTTCAAAACAATGGCCGTTATTTCGAAACAACGGGTCCTGTTGTTTCGAAATAACGGTACGTTGTGTGGACATGAGAAATTTTATTTTGAAACAACAGCTGTTGTTTCGAAATAAAACTCACGTCTGAACACAGCCTTAGGGAACAAAGGGGACTATATCATTTGAAACAAACAAGGAGTCCTGTAGCACTTAAAGACAAACAAATTTTTTTATCACATGAGCTGCCATGGGAGAAAATCCCACTTTGTCAGATGCTGTGGGATTTTCTCCCACAAAAATTTATGCGATGAATTAATTTGTTAGTCTTTAAGTGCCACAGGACTCCTTGCTTGTTCTGCTGAACTAGACTAACACGATTACCCCTTTGTAACTTCGCTCTATCCTTTGAGTTTGTGAAAGTTGGATCTTTTAGCCCAAGGGGCTAGAGATGCTGGTATCCTGATGCAAGTGAAAAAACTTCTTAGGCAAACATTGTAACATGCTAAAATTAAGTTGTATTCACTATAAATCATATTATGCTTTGTTTTGTTTGTAACCATACCCATCTCTTTTTCTCTTTGTAGGTGCCAGTTAAATCTCTGTTCCTTATTAATAATCTTATTCTTAGTTTTACCCTGTACCATCTCAGTGCTGTTATATTGAAGAATAGAGTGAATTCCCAGCTAAATTAACAAACTGGCATAAACTCTGTCTCTATGGAGGGAGTAAACATCATAATTTCTGTGAGTGTCCTGGAAGAGGGACTGGATGCTGCAATCAGATGTCTCTGGGAAACTTGGGTTCACTGATTGTTTCCTGCAAGGCAAGGTTTAGGCTGGCAGTATCTAGAGCAGTTTGCTGGCAAGGAAGACAGACTGGTGTGTCAGGGAGATGACACACAGTCAAGCACCAGCATACCTCTCCCTTCATCAGAGGGGGAACACAGTGGTTTTCAGTTCTTGCTCTCCTGAGGAGAATACCTTAATACCTTCTTTAATACAAAGAAGCATCAACAGAGATTTTTTACAAGCTGGTTACAACAATAGAGGACAGTGACTGACATTTGGTTCATAGGGCTTTTATTCTCATACAAAAATCCTTCCTGTTTCATCCATTAATGTGAAATCAAAGAAGCACAGATGATAGACACTAACTCTGGCTATGAATACTCTGGCCATGAATATCTTTTCTATATGCTTCATTAAGATAAATTATTTAGCAACTTAATTTCTCTTATGGTTCATTGTTCTGGGGCAAGCTGGAAGCACAATCACTTGTCAGTCAGTAAGGGTCAAGAAGAAGCAGGATGGAAAGAAGTTGAAATGAAAAATAAGGAGTCTTGTGAAATTTTAAGACTAACAGATTTATTTTTCACATGAGCTTTCGTGGGAGAAAATCCCACTTTGTCAGATGCTTCGAAGATGGGTGAACTTACAGAATGGAATGAATTTTTTTTGCTGGACTAGACTAACACGGCTATCCCTTTGGAAATTGAAATGAAAAATGCCTATATTCTCTCATATCATTGAGATTCCCTTGTTGTAAAGGTCCACTTTTTCCTCCTGGGTTGCAGCTTTCACAGTTATACTGAGATGTCTTTAAAAAAAAGAAAATTACATTTGCTCTGTATTTATCAGAAAAGTGCTTTCCTCTTCCTCTGAAAATATGTTCTTCTACCTTATCTGAAAGGCTGGATGGAACTCTGGTTACTATAAAATGGATAAAGATGTTTAAACATCCAAGACCTGTCAGTGATGACTTCACACAACAGCACATTAAATCCACACTAAAAATTCTCCTGAGAGAGATGGGGGTTGGAAAATGACTGTTATTCATCAACATTGTTATTTACAGACAACATGCAGTAAATATATAGACTTGAAATAAACACAGGGATGGTTATTGCTATGTAGGGGAATGAATCATTTTGATTTGTTTAGAAATGGCATAATTTCTTGAACATTCTTTTAGATCCCAAAATGAAAGCAAGTTTTCAGCAAATTCTTCTGAATTCCGATCTTAAATAAAACAATTAATATACAGAAGAAACATAGTATGTCTGTGCATCCTTCCCACTACCAAGTGCCAGTTATATCCATTTAGGGTTTGTCTAGATTAGGAAGAGAGTTTGATTTTAAATTGGGATTAGCCAGCTCCTGACCTAACCACAACCCGATCAACACATATCCTTACATTACTTAAAACATCACCCCACTATTACCCCATATGTCCTTAAGTCTGTCGTCAATGTGTTGACTTAACAATTATCTCAGATTTAAATAGGGCAACAGCTGAAGAAAAGATAAGACAAGGTAAAAATAGAGATCCCCAGAGACAAAAAGTACTCATGGAATGGAAACATACAGGATGACTCATGGGACAACCTGATAACCAATGGTTTATTCATGGGTGCACTACAAGCTAATAAATTATAATTCTACAAGTTTTGCCTTTTTCTGAACTTTACTGATCTATAAGTGTTGTTATTATTTGTACTGGACCAGTTATTATTTTTATTAGCATTTATTTGCATCACCATAGCACGTAGGAGACAGTCATGTACCACATTATGCTAGGCATTGTAAAAACACAGAACAAAAAGACCTTCTTGCTCCAATGGCTTTACAATCTAAGAATAAGACACGAGACAAAAGCTGGAAGTAGAAAGATGCAGGAGTTCAAGAAAACAATGAGATAATATTGGCCAGACTGATAAGCAGTGGTCACATTTTCCGCAGTCTAACTGTTGTCAAAGTTTTATTTGTACATGTCTGTAGACAGGGGTCAGCATGTGACTGATACCCCCCCTCCCCCCAGACATGGGCCTCCTGGAGATGGAACTGGGGAATTTGTTCAAGCTGCACCCCCATCCAGTGGCCTAGGTGCCATCTTTTCTGGGTCTGCATCCCAAGTTTAGGTCCAGGACCTCAGCCCTCTAGATGAGTCCATTCTGTTTCCCTCCTTCTGGGGTAAGGTCCAGTTTGGGCTGGCCCACTTAGCCTCAGTGGCCACTGCTAGTCCTTGCACTGTCCACTGGCAGCCAGGAAATGGCGGGAGGGACATGGGCCCACCCACTTCCCTGGGCCCTAGCCCCATGACCCTATATGCCCTGACTGGGCTATACTTCGACCCCCAGCTCAGCCCACTTACCACACTGTAGGTCCTCCGGGTCACAGCCACATTTCCCCCAGGTACTTTTCACCCTTGCATCAGTGTCTGGGCTATCCAAGCCCTGGCAGTTAGTGAGCTATCCTTGGTACTGCTCCTGCCCCTCTTGCCAAGCCAAAAGATTCTTTCTTCCCTGCAATCTAGAGGAAGATTATGAAGAGCTGAGGCCGCAGCCTGCCTATATACAGGACTCCTTGGCCCTAAACAGCTTCACAGTCACCAGCTCCCATAGGCAACTCTGTCTTCTGCAAGGCTTTTAACCCCTTCCATCCCTCCACTACAATGTGAAAGATGAAAGTTTTGAGGATAATGAAGTAGCTTTGTGGACATTTACAAGAAACTGGAGCAGCCTGGGATAAAGCACAGAGGTCCTTGTTTGAAAAAGTGGACCATAATGCCAGCCTCTGCTATCCAATCAGAGGGAAGCATTGTCAGCTTCATAGCAAATGAGAGAGGATATTTAGGATAGGAATTGCATGTGAAGGGACTTGAAACTAAATATAAGCAGCTTATGCATAATACAACAGAGAAGGTGGAGCCAGTGGAGGGATTTAAAGAGACGGGTGAAGTGGTCAAAGCAATGACCCTGGAAAAACAGTTTCTAACCTGTTCTATAACTGTTGCTTTTCAAGAAGTGTCATACATAGATTTGTAGAGTCAGAGACTATCAGGATAATTTAGTCTGATTTCCTGCATATTTCAGGCCACAGAACCTATTTGGCCACCACCATGGTAGGCCCGTAACCTCTGACTGAGTTACTGAAATGCTCAAATCTTAATTTAAAAACTTCAAGTTAGAGAATCCACTTTTGCTCCAGGTCAAAACAGCAAGTGACCTGTTCCCCATGCTGCAGAAGAAGGCAAAAAAGTCTCACAGTCTCTGGCACTCTGCCCTGGTGGAAAATTCTTTCCCACCCTGAAACAATCCACTAATGTGATTTATGCCGTCGTGTGCCGGAAATGCCCCCATGCTTTATACATTGGACAAACAGGACATACTCAACTCAGAAGACTAAATGCACATAAAACTGATATCAAAAATCATAACACACACACAAAAAAACCAGTTGCTGAGCACTTCCATCTTCCTAATCACTCAGTTGATGACTTGTTAATGATGGTTGTCAAGAAAAATCAGTGGGACATCAAGACTTCAAAGAGAAACAGCCGAAATCAAATTAATATGTAAATTAAATTGTGGGAAAGCACGGCTAAAGGCTGATTATAACAGGTAATTTGACTTCACCCTCCCTCTGTATGCTGTTTCCTAAAGTTTGAATCCTTACAAATGCTCTGACTTGCTGTTGTAATGTGACCTGATCCCATTGTCTTACCTGCCCCAGCATTTATTTTCTCCCTCTTCAAAGTGTCTGGTGACGTGGGATATTCTCCCATGAAAGCTCATGCAATAAATAAATCTGTTAGGCTATGTTCACACACAAAGTGCTTGTTTTGAAACAAGCTGTTTTGAAATAAAGCCTTATTTCAAAACACCTTATTTCAAAATAACAAAAAAGTGTTTTTGAAATAAGGAGAAAGGAGGGAATCGAAATAGCATGTCCAGTGTGACATGCTATTTTGAAATAGGAGAGGGGAGGGGGAGGGACACCCTGTGCTGGGCCAGAGAAGCCCCACCCCTGGGATTCCCCTGCCCCCTGGGGCTCCAGCCAGGGGCAAGGGGGGGCTCCCCCTGCCCCCCTGTGGGTCCAGCCTCGGCATGGGGGGGGGGCAGAGGAAGCCCTCCTCACCCAGCAGTGGCCGCGGGGAGGGGGCAGAGGAAGCCCGGGGGCAGGGTGCCCCAGGCTTGGGGGCAGCCCCAGCTGGCTTCCCCCCTTCCCCTTGCTGGGGGCAGGGGGGCGAAGGGGGCTGAGGCTCCCATCCCCCCCTGCTCCCAGCAAGGGTAAGCAGGGAGAAGCTGGCTGGGGCTCCCTCTGACCCCCTGCACCACACTCAGCACCCTGGCCAGGGTGCTGAGGGGGGGTGGGACCTTCCCCCCAGGATGCTATGCACCCTGGGAGGAAAGTCCTCGTTATTTGAAAACACTCTTTGTTTCAAAATAACATGTCCAAACGGCTTATTTTGAAACCACTCGTTTTGAAATAACCCTCCTTTCGAAAGCAAAGTGGGTTTAAGCTGTTTCAAAAGGAGGGCTCTTGTTTTGAAACGAGGAGCTCCCTCCTTTCGAAACAAGAAAATGTTGTTTGGACACAGGAACTTTTATTTTGAAACAACCAGTGTTGTTTCAAAATAAAAGCCCTGTGTGAACATACCCTTAGTCTTTAAGTGCCACAAGACATCTTGCTTTTTTTGCTTTACTAGACTAACTTGGCTGCCCCTTTGCAACTCTAAGGGTAGGTGGTTGAGACCCTCCATCCTCTTTTAGTTGGCCCTCATCAGCCAGGTGGGTCTCACTAAGGGCTACAATGTTAATGTTGAGTCTTCCTAGATCTCTGGCAATTATGGTAGCTCTTTTTAGGCATTCGTTGTTCTGAGAGTCCATAATGGGTGCAGCAATTCCAGGGGGTGTGATTCATTGTCTTGTATTTCTTCTTTCAGTTGCAAAGGGGGACTGAGAACAGGGGAGCTGGAGAGGGAAGGAGTTGGTGAAGCCCTGAGAAGGAGCCGAATGCAATCCCTTAGCTGAAGAAGCAAGGGAGAGAGCGAAGCTTGGGTGAGTGAATTACTAACTGTATGTATGTGTCTTTCCCTACAGGTTATTTCTGTTAGTTGTTAGCTACTGTGGGAATTGGAACTGTGATTGTGTGAAGGCTGTTTGGGTCATTGTTCCCTGCTCACCTTTGATCACCAGCTTCAATCAGCCTTCTGATCATCCTTCCCCTGTGTGTTTAATCAGGGGCAAGAGCTGACTAGGCAGAGAAGGCCTTAAAAGCCAGTGGCTGAGCAACCAGGGGCAGCTTGCGAACAGGGGGAGTGAAAACAGGGGAGTTTGAGAGGGCATTTGGGGAGGAGTTTGGTGAGGCCACGATGGTGAAAAGGAGCTGCACTGCTTGTGCCAGCACCCCTTCTATCTCCTCCACATGTGCCTGTAGCCAGACAGATATCCTGAGCATGGATATCTCTACCCAGATCCTGGTGTGGACTTGCAGGGCTAATGGTCTGCATTTCCCTGTCTCTGATGATCAGGCTGGGGAGATGAATCAATGTGACAGGTGTCTTCTGGTGGAATCTCTCAGGAGGCAGGTGGGAGAGTTACAGGAGGAGATGTCTAGGCTAAGGGGTATTCATGCCCTGGAGAAGTTCCTTGATAGCATCCACAAGAAGACATGCAAGGAGGAGGATACTACCCAGGTGCCAAAGACTGCCGCACCACTGGAGACAGATGGGATGCCTATGGCAGAGGGAGGACGCTAGCAGCTGGTTACCTCTGGCAGCAGACAGTGCTCCACCTCTCACATCTCACCCTCCATTGTGGTGAAGAACCATTATGTGGCTCTAGAGATGATGGATGAGGTGGAAGAGGAGATGCCATGCACCCCCGAGGCTGGGAAGATCACGGCCACCACAGCTAGGAGGAAACATAGAGTTGTGGTGGTTGGGGACTCACTTCTGAGGGGGACAGATGCACCCATCTGTCACCCTGACAAGGCCTCTCGGGAGGAATGCTGCCTGCCGGTTGCCTGCATCCGAGACTTATGGAGGGATTGTCAAGAATCATCCGCCCCTCTGACTACTACCCCATGCTACTCATCCATGTGGGAACCAATGATACTGTGAGAGGTGATCCTTGGCAGATCAAAGGTGCCTACAGGGCTCTCGGAATGTGGGTGAAGGAGTTCAGAGCACAGGTGGTGTTCTTCTCAATCCTTCCAGTCAAGGGTAGGGGCCTGAGCAGAGACAGATGCATCCTGGAGGTGAATGCCAGGCTGTGAAGATGGTGTCGTCAGGAGGTCTTTGGCTTCCTCGACCATGGAGTGCTGTTCCAGGAAGAAGGACTGCTAGGCAAATATGGACTCCATCTGCCAAGGAAGGGGAAGAGCATATTTGGATGTTGACTGGCTGACCTAGTGAGGAGGGCTTTAAACTAGGTTTGAGGGGGGAAGGAGACCAAAGCCCACAGGTAAGTGACAATGTGGGAGACCTGGGGGAAAGGGATGGAACTTGGGGGGTGCTGGGACTATACAAGGGAAAAAAGAGAGGGTGGTTGGAACATGGGCTGGGGGTCAAGTAATTGTGTTAGATGTTCTAATGAAGCTTTAATACCTGAGGCAAGTGTGGAAGGACAACTTTGGGAGAAAATGCAAGGAGGTAGATGTAATAAAATTGAAAATCAACACAGGAAAATAGGGCTATCAGCCTAGTATCTTAGGTGCCTATACATGAATGCTAGGAGCCTGGGAAACAAGCAGGAAGAATTGGTAGTACTGGCGCAGACAAGGGGCTATGATATAATTGGAATAACAGAGATGTGGTGGGATAGCTTGCATGACTGGAGTTCTGCCATGGATGGGTATAAATTGTTCACAGGGAAGAAGAGGGGGAGGAGTACCGCTGTATGTAAAAGAGCTCTATGACTGCTCAGAGCTCCATTATGGAAGTGGAAACGAGTCAGTTGAAAGTCTGTGGGTTAAGTTTAGAGGAGAGGGCAACAAGGGGGATGTCGTGGCGGGTGTCTGCTATAGACCTCCAGACCAGAAGGAGGAGGTGGATGAGGCGTTCTATGGACAGGATTCAGGGAGGCCTTGACAAATTGGAGCAGTGGGCCAACAGAAATTTCATGAGATTCAACAAGGACAAGTGCAAAGTCCTGGACTTAGGACGGAAAAACCCCATGCATTGCTATAGGCTGGGGAGTGATCAGCTAAGTAGCAGCACTGTAGAAAAGGACCTGGGGGTCATGGTGGATGGGAAGCTGAATATGAGTCAGCAGTGTGCTCTTGCTGCCAGAAAGGCCAATGGCATATTGGGCTGCATCAGAAGAAGCGTTGCCAGCAAAGCGATCGTTCCCCTCTATTCGGCACTGGTGAGGCCGCATCTGGAATACGGTGTCCAGTTTTGAGCTCCCCACTACAAAAAGGACATGGACAAATTTGAAAGAGTCCAGTGGAGGGCAACAAAAATTATCAAGGGGCTGGAGCACAAGCCCTGTGAAGAAAGACTGAAGAAACTCGGCTTATTTAGCCTGCAGAAGAGAAGACTGAGGGGGGATTTGATAGCAACCTTGAACTACCTGAAGGGATGCTCCAAGGAGGATGGAGTTTGGCTGTTCTCACTAGTAACAGAGGACAGAACAAGGAGCAATGGTTTCAAGTTGCAGCTGGGGAGGTCGAGGCTGGATATTAGGAAAAACTTTCTTACTAGGCGAGGGGTAAAGCATTGGAATGGGCTACCTAGGGAAGTGGTGGAATCTCTGTCTTTAGAGATGTTTAAGGCCCGGCTGGATAAAAGTCTGGCTGGGATAATTTAGTGGGAGTGGTCCTGCTTTTTTTGGCAGGGGGTTGGACTAGATGACCTCATGAGGTCTCTTCCAACCCTATGATTCTATGACTCTATGAAAGTTGAGTGATCCCACTGGATGCATCCAAATCCAGTTGGAGGAAAGTGCTTGGGGCAACTTTTTTATCCGGCTTGTGTTTAGGATCCTAAAAAGGCCCCTCAGTCCCAGCTGCTGCTGTCAAAATGCGCTCCTGCCTCATCCAAGCATAGGGTTACCAGATGTCAGGCAAAAGGAGAACATGTCTTCCTTTTAACTTTCATGTCCTCGGTCCGGCAGGCATTTTTAAAAAACATGATTTTGTCTGGCTTTTTACTTAAGGGGTTAAAGTATGCTGGAATGCCTCAGAACACCCTGTTTTTAGGGGAAAGTATTCCAGGACCCCCTAGAAACAGAATATTATCTTAATACTACATTTTCTTCATGTATCCTCCAATGTACTCCTTTTGGTACTTCCCTGTCCTCCTTTCCATGCTTTGGTATCTGGTAACCCTATTCAAGCACAAGAAAACCATCATACAACTGCTTCCTGTGTGCAAATTGTGACTGCAGACTCCCAGAGATAACTTCTTCTGTCTTCACCATTCCTACTCCATCACTGCAGGACTTTATGTGGGTGTTTGAGTCCTTTGTCAGAGGCCCATGAATGAAAAATCTCTTAATATAGAGAAACTGCTGCACAGACAGTAATGACACAAAGCCTGACGGGAGGAAATCCCAAACCAAGTGGCAAAGGGATCCAGGGCAACCGAAGGTCTCCCTGGGGCTGCAATCTTCACCTGACTTCACAGCTACAGAGTTCTAAAAAGTCCTATGATGTGTCTGATCTACTTTTGGGTCTTGACCACATGTAGTCAGGAGTCTTGCCTCAGACCTGCTCACCAAGGAGGACTCTACCAGAGTATGAAAGGTCTGGATGGTATAGCATTGAGGGTCTTTAGCCTAGGCACATCTCTCCACCATGACAAGGATGCTGTCCATCCAGTAGGATCTTTGTAATACCTTGTGAATGAGCAGAATTGGTGGGAAAAGATAAAGGAACCTCCCTGACCATGGTAATGAAAATGAATCTATTAGGGAACTTGAACTTTGACCCCTCTGGGGAACAGAACTGCTGACATTTTTGTTGAGACTTGTTGCAGATAAGTCTACCAAGGGAGACCCCCTTCTTTTGGCAGATGTGTGTGGTCATATCCAAGCAAAAAAGCACTCGGGGTGACTTGTAAGCAATCTGCTCAGTTGGTCTACAAGACTGTTTGGACCCCCAATAGGTAAGAAGTGTCTAGATCTTTTGTAAAAAACACGAGCAAGGAGACTTGTGGCACTTAAAGACTATCAGATTTATCGCATGAGCTTTCATGGGAGAAAATCCAACTTTGTTAGATGCTTTAAAGAGGGGGAACTTACAGAATGAGGCACAAAAGACACCATCATAGGACCTAATCAAGCCAGCTACTCCATCAAAGGATCATTCACCTGCTCATCCACTAATGTGATTTATGTCATCATGTGCTGAAAATGCCCCCGCCCCTTATACTTTGGACAAACAGGACAGTCCCTATGCAGAAGAATAAATAGGCAAAACACTGACATCAGAAATCACAAAACACACAAAAAAAGTTGCTGACTACTTGCATCTCCCTAATCACTTCATTGAAGATTTGTTAATGATGGTCCTCAAGAAAATCAATGGGACGTAAAGACTTCAAAGAGAAACAGTTGAAATTGAACTAATATGCAGATTAGATTGTGTGAAAGCAGGACTGAATTGTGACTATGGCTTCTTTTCCCATTATAATAGGTAATTTGACTTTACCCTCCTCTATATGCTGTTTCCCAGAGTTTGAATCTGCACAAATGCTCTGATTTGCTGTTGCAGTATGACCTGATCCCATGTCTTACATTCTCCTGCGTTTATTTTCATCCCATTCTGTAAATTTCTGCTCTTCAAAGCATCTGACAAAGTGTGATTTTCTCCCATGAAAGCTCATGCGATAAATAAATCTGTTAGTCTTTAAGTGCCACAAGACTCCTTGCTTTTTTTGCTTTACTAGACTTACATGGCTGCCCCTTTGGAACTTGACTAGTCAATGGCAGCCTGGGTAGCAGTGACCATGAAATGATTGAGTTCAAGTTGATGATTAAAGGAAAGAAGGAAAGAAGCAAAACACAGACCCTGGACTTCAGAAAAGCAGATTTTGTCTCCCTCAGGGAACTGATGGGCAGGATCCCTTGGGAGGCTGATCTGAAGGGGAAAGGTGTCCAAGAGAGTTGGGTGCATTTTAAAGAAACCCTGCTAAGGGCACAGGAAGATACAATTCCGATAAGGAGAAAGCACAGCAAATGTGGAAGGCGCCCACTGTGGCTTAACAGAGAGCTCTGCACTGAGCTGAAGCATAAAAAGGACGCTTACAGGAAGTGGAAGCTAGGACAGATGACTAAGGAGGCATATAAAGACATTGCTCGGGACTGCAGGGATAAAATCAGAAAGGCCAAAGGACAAATGGAGTTGCAACTAGCAAGGGATGTGAAGGATAACAGGAAGGGGTTCTACAAGTATATCAATAACAAGAAGAGGATCAGGGATGGTGTAGGTCCCTTACTGAATGGGGCAGGCATCCTCGTGACAGAGGATGAGGAAAAAGCTGAAGTGCTCAATGCTTTTTTTAGTTCAGTTTTCACAAGCAAGGTCAGCTCCCAGCCCACTACACTAGGTACGGGGGACTGGGGAGAAGAAGAGAGGCCCTTGGTGACAGAAGGTCAGGTTAGGGACTGCTTAAAGAAACTAGATGTGCACAAGTCCATGGGGCCGGATGAACTGCATCCGAGGGTGCTGAGGGAGCTGGCTGATGAGATAGCAGTACCGTTGGCCATTATCTTTGAAAACTCGTGGCGAACGGGGGAGGTGCCAGAGGACTGGAAAAAAGCAAATATAGTACCTATCTTCAAGAAAGGCAAAAAGGAGGATCCAGGGAATTACAGACCTGTCAGCCTCACCTCAATCCCTGGAAAAATCATGGAGCAGCTTCTCAAAGAATCCATCCTGAAACACTTGGAGGAACATAGAGTAATCAGGAACAGTCAGCATGGATTTACCAAGGGTAAATCATGCCTGACCAACCTCATCGCCTTCTATGATGAGATGACTGGATTTGTGGATGCGGGAAGAGCCGTTGATGTCATATACCTTGACTTTAGCAAGGCTTTTGATACGGTTTCCCACAGCATTCTCATTGGCAAATTAAGGAAGTATGGGTTAGATGCATGGACTGTAAGGTGGATAGAAAACTGGCTAGAACAACGGTTTCAGCGTGTAGGAATCAATGGCTCCATGTCAAATTGGCAGGCAGTAACAAGTGGTGTGCCCCAGGGGTCGGTCCTGGGGCCAGTTCTGTTCAATGTTTTCATTAACGATCTGGATGATGGGATAGATTGCACACTTAGTAAGTTTGCAGATGATACCAAACTGGGGGGAACGGTAGACACCGTAGAAGGCAGAGACAGGATTCAGGGAGACCTAGACAAACTGGAGCAGTGGGCCAAGAGGAATCTCATGAGGTTCAACAAGGATAAGTGTAAAATCCTGCACTTGGGACGAAAAAACCCCATGTACTGCTACAGGCTGGGGAGTGATCAGCTAAATAGCAGCACTGGAGAAAAGGACCTGGGAGTCATGGTGGATGGGAAGCTGGATATGAGTCAGCAGTGTGCTCTTGCTGCCAAAAAGGCCAATGGCATACTGGGCTGCATCAGAAGAAGTGTTACCAGCAGATCGAGGGATGTGATCATTCCCCTCTATTCTGCACTAGTGAGGCCACATCTGGAATACTGTGTCCAGTTTTGGGCTCCCCACTACAAAAAGGACATGGACAAATTAGAGAGAGTCCAGAGGAGGGCAACCAAAATGATCAAAGGGCTGGAGCACAAGCCCTATGAAGAAAGACTGAAGGAACTAGGCTTATTTAGCCTGCAGAAGAGAAGACTGAGGGGGGATTTGATAGCAACCTTCAACTACTTGAAGGGTTGCTCCAAGGAGGAGGGAGCTCGATTGTTCTCGGTAGTAACAGAGGGCAGAACGAGAAGCAATGGCTTCAAGTTACAGCTGGGGCGGTCCAGGCTGGATATTAGGAAAAACTTCCTTACTAGGCGAGTGGTGAAGCATTGGAATAAGTTGCCTAGGGAGGTGGTGGAATCTCCATCTCTGGAGGTGTTCAAGTCCCAGCTGGACAAAACACTGACTGGGATGATCTAATGGGAGTGGTCCTGCTTTTTTTGGCAGGGGGTTGGACTAGATGACCTCGTGGGGTCCCTTCCAACCCTATGATTCTATGATTCTATGGTGAACTCCAAAAGCAGAGATTCCTTTTGACAGAGAGAACAGCGAGCTCCTCCTTACTTGTTGAGCTAGAATATTGCCACATTGTTGTCCTTGAAGACTAATAGGCCACTTCTCTTGATCTGTATCAGAAAAACCTGGCATGCCCATCTCACAGGTTTCAGATGCCTGATGTTGCTTTGTAAAGCTAAGTTCTCTGTAGACCATAGGCCCTGTGTCTGTAGAGAACTCAGATGGCCCCCAGCCAAGGGCTGAAGTATCCATCCCTAAACTGAGCATTGGTTGTGGGCAGGCAAGGGAACACCAGTGCTTACTGTGACAAAGGTCTTCCTCTATCTCAGCGGGTCCAATGCTTCCTTCTAGCAGTAGGTCAGGGACCTGCTTCACCCATTAGTGTTCTTCCACTTTCCAGTGGTAGAGGGTAATACAGTCTCTCTAAGATGCCTGCTCCTTCCTGGCCCCCAGTCCTGTATCTGGTTCTCACAGGCCCTTGCCCTTTTCTGGGTCTCTTGCTCCTCCAGTAAATGGCCTGATCCCACCCTCAACTCCAAGCCCCAACCCACGGCCCCTACAAGTAACAGCATTGTGTCATGGTTTCAGGAAAGCTGCTAGTGTCCTTGGGTTATTTCCCTGTGTCCCCTTGACTTAATGTCTGTATTCTGATCACACAAGGATTCTTCCTGGCCTCTTTCCCAGGGAAGTCTCTTGACCCCTGACAGCCCCACTAGGAGTGGTAGTGCCCAAATGAAAAGTCTAGTTCAATCTTTCACTTCTCGTAGGGTGTCTTCCCTCAGGCCCCTAGGCCTTGGAAAAGTCCTTTAGCCCAGTCCCTGCAGGTGATCTCAGCTGGGCTGTACTCCCCCTTTAATTAGGGCTCCAGTGGCAGAGGGCTGACTTAACTCTTAATGCTCGGTCAGCATCCTGTTTCAGGCAGCATCATTCTGTGGACCTGCCATAGATAATGTATCAGTCAGGAACAGACTTAACTTCCTTGACCTATGCCTAAAAAGTCACTCCTTTAACAATACTTGATACATTGTGTAGTTGTCAGGGGGAGGTGCTGTTATCTCCAAGGAAATCATCTCATCCAGAGAGGACAAGGATGAAGCTAAAACCAGTTGTAGCTGAATCTCTTCCTCAGAATACTCTGCTGATGCATCAGAAGCCTCTTCCTGATGCTTAGCATTCAACCTGGTGCTGACATTAGTGTCGGGGTGGTGTGGTGCAAGGTCTCACCCCATATGGACTTCACAGAGCACTTCATAGGAATACCAAGAGGAGAATCTAGAAGCTGGAGGAAACTTTGGGGGTTCTAAAAGAGTCACTGATAAGGGGCCAGATCCAATGACTTGCTGGCTGCTTTCCCCAGGAGTTCCCATTGTACAGCTGTGAGGGTATCTTGAGAGGAAGAATCAAGGTGGGGAGTGGCAGATCCTGTTCAGAGAGTGCTGCCCCATTCAGTGCTCAGAACCAGTGAAAGCTTGTTATTGACAGGAGAGACACCATCATTGATGTCTTCCCTTTACATACCAGCAGGAAGACTGTTTGGGAAGTAGGTACCTGTTGACTGTGGTATTAGGTGCTACACCACAGATCTTGGCTTTGGGTGACCTTACAGTACTAAAGGAGCTGATTCCCATACTACTAGTGATACCAACACTGGCAAACAGAGTAAATTCCTTGTCACTGCAAACACCTTGGATGTAGTTGGCACCAGGTTTTATCTGGTTGATGCAGAGCTACTGAAGTTGACAGCTCCATTTCTGGCACTGGATTCAATGGTGCTGTCTTAGGCACTAATTTGGAGTAGGAGTGCCTCAGTCCCAGTTGTGCTCTACTTGACTCCCCTTTCCTTGCTTTATAGGCTTGTAGGGAGGAGTTCTTCCTCTGGTTAGTGCCTTTGTAGAAGGCTTATGCTATTTCTTCATTCCAGGTAAGGGTGACCATTGCTAGGACTCCAAAAGTCTTGGAGGCATGCTTCTTACTGAAGCTGCAGCACTTGGCACCAGTTTGGACCAGGACAACTCCAGGTTGCTCTCAGCATTGCCTCCATTAGCAAAACCATCAGCCTAGCCTCCCTATCTTTTTACATTCTGGGCTGGAAGTTCCAACAAATCTGGCCTTGATCCTTCACAAGTGCCTTGTCCAACACTTAAGACAACTACCATGTAGGGTGCTCAGAGATGCAAGGTTTGAGTAGGAAACATGTAGTTTGAAGTCCAGGAACCAAGGCATGACTCAGAATATGCAACAGAACCTCAGAATACAAAAATAACAAAAACAAAAAGTTTTGCTTTTGCCTACTAAAACTAAGCAACTAACTAGCCTAAACTAGACTGTTTACACACAGGCTAATTGAAGACTGCTCTAGCAATTGCCAGGTTCCAGTTGACTGTCCCAGGTAGTAGGAAGGAACAGAAAGTATTGGGACAGCTGTGTGCTTCACATATGGCAGCAGGGGGCACTCAAGCCATCCTACAGGTATCACTGAGGGAAAAACTTTCCTAGAGCTGTATGCTGGGCGTGCGGACACCAAGAATGGAATTCACATGTGCAATCACTCAAAGAAGAAAGTGATCTGTGCAGCGGTATTGTGAGTGGGGCACTGTTACCTGACTCTAGGAATGTCTCTATAGGTGACCCAAGTATCCGGTGGGGTGGGAGGGTGCTTCTACTGGTGGCTCAGAGGAGTCAGCCCCAGGGTGGTGTCCCTCCAGGTAGCCAGGACATCACTTCTAGCCCACCCCCCCTGGTGGGACAGGCATCCACCGAGTCTATAGCCCCAGCTCCAGGAAGTGCAGATGTCCACTAAGTCTATAGACAGCTCAGGTGGTTAAGGATCACTCAGGGTCATTAGCAAAGGAAGGGGGTTGAGGAGGGGGATGCAGGCCCACCCACTCCACTGCATCCCAGCCCAGGCCCCTACGCAGCAATGGAAGGGTTCTGCCTTTGGGTCAGCAGGGCTCCAGCCGAAACATGCTGCCCTGTGGCATGGCCCAGCATTCCACCCTCCCTGGGCTACTTCCTCCACCCCAGCCCTGGGTGCCTAGTTCCAGAGGGGATAGCTGTCCTTGGTGTCTCCCTCATAGAATGCCTGGGGGATCCCGGCAAACCCCTCGGTATCCATGGGTGGTAGATCCGGCAATTTCTCTGGTCTGTCCATAAGGGGCAACTCCTCCTGGGTGCAGGGCCCGTACATTGCCAGCAGCTCCTCCTCAGCCAATGGGAGCTGCAAGGGGATGTAGGGGTCTATGTCCATGTCCTCGATAGGTTGTGAATGGGTCCCATCAAAGGGCAGCTGGTCAGAACCCTGGCAGACCCTGGGATGCCCTCCACAATTGGCAGCCTCAGGGCTCCCCTCCCAATCACCCAATCTAGGGATTCTGGGTGACCATATGGCCGGCCAGCTGGAGGAGGCTGGGTTTGCCATTTGGTCAGGGCTGGGCTCCTTCCCTCTGGTAGCACCTTGCTGGCACATCCTTCCTCTTCAGCAGCTCAACCCCCACTGAGCTGCTGGCTGGGGTTTTTATACTTCCTCTTCCTGTCTTGGCCCCACCTTTCTTCTTCCAGGCCCTGGTGCCTGTAGTTCCCCAGTTTGACCACGGAGGGCATTCAGGCCCTTCTTCGAGCCCCAGCTCTGAGGGAGGCCACAGCGCCCACTTACAGTTTCTAATAAACCCTGGTTGACTATCTAGTTTAAATTGGCATTTTTTTTATATAGGCCTTGTATTCTAGTAGGCCATAACATAAAGACTTTGAATCCTTTGGTGCCATGTGCACAAAAGTTAGGTGTTGTGTGGAAAACATCTGAGTATTATGTGCAGAATAATGTGCGGTGTACAGAGCCAGGAAAGGCAGACTCTTTGATTTGTCAGGACTGTCACATTTTAGACTCTGAAGATTTTTGGAAGCTGCTGTCCTTCCAGGTAGCAGCCCACAGATTGCTATGTGTTTTCTCCCCTGCATTATTTGAATTAATATTGAGACTCACCTATCCATCTGTCTGAAACAGTGTATAAAAGAGGGTGTCAGAGGGCTAATGGGTGCCTTAGTGATAATGGAAAGTCCTGCCATTAACGGTGCTGAGCCATTGCATAGACAGCACTCATATTTTAATTGTACTTGTTGTAAGAAGTAAATTGCTTATCATTGTGCTTTGATTGCAATAATAAACCCCTAAGCTGGGTGCCTTCACTGCTCAACAGCTCCATGATCACGTTGAGTCATTCGATTGTGAGTGCTGTCTCGGTTACCTGAGCAGAGCTAGGACAACACCTACAGAGAGACACACTCACAAAGCACCACACCCATCTGACGACAAATGCTAACGTGAAGATACGAAGGGCAGTCATCAGTTTCACATGATGGAATGATTGTTTAGTGATTCAAGTTTTATGGTATGTAGTAATAAAAAGTAAGATGTTGACTCATTCTGCAGCATAATACTTGATTGCATATTTAGCCAAGCAGGCTTATGGATCTGAGTCATCATTCTCAATATTCTGTGTTGAGTAAACTTTAGCCGAAGAAATGCTCTTTCCTCATCCTGATACTACAAATTGTAAATAAAGTGCCCTTGGATAATAAAACGGTTGCATATTGCTGTTGTGTATCAGAAAGTTTTATGGTAAGGTTTCCAAAAAGTGTAAAGATATAACTGGTAAACTTTAGATTAAAAAACATGGGGAGATGAAGGGGAAATCTTTTTTTTTATCATCCCTTATTAGTGAATGTATATTGTCTCATCCTGGAAAGTTCTGAGTTATCTCACCTCCTACTGACCATCTCTGAAGGATCAAGAAGACCAAAGTTTGTATTGATAACGCTGTTGTGTGGGTGAATGAAGACCTGGCTTTTTTCTATGTACAGAATGATCAATTACAAAACAACCATTCAGCTTCTTGTTGTATTACACACAGTGGCTATGTCCACACATACATCATTATTTCAAAATAAGTTAATTCGAATTAAGGGAAAGCCTGCTATCGAAATGGCTGTTATTTCAAAATGGCTATTTTGAAATAAGGCCGTTTGGACAAGTTGTTTCGAAACAGCTGTGTTCGAAACAACATGTCCAAACAGTATTATTTCAAAATAACCATTTTGAAATAACAGCCATTTTGAAATGAATGGGGTTTAAGCTGTTTCAAAATGATGGTTCTTATTTTGAAATGACAGAGCCCATCATTTCGAACTAAGAAAACATCATGTGGAGCTAATTGTTTTTATTTCAAAATAACCAGTGTTATTTTGAAATAAAAGAGATGTGTGGACATACCCAGTCTGAATAAAGGGCTGATAGAAGGGCAGAAGAGGCATACTACTAATTTGAATAAAAAAAGCAAGGAGTCTTGTGGCACTTCAAGTCTTAACAGATTTATTTATCGCATGAGCTTTCATGGGAGAAAATCCCACTTCGTCAGATGCTTTGAAGAGGCTATTTTGGATGTAAGTATTATGTTGGCTTTGCTGGAAAAAAAGCACATTTAAAGTTACTGTTGAAAAATATCTTAACTGTTAATGTCTAGTATTTATATGCACCAGTATTTTCATGGCTGCCTGGTAACTAATGAAAAGTACTCCCTAAAGCAAACTCAAACTAAGTGACAAAAATCAGAATAAGTTGGCATTATTTTTGGACAAGTTAAATGCAACTTACTATTAGAATGCATGCATAAAGTGACTAAATTATTTGTTAACTTTAGCACCCGGGATGTAAGGAGGGCCCAATAGTACCAAATTAAAAGTTGATTTTTCCTTTTCTTGTTATATTTTATCATTTTGATTTGCATGACTTTAATCAATCTCTACTCCTCACAGCTTTCTGTCTTATTTTAATTCCATTGCAAATTCTGTAATCAGCTGGAAAGATATATTTTCCTTGTAGTTTTAGATTCTTTTAATATTAGTTACTGCAAAAGCCAAATAAAATGCACTCAACAATAGCGTATAAAATTTTCAGAACCATGTAACTGATTTAGGAGACAAACTTAGTTCCTCAAACTAGTTAGGTATTCCTTAATATTTTCCCTAGTATGATGAAATATGCTGTGTTTAGCTAACAGGGTTTATGTTAACAGCAAGGTCTGCACTATCATTCACAAACTGGATATATAATTAATTTACGAGTCAATTGGCACCCTGACATTGTATTGCTGCAGGCACCATGAATACCTTGTATATAGATGAGCTTACAGCCAGGTGATATCTTGCTCCTTTCAAATTCTGACACAAACCAGTTCATGGACCTTTGAGCTCTTTAAACATCCCCAACCCTTCAAAAACCCTCACTGCATTAGGTATGTGAGGAAAAACAACTTAAAACTCATTAAAGAATCATAGAAACCAAAAGTGGGAAAGACTTGTTAGATCATCTTTCTAATTCATCTCCTGCTAATGCAAAGTTGTGCCCCATGGTGCATATCCAATATTTAGCTCAGTTTAGTTTTCAGACATTTTCCATACAACTGAAAAAAATAACTTTAATAAAATTACACTGCCACCCCCCCCCCAATTACTCCCCAAAGCATTATAGAATTTTATAGCATTATCTTGCTAAGCAGGGGTTCCCAACCTTTTTGAGTCAAAGCCCCACTAGTTAACACTTGGTAAAACATGCACTCCCACTCCACTCCCTCACCAGTCATAAATACATATAACCTCTATACACACGCATATGATAATAATAATAACAACACTAAATTATATAAATATTAATACTTTTATATGACTGAAAAAAACCCTAAGCTTTCCCTAGTGCAGACACCACCACATGTCCCATGTGGCCCTACATCTTTCCATTCCTAATGGACTGAGGGGTAGTGGAGATGGGCCCTGGCAGGTTGACCAGGGCTGCTTCAGGCTCTCACCAGCAAGAATATGCTCATCTCTGGCTGGGTGCATGACTGGTGTGAGGCTGGGGCCATTTCTCCATTTCAGATGGAGTGAAGCTTGAGGCTGCTTTTCCTTCGGCGGGCCAGCTCCTCTGCTCTGGACAGTGTGGCTATGTCTACATTATGGAGCATTTTTTGAAAAAAGTAATTTTGGAAAAATTATTTTGAAATATATTCAAAATAATTATCTCAAAATAACTTTCTTTTTCGAAGAAAAGCAAGACAATGGAAAAGATAGAGAGGATATTTTGAAAAAAAGCCTTTTCTGTGTCCGGGGATGGCTTTTTATGAAAAAGCTACCCCGAAAAAAGCTTTTTTTTTTAAAAAATAATGCGGTTTAGTGATCCTGAAAAATCACTCTGGTATTTCAAGATACCGGAGTGCTTTTTCGAAAAAGCTAAACCCGCCAGCTTTTTCAAAATAAAAAGCTTTTTTTGGGGTAGCTTTTTTTGAAAAAAAGCCATCCCCGAAAAATGGAAAAGGCTTTTTTTCCCCAAAATATCCTTTCCATTGCCTTGCTTTTTTTCGAAAGAGAAAGTCCAGTGTAGACTTTCTTTTTCTAAATAAAAAAAGCCACAGTATTTTGGGATAACGGACTGTTGTCCCAAAATAGCATTTTTGAAAAAAAGTTTTTTTGAGATAATTATTTTGAAATACTTACCCCAAAAGTTTTTTCGAAAATGCTGGGCAATGTAGATGTGCCCTGTGGACCTGCATGTGGTGCGCACCAGGGACGGCTAAATGATCTCAGTATTACTGAAGCCTCATGAACTGCCCATAATCTTTTTGGTGCCCCTTTAAGTCACCAAAGGTTGGGAACTGTTGTGCTAAAGGACAGCAATCTCGGGGCCATAGTGGATCACAAGCTAAACATTAGTCAACAGTGTAACACAAAAGAAATCAACATCTTTCTGAGTTTATATTAGCAGAAGTCTTGTAAGCAAGACACAAAAAATAATTTTCATTCTATTCCATGGTGATTAAGCCTCAACTGGAGTACCATGTCTACTTTTGGGAGCCACATTTCATAAAAAATTCAGATGAACTGAAGAAAGTCCAGAGAAATGGTTAAAGGATCAGAAAATGTGACTTCTGAGGGAAAAATGGAAACGTTGGGTGCGTTTAGTCTGGGGAAGAGAAGACAGGGGAGGAAGCATGATAACAGTTTTCAAGTACATAAATGGTTGTTACAAGTAGAAGAAAAATTGTTCTCTTTCTTCTTTGAGAATAGGACAAGAAGCAATAGGCCTAAATTGCAGCAAGGATGGTTTAGGTTGGACATTAGGAAAAATTTCCTGTCCGGGCAGTTTACCACTGGAATAAATTTGCCTAGGTAGCTTGTGGAATCTCCATCACTGGAGATTTTTAAGAGCAGATTAGACAATACCTCCAGACATAGTCTAGATAACACTTAGCCCTGCTTTGAGTGCAGGGGATTAGACTAGAAGGTCTCTTAAGGTCCCTTTCAGCCCTAAATATAAATATCTGTTAGTCAAGAAACATTTGAGTCCATTTCTGTGAATATAGACCTTTTCGTAATATTATTTTCCTGCTTTGCAGTATCAGAGTAGAGATTCTGTTCCCTTACTGACACTGCAGCAAGAAAGTGGCAGGTATGGAATGGATGGCAATTGTTATCACCTCACCAATTTCTATTTTATTTCTACTGCAGACCAAGAAGAGAGGACTCTGTAGAATGGAGTGCATGTACAGGCTGACTATAGTGCCTAGGCAGGGGTGTTGCTAGCGCTGGGCATCCGAGGCTCGTGCCCCGAGTCTCAGCACGAGTGCCCTGGGTGTCCCGGAGACCGGAAACCCAGCTGCCACTGGCCCAACGCAGCCTCCCTCTGGGGTCCAAGGATCCAGAGCTTGGCTGCTGCCAGCCCACCCAGGGCCGTTTCTTGGGGGGGGCGGGGCCCAGAGCCAATTGGCCTATGTGGGCCTCCCCCCCAGCCAGTCTGTCCCAGGGGCGGGGTGGGGCAGGCTGGTGTGTGGCTGGGCCCCTGTGGAGCTCCAGCTACATGTCCGCCCCACCCCGCCCCCTGGGCTGGAACGTCGCTGCAGAGCCCAGCAAACAGTGGAGCCTGGGGTGATAGCCCCACCCCCTCTGGTCCTGCCTTGGCCCGGCCCCCAACCTATTTTGGGGGCAGCAACACCCCTGCTGCCCAGTAAACACCTGAGACCCCCAACTCCACACACACAAGGAGATAACCTCTATGAGTGGATGTCTGGGAGTGTGACCTGGCCCTGTTTCTATCCTGTTTTGGCTCATCATCTTCTGTATTATTCCATCTTTTTCAATGGTTGGTCTTATGATGTACAAAGTCCTCACTAAACCCCTACCTCACCCACACCATTTCTCAGACCTGGTCTCAGTTGGTATTCAAACCCAGTCTGCTCTGGTACTGACACCAGCTTCAATACCTACTTTGGCATCAAATCTCCATCTCTGTTATCATGATGCTCCCTTAAAACTTGGAACTGTCCCCTTAACAGCTCTTAATCAATCTCCCTTATTAAATACAAATGGTTCCTAAAAATTATTTTACTGTATTTTATTTTGCCATCTTGTCTATAGGAAACAAGGGGAAAGCATTTTTTAAAAAACTATACACATGCCTGATAGCATAATCACATGAACTGATATATGAACTTGTTACTGTCACCCTTTTTTTTCTTTTCTTTTGCAATTTTTGTCTGGATTTGGACCTCATTTGCTGAATATAAAATGTATGAGACACTCTGGATGGGCCTGTATTTAAGCCATCTTGTGAGATGCCTTGCACATCTTCAGGTATTCAGAAATAGAATTATAACAAGGAATGAGTTATAACAGGCTAATTGTATTAAAACTCATAGGCTAGATTCTGATATCATCTGTACTGCTGTAAATACAAACTGACTCCACTCAAGTCAATGCAGTTAACACTGTTGCAAAAGTGATACAGGTGAGTTCATGATCAAGACAGATATCCATTACTTATGTTGACCTCACCTTGACAATGTCCTTCATTTAAATAGCCTTGTAGGTAAACCATACATATGATGAGCTACCAAAGACATAATACAGTTCTGTTCCAGTTAAACAGATGGATTAAATGCTACAGTAAAGTCACAGAAACATTTTTACAACATTTTCTCTTAAAGAAAACATATCATTAAGCACATAATTAATATATAATTTTATTACAAGACAAAAATGTGGAGTATCTTAATTCTCAAATTAGAACTTAAAAACCTTGAAAGGAAAGCAATCACTAAGTATAAACATTTTCAACAAAAAAATATAATTTTTATTACTACATAATTCATTCAAAAATACTTAATCTCAGCATAAAAACAATATTATTTCTTTCTTTACATTCTAGTGTTCTTGGACATAAAAATAAGCAATAACTTTTTTGATGTTTTAATAAAAACAATAGTTTTGAGTCCATTTTTCTTTATGGAAGTTAACTTTTTATGCATACAAATTACTCAGGTTCAACACAAAAGACTTATTCATACTTGCTACATTTTTCCAGAGGCAGGTCTAAAAACAGCTAACCCATGTGTATATGCAAAAATGTATATGTGCACATTTAAAAAAATACATGTACAAATATGCCTAAGTGGGCATTTGTCCATGCAAATAACCACTTGTGCATACACCTGTGATTGCTATACATGAAAACATAAGCAACCCATACGCCAATCCTTTTTTTTGAAATACAACTTTGTCCTAAACTAATTTACACTGAGAAGCAATGTAAACTTTTATAAAAACGCCAAACTCTCTAATGTTAATGGTGTCAATTTACAGTAAAGTACATTACCAACTTTTTGTTCTGAACAGCTTGATCTTACACAACTGACTAACAGAACCCCAAATAGGGTCTCCATGATGCAACAAGACACAATTCTATGCTTAAGTTTGGATGAAAATTTGTAAGAGTGTAATGAGTGTAAGGTAACAAGTTCATTTTAAAAACAGAAAATCACTGTAGATCTTATTATTTGGAATGTCTGAAGAACATCTAAATCTGTACTGACAATCATAGTTTCAAAGTGAAATGCATTTTTGAGACATTTTTGAGAACTTATGTAAAGTTTCTTCCTGTTCTGAGCAACACTGCTGCAACTTTTCCATCATTATTGCTTATGCTTCTCAAAGGAAGTCATAACAGGCGATGCTCCCATTTCCATGGTCAAGAAAGCACAATATGTTAACAACATTTCCTGGCTTGCAATGTGGCAAGAAAAATATCGACAAATTAAATAAAAATTGTTCAATAAAATAGCATCTCTGTCACTTGTTACCTCTGTGTTCTTGGGGAATCAGAGCATAGTATCCAGCCTCTATGACCCCCCCCCCACCACCTCTGCTTGAACAGGAAACCAAAAACAATGAAAAGGCAATGGGAGACATCCTTGTCTACCCACATCCAAAAGCCATCAGCATACTAAATGGAGCTTAATTTGCATCGAGTATAGAGAACCAAGCTCCAAAGCAAGAACTACACTGAACTCTAGGATTGAAGAAGCAGGAGCCACACTGAACTCTGGGACTGAAGAAGCAGGGAAGCATTGCATGGGGGGCGGTGGGGGGGGAAGAATCTCACACCAAGGCTAACAAGCTCAGTAGTTATCAGACCATTCTACTCATAGACATGCTAATTGATACCCAAAATACTAAATCCACTGATTGTATCTTGTGCTTCCCTGAACCATTATCACCCCAGCCAGGAATGTGTATTGTCCACTTACATAAGTCCCTATAAAAAAAGCCTCTACCCAAATCCAAAAGTGAGTCCTGATGCCTGGATCTAAAAGCTGCATCATTTCTAGCGGGACTTCAACTTTTCCTTGCTGATTGTGTAACCCATGTGCCTAAATAGGTGCAATCTCTTTTAGGGACCCTTATGGCTGGGTTATGTTGCTGGGCAGATTTTGCAGCCCAGAAACCAGAAACTTCTGGTAAGAGGGTGAGGAAGCACACTGAGCATGCCCCACAAGTTTTGTTTTTTTGCTGGAGTTGCATGCCCAAGGAGAAGCCTGAGAGGAGCAGCTTGGAGAGGAACAAACAAGAGAGCTGCAGAGGACATTGGCTAAGGGACTCAGTGAAAGGAGGTGAGCAGGAGTGGACTGCAGGATGTTTTCTCCCAGCTTTCGACTGCTTTGCAGGGGAGTTGTCTGCAGTGGAACTGAGAGCTGGATGGCCGGTGACTTGATTGCATGGTGCTGGCTGCACAGGAGGAAGAAAGGACTGCATGGCATCTGCCTGAAGATTCCTGCAGCTAGAGAGGATGAGGATTGCTTTCGTTCTGCATTCAAGCCCCAAGGACTTAAAAGACTGCAATTGAGATAAGGGTGACTCCACCTGAACTTTGGGACTCTTGGGTTTCTTACTCTTTTGTTTAAATGTATTATGGTTCTTTAGGATAAGGTGTGTTTAGTTAGTTAATAAAGTTCATTGTTACGTTTCTGTTGAGTAATAGTTTAATGTGGGATGGAAACTCTGAGCAGTCTTCGCTGTGAGTCCTTTTAACAACTGGATCCTGGCTCTCCAGTTGCTTTCATCAGGGGTTTTCTCTGTGAGGCACTGGAGAGGGGCAAGTGAATGAATTTGAGCCCACCCTAGCAGGTTACAATTGCAGTGAGAGCTCTTCCTGTATCCATCCAGCATGCTGACTGAGCTGCACAGCCTGTTTCCTGAGAACCTTTCTGCTATACAGTGGTGAGACACACACCTCCTTTCTCTCTTTGTTCAGATACATCACCGTCTCTCTCCCCTCCTAGGCTGATACAAGGAAGTGGGATCTCCCACGAAAGCTCATGCAAAAAATAAATCTGTTAGTCTTAAAGTGCCACACAACTCCTTGTTGTTTTTTCACTGATACAATAGAATCTAGGTATTATTGTAGCTGGGTATTTTTCTTTCTTTGTATAATTATTAATGCTGTAACTGTTTGGGTATTTTTCTTTTATTACTATTTTTGTAAGTTTTAGATACTTAGCAATAAAATTCCTTTTGTAATCAGGCTAGTTGTCAAACTCTTTTAAAACTTCATTCCCTCCCCTTTGTGTTCTTGGCTTCCTTATATTGCTCTGCAACACTTTTTTTACCCGGCCAAAGATGCCTGTGATGCCCACAATCCAGTAAGGTTTGCTCATTAATGGGGATACCAGCCTGATTGACTCCAGGGGCATATAAGGGTAAAAGCTGAAAAGTGCTGTTCTGACCTAGCCTGATTGAGTCCAAGGGCACATAAGGGCAGAAGCAGAGAAGTGCTGTGTGACCCAGCCTGCTGAGTTCAGGGATGTATAAGGGGTCAGCTGAGCATGCTGATAGACCCAGTCTGCTCAGACGCACCTTGTTAATTGATGAATGTGTATATGTGGGTGGTTATTTGAATCTGAGGTTGGAAGAATCCAGTCCTGGGAAACTGAGGTCCTGCAAGGGGGCTCCATAGGGAGGGAGAGGTGAGCTCCATATAGAAATGCAAGTGACACAAGCAGTACACTAATACAGTGCTTTCAAACTTTGGGTCAGGACCTAGTACTGGGTTGCAGATCCTCAGGTGCTGGGTTGCAGTACCCCCTGCTGCTGCGGCCAGAAGACTGGAATGCATTGCTGACAGATGTAACTGGGGGGTTGTGGGCGTAAATGATTTTTTCAATTGGGTCCTGAGAAGAAAAGTTTGAAAACCACTGCACTAATAGAATTGCAACCTCTCCCCTAACCAAAGGAAGGTAACCCTAATAAATGACCATACCCCAAGTTGGTGGGCAAATTGGAAACACTCTGTACATATCAGATGGAAAATAAGGGCTATACAAAACACTTAACACAATGATTTGATGCTTCTTGATCACCTAGTACAATAAAGGTAAATTATAGTCTTCCTTTTGCCTAATTAATACATAGTTAGCGCTATAGTATACTAGAAACAGTTAAAAACTCCATATATAGTTTTTATACCAAAAAAAAATTCAGCCTTGTGTGCATGTACTGCTCAGACTGTTTCAACAATTAAGAATAGATGATAATGGTTCCTTTCTGGAAGAGTACAGACTCTTAAAAAATTAAATTCGTTGGGTATTGTAATACCTGTGCTCATGTGTGAGTGAGATTGATGTGCCATGTACAAAAGTAGATGAAGTTCCTTCTTATGCCCAATAGTAGTATAAAAGAAATAAAGTTTGAAATAATTAGCCAGACGAAATATATATTTAAAGGAAATAGTATATCCTAAATCAAAGCATCAAAGCATCAATCCAGAAACTCTATTTTACATTAGTTTTTGCAGAGTTCAATGATGTCACACCCTGAGTATTGCTTTCTTTGTTCTAGAAAGGATTATGGAAAACATGAAAGGATTTTGCCATTTTGAATAGTTTATGCACATCTTGTTTCCCTTCCAGTAAATAATTTCTTTTTGTCTTAGGCTGTGTTCACACAGCCCTCTTATTTCGAAACAACAGAGGTTGTTTCGAAATAAGATTTAGGCTGTTCACACGACGCACAGTTGTTTCGAAACAATGGGTCCCGTTGTTTCGAAACAACGGCGTTGTTTCGAAACAAGTTAAACCCCATGCGGGGACAAAACAACGCCGTGCGAACATGTTGTTTCGAAACAACAGTGACTTGTTTCGAAATAACTGTTGCCTGAACCTGCTATTTCACTTTGAGCTTTTTTCCTTAATTCGAATTAACAAACTGTTAATTCGAATTAAGTTATTTCGAAATAAGGTGCTATTTCGATACAAGTTGTTTCGAAACAACCGTATTGAAATAACCCCCTGTGTGTGAACACAGCCTTATTGACGGAGTACTCTTACACAGACTTATTTGTAGGGAAAAAGAATCATTTTCAGGGAAAAAAATCCTTCAGGAGATTTTTGGTAAATCCTTGCCACAGTTTCAAGGGAAGATGAGGGAAAAACCTTATAAACTGTAAGCAACCCAGCTGAAGAATTGGACTTCAGCATCAAGAAAAAACAAAAAACAAAAAACCAGGAACAGAGGAAAAAAGAAAAAGCTTGATGAGACTAGACACCAGAAAACTGCTACAAAATTGTGCTTTTTATAACTTCCATAGTATGTGTGGTAGCTTCAATGTTCACTGGTCACAAATGAAGTTTTCGTTTAAAAAAATTAAGTTTTAGTACAGAACTGTTAACAGGAGAAGCCGTTATTTTCTGTAGGATATCTGTGAATTGATAACCTTCAAAGTTGAATGTTAAATATACATTAACCATGGCAATATATTAAGCATCTTAATCTTTGAAATTATCATATTTTTCTAGTAATGCCTATATTAAGATAGCTATAAGGGGCCTATCACTTCAATAAAGTTGTTTGCTACCTTATATTATAAAGGAAAATTGCACTTCATGAATATATATATTGTACATATTAAAATTCTTCAGCTGGAAAGAAAATCTTCCAACAGGCAAACCCACAAGACGGAGACTGAAGAAACTAATACACTGTCCGAAAGACAGGAAATGAAGAATGGTCTCATCACCAGGTATCTATCCGAGGCACTGAATGAAAAACTGTTGTTATGTAATCAATAACTAACATCATAGTGATTTATCAGTTTCTCCAAGCACATAATGTTGTTGCCAACATTTATCTCACTTCATAAACAATGATTTTTTTCTTCGGGGAAAAAGAGACATTTCTGGTTGATTTAGGTAGATCAGGTTTGCGTTTCAAGATATTTTAATGGTGAATATCTCCCTGTGCATTTCCTCGACAGACTAAAGGATTGTCCTCTTCATACGCCAAGGTTGGGCTCTCCATGTTCTCCAATAAAGTATGATGGGCATCGTATCCATGCAGAGGCAATGTGGGTTCTTTTATAGCAGTGGAGGTCAATTGTTTCAGGGTGATATTAATACTTTTAAAGGCATGCAAAAGGAAAATGCCAATGATTATGGTGAAAAATCCACTGAGGGTGCCGATGATATCACCCAAGTCCATACTATACCATTCTTTAAAAAGGATGATGGAACATGTCACTACTGTAGTAGTGAAACACACATAATAAATAGGTGTCACTAGAGATGTATTAAACATGTCCAATGCTTTGTTAAGATAGTTGATCTGAGTGCTGACTGAAAGCACTAACGTCCCCACCAAAATATAAACAAGTGCATGTTGGTAAACTGGCTTCTGCTCCAGTATTTCTTTAATGGCAATGCCGAGGCCCTTGACGGATGAGACAGAGAAGGCACCAATCACTGAACAAATTGATATGTAGACCAATATATTCGTCTGACCTTTCCTTGGAGCCACAATAAAAATCAGCACCAGAGAGACCACGGTTATAACAGCAGCAAATGCAATAAACACTGTTTGGGAAGGAGAGGGAAAAAGTTACATGTAATAAATTAAGTACAGTTTCAAATCAGATTCAGTTAGGTACAAAAGGTTATATTTTTTTTAACTATTATATAAACGTTGGCACAAATTCACCAGGCACAATTCCATTGCAATCAAAAGAAAAGAATTGCACCCACTTACTCGAGCCACGAAATTGGCTCAGGATTTCAGTACAGGCATCTAACCAGCTTTATCTTTACATTATTTTGATACATTAAAGGATTAAGTCTTATATTTGTAAATGAAGTAATTATATTCTACCTGGCCACCTGATAGACAACTAATGAATTGTATCAGGCTAACACATACCTTTATGAAAATGATACTGGTGCCTTTTCTTTGCCCCCATGGGAGGTTCCATTGCATTATCCTAACCAAGGGACACTCACTTCACTGAAGCAAATTTATAGCTTTTTGTTGACCTTCACAGAATCATGGAACTGAAAGGGACCATGAGAGGTCATCTAATCTAATCCCCTGCACTCATAGCAGGACCAAGTACCACGTAGACCATCTCTAACAGGTGTTTGTCTAACCTGCTCTAAAAAACTTCCAATGATGGAGAGTCCACAACCTACCTGGGCAACTTACTCTAGTGGTTAATCAACCTGATTGGAATTTTTTCCTAATGTCCAACCTAAACCTCTCTTTAATTTAAGCCCATTGCTTCTTGTTCTTTCATCAGCGGTTAAGGAGAATAATTTTTCTCCCTCCTCCTTGTAGCAACCTTTAGGTACTTGAAAACTGTTTTGTCGCTTCTCCGTCTACTCTTTTCCAGACTAAATAAACCCAGTTCTTTCAATCTTCCCTTGTAAGCTAAGTATTCAAGACCTTTTATCATTTTTGTTGCTCTTCTCTAGATTCTCTCCAATTTATCCACAACCTTCCTGAAATGAGGTGCTGAGAACTGGACACGATATTGGGAACTGGGAATACTGGAAACTGGGGCACCAAGCAAAAATAAGACACTAACCACAACACAGAATTATTATCTTGGCCTTAATGTGATAACAGACACAGCCTTTACATTAAGCCGCAGTTTCTTGTATACACTGATTTTTCTTTTTTCTTTTCTTTACATACTAGTGTAACAATGCTTCAAGTGATCTTGCTTGCTTACATTCACAGCCTGAATTCTGCCTATAAGGTACTCTGCTGTGACAGAGTGCTAGGCAAAGGAAAGCTGAGCCAGCCCTCTGTTACTTGAGCCCCAACTGAGGACAAAAAATTGGCGCTGGCTGAGTAAGCCAGCAGTTAGTGGACCAGTAGAGAGCAGCTGCTTGCCTTGTTAGCCAGGGGCTACAAAGGCTCACAGGAAGTAAGTATGAAGGGGAAGAAAGAAAGAGAAATATCACAGAGTGAAGGGGAGGCTGAGCTGCTCTTGGTTGGTGGCGAGACTGTGAGGCCCCTGAAGCTGTTAACCTGAACTGTCTGCAAACAGACGGTGGTAAGCAAGCAACTATAAATAAACCTCACTGGTGGGAGAATGAAGCTGAGGTTTTTTGACTGGTTTATGGGCAAAGAGGAGCCAAGCAACATGACAGCCCTGCCTGAACCTGTTACAACTACATTAAAGTAATTCACTGAAGTGATCAAATTTCACTTGCATTGTCAGGTAAAAAGTGAGTGGAACGATGGTGGTGGTAACATATAATTCAGTAAAACTTCCCAATTATGAAAACATTCAAAAACCAGTAGAAGAGCACTTCAGTTTCACTGAGAACTCAGTGACAGACTTAAAAGTTACCACAGTTCAGAAAAAACAGACTTCAATGTGAAACTGCAGAGTTGGAATTCATATGCAAACGTGACACTATCAGACTGGGTCTGAATAGCGACTGGGAGTGGCTAGTTGACTATAAAAAGTAAAACAAACAAGAAGTCTTGTGGCACTTTTAAAGACTAACAATTTTTCTTTTAGTTTTTCTTTATTAAATTTCCCTTTTTAAACACTCTTACCATCTCATCAATGTTGTGAATGGGTCATATCCATGCTGTTTGAATTGACCTTGTTAACATTGGTCCTCCATATAATAATATGACTCACCCTTCTTTGCATATGTATATATACCTAGCAAACTGCTATTTCTACTTCATGCATCTGTGGAAGTGGCTTCTAACCCACAAACCTTATGTCCAAAAAATTAGTTAGTCTTTCAAGGGCCACAGGACTCCTTATTTGTTTTGCAGACTAAACACAGCTACTCCTTTAAACTTGTCTCCAATTATTCACTTATGGACAGGTCTACTTCTAGCTGACATATCTATGACTATAGATAAGTATTTTCTTATTAAATATAGATAATTTAAATTACAGACCTGGATCTTTCAGTTTTATTTCCATGTCATCTAAAGAAGTGACCTCTTCTTCTTCAGGGGCATGAATAACCATCACCGTTGACCCCAAAATGCTCAATATGCAGCCCAATTTCCCATGAACATTCAGCTTTTCATTTAAAAAATAGGAAGACAATATTGCACTGTAGATTTAAAAACAATATTTCAAGCAATAAGTTTATCTGGACAAATCACTATAATATACTAATCATAATGTTTTTATGTGGTGATACTAGTTCAAAAAAAAGTTTTGAAGTGGGGATGGAGGAAACCAACAGAAAATAAATAAAAACCAGCCAAACCATCAGCTTTTTCCCAAAGCTTTCTTTAATTTCACAAAGGGCAGATAAATTTGCCCCATTTTCAATGACTTTCCAACTGGCCTTGACATGGAACTCCACAGCCTCTACCATAACTTCATAAAATCAGCCAGAACTGCAGTATTTTTTCCTTTTGGATCCTATAAACTATCAGAGATAAGCCCTACTGACACACAAAGCACAGAACAAAAGACTTAAAAGAATCAATAGCCCCTGGTTTAGAAAGGCTGAAGATTGGCGTTTCTGGAGCTAAGGTGTTAAGAGAAACATAGGACTGTACAGTGGGAAACAGGATGCAGTCCTGTTTGACTGCAACCATTTGGTACTAGAACAAGGACATTTTCACACACAATCCAAGCAAGACTGTTGCCAAGTCACTTGCCAGCTTTTTAAAATTTACCTTTGTTTCAGCACAAAATCATTATACTACGTCAGCATCTATAACATCAGATATGTAAAGATACTCATGCTTTAGAAAGAGATAAGCATCTCAACCCTCATATGAGATTATGAGTTTATATGCAGGCAGATAACAGTGATGAGTACAGTATTCAAATGTGGTATTTACTGAAATCATTTTATCAACTTCTGAAACTGCATGCACAGTAACATTTACAGTAAATCCAGACAGAAAGTGGCATGTTCCAGTTAAAATGACAAGGGGACGCTTTAGTTAAGTGGAATGCAATTAACTGAACTGAAAGATCAGAGAGGCAAGTATTTCTATTCTTACATAAAGTGCCATGTGATCATTTAATGTCCATGGCTGTGTTCACACAGCCTCCTTATTTCGAAACAACAGAGGTTGTTTCAAAATAAGGTTTCAGCTGTTCACACGACGCACAGTTGTTTCGAAACAAGGGGAAGCCTGCCGCAGCGGCTCACCCCCAGGGGGCTGCAGCCCCCTGAACCAGGTACCAAAATAGCAAGTTCACAGTGTGAACCTGCTATTTTGATTCCCGTTTTTTTCCTTATTTTGAAATAACATTTTGTTAATTCGAAATAAGTTGTTTCGAAATGAGTGTTATTTTGATATACGGTTGTTTCGAAACAACTGTATTGAAATAACCCGCTGTGTGAGAACACAGCCCATGTGATTACAAATGACCAGGATCATTTCTTCCATTAGCACAGTGCTTTCCTAACACAATTCTAAGGGACTAGTATAATATTTATTTGGAAGGGAAAGCATCACCTACTTAATCACTTCTTGTATCACTTAAATATTCCTTTGAAGTCTCCCATCCAAATACTGATTCAGCCTGAGGTTAAATCACTTGTTGTAATAGGAAAAAAATCCATAGTCATGATTTAATCCTACTTTCACACAATTAAATCTGCATATCAGTTCCAATTCTGCCATTTCTCTTTGAAGTCTTGACGTGTTGCCCATCTGCTTGAGCACAGTTGTTAAACAATCAACAGAGTGATTAGGAAAACTGAAGTGCTCAGGTACTGGTTTTTTAACATAGTCATTTCTGATGTCAGTTTTGTGCCCATTTATTCTTTTTCACAGATACTGTCCTGTCTGCCCAACGTATAAGGTGCGGGGGCATTTCTGGCACATGATGGCATAAATCATATTGGTGGATGAGCAGGTGAATGAGCCCTTGATGTAGCAGCTGGCTTGTTTAGGTCCTATGATGGTGTCTTTTGTGCAGATATGTGGACAAAGTTGACAATGTGGTTTGTTGCAGGGGTATATGCCTGTTTTAATGTTTCTTTTGTTAGGTCTGTAGCTGCTGGCAAATATTTGTTTAATATTGGGGGCTGTCTGTAGGTGAGGAGAGGTCTGTCTCCCAAGGCTTGGGAGAGTGCGCAGGGTCATCTTTTAGAATAGGCTATAGGTCCTTAATGTAGACTGTAGTTCCCCTATCTTCTCCCACAAAAGCTCATGTGATAAATAAATCTGGGGATCTTCAAAAGTGCCACAGGCTCCTTGTTTGTTTTGCTGAACTAGACTAACATGGCTGCCCCTTTGGGACTTATCAATGCAGGTAAAAGCACAGTTTCACTGGTATAGCTGTGTCTATCTTGGGGACTTCAGTCAGCGCAGTTATGCTGGTCTGAGATCACACTCCTGACTGACAGTTATGCCATCAGAAGTCTGTAGCGTATACCGGGCATAAGATACCTAAATCCTTTCCAGAATAATTGCTTTCCAGGATCCAGCTCCCAATTCTCTAGGTATGGTCTGCATTTGTTCTTCATGCATGCACAATCTTGTTATTGGCTGTATTAGAACACATTCTGTTTGTGTGCCCAGCTTGTCAAGAGATCCGGAATGCTCCGTATGACTGCCCTGTGACCATTATTAACTACTCCATCAGTCCTTGTGTAGTCTATACATTTTTTCAGCAGTGATTTTTTATTTTCTTCTAGATCACTGATAACTATACTGACACTGTGTTCCGAAGGCCTCACAAATACAGTCTCTGGAAGTTCGTAAAACAATCCACTGAATCACTTGAGTGCATACAACATTTCCAATGCAAACTACATGTTAAGTCTGCAGTGAAATTTCTCTCTCACCTCTGGACTCTTCTCTGCATTCAACCAGAACAGACACCAATCCTGCTTATTTAGTCTTAATAATGTATGTACAGCCTTTTAACTGAAAACTTGTTAACAATCCTAAATCATTAAGTATTTTAAAATATTTAGCTACATTTAAAAATAAACGGGCCAATTCTGGCCTTTGCCACTAAATGCCATAAAAATGCCACCAACAGATGGGGGAGAATTATCATGATGCAAATCAGTATCTCCTGTTTTCTCAGGAGAGACTTGATTATGTATTTGTTTAGGTAAATGGGATTTACTTATTTCTTCATATGATGAAGCTATGAATTTTCATGAACATAATAAAAAATTCCAATATTCTTTTCCTTTTTTCCATTGTCAAAGCTGCATCAGCATTTTACTTTAACAAAAAATAACTACCACAAAAAGAAAAAAGTTTTGGAAACAAGTGACAGATTTCATATTTCATTTTTTTAAAAAGTAAGTTCATTATTATTTGTCAAAACCAGAAAAAAATAGCAAGAAACATATTTTAAGTGTTTCAGTTGTTAAATAGTTATTAAACATTCAGGGAAGGAACAGCTAAATTTAACTCCTCCAGCACAAAAAAATACAGTATTTGCTAGTACAGGAAAAGGTTCACTTTTCAGCAGTCACTTTCAGTTCACACTAACCTTATAAGAACACTCAGTGCGCCCAATGGGGTAACCAAGGTTGCAGGTGCGAAGGCATAGGCAGCAAAGTTGGCAGCCTCTCCTATTCCCACTACAGAGGAAACAACAGTAGTATAAAAAAAACCTGTTAGAACTATTAAACTGATGGGCACTAGACAGATGATAAGATCTTTGACAAGAAAGGTGAGTAGTAAAGTAATATTTCTTTTTATCTACACAAATGTCCAAATGCTGTTTTCAAAGTTACAAGTATCTACCTGTCTGTTGCCCATTAAGTTAATTGGATGGCCACCCCTCCTGGGCCATCAGTTAGGTATGTGAAGTATGTCAAGGGGAGCAAATGGCCCTTCAACTGAACTAGATGGCCGTTTACACCCAATTGAGTTCTGCAGGGCTTGGCATGGGTGGGCACTGCCAAATTGTAAGATCTATAAGATGGTGAAGGCATGAGTCATGCTCACCTGAGTTTCCTGCCTTACCTGTAATCAGCAAACTGGTGGGAAACAAACAGTTGAAAAACTCAGGGTTTGGGTTGATCAGGCAGGACAGTTCCTGACATCCTGCCTGGCCTGATCACCCAGACACTGACCTCCTCCGCTCATGAGTTCTTCCCCGAGCGTACCACGATTGAAACTGCCGGCCGAGTAAGGAGTGTCTCTCTCTCTCTCTCTCTCTCTCTCTCTCCTGCCTGTAATGCTGCTGCGGCTGGTGGTGGAATTGGTAAGAGCCTGCCCCTGCAGCTTTCTTTAAAAATAAGCTACCTCCCCTCTGGCTGCTGTTTTGCCATTGCTCTCTCCCAGCTTCACCAAGCCCACTCTCCTAAGAGCAGGCTTGCCCTTTGCCTTCTGGCTTCCCTTTCTCCTTTTTTTTTAGACTACTGCTTCGCTCTCCATTGTTTAGAAAAGTTCCTGTACTTCCAACTGCTTACCACTGTTCTGTACTGCTTGTTGTGTCTCTCCCCTCTGACTTGTTGAACTGGTCTTGGAAGTGCTATTTTGAGTTGCAATATTGTTTTAGTTTAATCTGTAAGCCTTAGAAGCGTTAAGATAGATTGTAACATTGTTTCATTTGGTTTGTAACCCCTAGAGTTACTGTATTAAGTCACTTTGCTTTCCCCTCTGTGATTCCTCTGAGTTAAATAAACTTTTCCTACCCAAATTTTCCTTGTCCTCTCATAACTTCCCGTGGCTTCCTCTCCTGCCCCGCCGCTTCCTGCGGCTCCTTTTCTGCCCCGCCGCTTCCCATGGCTTCCTTTCCTTGCCTCCGCCACTTCCCACGGCTTCCTTTCCTGCCTTGTCTCTTCCTGCAGCTCCTTTCCTGCCCGGCCGCTTCCTGCGGCTCCTTTCCTGCCCGGCCGCTTCCTGCGGCTCCTTTTCTGCCCCGCCGCTTCCCGCGGCTTCTCTCCTTGCCTCCACCACTTCCCACGGCTTCCTCTCCTGCCCCGCTGCTTCCCGCGGCTCCTTTTCTGCCCCGCCGCTTCCTGTGGCTTCTCTCCTTGCCTCCACCACTTCCCGCGGCTTCCTCTCCTGCCCTGCTGCTTCCCGCGGCTCCTTTTCGGCCCCACCGCTTCCCGCGGCTTCCTTTCCTTGCCTCCACTGCTTCCCGCAGCTCCTTTTCTGCCCTGCCACTTCCCGCGCAGCCACCGGCTGCCTGCGGCTCCCTCAGCCACTGCTCCGCCACCCCTTCCTTCCCGCTCCCACAGCCCCCTTCTGCCCCCTCTGTGCCCACCTTGAAACTCCTGCTTCCCCCCCTGGTTTTCACTCTTCTCTGCCACTGCGGCACACTAAGTTGTACGGTAACCCCCTTTTCCTTATATGGTATTGAAACATCTTTTAAGTTACTGTGAGTTGGTCTATAGCTGTAAGTTAGGTTAGCTGAGAGCCCCCGGTTGTCCCCCAACCTGTTCCACTCTATAAAGTTGAGTACTTCACAAAACCCCATTGAGCAAAATGCAACAAACATCATATGCATACACTCTATAGCTCACTCTGCATCAACACCCATTTTTAATAAAGATTAATGTGTACCCCACTGGTGCGGTAATTGCCCCCCAAGATCCCCAAATTATCGAACCTGCTGGCAGGGTCACTACCAATTACTGTAGCATGTAACCACAAGAAAGATACTATAATGTTAATGCGCACACAGGAACAGTTTTTGAAGTACTGCATTGATATATTCAAATATAAGACTAATGGTAATGGTAAGGAAAACTTATTTTGTGCTGCTATTTTCCTTTTTCCACCCAATTCCAATTTGTATTCCTAGATTTATTTAACACAATTGGGGGCAGGAGGGCAAAGAACAAAAATCAAATGAATAAGCCACAAAGTAACCTCAACTAGTCACTAAAAACCTCTTTACTCATCAAGATGCAAAAGAGTTAAAAAGCACTTCATGAAGATGGGGAGTCCTGAGTACCAGAATGAAATTGGGAATAAAAGTTACTTTATTCCCCAAAAGTTAGCTTTTTTCCCCTTTCCCCTTTTTATTAAAGAATTTACCCCACCCCCACTTAAAGTAACGCACATTACTCTGCTTTAGATGTAGTTTAAAAAAGAAATGTGGAACCATTTTTACTGACACTTACTTGAAAGTAATCCTGCCCACCAGAGCCATTCTTTCAAATAAGAATATCCACCCTGTCCTGGAAAAATAATTTGCTAATATTAGGAAAAAAAGTTGTTAAAATGATGCTTAAAAACTCATATTTGTGATAAATATTTCTAATTATGTCAATTATAAAACTTATCCAACTTAAAGCAATGCTCAGTCTATATGGAACACAGAGAGTTAGCTACACGTAATGTTGAGTTATTCATAAAAATGCAACATATAAATGTTAAATTCTA
This sequence comes from Podocnemis expansa, assembly GCA_007922195.1. NCBI lineage: Eukaryota > Metazoa > Chordata > Testudines > Podocnemididae > Podocnemis > Podocnemis expansa. Next base: position 8,037,820 of record ML681996.1, read on the forward strand.
GTATTTCAAGTCCTTTATGTTGAATGGGAACTTTCAGAAGGCATAAAAGGGATAATAAAACTTCACTAGGACTACTCACATGCTTAAGTATAAGAACTGTGCTTTGTCAGAGCCCAAACAGCTATATATATCAAGATGCATCTTGAATATGCTTAAAGTTCCATAAAACTTCCTTCTTAAATTTAAAAAAATAACACTGCTACAGCAATCCAAAGCTTTCTGAGCCAAAATACAAACAAGTAATACATTGAGAAATCCACTGTTTCTCAAATACTGAGAACAATCTAAATGGTAGGGTATTATATTTTCAGGAAACACTGCAAATAAAAGAAAAATAGCAAACCAAAACAAACTCAAAACCTTCAAAAAGGATTTAAGTGATAGTTCTAATATGAGCATGGTAGTAATTTAAAAAGCACTCCGAATTAATCTAACTCTATTCCTACCGACTTCAATGGGAGCAAACTCACCCCTACTGTAGAGATAATTCTTGTACTACACAACTGTGAAAAACACAGCCAGTAAGTTAGCTAGTAAGTTTTTATTAAAAATCTGTTTTAAAGCAAGGTGTCATGATTGCTCTCTCGCAAAAACAAGAGCTCAGTTCTCTTCAGACTGTTCTAGTTCCACATTCTGTAACTCCACAAGCTGTGCACATATTCAAACACTTATTTTTATAACTGTATTATAATTCAAGTGTTTCCCCCACTCATACTGAAAAGAGAGAAAAGTGACACTCTTTTTTGGGAGTAGGGCAGAGGGTGAACTTTCCAATCTGACCCACAGGCATTGTGGTGGGTGCATTCAAAATATCTTTGATACATATAGCCCATATACTAAACCAAATCCCCCTAAAGGTTCTTACATCCAATATTACCTGTTGCCAACTACTGAAAACATCAGCTGACTTGAACCTTTGAACTTGTTGGTTTCTGATTAATAAATAGACTGATTCCTTCTGTCAAGGATAAGCGAGTAAACATTCATTACCAGCTCTGGTGACTCCCTTGTCAGCCAGTTGCAGAAGGCCCTTCTTTTTCAGTATAAAGCTGGAGCCAACAAAAATACTGGAACCTATTGCCAGGGCCACACCGACATGGAGCCTATATTTGCTTCCTGCAGATGTAGAAACACTGAAGTTTGTTTCATTGGAATGTTTGTCCACATAGGTAAAGAAAGGGGCCTGTGTTTCTGACACATTGATTATCTGGCACCATGCTTCGTAAGAGTCATGACAGACCAAAGAAAGAACTGCACCTAGGGGAAAAAGAGGAACAAAAATTAAAAGGTACTTTTCCTGAAAGATGCACAGCAAAAGAAGCAATGTAGAAAGCATTCTAAACAGCATTTAGAAATACATCTAATCCTCATATTGGTGTTTATATATAAACACAATTTTAATAAACCGCGACCTGGTGAATGGGCACTGCACTATGAGGCTACTAAGAAATAAAAGTTTACTTTTAGCTTGACTTACTCTACCCTTACAGGAAAAATGAGGGAGACCTGGAGGCTGCCAGTCAATCAGATTCTCCAGCAGGTGGTGTAAGGAAGACAGCCGCCCTGGCTGGGGAAGAAAGCCACCACTGGGGGCGGCCTGGCCCTGCACCCTTGGCCAGGGATGGGGCCAGAGAAGACAGCCACCACTGTGGGCAGCCCAGCGGCGGACCTGGGGCACTGGGAGTGGGGGCTCGAGCCCCCTAAGCCCAGTGCCAGTGACACCACTGGGACTAATGCTGTCAGTAGAAAAGAGGAAGATTAGACTAAGGAAGGAAAAGTCAGAACAAATGGCATAACATTACCAAATCTAATTGATAGATTTCTTTTAGAGAAGTATTTTACACTCACGAAAAGGAGTCTCTGTCTGTATAGACTCTAGTTCCTTTAATAGTTGTTTCATTTCCCCGCTTCTGGATTGTCAAGAGGTAGTGATGTGCATTTGCCACCAATCTGCCTCCTCTGACATAAATGCAGGTATCACAGTTTGACTTAAAACTCATGACAACAGCATATGAGTTATCCTTATCTTATTGCTACTAAAGTTCCATTAATCATGCTATATTAATGAATATTTAGCTTCTTAATAGCTGACCTACTAGCCTCAAATTCATCTAAATTGTTAATTCTTCTTTTCAAATCTGCAACAGCCACAGTCATCACATTTTTAAGAATTAGCAGTACCACACAAACTCAAGAGTATCACATTCCCTATTTCGGTGCCCTTGGTCCTCTTGTAAGTTCCTTGCATCATGTAGTTTTAGAAAAATATGTTTTTCTGATCATCTTTGTCAGGGTCATAAATTAGTGTGAACCTAATGTAAGTGCTATATTAGAATTCAAATTTGATCTGTTATTCACCATTGAGAAATCAAATACGAGATTGAAGAATTATTTTTGTCTGCTGATGTCAAACACTGAGTCATTACCAGGACCAAGAACAAAAACATCCACCATAATTAAATATTGGCAAGAAACTAATCATTTGCCAGTCTGTTGAAAACATCAAGCGGATGTTAAACTAGAAGATTTATCATTAGCAGATCCCTTTTTGAAAGAACAGACACATGTTGATGGATCCTTATTTTTATACAAATTATGGAAAATTACTTTTGCTCATCCTGTTGTAAAATTCTAATGTGTAGTAACTGTTATCTAGCTAGTTCCTTTCTCTTTAAATTAATAACTAGAGTGTTTCTCATGAAATGCCTTTTGCTTAATATGTAAGAGTCCTATGATTTGATTAAATTAGCAGATATTTCCATCTTAACTTTTAAATTAGAAAACCTGATTATTACTATATTCACTTATATCATTTCATCAGTTGGCTACTTTCCCAAAGATGGAAAAAGTCATGAGCAAAACTGACTGTGAGAAAAAAATTAGACAGAAAAGTGTGAGCAAAATTTGTGAGTTCTTTAAGAGTTTATTAGAGGGCCCAAAAGCTATGATTCCCTAATGAAGAAAGAGAACAACTTTGGCCAAAAGCCCATCCAAACCTAGTGGCAAAGTTAAGGCAGCAACTAGAAATAAAAAAGCAAGATATAACAAGTGGCAAAAAAGAGAGAGAGCAATTGACATAAATCAGAAATTATTAAATGCAGAAAAGTGATAATGAAAGCTAAAAAATCCATGGCCAGCTGGGCTATAAACAATAAGTATTTTAAGTGTATTAAAAGAAATCCAAAAGAAATTTTAAGCATTGTATAGGCACATTACTAGACAGAAATAGAAAAATTGTTAATAATTATGGACAGAAGGCAGAAACGTTCAATTAATATTTCTATTCTGTATTTGGAAAGTAGTATCCTACAAGGATGATAAACTACTTTTTGATCCCCTCATAACTAGGGAGTACATTAATCATCATTTATTATAGATAAATATTTTTAAGTGAACAGATTTGGATAACTTGCACCCAAGAGTCTTAAAAAAATTGGCTGAAGAGACCTCGGGTCCACTGATGTTAATTCTGAATAAATCTTGAAATATCAAGAAAATCCTAGAATACTGGAAAAATGCTGATGTACCAATACTCAAAGAAAGCAAGCAAGATGACATGGGTTACTAATGACTGGTTAGCCATCAATCCCAGGCAAAATAATGGAGAAACCAATAATAGGATTCAGTTGATAAAGAAATAACAATGAATATAATCAATGCCAGTCTTCAGGCTTTTATGGAAAAGTTCTCAAACAAACCTGATTTCATTCTTTGATGAAACTACAAGTATGGCTGATAAAATATGTGTGTAGATCTCATATACTTAGACTTGTGTAAGGTATTTGACTTAGGACTAATTCCAGAGGGGTAGCTGTGTTAATCCATACACAGCAAAAATAACAAGACTCCTGTTGTATCTTAAAAATTAACACATTTTTTCAGGCATAATCTTTCAGATGCATCTGACGAAGTGGGCTGCAGCTCACAAACACTTATGCCCAAAGAAATTTGTTAGTATTCAAGGTGCCACAGGACTCTCGTTGTTTTGATTTAGCACTGCATGACATTCTGATCAAATTTGCAGATAATACAAAGAGGTGCAATTGTAAATAACAAAGAGAGCAGAGTCATAGGCTTTGTCTACACGGGTGGGGGGCTGAAAGTCGACTTAATAAGGTCGACTTTAAGTCGACCTTGTTATTGACTTCAGGGTATGTCTGTGTAGCCAGTGACCAGACATACCCAGGGAGCCCCTCCTCCTACCCCACCTCTAGTCTGGATTGGGTACCCTGAGCCCAATGGGCTCAAGAGGCCCATCCAAACTGGGGCTGATCTGGCTCCTAACCTCTAAGGAGGACCTGGGAGCTGTGAAATTGACCAGGTTGCATAGCTGCCTGCTAGGGGTTAGGGGACCCGAAATCACCCCTGGCTGCTCATAGGGAGGCCAGGGGTGGGGAGCCCGCCTGCCCCTGGCCGCTTGTGAGCGGTGGTGGAGGGGGGCAACATCGCCCCTGGCCACTTGCAAGCAGCCAGGGGTGCAGCACCAACATTGCTCCTGGCACTCACAAGCGGCCAGCGGCTGGGGGAGCTGGCAACTCCCCCAGGGGTTGGGGGAGCCCACATTGCCCCTGGTCACTTGCAAGCAGCCAGAGGTCTGGGGAGACAGCATCTGCCCCAGGGGAGCAGGGAGTCGGCATCGCCCCTGGCCTCTTCAGAGTGGCCAGGGGCAGGGGGAGCCGGCATCACCCGTGGCCGCTTGCAGGTGGCCAGGGTCTGGGGGACCTGACATCCATCCTGGCTGCTTACAGGAAGCCAGGGGCTGGGGGAGCTGGAAACTCCCCGGGTCGCTTCCAGGCGGCCAGGGGCGGAGGGAGCTGGCATTACCTGGAAGCAACCAGGGGTGATGCTGGCTCTCCCCGGCCCTGGCCGCCTGCAAGCGACCAGGGTGATGCCGGCTCCCCCAGCCCCTGGTCACCTGGAAGCAACCAGGGGTGATGCCAGGTCCTGCCACCTCTGGCTGCCTGCAAGTGGCCAGGAGAGATGACGGATCCCCTCACCCCTGGCCACTGAGTTGCCGGCTCCCCCAGCCCCTGCCCGCCTGCAAGTGACTAGGGGTGATGCTGGCTCCCCCAGCCCTCAGCTCTTTGCCACAGGGTAGAAGCTGGATTGGGCCCCCAATGGGAGCCAATCATGCCAGGGGTGGACAAGGGGGCAGGCCCTGCCCTGAGAAGTCAACTTAAATGCTTAAGTCGACTGCCAGCGCAGGAGTTAAGTCGACTTAAGCAATTGCTTAAGTCAACTTAATAATTTCTAAATATAGACTGGGCTTAATTTAGGTCTATTTAAAGGGCTTTAAATTGACTTAAGCCCATAGTTTAAGCTATGCAGATTATTTGGTAGGCCAGCCTATTTAAACAAAATGTGTTTTAACACATCCAAGTGCAAAGTTACACACTGAGTAATAAGGATTGCAGGCCATAACCCCAAAATGGGTGACTGTATCCAATCAAGCAATGACTCTGAAAAGGATTTAGGGGTCAGAACTCCCAGGGTGTGTTCACACAGCAGTCTTATTTCGAAACAACAGAGGTTGTTTTGAAATAAAAAAGGCCATGTTCACACGACGCACCCTTGTTTCAAAACAACTTAAATCCCATATGGGGACGAAACAATGTTGTTTCGAAATTATTGTTTCAAAACAATGCCGTCTGAACATGTTGTTTCGAAACAACAGTGACTCGTTTTGAAATAACTGTTGTCTGAACCTGCTATTTCGCTTTGAGCTTTTTTCCTTAATTCGAATTAACAAACTGTTAATTCAAATTAACTTATTTCGAAATAAGGTGTTATTTCAAAACAAGTTGTATTGAAACAACTTGTATCGAAATAATCCCCTGTGTGTGAACATAGCCCCAGAGTTTCTATGGCAAAGACGGCTAATAAGATCCTTGCATATACAAATGGGGCAATACTGAGCAGGAGTAGGGAATAATTTGTCTGAGAATTGCATACTAGAATTTTGCAAACAATTCTAGTGTGTGATGCATGAAGGTACTTAAACACCTACACCTTATTTTTGGCTCCACTGCAATCCATAAAGCTCCTGCTTGGCTGCTGCCTAATCCTGTAGGTGTCTAAACTTACTCTGCCTAAGATTTTGACTTTGAGCATGCACACTGCAACCTCACTGCAGGGACCAATTTTCTATTTGTCATGCTGCTGCTTCTCTGTAGGCCAGGTGCTTGGAAATCTGACCATTTTCTGCCTAAGACCCAGATTCACAAACTGGAAAGACAGACATTTGGGCACCTAGGTTTCAGGAGTTAAAGTATAATTTGGGGGGCCCTGGAACGCTCCTGCGCCGGTGGGCCCCCCTTCCATGCTGGGGGCCCTTCTGGACCTCAGCTTCTGCCCCCCCATGCCAGCACCCCACCCCCTGCCCCCAATATCCCTCGCAGTGAGAGCCGGGCCACTCCGGCACTCACCAGAGGCAGTACAGCTGGGGAGGTGGGGGCATTAGGCCTTCAGTTGGTGTGGCTGCATGGCTGGGCCGGAGGCAGCAGGGCCCAGGTTAGAGTGGAGCCTGGAAGGGGTATGGTTTGGGGCATGGCTTGAGCTCCCCAGCAACACCCCTGGCCCCTGCCCCCTCCTCTGCCCGCCAGAATGTGGTGGAATGCTGTCCAGGGGCCCACTATTTTTAGGGGATCAGTGTTCGGGCCGCTACAAATAGAACATGGAACCGGAACGCTGCATTATAGGGCCTGCTATTTTTAAATGGTGGGCTCCGAAATGCAACATTCTGGCTCCACATTCTATTTTTAGGGGCCCTGGAACGCTGAGCCCCTAAAAATAGTGGGTCCCAGAATGGCATTCCACTGCATTCCGGCTTACTTTAACTCCTGCTAGGTTTGCATGTGGGGCCTGCTCTAATCGGCACACTCGGAGACTGCCTCACTCCACGAAACAGCCCATGAGTCAGAGGGAGATGGAAAAGCCTCTCCCTTATAGCTATTAGCCTATTGGCTAGTTCATCCATCCAGCATGTGGACAGCTTCTGGCTCAAGATACCTTTTCTCCAGAAGGCAAGAAGGGATGTGAACAGAGACTGGCTGCCTCCCAGTGTATTGCCCTAACCACTAGTTTATAAAATCATTCTAAACCTTTCACTGGCCCAATCAATAATTATTCTGTTTGTTAATTAAAATAGAACTTCAGTAGGACAGACTGAGTGAGACACGCATTAGGCTATTACATAGCCTGATGGTTAGGACATTTATCTGAGAGATGGCAGACCCCAGCTCAAATCCCTTTTAGGGAAAGGGATGGATGACACAGCCTTAGCCACAACATCTACATGGCAATTTCTAGTGCAGCAGCCCAAGCAGTTCAAGCCTGACTTGACCTCGACTCTGAGATTTGCTGCCACTCGCTGTGTAGATGCTCTTGTCCGTGCTTGCCTCTCCCCAATCATTATACAGAGTGCACAACTCAGGATTTGTGAATCACAGTGCTGTCCCTTTGATTTCCTATATGTCTATAGTTAAATGCTACAGCATTCAGTGTTGCAGTGCTTAAGTCCTTCTATGGATCTGGGCCCTGGTGTCCAGGTTTTTAAAAGGAAGTTGAAAACTAAGAGCTAGTTTAGAAAAGAACCACAAAAAATGATTCAAGGGGTAGAGAAACATCTTACCATAAGAGATTCAAAAAAACTCTTTCTGTTCCATTCATCTTAAAATCCCCTGAAAGGTAAGTTGATTACAGTATATGCTAAGTACCTTCAAGGGGAGAAAATATTGGTTACTACATGACTCTTTAATCTAGTAGACAGAGCCATAACAAAAATCAACAGCTGGAAGATAAAGCCAGACACATTTTAATAAGAGATATGGCACAAATTTTTTAGTAGTGAGGATGTTTAACTATTGGAACAAACTATCAAGGGAAGTGGTGGATTATGCATCTTTTTATGTTTTCTAATCAAGATCAAACACTTTTCCCAAGGATATGCTTCAACCTAACGTTTGTTATACTTTAGCCAAACAGGCCTTCAGTCTCAATGGCAGTGTAACTAGGTGAAATCTAATGCCCTGTGGTAAACAGATCAAACTAGATAGTTTCATGGTACCTTCAGACCTTAAACTATGAACCATTAGCAGCATTTTCCTCCTTTTGAATACAAGATCAAATTGGGCTCCATTAGGACAATTTTTTTTCTTTCAAGCCTACCCACCAAAAAGGCTGGATGACTTCACTATTTAAATTTTAAAATCACTGAAAAGAAGTTTGGATAGCAGATATGTTTGTTGTTCAGAAGCTGTTTGAGTTGAAACATACTGAAATGGCTTTTTTATTGTTACTTAATTATCCTATGTTCAAAAGACAGATTTAGATGGAAAAATGTACATGATCAGTTTGATACCTAACTTGCCTAGGTGTGAAAAGGAAATCAAAGTTGCACATCACAAGATCACTGCAGCACATCATCAGGGACTTACAGCCTATTCTACAAGGTGATCCCTCACTCTCTCAAGCCTTGGGAGACAGATCTCTCCTTGCTTACAGACAGCACCCCCCAACCTTAAGCAGGTACTTGTCAACAACTACAGACCTAACAACAGAAACATTAAAGCAGGCACATATCCCTGCAACAAACCATGTTGCCAACTTTGTCCACACATCTGTACAAAAGGCACTATTACTGGCCCTTATAAAACCAGCTACTCCATCAAAGGCTCATTCACCTGCTCATCTACCAATGTGATTTATGCCATCATGTGCCAGAAGTGCCCCTCTGCTTTATATATTGGACAAACAGGACAGTCTCTCTGCCAGAGGCATTGCTGCCACCAGGCCCATGGGGCTCATGCCCAGCACCTGGGTTGGCTGGCCCTGCTCCAAGTCAGCAGGAAGGTGGCTGGCCAGCAGCGGCAGGAGCCGGATCCAGGCTGGGGCCACCTGCTGCTGGCTGGCAGTAGCTGGAGGTATAGCCAGATCTGGGCTGAGGCCACCTGCCAGCAGTGCCAGGAGCTGGAGCTGGTTTTGGGCCACCTGCTGCTGGCCAGCAGCAGCTGGGGCCAGATCCGCCCGCGCCCCCCCCCCCCCCCGGGTGTCTACCAGCAGCGGCACAATCCAGATCCAGCTCTGGGCTGTCTGCCGCTGGCCAGCAGTGACTGGAGCTAGGTCAGCCCATGAGGGTGGAACCTTACCCTTTTTTTAGGGCAGCAATGCCCCTGCTCTGTGCAAAACAATAAATGGGCACAAATCTGACATCGGAAATCACAACATTCTAAAACCAGTGGGTCAGCATTTCAATCCTCCTGATCACTCCATTGGTGACTTACTAATTGCAGTTCTCAGACAGACAAATACCAGATCAAGGCTTCAAAGAGAAGCTGCTGTGATCAAGTTTATTTGGAAATATACGAAAAATATTCCACAATCTTACAGAACAAAAAAACAAAAACAAAAAACCAAACCCCAAAATTTAGCCAGCCACTGGCAAAGAATGTTACAACATGTAAGACTGCTTGTTAGAGTCAATTGTAACATGGCTTACTTGCTCTGATAAAAACTTGATTATTTATTTAAAAACCAGGCTTAAATACAACAAATGTACAAATAAACACAGTGAAAACAACAGGATACATGCATTTTAAAAGTTTTGTTAAAAATAAGGGGGAGAAGAGATAGATAACTCAGAAGAGGGATCTCATTTGCTAACTTACAAAAAGTTTCTCTTCCTATTTTCCCACACAGGTAAGCCTGCCTTTGTGACAGATGGTCCCTTACAACAAAATCACAAATTATTCAAATTACTCCCCAGTGCCAAGGATCAGTCACCGCCCCAGCTCAATTGCACCTTAAATCCTAAACCAAAGACAATGCTTGCAGAATAGATTGACTAAAGAATTATTAACTAGGAAAAGGAAATGAATTACAGTATTTACAAAGTTAAAGCAGGTAAACATACAAACACAAATGAGTTAGTCTGATTTCAAAGGGTAATGGGTGCTGCTGTAATATGCAAGCCCTGTATATCCTTTAGTGCTAGCTCTGGCTGAGCAGCTGGAGACCCTCTACTTATGTTTAGAAATACTGTCCTCTCCAAGTTCAAGCAGCAGAGATAGAGCCCTATGTGAACACAAAATTTTAATCTGCATTTGACCCACAAACATAGTCCATGGATATCTGTTTCTGCAGATATAAAGTGGATAGCCACAGATTCACAAGGCTCTAACCTCTAAGTATAGAGGCCAGGATTCTTCTGCTCAGAATTAAAGCTGCTGGAATGAGTCCACATGTAGGTGTTTTCTTCATGGTTATGAGTGAGCAGGCTAAGTCCTTTGATGTTTCACACTGACCTATTTGGTTTCAATGGACATTCTTGTGTGCAGGATCCAATAGCTTCTGTAGGAAGTCAGGCTTTACATTAATTGTTTGTTTTCTGTTTGAGCAATTTACAATTAAAGATTTACAGTTCAAACACCATATATATAACCTTATAGCATGGGGTACAGCTATTAAGTGATTACAGCATTCTATAAGCATTTCGTAATCTAAACACATTTTATATATCTAATACTACTAACACATAGGTGAACCACACCATTTTCCATTGATCAGTGTTCAGGCAAGGCCTAGAGGTCTTGCCATGAACTGGCACCTGACCTCAGGCTCCTCCTGCTGCCACTACCATTGGCCCCAAGGCCACATCCAGCCTCTGTGACCCCAGGGTGGGCCAGATGCCGCTGGGCTGTCCCCAATCCTGACCCAGGGCTGGGGCCAGCTGTCCCCACTCACCTGTCCCTACCTGAGAGGAGGGATTTAAATTTCCCTCCTCTCAGGCAGGTGTGGGGGAAGTTCAAGCAGATGCAGGCTTTCTGTGCCTGCTTTGCTGTGGCTGAGGACTCAGGGTACTGGGTTGGAGATGGGGGGCTCCTGGCTCCGTGCCCAATTCCAGCGATGCCCCTGGTGGTGCCCAGAACTGGACACAGTATTCCAGCTGAGGCCTTACCAGCACTGAGTAGAGTGAAAGAATTGTTCCTTGTGCCTTGTTTACAACCCTCCTAAAGAATTCTACTGGCAATTCCATGAAGTGTGTAATATTTGGAAGCAGGCCATAGTATCCAGTAGGCACTGTGCCTAGGGCCTATGAAAACATTTTAAACCTTTTTTTTTATTTGTATAATAAGAACTGTAACAAAGATCTCTTCTTGAATACATATATAAAGAGAGAGAGCAAGGACAGGCACAGTGTATACAGAGCCAGAGTCATGTCGATGTCAATCTTTTTTTTTTTTTTTTTTTAAATAAAGTGGAAGAAATTAACACCAGAGATGAACTTTTCAAGATTCTTTTTCATTGCAAAATCAGCAGTAACATCTTCATATCATTCATCTGATGTAACCTGGATTATCCATACTAAAGGTGGCAGCACATAGTAGTGACCAACATATTATAACATTCTTTGACAAACATATCATAATGTCACACATACTGTTTTGCTATCTGAAAAAAAAATATTCAAGATAATTTTGATCACCCATCTACCCATAAAAATCAATACATCAAAGGGCCTACGAAACAGAAGTGCCTAGGGCCTACAAGGACCTTAATCCAGACCTGTTTGGAAGCACACTCAAGCTACAATTTGTTTTTCTTTATGAAAATCAATTAAACAGAGTCAACACAATGTCTCTGGAATAATGACCACATGATAAACAACTGGAACTCAAAATGTCTCATTTTAATACTGTTTGATGGTGGGTGTACTCAAAAAGTTGTTCAGTGGTAGGTCATTTTAATCACACATCACACTCCCACATGTCCTTACCATTTCAACATGCCCTCCTATGCTGTTCAAATATTTACTCTTTACAATCATCTCCTACAGTTTAAACCCCAAACAAATTCCCTTTTTTTCCATGCTGCAACCAGATCAGGGTTGCCAACTGTCTGTAAATTTATGGCTGGTCAGTTAAAAAAAAAAAAAAAGGCACAATTTCAAGTATGAGTAAATCTGTAAATAAATAAAAGTGTCGATAAAAATGGGGAGAAATAAAACGTATCGTATTTTGATATTGATTGTCATGTTCCGAATCATTTATTGTACCATAAAAATATCACGACTTTATCATTTCTGTTATTGCACATGCCCAAAGAACCTGACTGATCAATTAAGTGCAGCTGAAATAATTTTGTAATTCTAAATTCCTGTGTACAGAATATCACAAGTACACACATTTGTGACATTATTATATTGTCTATTTTGAATGACATTGGTAAAGTTTACTGTCTCAGTTAAGAAAAGAAAAATCCCAACAACTTCAGAATGCAAGGTTGGCAACCCTGAACCAGATTCCACACACATAAAATAGAGTAGGGCATCCTATCTATAATCTTACCATCCTCGCTGCTGCTTTGGGTAAGTGAAAGCTCATTAATTACAGTTCTCCTTTTTATTGAGAGTATATACAGTTCTGTTTTTGTTAACCATTTAATTTTAACAGTTGGAAAAAAATCTGACTTTGTTAAAGTTTCAGTTATGAGCTAATCTACATCTTAAATGGTACGTCTACACTTCAGGCTGGATGTGTAAATTCCAGTTTGAGGATACATAGACGCATTAGCTAGGACTGAGCCACTAAAAGCAGAATGCAGTCATGGTAGTATGAGTGATGAGTGGGGCTAGCACACCAAATACATGCCTAGCATCCCAGATGGGTACAGACTCAGGGAAGCGAGCTCCTCCTGCTGCAGATGTTACCCCAGCTATGCTCTGCTTTTGGTAGGCTAGATCAGTGGTTCTCAACCACTGTGTGAGGACACAGTGCCACCATGTCACCATACAGCAGTAAGTGAGTCACAAAGAGCCGTGGAAATGGCTAGATTTGGCCTGGAGAGAGTGGCTAGTGTGTCCTGTAGAGTCACAGTATGCCACCAAGCGTGTTGCAACCCATAAAAGGTTGAAAACCACTAGCTTGACCACACCAAGCATGGGTATATTTCCCTGAGAGTCAATTTACACCTTCCAGATCTAATGCAGGCATACCCTTGGGTGAGCCAATATGTCCTCTTATAAGAACAGAAGTATAAAATAAATCACTGCCATACATTTCCCAAGCCTCTCTTACACAATATTAAAAAAAGGAGGGGTACAAACCCATTCTCCCCTTCCTGCAACTTTCAGGTCACTCTCAAATATGCAAAGAAATTCATCTAAGCTTTTCACACCACAACTCCCTACTCATCTCGCTGTGCAGATATCATAGGACTGGCAAACTAGTGAATATTCTTACAGAGCTTAAACTTTGGTGAGATCCTCTGTGAAGTTACACTTCCCCTCACCTCTTCATCCATTTTATTTCTCCCTGATTGACCAAGAGCACTGAATTCTGGCAATTTTCACTTAGATCAACACAACTCACTTGAAAACAGTCAGCCTCACTTGAACATTGATCAGTCAAGGTGACGCAGCTCCTTGCTTTCCCATCTTGTTTTATGGAAATGAGTTACAGAATTTCGACATTGTAGAGCAAACAGGACTACATTTTTTTGTTTGTTTGTTTGATTTTAAATAGAAAGAAAAATCGAAGGTAAAGAAGCTAGTTAAAAGAAACCCCTGTTCAGGGAATAAGGATGAAGTACTGTAGCTTTTATGAAAAGTACAAAGCCCACTTGGGAAGTTTTAAAGAACTTCCAAACATAATTCCTGCTTTTCTTAACTGTTGATGTCATCTGACATTCAGAATCAGTACAAGATCCTCCCGTTCACACTAGTTACTAAACATGCAACTTCAGCTCTGATATAATGAAACACTCATCTTGTAACAGGGGTTAACTTTTATGCATTTTTTAAATTGGCAACTTCAAAGGTGAGATAAGAAGGGAGCAGAATGCCCTGGACTGGATCAGTTTTTTATCCAGCTACTGAGTTACTATTCAATAACAGCAGAGTCCATTTAGTATATTTTTGTTCAAAAACAGTCTCTCCTTGAAGAGTTCTGTCCAAGGATAGTAAGATCAGGCCTTAAGAGCTACATGTTCAATTTTTGTTGAAAATGTACTTATTCAGCAAGTACTTTCACTCAATATAATGTCAGTGGAGCCAATGGAAAAAGTCACTGAATATTGTCCCCAGGACTTGAAATTAGGGGGAGTGTAAGGGGGTATTGGAGGTGCTCACTAAATTGGTATAACATTGTTACTAGCTGACACCTGGGGGGTGTTGGGAAATTCAGGGGGGTGTAGGAGGCCTGTCAGGAAAATCTGTGAAGTCATCTTTTTGCTGCTTTTTGGCACATTAATACCCAGAGAGCTGATTTAAGGTGACGGCCTTCTTACAGCCACCTTTCAGAGCAGCACTGCACTTTACATTTATCACTGAATTGCAGCAGCAACATAAAGTCTCAGGATCAGAGACCCGAGGTGCAGCTAAGCAACAAATGTGTGTGCATGCTGAGAGAGGAGTGTTTGGATTATGGAAATACTGTAAAAATCGGTGAGACAGAGGTAGGTAGGCATCATAGCTACACCAGACTCCTCTGCACAATTTCTGCACCTGCAGGTGGGCACAGCAGAGACTGTTTCCAAAGGGATAGCTGTGTTAGTCTAGTCCAGTAAAAAAACAACAAGCAGTTGTGTGGCACTTTAAGACTAACAGATTTATTTTTTGCATGAGCTTTTGTGGGAGAAGATCCCACTTCGAAGCATCTGAGGAAGTAGGATCTTCTCCCATGAAAGCTCATGCAAAAAATAAATCTGTTAGTCTTAAAGTGCCACACAACTGCTTGTTGTTTTTTTACAGCAGAGACTGCTGGCTTTGGTGGTAGATGTGCCTTGCCAGGGCAGGGCTACCAGATACCAAAGCATGGCAAGGACAGAGGAATATGAAAAGGAGGACACACTGAGAAAATGTAATATTCTTCTGCTTTTAGGGGGCCCTGGAATGCTTCCCCCTAAAAACAGGGTGTTCTGGGGTGCTCCAGCGTACTGTAACCCCTGTAAATAAAAGAACCAGGCACCAGCATCATGTACTGAAGGCCCCAGGTGCAAACCCCAGCGGGTTAGCCTAGATGATTTCCTGAGGTCCCTTCCAACCCTACGAGTCTAGTCTATTCAAATTTTTAAAACGCCTGCCGGACAGAGGAGAAGGGAAAAAGGAGGACATGACACCTGGTAACCCGGTGCAGGGACAGTGATGAGTGCGGAGCAGAGCTCAGGCGGGTCAGGCCAGTCTCACTCTCCGGCTAGGCGCTGTCCCCGGATCACACGGGGCATCTCGCCGCCCCCAGTCTCCACCCCGCCCCGCAGCGCCCCTCTGCCGACCCCCAGCCAGACCGGACACGCGGCGGGGACCGACCTGCTGCGCAGGGCTCCCGGGCGGGCACCAGCAGCGGCTCCCCCATGACGCCGGCTCGCGCTGAGCCCGTCTCCCCGCCCGGCCTCAGCCTCCTCCCGCCTCACCTGCCGCCGCCGCCGCCGCCCCCGGCCGGCCCCGCCACTCCCCGCTCGGGAGCAGCCGAGCCCGCCGGCAGCGCCCGCTCGCCTCATTGTGATGTCACAGTGCCCGGGCGCGGGGAACCCGGGGCTCGCGCCAGGCGGGAGACGGGCAGAGGCCGGTGCCGCTCCCTGCTCAGACCTGGGGGGCCGGAGGGGCTGGTCTTACTCCAGCCCGGAGCAGAACTCCCGGCTGCCCCCTCAGTCGGTAACCGGCTGCTTCCCTGTGGCATGTGCCCCCAGTGCTGGCACCAGTGCCCTGACTTCCCCGGGCAGTGCCCGCCTCTCCCAGCCCAGCCGCGCCACCCGCAGGGGCGCCTGACCATCCCGGACAGGCATCCAGGCTGGGATGCCAGCAGTGGCGCCCGCCTCCAGGCAGGGGATTGAGGCTGGGCCAGCTGCAGCAGCACCCACCTCTCTCAGCCCCGTCCCCCGCCAGGGGTCCAGGGCCTGGCTGGCGGTGGCAGGAGCATGACACCCGGTTGGGCCTTGGCGTCAGATCACGGCCGGGGTGGGGCCCAGACTCATGCCCCAGGGCTTTCCCTAGGGCAGTGACATTCCTGCTGCTTCCCACTGGGATGAGACCTGCCCCTCACAAAGTAGTAGGGAAACCTGAGCCCCATGGAAGGCAGTAGTTTTGCCCTTGGTCTCCATGGGCCCAGGCTGCCTGGCACCTCAGGTGGTGCTGCTGGTGCGGTTTCAAGTGTCATGTCACTTTTAAGGAAAGTGGGCTGCCAAATCATTAGGCTCCTGTCCCAGGTAGCAGATTTTAGGCCAGGCGTGGCCAAACTGCGGCTCACAAGCCACACGCAGCTTTTGAAAGAAAAAAGTGCAGCTCGCAGAAGAGCAGGGTGGGGAGAAGCGCAGCATGGCGTGAGGCGGTGGGGAGAAGCAATAGTATGGTTGGGGACGATGGGGTGAAGCAGTGGCATGGTTGGAGACCGTGGGGAAGTGGCAGCATTTTTACTGTAGGCCTAGTTTTCATGGTAACCTTAACCAATTATTAGAATCTGACATTAGTAGGATCAATATTTGTCCTTTTTTATGATAAAATAAAAGTGTGCAATGAATTTTAAACTTAGTAATTTTGGAGTAGGTAGAAGCATGTGGCTATATGCCTCAGTGCAGCTCACAAAGGTTTAATAATCACTTTTTCTGGCTCTTGAGTTCCCTAAGTTTGTCCACCCCTGTTTAAGACTGAAAACCTTAATTTGAGTTGTAGCCCTGAGGCCTGGCTCTGTCATGTGGTGTGTGCCTTGATTACTCAGAACTCAGGTTCTATGCAAGTCGGATTTTCTCCCAGGAAAGCTCATGCAATAAATAAATGCGTTCATCTTTAAGTGCCCCAGGACTCCTTGTTTGTTTCACCCTATAGGAAATTTTAGCATGTTCCAATGAGCAAAAGAAGTGCAGCGTGTACAAACTCTTGAGGATGATGCATGGTGCTTGTTCTCACTGCTTGTAATCATCACAAGATTTTATTAGCTTTATTGCATAATGGTTTCACAGATGCCAGAGTCTTGTTTTTCAGTAATGAAGGTGAAATAGAAATGAACTGTGTCACTGACACAAAAATCCAGTGCTTTATATTTTTCAACAGTGATGCAAATGGTAATTTGCTAGATGAGCAATATCAGGTACAGATATCCCATGTTATTCAGACTGGTAACATGGAGTTCTGTCTTTGATTTCTGCCTGTAAACTGAGAATTATGTACTAAATATTAAACATGTCCATTTTAAACAGCTTGTTAAAGAAGATTATGGTTTGCTATTCATATTAACTTGTAAAGGTCCAAAACATCTTGAAGTATCTGGGAACAAACTCTCTTATAGCACACGCATGGTTTATAACTTATAGCAGTAATTCAAGAAAATACTGGGCCAGCTAGCTGGATAAGCATTGCAGGTGTGTTGTGAAAAGAATCAGCACTGATACGCCTTCCTTGAATGTGCCTGAGACATTAAGTTTAGACCATATTCAATGTCCCAGAACTGTGTGAGAACACAGTGACACATATTTATGAAAAGATAACTGTCCCTTGAAACAGGGCTGTCCCTAGGGGGGAGCAGGGCCCAGGGCACATCAGTTTGTACAGGGCCCCCCCACATTTTACACTTTGCAGGCAATGTTCCCTCTAAGCTGACGCTATAGATGAGCAAGTCCCCCCCCCCAGTTCTTGGGGCCCCACTGGGCCCCTTCCCTGCTGCCCGCTGGCTCCATAACTTGTTCAGCTGCATTATCAGCTTAGGGAGAACATTGGACTGATAGGTGGCAGTGTCATAATTTTTTCTTTAATAATAAATTTCAGTCCTCAGGCTAAAAAGTTGCAGAGAGAAGCAGAAAAACATGACCTGACTTTATCCTAAAGGCTCAAAACCCAGAAGTCAGAGAAAATGATCCCACCCCCATTTATTATTTCTTTAAACATCTCTTGATTTTTACGTGAGCTTTAATGATATATTTAGGCCTGACTTGTAATTATTTTTTGATGTTTGGGGTGGGCAGTACTAAATGTATCATGGTGATGTTTCATCAGCCTCACAGCCAAATGGACAGGAGCATTTGGTGGTACTCTTCATTGTGGCTCTGGTTTTCTGTTCAAGATGGGCACACAATTTTACAAGTTTAATTTTTCTTAGATCAAGTTTTTGTTAGATTGCAAATTTAGAGAGAGATGCTATTTTTGGATGGTATCAAGAAATAAATCCAGTTCCTCTCTCAGCTTAAAGAACTAGATTCCAATAGTCTAACGTATGTTATTTCCTTTAAACCTTCTGACTCTCTCCTTTGCTCTTTTATTTTAATATATGTATACAGTACATATATTCCCCATTGCTTTGCAGCAGATCTAAGTAATGAAACTCAGGTACTGTTTGAGGATGAGAGGAAGAAACAATGGACCTTTGGTCTCTTCTCAGATACTCTGATGTAAAACAAACAAGGAGGCCTGTGGCACTTTTAAAAGCTAACAAATAAATAAATTTATTCGTTTTTACAAGTGCCACAGGATTCCTTGTTAGTTTTGCTAAACTAGACCCACACGGCCACCCCTTTGGAACTTGTCAACATGCTATGTATCAGTAATAGCACCAGGTTTCCCATTGCAGAGGATTAATCCCCTTTCAAAGAAATAAGGACATCTTCCCCTCAGTGGGCTCCAGCCTGCTTTCCTCTTTGCCATGCTTTGGAATTGCTGGTCTGACTGCAGTCAATGACAATGGGGCATATTTACAGTGTAGAAGGATGGACAAAAAACTTTTTAAATGTGTTGATTGATGGCCATCAACCCTAAAAACTTAGTATTTCCGTATAAGTGCTAGCTTGGGGTCTTCTCTCTCATGTATAATGGATCATTATCTACAAAGAGAAGTCAGCTCAAAAAGCCATGCATGAAGGCTAAATGTACTTGTTAAATGTAGAAGGAAAAAAGTTCTTCAATATCTCAAACACTTTCTGGAGTTGCTGATGTAAATTCAAAGAGAAGGTCCTGTTTGGCAAAGATCAGGGATCAGAGGTTAAAGTAGAATTTGGGGGGTCCCCATCACACCAGGGTGGGCCCCCCTCATGCTGGTACAGGGCCCCTCACCCACCCCAGCTACTCAAGGGTTAAAATATAATTTGGGGGGCTCCATAACCCTCCTAAATTTCTGGGCCTCCCTCACACAGGTCCAAGCCCACAAATGCCTGCCCCCCTGCCCCAGCTACTGCTCCCCAAGCCCAGGTAGGCATTTACAACCACTTCTGAGGACCACATGCATTGGTTATTACTCCACTCCATCCACCCTCCTCCGGCCACATACACTCCCACCCACGCTTCAACTACATACACATCCCCACCCACCTTCCAGCTACACACCCACCCCCACTCACACACCCACCCCATCCACTCCCTGCTACACTCCCCCCAGCTACACACACACAGACCCCAGCTATACACCCCCAGCTACACCCTCCCACTCACACATCCATCCCCTGCTACACACACACCCTGGTATACACTCCCAGCTACACCCACTCCCATCACACACACACACACACACACACACACACACACACACACACACACAC